>CP139503.1:379418651-380077881 GCA_021014915.2 Artemisia tridentata subsp. tridentata
GATATAATTCAAGACATGACTATTAATAAACGAGGTGAAGTAGAACTCGATATTACGATCAATAAATAAAATGTGAATATGAATCAAAGACTTTACCTCCGAGCCAAACGAGACGTAATTCGAGACAGAAAATGAAGCATCGAACCAAACTCAAACACGTACGACACAAACACTATCGAAACAAACCCACACTTACACGAATGGATGAACCCAAAGTTCCTCCCTATCACGACAATAAACCACCAGTTGTGAACAAACCAAGGATTTAAACCCGAACACGAGCCAACCAAAATAGCTCGAGCAGTTTCCAAAATCGAAAAACCTTGGCGTGAACCGCACCCTCAAACCACAATCGATACAAACATGCATCATATAGCCCCAAATAAGAACAGAAACTTTAACACAAACGTAAACATGATCACAGCCCCAACCTGTTAGTCTTCAACCTCTTTATCTTGTAGAGAAAGCAAAACGATTTGGGACATTGTTTGTGTTCTGATATGGTATATAGAAGACAGAGATGTACAGGATGTGGTTATATGATTTTGAGGAGTAAAACGTGTGAAGATAATCAAGGAATGTCGTGTATTGATAAGATGGAATCCTTACCAAAAGAATAAAACGTGTACATGCATAAGAAAGGATACCGTATATTGTTATTTAGGGCAATATATAGACATGCATATCTTCTAGTTTTGGCCAACCATTGTATTGTATCCCTATCTTTTCAAAACATGTGAAATGTTGGGAATTATATTTTCATAGATTTGATGATCACAGAACAAGAAGAATGAAACATTAATTCTGGTTGCAGGAGTGGTTAATTCTGGTGATTACCCAGTTAAGTCTGGTAGTTAAGTCTCCTAGTTAAGTCTTCCAGTTAAGTCTTCTAGTTAAGTCTGGCAATTAAGTCTGGTGATTACACAGTTAAGTCTTCTAGTGTATCAGGTGCTGCTATGAGTCATACTACTGCTGGATGGATAAGGATGAAGAATATATTATTTTATCTAGATATTTGTTCAGTCAACAAAGTTGTAAACAAAGATACAAGTTGTATCTTAATGACTGACATACACAAGCAAGTAGTAGACAAGACTTAACAACTTTGTAATGATCTCCTTTGTTCTATAAAAAGGAGATCATAGCTTAGATACTTAGTATGTTTTACAAGTGTTTAGTATGCTTAGAATTTAAACACAGAAATGTGTTAAAATGTAAAACATCAAAGAGTGTGTGTGTGGGAACATCAGACAAGGGGTCTGATGTTGTTAGGTTTGTTTAGCCTCAAGGTAATCAAGGTTTTCCTTGATCCCTGTTATTGTTGTAGAGTAACCGTGCTATATTTGATCACATAGCATTGGGGCTGAGTTTAATAACAAAGAGAAAGTTTGGCAAAACCTTGTTGTGATAGTATTGTTTCTTTCATTGAATATTCCGCCAATATTATCATCATTCTTATCATAGTTAAAATCCTAGATCAAGGTCTAACAGCCTTGAGCCCATAAACGGTCACAAAACTTATTGTTAGTTAGATAGTCTAAAATAATTTTTCAACATGAAAGAGTGAAATAGAGATCGTGTATTTTGGTTTATATCAAAAAGAGAAAAAACGTGTGGGAATATGTTATAAGAAGTGTTTCCGTTATATCTATCCAGTTATATCTATTTCAGTGAAAATATTTAAACGTTTATGACAAATAGTTTATTTATCAATAGCAATCTCTATTTTCTTCATTCAAGATTTAATATTCCTGTTCAAGCCACATCTCGATTAATAAATAGTTATATATTAGATAGTTTATGAATTCATAACCTTGTATTTTATTTCATAATATAAGTATTTATGTTACTTAATTATTAATTTAAGACTTATTAGATAATCAAAGAATTTATAAAATGTTAATTCAAATTTTAGGGTTATAAGTTTTTTCTCATTTCTTTAATATCCAAATTTTTACAAATTTCAATTTTTTATGTTTTCTCCTTTTTTTTTTTTTTTTTTTTCGCATTTTTATGCGTTTTTATCCGTTGTTATCCGTTTTCGTCCATTTTTTTCACGTTTTTATCTATTTTCGTCCGTTTTTACATGTTTTCGTCAGTTTTTTTTCACGTTTTCATACATTTTAATCTGTTTTCATACGTTTTTATCCATTTTAGTCATTTTTCCCAAATAATATTGATGATTTACACAAGTTATAATATTTACAAGAGTTTATAAGTTTATAAGTTATGAATTTGGTCAAAAACCGCTTAAGTTTTGGTAGTAAACAGCCCATGTTTTTCATTTTCAGGTTAAAATCTCATTTATCATGATGCAAAGCATCATTTCTGACAACTTTAATGTTTTAGACTTTTGATGATTCGAACCAGAAAGGGGTCAAAATCATGATTTAAAATCGATACAGAAACATTTTTATCAAATGTCAAGTTTTCTTTTAGTATACTTACCTAATCACAAAAAAATATATATACGGGAATGAATAGTAGAAGTGAATAGTAAAATATGAGGATAAATAGTAACCAGAAAAACGGACGAAAACTGATTAAAATGTATGAAGACATGATAAAAATGGACGAAAATATGTAAAAACAGATAAAAACGTGAGAAAAATGGACGAAAACGTTTAAAAACGGACAAAAATGTATGAAAACGGATAAAAAAGTATGAAAACGTGAAAAAAGGGTCAAAAACGTGTAAAAGCTGACGAAAATGTGTAAAAACGGATAAAAATTGACGAAAACGTAAGAAAAACGGACGAATACGGATAAAAATGGTCAAAAACGTAAAAAATGGGCGAAAACGGATAAAACAGACGAAAACGTAAAAAACATACGAAAACGGATAAAAACGGGCGAATTTGGATTAAAACGTAAGAAAAAAGTAAGAAATACGGATGAAAACATAAGAAGAACGGACGAAAACGTATAAAAAACGGATGAAAACTTAAAAAAATGGACGAAAAAGGATAAAAACGTAAGAATAGTTAATAAAGACTAACGATGCAAATATTTTAACTCAGTGAGGACTAACGATGCAAATATTTAAACTCTTGTTAGTTGATAACGGAGAATAATTTGCATCGTTAGTCCTCATTGGCTGATATTACTAACGAAGGGATGGTTTTGTGCCAACTTTACTAACGGATGGATGATTTTGTGCCAAAAAAAACCTTGACGATGTAAAGCGAGACACGTGACAATCCACATGGATGTATTTTGGACTTTACTCCTTTTGCAATTTAGCTCCTGTGGTTTTTACAGTTTAGTCCTTGTGGTTTATGTAAGGGTTTTTTTTTTTTTTTTTTTTTTTTTTTTTTTTTTTTTTTTTTAATTAAAAGTAAATAACATTTTTTATTTTTTGTCTAGTTTAAAAAAAAGTAATTTGTTTTTTATTTAATATTTTAAAAATGTTTTATAAATTTATGTTTATTTTTTTTAAAGTATTTGTAATTTGTATTTTTAAGTATTATATTGTTTAGTGAATGAAATAGTTAAAGGGATTAATTTGTAAATTGTAATTGGTCTCAAAAGGTGGTGTTATTTGGTATTATGATAAGGGGTGATTTTTTGGTGTTAACATGTTACTACACCTTAAGCTCTAAAGCACTTACTAGATCAAAACTCACATTTGTACCTGAAACTAGAGGTGAACAAAAAAACCGAAAACCGATCCAATCCGGTAAGGAAAAAAAAAACCATTTTCCCTAAAAATGGGTTTTGGGTCATACTGAACCGCCGTTTTTATAACCGGTTACCATTTTTGTGCCCAATCGGTTTAAAAACTAGTTTAAGCCGGTTCGTTTTCGCTTTCTACTCAAATAGCGACAAGACTGGCAGGACTCTGGAGGGCATGAGGCATGTAAAGCACTAAATAAACCAACCTTATACTACAACTATAACTATATTAAGTACAATACGTGACACTCAACTAGAGAATATGTAGATGAAGAGTAGATGTGGATCATATGATGTAAATATTACTCAATGTTTATTAGCTTCAAAAGAAAGAAAACAACAAACACACTATTAGAGCACACACACACACTCTCACCTACACAAGACTATGAGGCACAGCACAAATGAGGGTGAGAGTGTGTATTTATACAAAGATAGGGATGCCCTAGATGGCATATCTATGGGCTTCGGTTGGGCCTATGGCTAATGGGCTTTACATTGGTCTTAATACAATACAAGCTTTCTTTTCTATCTTTGTCCATAAGCCCAACTTAGATAACTATTCTATTTCATGTGGTCGACACACACTCCAAATATTCATAAAAGATAAATGACCATCACTTCCATATAATTTTAATGCTAACAATCTCCCCCTAAGAGTTGGTTATTTCAATGATGCTCTAGTGAATAGTCTTTTGTCTTCAATGTCTTGAACTTTGTGTGTCGATTTAGAATAGTCTTCATTCAATGTTCCTTCAAGCACTGTGATCTTCAAAGTAGTCGTCTTTTGTGGTTGTTCTTGCCTTGATCAATATCTTCGTGTGGTGATGCGTCGTGTCCTCCAACATACTCATACATCTTGGATTGTATACTTATGCTGACAATCTCCCCTTACTAACAATCTCCCCATAATCTTTCATCATATGAACTTGTTCTTGACATCTTGATTAGCTTCTTGACTTCGTCTCTAACACTTGGTCTTTAACTTGATCCTTCTGTCTTGAACTTTTACACTTGAGCTTTGTTGGGGATGTTCTTCATAAGTATGAGTATGCTGAGGTGAAGATATTTGATGTATCTGATGATGGTTGATGGATGTTTGTAGGTAGCTGCATAAAACCGTTAGTGATAAATCATCCAACGCTTACAGGTTTAGACTTCGAGATTGTCAACAGCAAATTGTGAAGACTTTCTCTAATTTTAACCCATGCCGTTCTGAACCGGATACCCCGAGAGGGCTTACACGGACACACCGAAGTGCACCCACGATTCAGTGAGTCGCTGGAGATCACCCCACGACTGTAGACCGTTTGAAGCATAGTAACCATCATGATTTAAATGGCAAGATCCTTGGATCTCATTAAGACTCATATACACCTTGTGTCCTTTTTGGTTAACACAAGGGTATTCTTTTGGAAGTGTTCCTAAGAGATTTTAGATGAATCTCATGGCTCTAGACTCGATTGTGCGTTTTAGTTTTAGTAGTCGGAGGCATGGAGCAGAGTGCCACCTTTTCTATATCAACACATCTCGGAATGAGAGGCCGATAGATAATGCAGTGTTCTCCGTGAGAAATGAAACAAATATCTTTTAAGAGATATCTGAGTTGCTAGGAGGGGGGTGCAGCACGTCACTGGGTCCATGACGTCTTGTCTTCAATATCAGTATCACCTTAGTGAATACCGATAGCAGATGTATTGACCCGGTTTCTGCCCTAAGTTTTCATGGAAAGCTATTTCTTTTCACCATTTCATTCAACTTTTCTTTTTAATTCTTCAACCCCTTCTTTCCCTTTCTCATTTACTCCTTTTTTCAATCATACCTATCTATTGGAATTGTCCTTGGGTAGATCCTGTTGGGAATTAAATATTCAAGATGTTTAATATCGGGTTCTAATCCAAGAAATACTCTAAGTGTAATTCTGCTGCTAGTGCAAAATGGTTTCTGCTGATAATGTTGTTCCTGCTGATAGAGCATTTCACTCTGCTGATAGGCTTAGCACTCTGCTGATGACTCTGCTGATGATTCTGCTGATAGCGATAGATTGTTCCTGCTGATAGTGAACAACTCTGCTGATGGAAGGATAAGATCGAAAAGATATTTATTGTATTTTGGTCAACAATATACGGTAGATAATATCTTACTCCATGTGCTTAGTTAACAAGTTGTATACATAGATACATGTTGTATCTGATGTACTGACACTCAATAAGCATAAGTTAACCAAGTAAGTCGGCCAAGTCTTTAAGCAATTTGTAAAGATCTTTTGACTATAAAAGAGATCTTAGTTGTGATATTTGTGGTAGGACGTTGTCAAGTGTCAAATAGAAGTTAGAACATATAACTGTTAGAACAAACACAAATATATCACAAGTGATAGAAACATAAGATTCAAGGTTGTAACCCTAGTGATATTTCAAGGTCACTCGTATTATTATCTTTAATAATATTGAATCGTTTGGTGATAATCTTTATGTGTTTCATTGCTAACTAACAAACATAACAATTCCATTTCCATAACATACACAACCTTCTAAGTTTGGTTGAGTGAATTCCGCGCACTTAATCATTTTAACACAACATATCATACACACAAAGTTAGAGGGTTTAACCACCTTAATCGTGTGTCGAGGATCCTAGCAAGTGGTATCAGAGCTAGAGGTTGATATTGTTGTTTTTAGAAGAAACAAGAAATGGATGTACAAGATGTTCAAACAAATGTTGCTGCAAAGTTGCCCATGATCAAACCCAATGAGTTTGAGTTATGGAGGATGAGAGTTGAGCAATATTTCATGGTTCAAGATTATGCTCTTTGGGACATAATTCAGTATGGTGATTCCTTCACTTTAGGCTACTCAGATGTTCTTGTTGAAGGGAAGACAATAAGAAAAATAAATACTGGACCAGTCTCCAATGATGAAAAGATACAAAAGAGAAATGATCAGAAAGCACGAAACTTGTTGCTTATGACCATTCCTGGTGAGCAAATGTTATCTTTTAACAAATATCTTGATGCAAAAACTCTTTTTGAAGAGATTTGTGCATGGTTTGGTGGTAATGAAACTACCAAAAAGACACAGAAGACTTTACTGAAGCACCAATTTGAAAACTTTACTGCTTTTAATAATGAGTCTCTTGACAAACTATTTTCAAGACTACACAAGCTTGTAAGTCAGTTAGCTGTGTTGGGTGTTGAGACTGAGAGGGAAGATCTCAACATGAAGTTCTTGAAAAGTCTACCTAGTGAATTCCATACTCATGTTATTGTCTGGATGAACAAGCCAGAAATTGAAACAATGAAGCTTAATGATTTGTTCAATAACTTTAAAATTGGTGAACAAAGTCTAAAGAGAGGTGGAAATTATGGTACTAGTTCTGGGAATGCTGCACTCTTATCAGTCCCTAGTGTTAGTCATTCAGAAGAGGTAGATGAAGTTGAAAGTGTTTCTAATGTTACTTATGGTGGTCCTTCTACTAGTTTACAAAAGGATATTGCTGGACTTGGAGATCCAACATTTTATGCCTTTATAACCAGTCAAGCTAGTGGTTCTCCTTTAAATCATGAAGACCTTGAACAGGTTGATGGTGATGATTTGGAAGAGATGGATATTAAGTGGCAAGTTGCTTTACTTAGCATGAGGGCTAAGAAGTTTTGGCAGAAAACTGGAAAGCAAATTACCATAAATGGTAATGATACTGCTGGGTTCGATAAGAAGAAAGTAGAATGTTTTAACTGTCATAGGTTGGGACACTTTGCTAAAGAATGTAGAAGCCCAAGGAAGCAGGATAATAGGAACACTTGGTATAAACAAGAAAGGAATAAGGAAGTACTGGTGGAAGAGCCAAAGGCTATGCTGGCCATTGATGGTATTGGATATGATTGGAGCTCTATGGCTACTGAAGAGGATGCACCACCAAATGCTGCTCTTGTTGTCGATGAGATTGCTCTAATGGCTTCTTCTGATTCAGAGGTAGATACCATTCCTACTTGTACTAATTCATGTCCTAATCTTAAAAATTATGAAGACATTAAAAAAAGATTTGATGCTTTTAGAGAAGAGTTAATTGATGCCCTTCATAATTTAGCTAATCATAAGAGGTGTGTAGGAGTTCTAGAAAAACAGATTCTACATTATAAAAAGAATGAATCTACGTTTACTGATGACTTAAATGCTTTAAAAAGAGGAATAGCATTTAGAGATGAATTACTTAATGATCAAAGTAGACAGTTATCTGAAGTCAAAACTGAAAAAGAAAATGTTAAGGTAACTATAGATACTCTAGCACATGCCTCAGAAGGAATGAATAAGATTTGGGAAGCTCAAGTAATTGATAAAGCTAATTCAGGTGTAGGTTACAAAATAGTTCCCCCACCATATAGAGGTGTTCCTTCACCTCTAGGTGTTGACATAGCACATACAGGTTTAGCTGAGTTTCAAGAACCAATCATGGAATATGGTTCTAAGACTAGTAAGAGTCTTAAGGTAGCAAAGATAAGTAAAAGTTTAGATAAAACTTTACTTTATCAGGACAAGGTGTCCTTTGCTAAGAAAGGAGATGCTATAGTTGTTGAAGATTGTACAACTGATAGTGATGATGAAGAAGAGCAGGTTATGTCTAAACCTGAAGTGGTTAAGAAAGTAGGAACAAGTGTTCCTAAGGTAGTCAAACACAATACTAATAGGCCTAAATCAAACATTAAGTATGTCAGGCAACCAGTTAGATATTGTGAGCAATATAGAACCACCAACAAGCCCAGAGGTAACCAAAGGAATTGGAACAACCTCAAGTCTAACCAATTAGGTGATGACTTTGCTTTTTATAATAAAGCTTGTTACACATGTGGTAGTTTTGACCATCTTGCAGCTTTCTGCAACCAATGGGTATCTGGGTATGAAAACCATAGAGTGAACCTCAAAAGGCAAACACCTAAATCTCACTTTCACTCTAGTTCTAAGAAATCAAACCCTAGAGTAGTCAAAAATAAGTCTATCTCAAAATCTGATCCTGCTGATAGACCAAATGATCCTGCTGCTAGAAAATTTGTTGCTGCTGCTCGACCATTTATGACTATTAACCCAAAATCAACAGCTAAGGGTGCAAAATCATTTTTCAAACATGCACCTACAACTGTTCTAAGGCCCATTCAAACAAAATCAGTGGTCCATAAACAAATTTGGAGACCAAAGGGTAGAATTGAAAAGTTAGCAGTTCCTGCTGCTAAGCAATCAGTTCCTGCTGATAAGGGAAATAGGGCAAATGCTGTTAAGGCCTCAGCATGTTGGATTCTTAAATCCAATGTTGCATCAACAGTCCTTAAAAGATTCAATTACATTGATGCAAGAGGCAGATCCAAGTCAGTAATGGCTTGGATCCCCAAAAGAAACTAACACTCTTATTTGTGTGCAGGAACATTCAAATGATCAGGAAGAGGATCAAGGATACTCAGATAGTGGATGTTCTAGGCACATGACAGGCAACATGTCTTATCTCTCAGATTTTGAAGCTTTCAATGGAGGATATGTTACCTTTGGAGGGGGTGTTCGTGGCAAAATTTCTGGTAAAGGTACAATCAAAACCGGAAATTTAGATTTTGAAGATGTGTACTATGTAAAAGAGCTAAATTATAATCTTTTTAGTGTTTCACAAATGTGTGACAAAAAGAATAATGTTCTTTTCTGTGAGACTGAATGTCTTGTACTTTCTCTTGATTTTAAGATGCCTGATGAAAGTCAAGTACTTCTTAGAATTCCTAGGAAGGGCAATATGTACAGTGTAGACATGAAGAATATTATTCCTAAAAAGAATTTAACTTGTCTTGTTGCAAAGGCCACATTGGAAGAATCAATGAAATGGCATAGAAGGCTTGGTCATATTAACTTCAAAACCATAAATAAAATTGTTAAGAATGGTTTGGTAAGAGGTTTACCTCACAAAAGATTTGAAAATGATCAAACATGCATTGCTTGTCTAAAAGGCAAACAACACAAAGCCACTTGTAAGCCCAAGATTTTTAACTCTATCAATCAGTCTTTGTTTATGCTACATATGGACTTATTTGGACCTGTTTCAGTGATGAGCATAATGCATAAGAGATATTGTCTAGTTATTACTGATGACTATAGTAGATTTACATGGGTTTTCTTTTTAGCCACTAAGGATGAGACATCAAGCATCCTTAAGGACTTCATTACATAGATAGAAAACCAAGTAAGCAAGAAAGTGAAAGTCATTAGAAGTGATAATGGGACAGAGTTTAAGAATAGAGTTATGGATGATTTCTGCAAAGAAAAAGGTATTAAGAGAGAATTTAGTGTTGCTAGAACACCACAACAGAATGGTGTAGCTGAAAGAAAGAATAGAACACTAATTGAAGCTGCTAGAACAATGTTAGCTGATTCTAAGCTACCAATAAATTTTTGGGCAGAGGCAGTCAACACTGCTTGTTATGTTCAAAATAGAGTTTTAGTTGTGCAGCCTCACAATAAGACATCATATGAACTTTTTAATGGTAGAACTCCTGCAATAGGATTTCTTAGACCTTTTGGATGTCATGTGACAATTCTCAATACCTTAGACCATTTAGGAAAATTCGATGGTAAGGCAGATGAAGGTTTCTTTGTTGGTTATTCTCTTAATAGCAAAGCTTTTAGAGTTTACAACACAAGAAAAGAAATAGTAGAAGAAAATATACATGTGGAGTTTTTAGAAAACAAATCCAATGTAGAAGGTCAAGGACCAAAATGGCTATTTGATCTGGAATATCTAACAAATTCAATGAATTATGTGCCTTTTGTTGTAGAAACTAATGATTTTGCAGGTTCTTATACAACAAATGAGGCAGAGTTAGAGAAAGATCAAAATGATGTGATAATGCCAATATGGTCAAGTACAATTGTGGAATCAACTTCGACAATTGATGAATCTTCTTCTAGTAAAGCTAAAGAAGGTGTTGAAGATGAAAGTAAAGAATATGGAACTCAGGAACAACAAAGTGTTTCTGCTGGTAGTATTTCTGTTGCTGCTGGTAGTGTATCTGTTTCTGCTGATGACTCTGCTGATAAGCTTACTGATTCTGCTGTTCGGCCAAATGACTCTGCTGCTGGCCCTTCAGAAACAAAAGATGCAGAATTCTCAGATAATGAGGTGGATTACAACAATCTTCCATCAAATTATCAAGTTCCTACTATACCACAATCAAGAATTCACAAAGTTCATTCCCTGGATCATGTGATTGGAGATATACAGTCAGGTGTGAAGACAAGACAACAATTGAAGTCTTCAGACCAACAAGGGCTTCTTGATGCCCTTTATGCTTCAAAACAGCATGAGCTTTTAAACTCTTGTTTGTTTGTATGTTTTCTATCACAAGTTGAACCAAAGACAATTCTTACAGCCCTAGATGATTCAAGCTGGTTAGAGGCTATGCAAGAAGAGCTTCTTCAGTTCAAGATTCAAAAGGTTTGGGTGCTAGTTGATTTACCTACAGGTGTGAAGGTAATTGGCACTAGATGGGTTTTTAAGAACAAAAGGGATGAAAGAGGAATTGTGATCAAGAATAAGGCTAGATTAGTAGCGCAAGGGTACACACAAGAAGAAGGGATAGATTATGATGAAGTTTATGCTCCAGTAGCAAGGATTGAGGCAATTAGGCTGTTTCTAGCTTATGCTTCATTTTTAGGCTTCACAGTCTACCAAATGGATGTCAAGAGTGCATTTTTATATGGTAAAATTGAAGAAGAGGTGTATGTTTCACAACCTCCAGGCTTCATTGATCCATTACATCCAAACAAAGTGTACAGAGTAGTGAAAGCTCTCTATGGCCTTCATCAGGCACCAAGAGCTTGGTATGCAACACTAGCTTCCTACTTATTAGAAAATGGATTTCAAAGAGGAAAGATTGATCAGACACTATTCATCAAACAGCACAAGAAGGATCTTCTGTTAGTGCAGGTGTATGTGGATACATTATCTTTGGATCTACTAGGAAAGATATGTGTTTAGAATTTGAGAAGCTTATGAAAGATAAGTTTCAGATGAGTTCTATGGGAGAACTTACATTCTTTTTGGGTTTGCAAGTTAAGCAATCATCTGAAGGCATATTTATTAGTCAAGACAAATATGTTGCAGAGATACTTAGAAAATTTCAATTTGCTGATTCAAAAATAGCAAGCACACCAATGGACTCTGAGAAGCACCTTCTGAAAGATGAAGATGGAGAAAATGTAGATGTACACAGTTACAGATCTATGATAGGCTCTTTGATGTACCTTACATCATCTAGACCTGATATCATGTTTCCTGTTTGTGTTTGTGCAAGATTTCAAGTTACTCCAAAGGTTTCTCATTTAACTGCAGTCAAGAGAATTTTTAGATATCTCAAGGGTCAACCAAGGTTGGGTCTATGGTATTCAAAGGAATCTCCTTTTGACTTGGTAGCATATTCGGATAGTGATTATGCTGGTGCTAGCTTGGACAGAAAGTCAACAACTGGAGGATGTCAATTCCTTGGGTGTAGACTTGTCTCATGGCAGTGTAAGAAGCAAACAAGTGTGGCAAATTCAACAACTGAAGCTGAATACATAGCTGCTGCAAGTAGCTCTAGTCAAGTTCTATGGCTTCAAAACCAACTTCTTGATTATGGGTACAATTTCTTAAACACTGTTATTCATATTGATAATAGTAGTACAATTTGTATTATTAAAAATCCAGTGCAACATTCTAAAACAAAACACATTGAAATTAGACATCACTTTATAAGAGACTGCAATGAGAAAAGATTAATTCAAGTTCTTAAAATTGCTTCAGAACATAATTTTGCAGATCTGCTAACAAAAGCTTTTGATGTTTCAAGGTTTCAGTACTTGGTAGCAAGTATTGGAATGCTTAATCTTTAAATTTTTCAAATAATGTGTTTATGTAAATAAATTTTTGTTGTTGCTACTGATTCATAAGGTACTGCTAATGTATCATAAGGTACTGCTAGTACACAAGGTGCTGCTAGTACAAAAGTAAATTGTGTTATTCATATAGTTGGTCTTATGATTATACTAATGCAAGACAAGTACTTTGTACATTGTTCTTTTGGTTTTAGACTAACAATTTCAGGTATGAATATATAAACACAAAGGATGTTTCAAGTGAAATGGAAACAGCAGAATTGAGATATTAGCTGCTGACCATAATAGGTTTATGATGGACTGAGTTTGGGACTTTAAAGCTCCTTAAAACTTCTTTCTTGAAATCTAGTTATGATATTTCACATTGAATTGATGACTTAGTTGATCAGATAGTAACTGATACAACTCACTTTCTATCATTTTATACTTTTAAGTATAATGTGCAAGTCTGAGGACATCTGATAGAAAGAACAGCTAGTAAAAGTGAATTTAACACTTGTGTTAAAGGCAACAATTACTATGAGCTGGAAACCCTGTCAGGAAAGCTCTTTGAATGAGTTTATCTGCACACAGGCAGTTATTTATAACTGAAAAACATTGGTTCTCACACAACCAGAGGTTGCTTTAAACCGAAATGCTGATTAAGTGTCTGTTATACACTTAATTTCTTCAAAATGGTTGAAAGTAGTATGATTTTTCAATTCTAAAATCATGAACATACTACTAAGTTAAATGATTTCTTAAAAGGATTTTCAAGGATTCACAAAAACCATTCATTGATGGATCATAAATCAAAATGTCCACTGATTCACCTCTTATAGGAGTTAACACAACCTAGAAGTGATGAGGACAGTAACTTAAACTCTTAAGGAATTGATGGCTTCATGTACAATATTGTCTGACAACAAGTTCACATTGATAGATCAGTCAAAGGTACATAGTGAGATCTTCCAAACAAGGGGAGGAAACAAAAGTTATTTGCTTCAGGGGAGGTAACAATCTCAGGGGAGGAAATAATGGCCCAGAAAAGGAAGATAATCCAATATATGGAAGGAGAAGACAAGAGCATACAAGATGATGAGGAGGTTGAAAATGACAAGAACATTCCAAAGGAGAAAGTTCTATCTAGATCAAACGAAGAAAGGTTTCAATTTCACTTCAAATACATGCTGGTTAGATGATTTCACTTGTTGAAACAAGCATCCAAGATACATAGCATCATTGTCTCTTATAATTCCTCCATCCAAGGAAATTGCACCATCTTTTAGTCCAAGATAGGTTCAATATATTTTGATATTGCTAAAGTCAAAGAAGAGCAAAGTAGATGAATTACTGAGAAGATATTCAATCTTGAAGAACATAAGTGTTTGAAAGATCTTCAATCCAAGATTTAATTCAGAAACATGTTTGAAAGGATTCACATGTTTAGGGGAGGATTGTTGGGAATTAAATATTCAAGATGTTTAATATCGGGTTCTAATCCAAGAAATACTCTAAGTGTAATTCTGCTGCTAGTGCAAAATGGTTTCTGCTGATAATGTTGTTCCTGCTGATAGAGCATTTCACTCTGCTGATAGGCTTAGCACTCTGCTGATGATTCTGCTGATAGCGATAGATTGTTCCTGCTGATAGTGAACAACTCTGCTGATGGAAGGATAAGATCGAAAAGATATTTATTGTATTTTGGTCAACAATATACGGTAGATAATATCTTACTCCATGTGCTTAGTTAACAAGTTGTATACATAGATACATGTTGTATCTGATGTACTGACACTCAATAAGCATAAGTTAACCAAGTAAGTCGGCCAAGTCTTTAAGCAATTTGTAAAGATCTTTTGACTATAAAAGAGATCTTAGTTGTGATATTTGTGGTAGGACGTTGTCAAGTGTCAAGTAGAAGTTAGAACATATAACTGTTAGAACAAACACAAATATATCACAAGTGATAAAAACATAGGATTCAAGGTTGTAACCCTAGTGATATTTCAAGGTCACTCGTATTATTATCTTTAATAATATTGAATCGTTTGGTGATAATCTTTATGTGTTTCATTGCTAACTAACAAACATAACAATTCCATTTCCATAACATACACAACCTTCTAAGTTTGGTTGAGTGAATTCTGCGCACTTAATCATTTTAACACAACATATCATACACACAAAGTTAGAGGGTTTAACCACCTTAATCGTGTGTCGAGGATCCTAGCAGATCCCTCCGGCTCTGGCGGATTATTGGACATAACCTAACCATAATCACCTTATTACTCCATGATTATCCTAGATTATTGATTACATGCTGATGCGCGTGATGTGTCGTTGCGGTTTAGCAGTTTTAATGCCTACTCAAGTTTTAAATTTATATTTAGCCGACTTATCAATAACACACACACTTAACGAGCAGTGTACCCGGTCAGTATGAAGATAATGGTAAGTAGAGTGTCGATCACTAAGAGTGGAACGTATTATCTCGTTATTCTAATCAGTATTTTAATATCCTAACGCAAGGGGGTTTCAGCCTGAGAGACTGGCACGATTTGTTGCAATTAAATGATAAAATAAACCAATAGGCACGAATCAGCAAGTAGCACACACGTACACAGATAGATACTAGAGACAATAAGAGGGCTGTCCTTATGATTAAGTAGTTTGTCACTTGTTTTATTGATAGCTTTATATGAAGTGTATGTAATTAATCCTTTCTCGTTGGTCCTATTCTCATCGGCGAGTAAACCCTTAATGATTACTTATGTCTAAAAGTTATTCCTAAGTGATCAATTTAGAAACAACCGTGGGAGCCACATTATGTCCCGCAGTCAAATGCCCGCAAGCCACTAATAAACACAGAGGTTATCAATGCACTAATAAGTAGTAACCAAAGACATCAACATATAAACTTTAATTGATGGGAAAGCAAGTATTAAAGGGAGTGCAATCTTTCCGTTGTCACATTACACAAGCCACCAATCCTGATGAATTAAAGTTTGCTAACACAATAAAACAAAACTACTTAATGAATTAAATACATGCAGCACCTTCTTACAGCTCTTGTATCTTCGATTTGGGTGTGTCTTGTGCTGCCTCCTTGACTGAATTCGTCCTTTTGCTCTGCTGTCCGAACTTCGGTTTTAGGGTTTCGAACTCTTTAATTCGTCTGGTCTACGGGGTATTTATAGTTTCTGTCTGAGGGAAGATGCGGCGCATCTACTAAGTAGATGCGGCGTATGTACTTAACTTCGCGTGGGGTCCAAGATTATAATATTCAGGAATATTCGTACACCGCCAGAAGATGCGGCGTAACTCTTGATTAGATGCGGCGCATGTCCTCTTGTATCTTGGATCGTATCTGGTGATATCTTGATAGAGATGCGGCGCATGTCGAGAGTGAGATGCGGCGCATCTGGAGCAGAATTGACTTGATCTTGTCCATGTCAGTAGACTTCCACTTTATGCACGTTTTGCTCCATTATTAGTCCATAATCGCTAAGTTTCACCAAATGCTTGTTTTTACCTGAGAATTACAAAAGTAAACGATTAAGTATCAATCCTCATACATAATATAGCAAAACAAGTCAAATTAATAGGATAAATGATAGTAATAAAATGTACTTATTTGAGTTCATCAAATATCCCCCCACTTGAACTTTACTTGTCCCCAAGTAAACCTTAGAATTTCATTTATGAAAGTGTATCCTAAAAGATGTATTAGGATTTATTTTTATATTTAAGCATGTATTCGTTTATTTCATAATTACACAACTAAACACTTAACGAATTAGAAGTAAAATAAAATAAGTCGATAAAAGCAAATCTAATCGTTTAACTGTCCAGTCGCGACGAATATTCTATCATAAGCTTGGCAAGTATACACATCTCCACCACTAAAGCTAAGGAATAACAAGTCTAAAGCGGTAAAAAGGGTTTTTAGGCTTAAGGGTTAATTATTCTTAATCACTATCGATCTCAAATTCCAGAAAAGGCGACAAAATCACAAATACATGATCGAATCCACGAACACGATACTTGCAATTGCTCAAATCCTTAACTCGAATAGGCTAAAGATAGGTCCAAACTTCACCAATAATAATATATCAAAAAGGGCGACAAAATCATAAATACATAGCCGAATCCACGACTACGATACTTAAGATTGCTCAAATCCCTAATCTCAATAAATCAAAGGTTCGGTTGGATAAAGAACAATACAGGGTATGGATAACATTTGGGATATAAATTGGTGTAAAAATAAAAATAAACAAAACAAAACAAATAAATTAAAATCCTAAGTGTGGTTAATCACTATCCCAACCATCCCATGAATAAGACTCATATCATTGAATAACTCACGCTTTAACACTTGAAACACACGCTTTAGGTAGACACGAATTATACTCAACAAAATCTTAATCAAAGAATAAACCTTAATCGGCATTCCCATAACTGCCAATTCCCATTCAATCCATATATAGTACAACAAATAGTGGTGATATCGACCACTTACATAACTCTACATCGTTGGCTTAAATCAAACATCCAACTTTTCTTTCTTTCTTTTTCTTTTCTCATTTTTTCGATTATTATTATTTTTTTTTTTTTTTTTTTTTTTTTTTTTTTTACTTTTTTTTTTTTTTTTTTTTTTTTTTTTTTTTTTTTTTTTTTTTGAAACATAAACATAGATGTGTAAAATTTCACCACATCACTACAACTTTCTTTCCGGATAATTTTTTTTCATACTTTTCATACTTTCAGAAATAACGGTAATAGTGAAAGTAGTAAACACACGAAAAATAAACTCCAAAATTCACAATATTTACTTTCACTCCAATTTGCATTGTGCAATTTCCCGACCTAACCATAGATAATGAATTACGCACGCGAACACAGGTATTGTAAGGAAACACACTCTGCCTATAGCAATTAACCAACCACGGATTCTAATCTACAGGGTAGGCTAAGGTGTAAGGGTGTAACGAAACATTTTAAACATAGGTGTAAGAAACGAAAGGAATGGCTCTGAGGGTTTTTCTAGGGGTATCTTACTCTAAAAATAAGAGTAACAAAAGGTTTTATACGGGGGTTAACTAACCAGTGTAGTTAGCTAATAACACATAACATATAAAGGCTATTTGGGTGTAATCCTAGAATTTTACCAATTTAGACAAGTCATTCCAATTATATAAATAATACTCATTATGGTGGTCTCGAATAGTATACAAGCCAAATTCTAAAGTTTACAAGTCACCGGCACACTCATAGATTTGTGAATTTTGAAAAATCACAATTTTTGAAAATAATGTCATGTGTGCAGTTATGTAACTTAGATCTTAAACAAAAACATGCTAAAAAATTTTTAAGTTTGATATATTAAGCACATTTTAAGCATAATTTTTGAAAAAGTAGGACAAGTAATTGTTAAGTGTTCTAATTCTCCAATCCCCCCACTTAAGTTAAACAACGTCCTCGTTGTTTGTATAAAAGGTTAAAAACTGGAAAATAAAAGAATTAGAACAAGAAAAACTCCCCTGAGATTTGCTCGGTATGATCCTCCATTAGTATAAGAGCAAAAATCATCTTCCATGTGGATTAGAACGTTAAAACTTCATACTTGATGTATCCACAGGAAATCCAGGAAACTATAATACCACCAACACTTTAAAACACACCTAAGATAAGAAAGGTTCAACTTGCATAATACATTAGTAGTTAGGAAAAATAAAAACTTAAAAATTAAAACTGAAAATCATCAGGTCAGTCGATGCGCCGTATCTTATTGAAGAAGATACGCCGTATCGAGCCTGGAATAAATACGGATCAGAATAAAGATGCGCCGCATCCTTAACCAGGGATGCGCCGCATTAAAATAAACTGATAAATAGTTTTAAAGTATAAAAATAAAAATGCAGAAAAAAATAAAATAAGATATGACCATTGCAGAGGATGCGTCGTATCTCAGAATTGAGATGCGCCGTATCTTCGTGCGGCCTGGACTGACTCGACACAGAAAACAGAATAATAAAAGATAAATCCGGGTTGTCTCCCGGTAAGCACTTGTCTTTATTCCAGAGTCTTCAAGTTAGACTCACGTTCAGCTCCTTAGTATCGATCATTGAAGGAGTCGGAAACATCACGCTCCTTCATCGCCAATTCAGTAATATTGAACACTCCTTGCTCGTCCTTAATTTCCACGCCGTTCTTCTTTAATATCTGTATAAACAAAGTCCTGTCCCTTGCGGGCAGAGATGACAAAATGACAGACGGGAAATTCTTATTATTATGTAGGCACAAATAAGCAAGGTGGGGTGGTAGTTCAATAAACACATCATTGTTCAAATTTGTTTTCTCAACTACTCTCCTACGTTTATTAATTACTACACAATCATACCACTCATCATCAGAATCACTAACAATATCACGTCTAAGTTCGGTAGGTACATTAAGGTCAATGAATTCCTCAAAGTCTTCATGATTAGGATTAGTTGAGTTGTTTTGAATCAATGTTTCTCCCATAAGTCTAGCTTCAAGATCGAAGTCCATACGCTCTCTTAATCCTAGCACATAAACACCTCTAATTATGCTTTTAACCGGATCTTGGCACTTATAGACTAGTTTATTATTCCCTACCCTTAATGAAATTTTTCTCTTAAACACATCAATCTTAGCATGGGCAGTAGACAAGAAAGGTCTTCCGAGGATTAAAGGAATCTTAACATCCTCGGGCATGTCTAGTATAATAAAGTCTACGGGAAAAATAAACTGCTCAATCTTAACTAGCACATTATTAGCAATCCCTTCAGGTCGTTTTACTGTTTTATCAGCCAATTCAATAAGTAATTTAGTTGGTGCTAATTTTCCTAGTCCTAGGGTAGCGAATGTCTTAAGAGGCATAACACTAACACTAGCTCCTAAGTCAGCTAACACATTATTGAAAGATAATTAATAACGAAAACGGAATACGAAAAATTAAAGTTACTGATATCTGCAGACGATGCGCCGTATCCAAAGAGTTGGATACGCCGTATCTTATAATCGTTAAAATTTTAATCAGACTTTATTCAGAAAATAGATACGCCGCTTTAGAATTTAAGAATGCGCCGTATCGAATTAATTAATCAAAAATCAACTTATCTAATTAAAATTAAATGCGTCGTATTAACGAAAGTTAATGCGCCGTATTTTCGTTACGTTTAAAAATAAAAGATTTTTGATTTGGTAAGATGCGCCGTATCGACAGAGATCGATACGCCGTATCTGTTTAATAATTCGCAAACTGTTTTTAATTAAAATAATAGATACGCCGTATCTTCAAAAGAAGATGCGTCGTATGGCGTTAACGTTTTAGAAAAAAATTTTTTATCAAAAACAGATACGCCGTATCTGCGAAAGCAGATGCGTCGTATTACTTTATCGCTTAGAAAAATTTTTTTATCAAAAACAGATACGCCGTATCTTGGGGAAAAGATGCGTCGTATCGAATTAATTAAACGCGTTGTATAAAAAAAATTAAACGCAATACGCCGTATCTGAGAAATCAGATGCGCCGTATCGTTCGATTTAGCACAGTACAACGATAGCAGAACAGAAAAATACGAAAAATAAAAACAAAAATTTAAACACACAAACGAAAATAAACACACAAAAATAAAAAGAAAACAATTAACACACAATACAACAAATATGCAAAATAGTACAATGATGCAATTAATCTAATAAAAAGAAAAACCTAATTAAAATACTAATCAAATTAACAGATAATAACAATTCACTCCCCGGCAGCGGCGCCAAAAACTTGATGCGCGTGATGTGTCGTTGCGGTTTAGCAGTTTTAATGCCTACTCAAGTTTTAAATTTATATTTAGCCGACTTATCAATAACACACACACTTAACGAGCAGTGTAACCGGTCAGTATGAAGATAATGGTAAGTAGAGTGTCGATCACTAAGAGTGGAACGTATTATCTCGTTATTCTAATCAGTATTTTAATATCCTAACGCAAGGGGGTTTCAGCCTGAGAGACTGGCACGATTTTTTGCAATTAAATGATAAAATAAACCAATAGGCACGAATCAGCAAGTAGCACACACGTACACAGATAGATACTAGAGACAATAAGAGGGCTGTCCTTATGATTAAGTAGTTTGTCACTTGTTTTATTGATAGCTTTATATGAAGTGTATGTAATTAATCCTTTCTCGTTGGTCCTATTCTCATCGGCGAGTAAACCCTTAATGATTACTTATGTCTAAAAGTTATTCCTAAGTGATCAATTTAGAAACAACCGTGGGAGCCACATTATGTCCCGCAGTCAAATGCCCGCAAGCCACTAATAAACACAGAGGTTATCAATGCACTAATAAGTAGTAACCAAAGACATCAACATATAAACTTTAATTGATGGGAAAGCAAGTATTAAAGGGAGTGCAATCTTTCCGTTGTCACATTACACAAGCCACCAATCCTGATGAATTAAAGTTTGCTAACACAATAAAACAAAACTACTTAATGAATTAAATACATGCAGCACCTTCTTACAGCTCTTGTATCTTCGATTTGGGTGTGTCTTGTGCTGCCTCCTTGACTGAATTCGTCCTTTTGCTCTGCTGTCCGAACTTCGGTTTTAGGGTTTCGAACTCTTTAATTCGTCTGGTCTACGGGGTATTTATAGTTTCTGTCTGAGGGAAGATGCGGCGCATGTACTTAACTTCGCGTGGGGTCCAAGATTATAATATTCAGGAATATTCGTACACCGCCAGAAGATGCGGCGTAACTCTTGATTAGATGCGGCGCATGTCCTCTTGTATCTTGGATCGTATCTGGTGATATCTTGATAGAGATGCGGCGCATGTCGAGAGTGAGATGCGGCGCATCTGGAGCAGAATTGACTTGATCTTGTCCATGTCAGTAGACTTCCACTTTATGCACGTTTTGCTCCATTATTAGTCCATAATCGCTAAGTTTCACCAAATGCTTGTTTTTACCTGAGAATTACAAAAGTAAACGATTAAGTATCAATCCTCATACATAATATAGTAAAACAAGTCAAATTAATAGGATAAATGATAGTAATAAAATGTACTTATTTGAGTTCATCACATGCCATAAAACCTTTTGTGAAAAATCTCTCAGAGTGTTTATGAGTAAACACATTTTAGTTAACACTTCGAGAGTTTTACATTTTGAAATACTCCCCCTTCACATGTGCTCAAGCATTTTTTTATTTTTAATTTTTTTTATTATTTTTTTTTACAGATAAATTTGCACATGTTGGGTAGAGTTCGCCCATTTTTGAATAGATCGATTTTCAATGAACATAACCTTCGCGAGACACGCTTACATCACTAGTTAGACTAGCTTGAAATTATTACCCGTCCCGGTCATATTCAATGATTATCTCTCGAATTGGTACATTCTACTCAGACAAGTCCTTTGCGAGACACGTTTACATCACTGGATAACCAGTTTGAAATTATTACCCGTCCCAGACAAGTCTTTTCGATAACGGACATTTAATTTCGTCAATTCGAGGGTTCATGCTGAGTCTTTTGAAGAGCTCTTTTGAGATTCAATCAACGATCTTTAAACTTTTGATCACGTTTTAATCACGTCCTCTCCCCCTCAAAAATAGCATGCAGTGATATTTTTGATATCAACTGATTAAAATGAGAGCTTTTTGGAGAGAAAGACGGATCACTTTAGCATGATTTGGAACATTTTGATTTTTTTTTTAAACTCCCCCTTAAATAAAGCATATTCTTTAAACATTTGAGTTTAAAATCATTTAAGGGTATAGAGGGAGTTATCTTTTTGAAGAATCTTAAGCACAGAATTTAGAGAAAGATTTTGAAAAATCTTTTTGAAAAATCTTGATCATGTGCTCAAAGATTCTGTGTTTTCTTTTGCCATTAACAATGCGAGTCCTGATCAGAAATAATCAGAAGTCATCATTGTAGCGCGGGTTTTGTATTGAAATATACAAAAGCCGTCATTTAAGTGCGGGTTTCGTACTGAAATATACGAAAGCCATAGTGAAGAAATTTTAAGAAACGACATGTTTTAGAAAAATTTGAATGAACTCTCGCTCAAGCATCTGTACATGTCTGTATCATTGTTGAATGACATTTCTAGATACGTACAGAATATCGATTATACGAGAGACATGTCGTGAGAAGAATATTTTTGGCTTTTTGATGGTTTTTCAAATTTTGTATTTTGCTTTTTTTCAAAAATATTTACAGCGAAGCTTTTTGAGATAAAATTCAAGAAGTTTCGAGAAGACTATCTAACTCTTCGGGAGTTAGGCTTCGCATGCCAATTCGTCGAACTAAGTTATCAAACCTCTCTTTTGGAAGGGCTTTAGTAAATAGATCGGCGAGTTGGTATTTAGTCTTCACGAAGAATAATTCAACAGTACCCTCTTCGACGTGTTCCTTAATGAAGTGATAGCGGACTCTAATATGCTTGGTCTTGGAGTGTTGAACTGGATTGCACGAGATGGCTATGACACTTTTTGAATCACAATACATAGGTATGCGGTTGAAAGAGTAGCCATAATCTGTGAGTTGTGTCCTCATCCATAGAACTTGGGCACAACACGCAGATAGAGACACATACTCGGCTTCTGCGGTTGATAACGCCGTACAGTCTTGTTTCCTTGATGACCAGCCTACTAGCTTTTCTCCCAGAAATTGTGCTCCCCCGGATGTACTTTTTGCAGTAACTTGGCATCCAGCATGGTCGGCATCTGAAAAGGCTGTTAGTGTAAACTCCGAATCCTTCGGATACCAAAGTCCCATGTTAATGGTTCTTCTTAGGTACCGGAAGATCCGTTTAACCTCTTGGAGGTGAAGTTCGGTAGGCCTTGCCTGAAACCATGCTAATAAACAGACAGCAAAATGTATATCGGGTCGACTAGCAGTTAAGTACATGAGAGACCCAATCATGCTCTGATATTTCTTCGGATCAATGGGTTTCCCATATAAGTCAGCACCTATTTTGGGTGAAGTGACCATTGGAGTACCAACAGAGTCACAATTTTCCATTCCATGTTTTTTCAAAATCTCAATTGTATATTTAGCCTGATTAATGAAAATGCCACGATGGGATTGATGGATTTGAAGTCCAAGGAAGAATTTTAATTCGCCCATCATAGACATTTCAAATTTACTTTTCATGAGATTTGCAAAATGTTTTGAATGTTCCGGATTAGTGGTCCCAAAGATTATGTCGTCCACGTAAATCTGAACAATCAAAATATCATCTTTGAATTTTCTGATAAACAAGGTCGGGTCAATTGTTCCTTTGGTGAAATGATTAAGAAGTAGGAAAGATGATAATTTATCGTACCATGCCCTTGGGGCTTGTTTCAAACCATAGATAGCTTTCTTTAGCTTGTATACGTAGTCTGGATGATCTTTGTCAACGAATCCATCTGGCTGACTCACGTACACCTCTTCTTTCAGAGTTCCATTTAAGAAAGCTGTCTTGATATCCATCTGATAGACCGTGATGTTCTTGTGAGCTGCATATGCTAAGAAAATCCTGACTGCCTCAAGCCTTGCTACTGGAGCGAATGACTCTTCAAAATCTATTCCCTCTTCCTGTCTGAATCCCTTGGCCACAAGACGAGCTTTGTTGCGAATGACAGTCATCTCTTCATCCTTTATGTTCTTCCATAACCACTTAAGATCAATGACAAGTTTATCAGTTGGTCTCGGCACTAAATCCCAAGTGTCATGTAATTTATATTGGAGAAGTTCTTCCTGCATCACTTCAATCCATGCATTGTCTGCCATTGCTTCCCGAATGTTCTTTGGCTCTTTTAGACTGACTGAGCAGGCGAAGATGCACATATCACAATCGGTGGCGAGTTTGCGTCTCGTCTGAACTGGCCGTGAAGTTTCACCAATTACATGTTCTATTGGATGGTCTTTAGTCCACTGTAACGTTGAAGGGTACCTTGGATTTGACGAATGCGTGTTAGTTGGTTCATGTAACCTAGAAGAAGATTCAGCAGATTCTGTTGCAAATGGGTTTTCAAATGGTTCTTCTTCTAACACAGCATCGTTTTGTTGTTGTTCTTCTTGAAGTGGTGTGGTTTGGTTTTGCTCATCAACTCTTGGTAACACAATCTCAATTACTTACTGGAGTTGCTGGAGTAGATGTTGATGACGTTGAGGGAGTTGGTGCGTCAGCTTCGAATGTGGTAGATGCATCTTGTGGTGGTGGTGGTGGTTGATGTTGTTGAGCGGGTGCAGAGAACGTTGTTGTGATGCATTTGTCGAAGCTCCACCATAATACTCATCATACATAAACTCAAAGAAAGTGTCCAGTTCTTGAGTTGTTGGTTTGTCAGTGTTAGTTGACTGAGCTCCTTGGGGTACGAGTCCTGAACTAATATGTCCAGAAGTTTGACTGTTTGGTGCGGGTCCTAATCCGATATGATTAGAAGCCATTGGGTTAAGCACGGGTTCTAGAGCGAGTCTCTCAGAAGCCATAGCATCTTCCAGGTCATTAACTTCTAGTTGTGGGTATTGTTGTTGTGGAATGACTTGTTGTTGTTGTAGGTAGAATGGTTGTTGTGGAACAAATTGTTGTTGCGGGAAGTTCTGAGTGGAAGTGGATGATGATGGTTGTGTGTTTACTGTTGTTGGTGTTGGTACTTGAGCAATCAATGCTAGAGGATCATGTTGTTTGGCTAGCTTCTCTTTCCTAACTTCATCTACCTCTTTTTGGTTTTGTTTCAAAAAGTCATAGAGCTGATCATAGTTCACCTCATGAAGATTTTTTGTTTGGTTAACGATTGTTACATATCGTCTCCATTCCTCTGGTAGGTTGTTGATGAACTTGATGTTTTGAACAATTTGCCTTGGAGCCAACTTGTTCCTGATGAGCTCATTCATGAGAGTACAAAATCTTGTGTAGTAAGATTCAATTGGTTCAGCCGGGGTGGATGTGAACTTCTCCCATTCAGTCAGAAGCTTGTTTTCAATGTCTTGTTGACCAATTTCCTTACTATGACAAAGCCTTCGAACTCGTTCCCACATATCATAAGCAGTTTCACAACTGTCAATAGCACAAAATATTTCCTGTGGTAAACCGAGTTAAATTAAGTGCATGGCTAAGTCATCAGCTTCAATTTGTTTCCAATCATCTGCTGTGTATTCCTCTTCCTTTTGATCACGAAAGGATGGTGGAACCAGAGGTACTGAATTTGGATTACCCGGTTCTTGAACCTGACGAGGCTTGAATGGTCCTTTTTGGATGGAGTTAATCAAGAGTTTACCTTGTCCATTAGGTTTGGTTTTCATGTATCGAAGCATACGGCTTGTCCATGGAAGATAACTACCTTTTTCTAGCATTGGAGGACGGTTTTCAGCACCAGCTGCATGGATATCTTGTTGAGTAGTCATTGTTGATGTTGTATGATAAAGTTGATTCAATTGATTCAGGATCGTTGCAAAGAAATAGGTGTTGTGGTTGTTGAAGGTTAAGCTTTGTTGTTGTTGTGAAGTCTTGGTTCTTTCTTGATGATCGTTGAAGTTACAATTTAGATAAACGAAACAAATTAAATAAAGTTACTAAATTTGACTAGACTATAATTTAGACAAGATCAAAAGTTCACAAATTCGACAAGGTTATGTAAATTACAATTTAGATAAAATGACAATTTCTATAGAAATTTCAATTTAGACCAAAATTTATACAAATTATGGCAAAATTTCAATTTATATAGAATTTATCTAATTTATATAAATTTGTAATTTATATAAAAAATCTAACTAATTTACACAAATTAGTAGATATCCGTTTGTCGAAGTATTTTGCACACTTATACAAGTGAGAAAATACCGAGTTCACTTTCGTTGTTGTAGAAATTACGTTCGAATCAAATTTATAAAGTTTACTTAAGTTGTTGGACGTTTAAATCAATTGCGAGGGCTGAAGTTGCCAATTGCTAAAAGTACTTAAAACTGCCTCAATTGCGAAAGGGACTAGTTCTGTCAATATGTGAAATTTCAACAAACTGCTGGAATTGCGAAAAGGGACCAAATCTGTCAATTGCGAAAGTTGGAGACCAATTGCGAAAAGCAGCCTGATAGAACCAATTGCGAAAACAGCTTTGAATTGCGAAAGAACTCAACCAATTGCGAAAGCTTTTGCACAATTTCGAAAGGGCACAGCCAATTGCGAAAGCAATGAATTGCGAAAAACCCCAATCTATCGCAAATCTTATACAAGATTTGGATATTTTCACAAGTCGAAATAGAACCACTTTTATCACAATTCTTATACAAGAAAAGTGATAAAATCACGTCGCAACTTTTTGAAGATTCGAACCTTGATTTGTAGCACTTTTTCCCGATCAAAAACCACCAAATATCACGTTAAAACCCAAAAGCTCACAACTTTTTTACAAAGCTTCACGTTATCCTTAAAAAGCTTCAACCATTTTTCCAATCCGCACGTTAAAACATGAAAAGTTATCACCTTTTTCAGTAAAACGCACGTTACACTTAAAAAGCTTCAAGCTTTATCCTTAAAACTCACTATATATAATGCGTATGAATTAAAAAGCTACAACCTTTTTGTGTAAAACTCACGTTAAACCAAAACAGAAGCACAAGAACACGATGGACTAGAAAAAAACGCAACTTTTAATACAATATTAACTCTAACGAACAACAACTATATCCTAAATCCTTGTTTGGCGTATTGATACCACTTGTTAAACACTAAATAAACCAACCTTATACTACAACTATAACTATATTAAGTACAATACGTGACACTCAACTAGAGAATATGTAGATGAAGAGTAGATGTGGATCATATGATGTAAATATTACTCAATGCTTATTAGCTTCAAAAGAAAGAAAATAACACACTATTAGAGCGCACACACACACTCTCACCTACACAAGACTATGAGGCACACCACAAATGAGGGTGAGAGTGTGTATTTATACAAAGATAGGGACGCCCTAGATGGCATATCTATGGGCTTCGGTTGGGCCTATGGCTCATGGGCTTTACATTGGTCTTAATACTATACAAGCTTTCTTTTCTATCTTAGTCCATAAGCCCAACTTAGATAACTATTCTATTTCATGTGGTCGACACACACTTCAAATATTCATAAATGATAAATCACCATCACTTCCATATAATTTTAATGCTAACAAGTTAGCATCAGCTTTTGTCCCATTTAAAGTTTAACAATCATGTGTAAATCTAAAGCCCATTGGACTTTCAAACAAAAGCTACGAGTAAATCAATAACAATTATTTGGGTGATGTGATGTCATAGAGATTTATTGTAAATAACTAAAACAAAAGTACATTAATAGTGTTTACATGGGAATATGTTATTTACTTTTATCTACTCCTTAGGCCGGATGCAATGGCGACATGGGGCGACCTATGTTTTGTCTGTCACAAAAACTTTTTCTCTGACGATATGACGACGATCAAGTTGCCACAGTAGCGACCAAGTTATTTTTTTATTATTTTTTTCTTATTTTATTTATTTTATTTTTAAATTCACTTCATGCAACGTGTAACTTGCATGACTCAAAGTATATATATAGAGCTAATTTTCAAAAAATGACAAAAAATTGACTTTTTTCAAAAAAAAGTACAAAAATAATACCCATTTCCTAAATGGTCATGTGCGAATGTGCGACTGCACTAATTTGCTGACACGTGTCCAGACAAAAAGTACAACACCAATCATTTGCAAGTACAATCACCATCAATTGTACCCCACGTGCCGTTTGACTTTTATAAACAAATGTGCGAACGACGGATGTGCGAATGTGCGAATGAATAAAACCCAGATCTTAATAAAAAAACCCAGATCTTCATCCAAAAAAACCTAGATCTGAGAAACACAAACACAAACATATACACAAACAACACCAACACTTTACCCATGTCGAACAACACCAACACTTTTCATTAGCAAGTAGTATTGCATTTCTTTATTTCCAGATATAATAAATTGTAGTAGCAAACACCAATCTTTTCAAAACACTTCTTATAACATTATTGCAAGGGGAAGCTGCTATTACTGCTACTATATCAATCCAGTCCAATGGCAGTATTTTAACATTCAATTCATCCTTCATACTCTCCCAAATCTTACTAGAAAACTCACATTTAAAGAACAGATGGTGAGAATCATTGCAGACATTACAAAGGGGGCCCAAAAATTATTTGTACTCCATTTCATCATTCTATCTTGTGTTAGTAACTTGCTATTAACTTTCATCCTTAGAATGGTGGTGTCGATGGTGGTGTTTCGATGGTGGTGGTGGTGCTGCCATGGCTTGTCGGAGGTTTACCGGAGATGAGATCTGTGATGTTTTGATGTTTTGTGTGGTGACGATCTGTGGATCTGGATATGTATATGTTTGTGTTTGTGTATATGGATCTGTGGATCTGTGGATTTGGATATGGATCTGTGTATATGTATATGGATATGTATATGTTTGTGTTTGTGTATATGGATCTGTGGATCTGTGATGTTTTGATGTTTACTGTTCGCACATTAGCCGGAATTCGCACACCGTCGTTCGCACATTTGCTTGGTTGGGGATTGTGCTAATGGTCGGGGATGTGGGCCAACAAATGATTGTGATTGTACTTCTTGTCTGGACACGTGTCAACAAATTAGTGGAGTCGCACATTCGCACATGACCATTTAGGGAATGAGTATTATTTTTGTACTTTTTTTTTTTAAAAAAGTCAAATTTTTGTCATTTTTTTAGAATTTGCTCATATATATATATATCTATTTATATATATATATATATATATATATATATATATATATATATATATATATATATATATATATATATATATATATATATATCTGTTTTGCATGCATACCATTTCGTGTATCTATTTTGCATGCATACCATATTTTTTTTTTAAAATTAACTTCCAAGACAACCACCATATCTTTTGCAAACACTACTACAACACTAGCTCATCATCTTGTTAAGGAAGAATTTGAAGAAGAAACAAAACATGTTCAAGAAAGATATCCAGATTTGAACTTGGAGTTAAAAATTAGTCCACCTCAGTTCATCATCAACATAAGCTCATCATCAACATCAACATAAGCTCATCATCATACATGCAACCACAAGCTCAAAATGTTAGTTACCATCATAAGCAGTCACTAAAGACAGGTGGAAGAAGTTCAAGTGTTGGTACTAGTATATGTTTTGCATACAGTTTAGGTATAGAAAATGAAGCAAAGAATGGTGGAAAGGTTTTTTTTTTTTTTTTTTTTAGACTCGGTCGTTTACTCGACCAAGTCGTCTTATTTTGGCTTAGACGACCGACAGCGACAACACAACCACAATGGGGCGACCTTAGTCGACCGATCACGACCCAAACATTGCATCCGGCCTTAGGCTAAACACAATGGTGACTACACTTGACCCTGCCACATTAGCTTTCTCTCTCCGGCGACCTGACGACGACCAAGTTGCCACTGTGGCGACCAAGTTATTATATATATTTTTTAATTCAAAGGGTTTTTTTTGTGTGTGTGTGTGTTTTGATTCGGTCGTATACTCGACCAACTTGCCCAAAAATTCGTCCAACGACCGAGCAAGACCAAACCCCCACAATGGGGCGACCGACCCACGACCAAGCACGACCATTTGGTCGACCGATCCATTAATTGTGTTCAGGCTAGACACACTCATGACCCGAAGCGACCTTGGTCACCGACTGCCACGTCAGCTTTCTCTCTCCGGCGACCAGAAGCGACCGACCTGCCACACTCGGTGACCGACTTTTTTTTTTTTATTATTATTAAACATTTAAAATAAACTTAAAATTCATTAATAATAAAAACATTACAATACGGAATTAAAAACATTACAATTCGGAATTAAAAACATTACAATACGTAATTAAAAACATTACAATACGTAATTAAAAACATTAATAGATTAGCGTTCACAAATTGTATTTTGCTTTGATTCCCGCCTTAAGCTGCATAAGATGATTTTTTTCATGTTCGGGCAATGTTGGGTCGATTCTGGTGTAGTATAATAGCATTTCTTGGTTCTTCGTCGATTCTTTCAAGAGATCGACCTGTTCTTGCTGAAGTGCTATTTTTCTTTCTTTGATGGCCAACTCTCTTTCTTTCATCGACCTATATTCATCTCCATCGATCTTCTTTTTTTCCCGCTTTTGTTGATGGCCTCGATCCCCAGAAGTTCTCTCTCATTGAAGCTACAAACGATTGTGGTGCTTCACGAGAGGAGGATGATGATTTCCTCTTTGCAGCGTCACGACCTTCTGGTCGTGATTCTCTGGTATCATCTTCAGTTTTATCATCATCGACTTCATGAAAATTCATAGGACCTTGTGTTGACCCCGAAGTTGTTGTAGAGCCTTTTGTTTTCTTCCTATTATTTGTTCGAACAGCATCCCCCTCCGTCTTCCAAGCAGCGTGATCCTTCAAGATTTTTCAACATTCCACCAAGTTGAACTCATGCTTGTAAACCGTACGGTATTCCCTCAATGTTTTCTGAAGATCATCAGCATCATTTTCACCACTACCTTAGTCCAACTAGTCTATTTTTGTGACGGTTCAGCCTTCTTCCCTTTTTCCTTCGCCTTCGCCTTCATAGCACGTCGGGAAGCGGTTCTTGGTTTGACGGGTGATGTCTCCTCCTCATCGTCCTCAATGGCGAAAGAACCGTGGAACGAATCATGGTAAGAACCGTGACCCGAACCTTGACCCATCGACGCATCTTGGGTCGGATATTCTTGCATCTCTTTGTTCGCCATGAAATCTTCATAATTTAAATCAAGATCAAGATTCTGAATCGGGGAATATTGTTGATAATGTTGCGTCTCTTGGGGAGCTTGCAAGAAATCCATGTTAGGCCGATACGGTTGAACACTTGGTTCTTGATAATAAACCGTATTTGGAGGATATGGTGGAACATATGGATGATTCACGTAAAATATGTTTTGATTTGGGTTGGGCTGTGGTAATCGTGATGTGTATTCAAGCGAGGGTGCACGAAATCGAATACCCCGTTGTGGTGGTGGTGTTATGTCATGTAGTTCAAAGTTGTTTTCCGGCGAGAAGTTGTTTTGGGGTATCCGGGATCGCCAGTTTTTTGATGTGGGAGTGTTTTTGTTTGACATGATTAGAAATGGTTGCGGATGAGAAGTTGAATTTGTGTGTTTGAAGTGGTAGGATGAGAGTTTTATAATGGGAAATTTTTGTTTTTTTAACTCAAATGTGCCGTTGGTATGTTGGTATTTATAATGAGAAGTTCAATGCAGCTACATATACGTGTTATTCTCATGCATACTTTTACAAATACGTGTTATTCTCATGCAGCCACATATATTGGAGAGTAAATTACACCGTTCGTCCCTGTGGTTTGTCCAAAATCACTGGTTTAGTCCCTAAAGTTTAAAAGTTGCGTGTATGGTCCCTCTGACAGCAAAAGAATAACACCCATGGTCCCTGAGGTGGATGTCCGTCACATTTTTTGTTAAACAGCCTCACGTGACTAAAACGTGAGGGTAATTCAGTCTTTTTGCCTCAACTCAGGGACTATACATGAAATTTAAGTCAAATGTACTAAAACCCAGATCCATAACAATATCAAAACCATCTCTATCCACCACATAAATCCATTCACACAGATCTTATAAATGATTCAATAGACAAATTAATGAATTTAAAATCATAATACCAAATGATAAAAAAGAACAAAATGAAGTAGATGTTATAAATGATTAAAGACCGTCAAAATAATTGATTTTACACAAAGAATTAACACAAGCTGTGTTACACAGGTCTGATGTACAAACCCAGATTCAATACAAACCCAGTTCAATACAAACCCAGTTCCGGCGACCTTTTCGATACAAACCCAGTTCCGGAGACCTTTTCGATACAAACCCAGTCCAATACAAACCCAGATTCCGGCGACCTTTTTCCAATACAAACCCAGATTCCGGCGACCATCATATATTCATATTGGATCTTCTAAAAGGAACAGATTTACAACTGTAGTCGAAATCCAACTCCATAAGTCCACAACTATAATTGCTCAATAAGTATAACTTCTTCCAGAAATAAACAAGTGCTTTAGCATTAAAAATAAAAAAGAACAAAATGAAGCATAAATACTGGAAATTGACTGAACTTTTTCTCAAACTTTATTTGAGGCATGAGCGATGACTTTTCACTATCGATTCCTGCAAAAATACAAGTTTAAGGGTCATTCCAAGATTTCGAATATTTCAAAGACATTATTCAGATAATTCCATATCACATAAGTAATTATTTTCAAGACAATCTCAAGCACCAAATAATGATCCAGAAAACTTATGTCATTTAAGGTTACTTGACACATACTAATACAACTAACTGAACAACCACATAGAAACACTAAACGAATATGCCAACTAAACAATCCTATATAGTATATACAGATGCTGAGATACATATACACAAAATGTATACATCCACCCAAACAATCTAACTACACTATCGCATATACTAACTAAAAAATCGCATTAACATGACGAACTAAACACATGTCTATAAACACAAAAACACACATACCAAACCATAAAATCGCCTCTATCGAACTAAACAAACTCAATATTACATACAGATTTACACGCACAAAACAAGCATATAACCAACTAACAACCGTAGATACAACACAAAAAACATATATCAAACTATAAACCGCATTCACATAGTGAACTAAACTACCAATTTGTGTACACAAAAACGCATTTATCGAGCTATAAAAAACACTTGTAACGAACTACACAAAACACATAATCAAATTTAGATGCAAAAAAAAAAAAAAAAAAAAAAAAAAAAAAAAAATTATGTATATACTAATATCGGAATAGAGTCCTGGACCTTTCACCATTTTTTGATTTTATAAAAAAAATGAAAATATTTTATAAGAAGCAGTGATAGATAGAAGAAGAAGTTTTCAACAACACCGCAAGAATAACAATCTCAAGCACCAAAAATGGTCAACTAGTGATGCCGGAAGTAATCCCAATATCACCGGAGCAGTCGCCGGAGACTCGCCGGAACTGGGTTTTGGGATGAATTCGGCACCCATTCTTATTGTTTTTGGTATATTTTTTGTTTGTTATTGATCTGGGTTTTGATATTGTTATGGATCTGGGTTTTGATATTGGAAGTTGAAGGTGGATTTTAGATCGAGAGTTTCATTATCGTGTGTGAATGGATTTATGTGTGTGAATGGATTTATTGAGAGTTTCATCTGGGTTTTGATTTGTGTGAATGGTGTGTGAGTGTGAATGTGTGATGATTTATGTGGTGGATATTTAAAGATAATGTGGAAGAAGGGAAAAGAAAACGTTATTTAAGTATCAGTCAAAGTCAAAGTAAAAAAGACTGAATTACCCTCACGTTTTAGTCACGTGAGGGAACTTTAACGGAAAATGTGACGGAGGGACCATGGGTGTTATTCTTTTGCTGTCAGAGGGACCATACACGCAACTTTTAAACTTTAGGGACTAAACCAGTGATTTTGGACAAACCACAGGGACGAACGGTGTAATTTACTCTTATATTTATATATAAGGAATATTGGATAGGATGAGAAGTTCAATGCAGCCACATAGTTACAAATAAGTTTGAATTTTTTTTTTTTTTTTTTTTTTTTTTTTTTTTTTTTTTTTGTTTTTAAATAATCAAACCGTTTGATTTTTTTGCAAAATTCTTTGTCACATTCGGTCGTTATAACGATCGATACTTAAAAAAAAAATCGACCGACCGAATCACCACACTCCAAGCGACCTCTCATTTGTTCGGTCGCTTTTTTGGTTTGTTGGAGACCGACCCAACTATTCATACCGAGTGTGGGTAGCCTTAATTGTGTTCAGCCTTATAAACACTCCTTCTCTCAATCATTTATATCTTCTTTACCAGACTTTTTAACTCCTCTTCTTCTCCACCAAACCGCAACCACCAGCTACCAACAATGGTGGATGTTTTTTGACAGCAAAAAGAGTTTCCATCACACATCATTGTCACAACACCTCCTTATCACATGAAACCTACTTACAAGTTACAACACTATAATTTTATCCCAAGAATGGCAGTTTTAGTTTCACACATTTTCACCTTAACCATCATATTCCTCATCACAAATACCATCTCAAAAACACCATCACGAGACCTATTGACTCAAAAACCGGTTTTTTGAACCGGTTTGAAACCGGTTATTACCGGTTCATGATTTTCTCCCTGGAAACCGATTTAAAACCGAACCAGTTTCCGTCAAAATCGGTTTTTACCGGTCAACGTGAACCGAAACCGGTTCGGTTTTGTAAAAAATCCAAATGTGCACCTCAATGATGTTGGCCCAATGAATACGACTGTCTAAGTCGGCCCATGTATTACCTTTTAACAGCACTGGCACTGGATGTGGCTTTCCAAAAACAAACATAAAAAATAAAATAAAAATAAAATGATAATCGTCACTCGACGAAATAATGGTGCACGTAAACACATCCCTAAAATATAATATGTATAATTCCAATTGAATTTATCTTTGTGGCCTTATTAAGAATTGGTTTATTTGGTGTCACTAAATTTGATGGTGATTCATGAATATAACTAATATTTTCAAGTCATATCTTTTATACTTAATATCACAGTCAAATGCAACGTTAAATTGTTTAAGACGTAAGAAAAAGTATTTTTACACCATCCATAGAACTTTCCGCCAATGTCGAATTATTATCCTAAACCTTTCTAGAACTACCTTATAATTGAAGCTGTCGACTTGAAAAAAAAAATGTCACATAATATTATTTTATTCATTTGATATATGAATCGAGATTGACCGTTGTCGCTAAAATATAATTTTATGAGTGAATGTCTTTTGGAAAATATATACACTTTAGTTTAGTCTAGCCTACATTTAAATTGGAATAAACATTAAAACATAAACCATTATCATAGATTCATATTTAATCATATTTGAAGAAGAAAAAACTTGTATATAAACCTAGATTCACAAGTCACAACAATTTCGTGAACTTTCAAAGAGACGAAAATAAAGAATGAGAAATATCGATCAAACGTGTTAGAATACAAAGCCAAAGAAATGTCAAGTATCTAGATTCTAGAGTATAATAAAATAGTCAAGAAAATCAAACGCTAACACCAATTTATATAAGTCTCGTCATATCACCATTATATAACCATTTCCATTCCTACCATTAATTCCTTCATAACAATTCAAAAACCAGATATTTGTCACCAATTATATTTCCTTACACCATACACGTAAAAAAAAATGGTTCCAACCAACCCGTACGGCCATGTCAACGATCAAGACCTATCCTTCGTAGCAAACGAAGCCCGTCGTAAAAGACGACGCCGTTGCCTCATGTCCATAGTCATAATCACCACTTGCATCGCTGCAATCCTTCTCTTACTCTCTATAACCGCAGGCAGATTCCGTACTCCTAAGTTTCGTGTCCGGTCCGCCACTTTTGGAACATTCAACATCGTCAACTCAACAACAAACGCTTCATTCGAAATCTCAATGAACACAGAAGTCGGTATCAAAAACACAAATTTTCGACGTTTTAGGTATCGTAGCACGACAGTTGAGTACTACTATGGTGACCAAAAAGTTGGCGAGGGGAATGTTTTTAATGAAAACGTGAAAGCTAGAGATACGAGGAAGTTTGTTGTTCCTGTGATATTGTCGTCCTCGAATGTTACCTCGTCATCTGAGTTAAGAAATGATTTGAACGCTGGTGTATTGTCTTTGAGGAGCAGGTCGAGATTAACCGGAAAGTTTAAGATATTAGTTGTCTTCAGAAAGTATAAGCATGTTAACATGGATTGTAGTATGGAGCTTGTGATCGCAAGTAGAGTGCTTAGAAACATTTCTTGCCGTTAATATGGGTAACTTAATTAGTACGTACATAGCTACTACATATGCTTTGGTCCTTTGTGTAATTTTGTGATTGTGTATATTCATTGTATTGAGAAATGAGATTATTTTATTTAAATAAAGGTATATAGTATAATTTGTTTTATTTATTGTTGTTAATGGAAACGATTATACCTGTCTCTTTTGATGGCTGAAGCTGTTTCTAGAAACCCTAATTGTTTAATCTTTATCAGACACTTCATAGTCCATATTTTAAAGCATGATATGGATGTTAGATTATTAATCTTTATCATATTATACAATGCAAGGGAAAGAAACAAAGGAAAATATGTTGTTTCACTTAGTCTTTAAGTCGAATAAAATCACGGAACATATATATTTGTTATTTAAGAAGTTTGTGTTATAAATTGGGTTAGAGTGTAAACATATTAGCTCAATGAGTGTGTACTATACACTTTCATAACTCGCATCCGAGCATAATATAAAATCTAATTAGTCTTTAATAAATCATAATTACTTAAAATAGTTGATAACACTGAAATCACAAACAGTTTGTACGTGCATCTTTTCATTCATATTTCTTTTTCTCTCCAAAGACGACGAGAAAAGATTCAAAAGGAAATGACAGAGTACATTTTTGTAGGAACCCGACCAAACAAGTGAAACACTATATATACTGAAAATAAAAATAAAGTCAATAGAGTCTTTGGTACTCGAGATATGGAATTTCATTAATTTGTAAACATGTAACGTACTCTAGACATGTAATCTTTGTTATGCTCAAAACTTTCCTCACATGTTAGCTTTGAGCTCTCTAGAAAGGAGTGCTTCATTTCTGAAAAAAGAATTTGGAAACTGACTTGTTAGACGAAAAAGGAAGCATTTTTAGCACGATATTTCATGTTTAATTTAAGCGAAAATTAACTGTTTAGACACTGTTTAATAAGATCACCAACTTTTTGCCATTTACCAAAATGGACTGGTTGGTCGAAAACAATTTTACGGGACAAACAAAATCAAAACGTGTCACCTTATTAATAAAATTACAACAAAAATTTTAAAAAAAAAAAACGTTTGGTCGTGAATAAAATTACGGGACCATCCAAAAAATTGAATATATACGCGACCAAAAAATGTGAATATATAAGAGACAAGCATTTACTATTTTGACTTTTGGATATTAATGAGAAAAATATATAAAAGTGCAAAATCTACCATTGAACTTTTTGATATTTACAACCTTTTTATATAACAAACTTTATTCATCAAATATCTAGCAAATTTGATAATAAAAATATACTGTTTCGAAGATATCTGGATTACGAACAAAACGAGCCCAATATCGATATGCTTTTGACGTACGTACGATTTTATAAAAAACGTTGAAGTTTGATATATTTTTTAAAAACAAAAATAAACTTTCAAAACACTCTTAAAATAGAATTGCACGTCTTTGGTCCCGATGGTTTAAAAGTGTGTTTTGAAAGTTTATTTTTGTTTTTAAAAAATATATCAAACTCCAATATTTTTTATAAAATCGTACGTACCTCAAAAGCATATCAATATTGGGCTCGTTTTGTTCGTAATTTAGAGCTTTTCGCAACGATATTTTTTTCATTAACTAATTCGCTAGATATTTGATAAATATTTGAAGAATAAAGTTTGTTATATAAAAAAGTTGTAAATATCAGAAAGTTCAACGGTAGATTTTGCACTTTTCTATATTCTTCATTAATATACAAAAGTCAAAATAGTAAATGCATGTCTCTTATATATTCACATTTTTTGGTCGCGTATATAATCAATTTTTTGGTTGGTCCCGTAATTTTATTCGCGACCAATTTTTTTTTTTTTTTTTTTTTTTTCGTGATATTGATTGTCCTGTAAAATTGTTCGCGACCAACCAGTCAATTTTGGTAAATGCTAAAAAGTCGGTACTCCTCTTATCAAACACTTGTGGCAGAGTCATCCACAGTAATTTTTGCTTAATTTAAACTTGGAAGAATCTTATCCTATTAAATAAGAAGAAATGTCGCGAGTAATTGGCCTTGAAGATTAACAAAAAATAAAAAATCAAATTGACAAATTATATATATATATTATATATATATATATATATATATATATATATATATATAAAACACCATTTTTCTCGTTTTTATTTAAAATAAAATATATTTCAAACGGTAAATCATTAAGCGACAAAAAATACTCAATCAAGACGAAAAAAAATCATTAATTTCTCAAATATCTTGCGTAGTGAGTTCATCGCCCATTTTTCCAAAGAAAAAAATAAGGGTATCAATTAATTATTATTATTACAACCCACTTCACCATTTTCTTAAAAGTGAATATCTAAAGAATAGCGAAATAAATTACAACATTGTGACGAACATTTAATTATATTTCAGTAAAATGACACTTTCATAACTTTCTACAAACATTTTTTTCCGTTACAGGAATTTGCATTATCACATGTGATATAACAATAATATGTAAGTTCAAACATTCAACATGTTGTCGTAAAATGGGCATACGTAGTTGTATAGCTAGAACTCTAAAAGGTTCACTGTATTTTTACTGAGAAATACACTTCCTTAGCTTTACAATCATATATCACACATAATATATTAACATCTAAATCAATACATTTTATTCATAGAGGTTAGAGAAAGATAGAAGGAAAAAGAATTTCATTCTTAAACTCACTTGATATAGCACATACGATATACTAACACTAATATTTAAGTTCGAACACTCGATATGTTATCATAAAATGTGCATAAGCATTTGTATATAACTTCAAAAGATTCACCGCTATTTGCATTGCAAAATGCACATTTTTATCTTTCCAATCATGTATCACACATAATATTTGAACCTCTAAATCAATATATTTTACTCATAGAATTTGAAGAAAATAAAAGAAAAAAAAATAATTCTAAAACTCGCTTGATATATCACATGCGATATAACACTAATATGTAAGTTTGAAAACTAGATATGTTTTCATAAAATAGACATAAGCATTTGTATAAAACTATAAAAGATTCACCCTTTTTGCATTGAAAATACAATATTTATATTTCCAATCATGTATCGCACATAACATTTGAATCTCTAAATAAGTAGAGTTTATAAATTTTTTTGTGTTAACTCACATTTAATTAAACATGTGTTTATTTTATTCAACTTTTACGAATAAACTGCACTTAGATTTCTCACAATTATATGTGAGATATGGTTAGGAAGTTTTGGATGTGTACTTTACATTGAAAAAAATAGTAAAACTTTTAGAGTTTTATACCATGCCTATTTTACGACAAATGTTCAGTTTTAACCTTATAAATCTTTTATATAATAAAAAAAAACCCCAAGTGGGGACTTTTACATTTCAAAAAAATCAAATCATTCTTTAATAAGTAATAACTGAATTAATTAATTTTCTTTTTAAGATGTAAAATATAAAAAAACATACCAAATATTTCCCGATTTAACCAAAATTTACAAAAAAAAGGTTTATCAGATTAAATCTAAAGAAAATAAGAATATACGCATGTACTTAATAGGTCATGTTTAATAGTTTTGGACTAAAGGTAAAATTTACAAACCAATCCGGCCTTCCACAATCTTCATTTACCACGCAAAGGAAAAAAAAAAAACCAAACAAAAGTTCTCTCATTCTCCCAAAACCCTAGAACCCCAAACCCATAAAATCCACAATTGAAGAGTGAATAAACCATACAACATCTACCATGTTTAAGGTAATTCTATTCAAGTCTCTTATATAATCCCCAAAAGTTTAAGGTAATCCCACTTTAATTTTATATATTTTTGCTGATAAACCCTCGATTACAACTTACGAAAATGTAAGTTGTTTGAACTTTGAATAGGTTCTCATGATTTAACTGTTGCTAAAAGAAGATTTTAATTCGGTACAAATACAATGTGTTATGAACAAGTTTAAGAAGAGATCCTTAAGAGTAAGAACATGCATTGATGACTTTGGTTTATAAGGCAAATTATCTTTTTATTAATATACTGTAATTTTTTTTGGGGGTAAATTTGAAGTCTCTATATAACAAACTTGCAGGTAATGGCCCAGAGGAAGTGGCAGGCATAAAGCAAGGATTTGGCTTGATGGACACGAACAAGCGAGGAAGATAAATATTGTTAAGTTGAAAGCTGGGTTGTAGAAACTTGGGCATCAAATCGCTGATGCAGATCTTCAAATACTTATTGAAGTCGTAAGTGTTTTAAGTTGACTTCTATAGTTGAATCTGAGTCTTTTTGCTAAAGTTTTCAAGTTGTCTTAGACCAATTGCATATAAATGATGCTACAAGGATTAGTGGCCCTGTAGCAATTCGGGATGAAACAATAACTAAATCGATCGAAAAGTGACTCTGCTATGCATGTGGATCCGATGTTGGGCGGGTTAGGTACCGGTCGATTGGTTGGAGAATAACCTGTGTAGAATTATTGGTCACATGGGTCAGTTTTTGGTTAAATTGTTTCAGTACGGAGTGTGCAGACTGAGCACTATCGGATTTCATGTTGTGCTTTAACTGAATGGTATTTGTGTCAATGATTGTAGTAGAAGTTATTTTATATCGGTTTCCTTAACATAGTAGTATGGCTGATTTTAATGGATGCTAATAGTTTTTTCTTACTTATATCTTCATAAAAGCATTATATTAAACTATTGGTGGTCAGAAACATATTAATACACAATAATGGATATGAACAAAAAATTTAAGCACATTACAACTCTTTCGAATAGCACATTACTTCCTTGCCACATCTCAACTCAATAAAGATAATGATATAAGAAAATAAAAGTATACTTATCCGCTTCACTATTTAACCACCATGATTACTCTTAGCTGTGCTTTTGCGAAGGATATGTTTTTGTAACTTCAACTAATAAATTGTGAGTTTTATAGGGAAATATTTGACCCGACATTATGCAAAGAGTTTATCCAATGAAAATTGCAAATGTTTGACTTGGTTGAAGTACAATCAATTCACAACGGCATTTTTTGTGATTTTTCGTTACATATTTTTTTAATGTCTTTTATTGCTCTGAATGGGTATTTTTTGTGATTTTTCGTTAATGAATATGACCTACAAAATCAGAAATTTATATTTATTGTAATAGTATTTGTTTACGTAATCGTCTGAAACATCAAGTTGAAACATGGCTGAGTTAAGTAGTAACAAACCCACTTAATTGCATTTCCTGATAACGGGAAAATTTGGTTTCACTTTTAAGTCATATGTCGTTTACCTGTTCTCAAATTGCACACACTGATTTAGAATAGTTACTGTCATTTGGAGCATATTGAGTGGTCTCGACTAATTTTGTATCTTTCTTTCCCCCTACGTGGATTGATTTTGCAGGTGTTGGCATCTTCATTTGGTTTTATTAGCAAGGATGAATATCTTGATCCTTGGACTACACCAGGTGGGAAAAATGGCCATCTTCGACAAGTACGCCCTATAAATTACGGAATGGCTCTATATGGACATATAGTCATATAGTTTAGCAGAGTTAAATGTATTATTGTCAAGTTCTAGAATACTCTAACAATGCAAGAGTTATCAAACTATGGGATCGGTCATATATTTATCCTTGAATACAAGTTCAAAGATTTGAATGCAAGTCTTTAATATGAATCAACTTGAATGCAATTTAATGTAGTTTTTGTAGTTACATTTAATTCAATAGTTACTTTTATAAAATGAACAGAAAGTGCTTTTGGGTCAACCCGACTCGACTGTTTTTGTACTTTTATTAAATATTACTCATTTCATTCCAAAATAATAGTCACCGTTTGATTTTTTAAGTCTTTCTTATTTAATTTTAACTTTATGTATTTTTGTTTCTGTTATATAATAATCGATGAAAATTATAACAATGAAAATACATTTAAAACTTAATTCATTCATATACATTGCATCAAGTATTATATAACACAAACAAAAATACTTTAAGTTAAAGTTAAATAAGAAATACTTTAAAAGTCAAACGAAGAGTATTATTTTGGGACGGAGGGAGTACCTGTTTTGACCCATCACTTTATATTGTTCATATTATCGGTAGAGGCTAAGTATTGCAAACAAATACTTAAATTTATCTCAAAACCTTGTACGTGCACAAAGATTTAAAATTTAAATTATATTACAGCATGCATTTTACTTGAATATTAATGATACTTTTCAATTCAAAACCATTATCTAAAAACAATAAATAAATAAAAACATATATAATTAAGATTACCTATTTTTAATCTAACAAGTAAAATCATTTATAAAACGTTATTTTATTTATATATTAATCGATAATAATACATAGTAAAAAACTTAAGAAAAAACCCCGTACGTGCACGGGTATTATAACTAGTTAGTGTTATATTATATGTGACTTATCATGGCGAGTTTAAATATAAAAAGAAATTCATTCTATTTTCTTTAACTTCTATACCAACACGGAAAATAGCCTATGCAAGTTTACGATTGAAAATAACGACGTGCAACACTGCCAGCACATTACAAGAATGAGTATATTTTGGCCAGTCCCATTTATTTGACAATTAATTTATTTAACTGATTGCAATTCTTTTCTACTCATTTAACATTATAACAAAAATAGGGGGGCTTGGATAACTTGTCCTTAAAATAATTACTTTGATCCACCACATATGGTCTGTTTTATTTTCCGCATATGTTTAAAGGGACAAGTTATCCAAGCCCCCTCTATTTTTGTTATCCAAGCCCCCCCCCCCCCCCTTTTTTTTTTTATTTATTTTTTATTTTTATAATTTTATTTATATCAAAAAACTATAAACCTGAAAGTACGGAACATAAAATATAAAGTTTAATATGTCAAACGCTAAAAACTGTCAGAAATACGAAACAGAAACTGACAGAAAACTTTGTTATACTGGAAATTCAAAGAAATATTCCTTTTGTCTCCTATGATTTGACACCATAGGTGGACTTGTACAGTATAACCCTTATTTTATGCCAGTCAATTGGGTGGCAGCGTAACAACTCTTTTTAGAAGTAGCATTATTGTAACACCCACCTCCACATAGGAGCGTGAGGCCACAAATAATGACAAATCAACAAAATTTGAAGAACTAATCTTATTAATAAGTTCATAAATAAGCAAAGTTTCACTAGAAATTAAAATTTCGTCTAGAAAGTATCTCCAAAATTAAATAATATTAAGTCCAAAATATAATTTAAGTAGAGTCTCCAAATGCATAGTCTCTAAGTTCCAACTAGCTCTCAACACACAACACCACTAACTTCGATTACCTATCGCGGAAGAAAGAAAGTGCGGCTGAGCTAATTGCCCAGTGCGCGGATGTAAATAACAAATAACAATAACAACAACGAAATATAAAAGAATAAAGACAAAAGATAAAGATAATTTAAATTTCAAAAGATACTTCCCGTGTTATATCATCACCTCAACACCGGAGTAGTCAAAGAAATATAAGATTGAAGGAAAATGGTTTGTATAACACTAGACTACACGACCGCATGATCATATCAGATCATAAATCATAGTGATACACTGGTCATAGTGATACACTGGTTTGTATGACACTAGCTAAAAGCATATCGTATCACAAATCATAGTAATACACAAGTCGCGACTCCAATGCATCGTAAATCGAAGGAAGGTGTGTATGACACTAGACTACACGACCGCATGATCATATCAGATCATAAATATATCATATCATAACATAGCCTAAGATGCATCTATACGCCTCCCCAAGTAATAAAAAGGCTCCACACATGAGCAAATAAAATTATATCACACCATAAAGGGGAAACGCCGTGAACTGATCACACTGTCATGGGTAATGTCAAGCTATTTGCGCCACAATGACAAGTCTGTGGTACCTCCACAGATAGTTGCTCAGAATTCCTAACTCCTATCTACATATCTAGGGTTCTATGGTAGCACACAGTGAACATATAAACCAACCAAACACTATATCATAAATTATGTTCACCGTGCATATGAGTCCTAATGGAAAGGAAATCGAGAAACGCTCATATAAAGGTAGTACCGCATTATTTTCATAAAAATCATTTTTAACAAAGTTTTCCCTAGGATTATCAAGTCATATTTCAAATAATATTTTTATAGTTCATCATTATCATAAAATGCATTTCTCAAACAAAGTGGATTATATAGCATAGGGATGTCAAAAGGATTATATATCAAAGTATCGCAAGGAGTTCAACGTAAGTATATCAAGTAACGGTGAAAGAGACTACGAGCATGCGAAAATACGAACATATCAACGATTCAAGAGAACACGAAAAGAACATACGTACAAGTGTACAAGTATAATAAGGATCAAAAGAACGAACATAAAGAATCATACGGACAAACAAATTACGAGTTAAAAGCCGAAAATAGAGTAGCATCCGTACCTTCAAAATTATTTGAAAATGCCTAGCGACAAAAAAATCGACCAAAGTCCTCAAACAAAGTCTACACGCATAATAACCTTTTAGATATAATCCAGCATCCTATTTCAGTTTTTCTAATAACCCCTTTTTTGTTAACATAACTATTAGGGGCAATTTTGAGACTAGCCTATTCGCTCAAAGTTTGGGCTTTTGAGTACCCAAATTAGCGATTTTTCGGAAATAGCCCTAGCGACCGGCGACTTTTATCTGAAGGTGACAAGTGGCACCAACAAAAGTGGCGCTCAATCATTAAACTGGTACTTGTGTCATAGCCCACTATGTGTACTTTTTAAGCGACTTTTTTACAGCGACTTTTCATACTTTAAGCGACCTTCTATTTTGTCTTTTTCCGCAAAAAAAGTCAAACTTAGAAAAAAAAAAAATTTTTTTTTGCCCCTTCCCAATGTGAGCGACCTAAGCGACTGACGGCTTGGTGCTTTGAGCGACTTTTTTTACTTTTCACCTTTTTGTACTTGTGTCATTACTTTTGTATTTTTCAACTTTTTTTACTTTTAACCTTTTTGTACTTTTCACCTTTTTGTATTATTTTTTAAATACTTTTTAAATTACTTTATAAACACTTTTTTATTTCAAAACGAAAACGTAAAAATTCGGACGAAAACGTAAAAATTCGGACGAAAACATAAAGAAACGGACGAAAACGTAAAAATTGGACGAAAACGTAAAGTATCGGACGAAAAAGTTAAAAGTCGGACGAAAACGTAAAGGATCGGACGAAAGAGCACGAAAAAACGAGTCCAACGGTATTTTTATATATTTTTGAACCAGTCCAAAACTCCTTAAAATGGCAGGTCAAATTATATCTAAATGGACCATTTGAGTTGACCCTTGACCAACATATAGGACTAACGATGCAAACAAAACTAACGGAGGGACTAACGGGCAAATAATATTTATACACTTAACGGTCAAAGTTAACGTCCATCCAAGATAGGGACCAAACTCGTGAAACGTTTGCCAAATTAGGTATGTCTGGCGTAAATAAAATGAAATAGCACCCAAACTTGAAATCCATGTAAACCACAAGGACCATCCGTGTAATTTTTTCTAAAAAAAATTAAACGACTTTATGTTCTTTGATCGATTTTTTTTTTTTTTTTTTTTTTTTTTTAAACACCCCCATTAATCCCACCCCCACCCACACTCAAATTCTCTCAAAACACATATACTCAGTGTCACAAACTCTTCACTTACCTTTACTCCTACTGTAAATCAAACCCAAAATTAAAATCAAAATCAAAGTATAAACCCTAACCCCAAATTCTGTATTCCAATTTCAATAAACCCTAACCCTCGACGCAGCCATTATTAATTATTGAAGACCTACATGGAAAATCTAAGCAGATACTTTGATGCAAAGATCACTGTTCGTTCGAATGTACATTATCTAGAAACGATTAAAGGTAAATTGGCAAAGAATCAATCTCGAATTAGCCTGTTTCGAGAAAGTGTTTTCGGTCCATGGTTAGATACACCCGCTTGTCATGCAAATGATAACCATTTGCTAAACTTCATTTTACAGCACCAGGTATATATTCCAAAATTGCTTGATCATTGCCCCCTATTTCCTTCAGAATTGGGGATAATGTTTTACAATTTGGTCGTTGGGAGTTTCTATTGATTACTGGTTTAGTTTTTGACATTACAATAATTTGTTACCTAGGGTTCGAATCCAATATTGAAACTTGTTCCAACTAGTGAAGAAAGGTTGCAACCATGGTTTGTACGTAGTAATGACTATTTTGTGGAGCAGAATCTTATTCAAAGCCAAGCAGACGTTGCAGATGATGCCGTTGAGGTAAATTGTAAATTTTCAAAAAATTTTGTTTGATCCTAAACCCTTTAAACATTGAGACATAAAGTGTTGTTGTACATTTGCAGAAATCATAATAAATACAGGTAGAAATATGCCATTTCAAGAAATCTGTACTTGATACCTAAATAGACAACTATACTTAAAAATGGTTAACCTATATAGACAACTATATATGCCATTTGTGTATATGTGCTTCAAAACATAAGATTAGGGCCTCAGCTATAATGAAGAGATACATGCAGATGCAAAAGAGCGAGAGGTGCAATCAGCTGGACCAGAAGAAAACTCCAAACGACCTAACATAGCTGCTGAGGTTGAGGCCTTGAAGGCAATAGTTTATTTGATCGATAGACCAGGAGCAAATGTGAACGTGCTTAATGATGTTAAAAAAAGACTAGCGATTGTTGAGAAAGCTCTGAACATATAACATCAAGGGGTGAGCTGTCTAAGTTTATTTTTTTATCAACACAATTACTTTGAGGATACCATTTTTATTTTTTTCACAAAAAAATGAAGAAAATATATATATTTAATGAAACAGGCTTCAACCTCTATTCATGAAACGTCTGAAGTAAGGCCAAATGTTGGTGATCACTTTGTTTCCAAAGTTGCAAATGTAAGATGATATTTTTAATTTGTCACGTATATCTATATTTCTTTTTTGATAGTAAATTCATATTATATTTTGAATTTCAGACTTCAAGTCATATTCATGACAATTTAGAGGTACAACAATTTGTTAACGAAGATTTAGCTTCCAAAGATGCCATGGTAATATCCTTTAATATTTTTTAATCCTTTAGGTATCCTTCTTTTATTATAATAAATTTTTTTTGAATATTTTCAAATTCAGACTTCAAGCCCCATTGAGAATGAAATTCAGAACGAAAGCCCTATTCGTACTCATGTTGACGCCAAAGATGGGAAGCTGTTTGACAATAATGATGTTATTTGATTTTGGCACAAGTTTTAATGTTTCGGCTTATTTTAATATTTATTGCATATCATAATAAACTTATATGCCTCAAAAAACCGGAAAATTGAGGCTTATGAGATATAAGCCGAAACACAAATAAGCTCATAACCCACATATAAGCTTAAACAAACAACCCCTTTGTGTTTGTGTGTTTGTATGTCTAAGCGAACAAGAACAATTTTTTTTGTATTTTCGGCTACTTAAATGGTCTACGTGGTTTGTCGGGTATAACAAATTTAGTCCTTAAACTTTTTTTTCTCGGCTCCTTTCCCTATAGTTTTGACCCGTCACGGGTTAGTCCCTTGACAAATAATGAGTTTTTTAGTCGACCATAGTATTTTTAAAATTTAGAGTAAATTGCATTTTTGATCCCTGTGGTTTGGCCAAATTGCAGGTTTGGTCCCCATCCTTTCGAAAGTGCAACGGTGGTCCCCATTTTTAAGTTTTGGTTGCATGTTTGATCCCTGACCAAAGTTAGATGACTAAAATACCCTTGTCTTCTTCTTTTTCTATTTTATTTTCGGTTTTTTTTCCTTTAATATCAACAAATAAAAAAAAATTACCATATATTTATAAAAAAACAAACACATAAAAACACTTTTATCTTCAAGATGTATCATCCACCATCACCACCACCACTATCATCCCACCACTCGTTTTTTTCCACGCACACCACACCATCTTTAATTAGATCAAAGAAAGTGGCACATGACTTTTAGATCAAAAGTGGTCTTAGCTTAAGCATCATCGACCAAGGGGAAAAAAAAAAAAAAAAAAAAAAAAAAAAAAAAACCCTAACAAGTCAACAACAAGTCTAGGACAATAGCCAAAAACAACAACTAAGTCTAAAACAAACCACAATCAAAACCCCCATTTTCAACCAAATCATCATCACAAGTCCCATCAGCCTACAACAAACCACAATCAAAACTCCCATTTTCAGTCAAAGATCTTACACAAAAACAAAAAGAAACAAATAAAGATCCAAGGTTTGGAACTCGTAATATTCAAAGATCTTTAAAGATCCACACAAACCCGTCGTCGATGTTTTGAATCTTTAACAAGAACAAATAAACCCATTTCAAAACCATCACTTACCTGGTTCAAATCACATAACAAGACACCAATTCCATTCATAAATCTTTCGAAATCAACTCGTAAAGAAAAGGGTGTGTGTGGATTCGATTTAGAGGAAAAAGAGACGGACTTGTGCTTCAGTTTTAAGATTTAACAAAGAAAGAAAAGTGTTAGTTAAAATGAAATGGAAAAGAGAGGTGGCTGAGAAGAGGTGAAAAGAAATGAGTAGAAACTAATAAGGTATGATGGTGTGGTGATGGGGGTATGATGGCAGCGAAGGTGGTTGGCTGTGGAGACAGTGGTGACGGGAGTATGATGTTGCTGGTGATGAGAGGAAAAAATGTGGAGGGTGGATAGTGATGATGTTAATGAGTATATTGCTATTCAATTACTGCCGAAGCATACTTTGAACAAAATCATGTCATCCATTAGATCAATAGTCTTTCAATCTTGACCATTGTAAATCCTTAATTATCATTAGCAACAAACTAGAGCAAAAAACTGTGAATTAATTAAATGAAACGTGCAAAATGAAATATAGTAGGATAAGTATACTTTTTGCATAAAACCATTCACCTCTTTATCATATCCTTATTAAACGCATGCTTTTATGTATCTGCACATACTTATCTATTATTTCAGACCTTATCTTCTTATATTCAACTTTTGAATATCAACTTTTGGGCGCCTGAATTACCCCATGCATTCCTTATCTTCTTATATTTAACTTTTGAATATCAAATATATGGCGCCTGAATTACCCCATGCATCCCCTAGGTTTATGTCACTATTGTACTATATATATGAGAGTAAATTTCATTCTTTCCCTGCAAAATACAACCGATTATTAGTAGCTTTCACTTTCACTATTTACCTTCAAATCAAAATGGCAAACCATCAGGTAATTGTGTGTGCATATAGGTGTTCATAATACATCATATAGAAACAAGTTTAACTATCACTTTCTTTAAATCATGCATTCTAATCTTCTGCTTTTACTCAGGATCTTGCTGAAATCAACCATGTTATGATGCCATGTCAGATAATAAATAATGGGGCAAGTTGTTTGACAATGTGAAAAGGCAAATGGCCTTTGAAGAAATTGAAGAGTCTTGGCCCTTTGTAACTTTGGCTTCACAATTTGCCTATAAAAGGAAACGAGATGTGGCTCAGTATGCATCCCATCTCATTCTCTTCCTTTTTCACATAGTGATATTCTCTCCATAGTACTCCCTACGTCCTTAAATAAATGTCCACTATTGACTTTTAAAGTCTTTTTTTAGAACTTTGACCTTAAATTATTTCATTTGTGTTATGTAATACTTAATGAAAATACATTTAAAACTCAATTCATTTATATATTTTGCATCAAGTATTACATAACACAAAGAAAATAATTTGAGGTCAAAGTTTAAAAAGAAAGACTTAAAAAGTCAATAGTGGACACATATTTAGGGACGGTGAGTTAACTTAGAGAGTTTGTGTGATATTTCCTAATCACAAGAGTTTAGTCTTGTTAATCCTTATAATTAGAGAAAAGGTGTAACTCCTAGTTTTCATCAAAGTGAAACGTATCTTTCCTTGCCCGTGGTTTTTACCCTATTTGGGGTTTTCCACGTTATATCCGTGTGTCATCTTTTATTATACTTCATATTTTAGTTGTGAGTTTGCTTCATTCCGGTGTCACTTTTCTCAACAAGTGGTATCAAGAGCTAAGGTTGGGTGTGTGTATAATTATTTATCGTATGCTCTGTGGTTGCCACTAATAAGTGGACCCTCCACATCAAAAGATAAGTAAAATTATACTCACTCAAAAAGTGTTCATTACTATTATTAACAAATAATAGTTTTGTCGAAAAGTAGATTGTGATTGTAGCAATGGCGGCAAAATTTGAAATCGAAAAATTCAATGGGAATAATTTCTCGTTGTGGAAATTAAAGATGAAGGCTATCCTTAGAAAGGATAAATGTTTAGCGGCAATTGATGAAAGGCCAGTTGAGGTCACGGATGACAGTAAATGGGACGAGATGGACGGAAATGCTATTGCAAATATTCATCTGGCATTAGCAGATGGAGTTTTGTCAAGCATAGAGGAGAAGAAAAGTGCAAAGGAGATTTGGGATCATCTTGCTCGATTGTACGAGGCAAGATCGTTCCACAATAAAATATTTCTCAAGAGGAAACTTTACGCTCTTCACATGACGGAATCTACTTCAGTGACTGAGCACGTTAATAACCTGAATACTCTATTTTCTCAGCTCACATCTTTAAGTTGTAAAATAGAGCCACAAGAACGTGCTGAAATTCTACTTCAAAGTTTACCTGACTCATATGACCAACTTATCATTAACTTAACCAGTAATGTTCTTTCGGACTATCTAGTCTTCGATGATGTTGCAGCCGCCATTCTGGAAGAAGAAAATAGGCGCAACAACAGGGAGGACAGGCAAACCAGTTCAAGACAGGTGGAGGCTTTGGTGGTAACGAGAGGGAGGTCAATGGAACCTGGCTCCAGTGGGAGTCACAATCATGGTAAATCTAAAGCAGGAAGGAAGAAGAATTTTAAATGCTACAAATGTGGCAAGCCGGGTCACTTTAAGAAAGATTGTCGGGGTTTAAATACCTCTAATCCTCAGGGAAATTTCACTAGCACTTCAGAAGATGGTAACGCTCTGTGTTGTGAAGCAGCGGTTACAAATGATGGCAAGAAAAGATTTGCATATGTATGGTTGTTCGATACTGGAGCTACTTTTCATATGACCGCAAGAAGAGAATGGTTTCATCAATATAAACCTATCTCTGGAGGCGGATCTGTGTACAGTTGCAATGATCATAAACTAAGGATCATTGGAATTGAAAATATCATGGTTAAGGTGCATGATGGTACAGTTCATACTATTTGGGATGTGTGACACGTGGAGGGCCTGAAAAAGAATCTATTGTCTCTAGGACAACTGGATGATCTTGGTTGTAAGGTTGAAATACAAAACAAGATCATGAAAGTTACAAAATGTGCGCTTGTACTTATGAAAGGTGAAAAGGTGGTTGTGAACTTATATTAACTGAAGGGAGAGATAATGGAGGAGGCGGAAGCATCTGTTGCTTCACATAGTCCAAGTCATAGAGTTGCAATAACATGGCATCAGAAGCTTGGACATACACTAGTACAAAAATGGGTTTTAGTCACACATGTTGTTTTTTGAACGGCCACACAGTAACTTTTTTATGTGACTAAATGTACCAGAATAAATAAACAGCCACACTTGATCCGACTTGTGTGACCATTTCGTCTTTCCAACTGAGGCTACAATCACACATTTGAATATTTTCGTGACTAAAGGTATCTTGTAAATTTTTTTTTGATTATTTAGTCACATATAATTTGGGACGTGTGACGGATATAAATAAGTTTAAAACATTAGTCACACTATATATATATATATATATATATATATATATATATATATATATATGTCGGAACAAGGAATGAAGATTCTTGTGGAAAGGAAGTTAATTCCTGGCCTCACAAAGGTTTCTTTACCTTTCTGTGAGCATTGTGTTATCAGCAGGCAACATCACATAAAATTCATGACATCAAATTCTATAAGTGTCTCTGTTCTAGAATTCGTTCACTCTGATGTATGGCAAGCACTGGTTCTATCCCTGGGAGGAGCAAAGTATTTTGTATCCTTCATTGATGACTATTCCAGGAGATGTTGGGTGTACCCAATCAAGAAGAAGTCTAATGTGTTTGAAGTTTTCAAGGTTTACAAAGCGCGGGTTGAACTTGATTCTGGAAGGAAGATCAAGTGTTTGAGGACAGATAATGGAGGCGAATACACTGGTAATGAATTTGATACCTTTTGCAGGCAAGAAGGAATCAAAAGGCAGTTCACTATAGCATACACTCCTCAACAAAACGGAGTGGCAGAGCGGATGAACAGAACCTTGTTAGAAAGAGCAAGAGCAATGTTGGCAACTACAAGCTTGGAAAAATCGTTCTGGGCAGAAGCTGTCAATACCGCCTGTTATGTAATAAATCGGTCACCTTCAACTGCAGTTGAGTTGAAGACACCGATGGAGATGTGGACGGGAAAGCCAGTCAACTATTCAGACCTTCATATATTTGGAAGTCCTGTGTACGTGATGTACAGTTCTCAAGAAACTACAAAGATGGATCCAAAATTCAAAAAATATTTATTCTTGGAGTAAAGGGGTATCGCTTGTGGGACCCCACTGCCCACAAAGTAGTCGTCAGCAGAGATGTTGTCTTTATGGAAGACAAACAATCTCTAGATTTAACCTAGGGAATATTTCTGTAATCGCAAGTAATGAGAATGATTTTATTTATTTATTTTATTTTATTTTATTTTATTTTATTTTATTTTTTTGCAAATTTAGAGAATTGTGTGGCAACACACGTAACACAGAGAGACATTTATGGATTTTTTTTTTGACACAAACAGACCCTAGATTTAACTAAGGTCATGTTTATGTTATCGAGAGTAAACGATTTTTGTAATTTTCAGAGGCTATGACTATAATCGTAAGTTAACCATAGGGACCATTTTTGTTTGATGTTTACTATTTGGTAGTAAACATTTGACAAATGTTTATATTTAAGATATATTGTAACAATCCTAAATCATATTGCGAAGAGTAAATTGCAACATACATCTATGTGGTTTGTAGGTTTTCACACTAAACATCTATATCATAAACTTTTGGCAATAATCATCCTTTCGTTAGTAAAAGTTAGACACAAGACATATATAAAGACTAACGATGTAATTTTTCTCTTAGCTACGTTATCTACTAAAAGTCAAACACATCTTCTGATAAAATCACTCCTAAACACCCTTTTATTCATTTCATCTTCTTCACACCATCCCACTCCTCATCATATTCTTCTCACTACCTCAATCACCATAAAAGACATAAACAACTTCATAAAATCACTTCCAACTACCATAAAAGTTACCTAAACCCATCACAAAATACCTATACTTATCACTATAAAATCACTCCAACCACCAAAAAAAAAAAACCAAAACCTGTCACCATCTTCTTCTCATCACATCTACCACCACCATTCACCACATCTACTAACACAATCCTTTGGATGTACGGTGGTCGGCTCTGTGACCACCACCATTCGCTACCTCTACAACCCCAATACGGCCACCATGTTAGTTGGCGGAGGTGGAGGTGACATATTGTGGTGGTGGAGGTAACGAATGATGGTAGTCACAAATCCGGATGGTGGAGGTGGAGGTGACGAACGGTGGTGGTAGAGGTCACAGATGGCGGAGGTGGGGTGACGGATGACAAATGGAGGTGGTAGAGGTAACGAGTGGTGATGTAGGTAGCAAATGGTGGTGGTCACAAATCCGGCCACCCAGAATCCAACTAGTGAGAAGAAAATGGTGGTGGTGGAGGTATTTTATGATGGTTGGGAGTGATTTTATGGTGATGGGTATAGATATTATGTGACGGTTTTAAACGTTTTATGGTAGTTGTAAGTGATTTTAAACTGAGTGGTTTAGGTATTTGTATGGTGGCAGAGGTAGTGAAAAGAAGATGATGATGATGTAGTGGAGGTGGTGAGAAGAAGAAGTTCAAATGAATAATAGGGTGTTTAGGAGTGATTTTATCAAGAGTTGTTTGACTTTTATCAAATAAAGAAAATACTATCAGACAAAAAATTTATGTCGTTAGTTTTTAAAGATGTATTGTTTTTAACTTTTACTAACTAAAGAATAGTTATTACAACATAGATATTTTGTGAAAAACCGACAAACCACGTAGATGTATTTTGCAGTTTAGTGTATTGCAAATTTGCAATTTTTATGATTTGAAGACCTTTATTTGATACAGAGCATAAAACAAGATTTAATAACGGGATTAGTCCATAAAGAAGTATCACGTGGTTTCTTCAATTGGTTTGTTCGATCCACGTGCTCACTTACATGCGATGAGACAGTTTGATCCAGGGTGTCCTTTTGTCCTTCTTTCAGTCTTTATTGCGACTGTAGCTAAGGATAGTGGCAGTGGCAGCGGTATGGCCATCGGTATGGTCCATACCGTCGGTGAACACCGCCGCCACCCCAACGGTATGGCTCGACGGCATGGTCCATCGGCAAACAATGACTCGACGGCATGAAGAAAAAAGAGACGTTGGAGCAATTAATATTCGACCGTTTAAAACACAAATCCACCATCCATCCATAAAAACTCCATCAAATCACATGGGTAACTAAAATCTTCAGTACCTCCTCTCCTTCCCTAGACGTGCGGCAGTAAACCCAGCAAAACCACGCCCCATTTGATGGTTTTTGCCTGCAAAACCACTTGGGATGAAGTGAAGTCAATCCCATAAACTTTATAAGGAAGTGGGTTTTGCTTGGAAGTGGGTTTTGCTAGTTCAATAGATTGGTGAGGATAAGGAAGTGGGTTTTGCTTGGAATTGGGTTTGCTTGATTTGGATTCGGGTCTCCTTTGGTTCGTTCGACCTACCGATAATCATCATCATCTCATCCCTTTGTAAGGTTAAATCTTGGTCCTTGTATTCCTTATTTTTATTTTCGAATGATGAAGGAATTGGTGAAAATAATGTGTAGCTTGTTCTTCCTGTCGATTTGATTGTAAAGATTATGATAATTATTTTGTTTTTATCAATATGTAAATAAAAAATAAAAAATAAAATTAGTTGGTGGGTTGGGAGGTATGAGAAAAGCATGGTTGCCACTAAAAAAATGGTTGGGAGGTATGAAAAAAGTATGAATGAGGTGGAATGAGGTGGAATGATATTATTGGTGGGTTTGGGAGGTATGGGTTTTTTGGGAAGCATCACTGCCACCACCCTAAATAAAAGTAGATCAAATCAATGTACACAACTTTGAACACTTTTTGTACATTTATCATTGAGATTTTTTTATTAGAAAAAAAAATACGGTACGTATTGACATAAGCTATGCTTTAGAGAATTAAGTTTTTTTTTGGGTAAAGGAATTATGTTTTTAAATAAACCAAACATACTTTATCATTTCAGAATTTTTTATGCCATGTTAATTTTGTTTAATTTTAATTTAACATTATAATTTAAATTATATTTTCAAAGTTATGAGAGAATCACACTTGAACTAACTTCTTTGAACGTCATAGACAAATTAAAGCTGTCCTTAAATAGTTAAAAATCTTGTTATTCGAACTCATGATTTTCTTTAAAACATTTAACTTCACCGCTTCGTATAGGATTTGGCACTTTGGCACTGCAAACTAATTAGAATTCTTTATAGCATTTAAGGGCACGTTTGGTACAGAGAATTTCAGAGAATAGAAATGAAGTAGAGAATAGAATTCAGAGAATAGAAATGGGTAGAGAAATTTAAAGTCAATTATAGTGTTTGGTAACATGAGAAATAAACTCGAGAATTGGCAAAAAAAAAAAAAAAAAAAAAACTTTTTATTAAAAGAATTAGAACTTTTGTTTGTTTTTTAAAAAAAAACTTATTTTAAAAAATATATATTTAAAAAAAAAAAATTTTTTTTTATTTATTTTTTTATTTTTTAAAAAAACTTATTTAAAAAAAAATTATTTTTTTTAATTTATTTTAAAATTTATTTTTTATAAAATTAATTAAAAAAATTATTTAAAAAAATTATTTTTTATAAATAACAATTCTATAAAAAATATATTTTAAAAAAAATATATTTTTTTAAATTATTTTTTATAAAAAATTTATTTATTTATTTTTTAAAAACTTATTTTATAAAAAATATATTTTAAAAAATTATTAATTTTTTTATAAAAAATACATTTACGTAAATCGGTTTGCAACTAAAAAAAAAAAAACTTACAAAGTTCCCCTCATTTCTCCCATTTCCTCACTAAAAGTAGTGGAAATGAAACTCAAAAAATTGCACTACCAATTCTCCACCAATTCCCCACAATTCTCCACCTTTTTATTTCTCTGACATACCAAACAGATTCTCGAGAATTAGCCCGAGAATTAAGCTCATTTCCCTTTCCATTTCTTTGTCAAACCAAACATGGAAATGAGCCCATTTCCATTTCTTTGGGCCCAATTCCCTGTACCAAACATGCCTAAGATGATATCTGATATAATAAACTAGTGTACATGAACATTTTTGAGAGAAAAGCATTCCAACATGCTAAAAGGTTCAAATGTACACAGCCCACGTATCTTTCTGATGCTACTTTAGGGCTAACAAGAGTATCTATGCCCTACAGCAACATGAGCCCAATAAGCAACTTATCACATATCTTTATGTTTGGCTCGTTTTCATTTATTTAAAGTATCAAGTATGTATTTTTTTTTTCCCTAACTGTGTGACTGTACCTAAATTAGCCCATAGTTTTTTCCCTAACATTTTATAAAGTCTTCAATCTATCCGCTCTTAAACTCACACATCGTCATTACGCTTTTAAGATCATAATTATTTGAGCAATCTCTGCTTTAAACCATTTATAGCTTGTTTTATAAAGTCTTTGATCTATCGTTTTACACAATTTAGGAAAAGATTTTACTGTTTAAAGAGGTAGGGTGAAGAAGATAGATGCTCTCTCAAAAAAGAACAAAAGAGATAGACACAACTTTGGTGGGTAGGAAGAAACCCATATCTCATTGTTAGCTTTTAATTGTTTACATATTATTACTTCACTTTGGATTGTTTTTAGTTGTTTTTCATTATCCTTTTGATATTTTGTAAAACAACTAGGAAAGTTGGATACGTTCATTTAAAGTGTTTATATAATATTTGTTAATTTAATGACTTGTGATCAAATTAGAAGAAATCTTAAAATAAGAAAGACGAGAAATAATTATAACCACACATTGGAGATGCGTCGACTTAAATTAGATGTATCACTAATCTTTTAGATGCACTATAATGTATTTTATAGCTAAAGTTAGATGCACATACATATATTAGTTGCATTTCGTCGAGTTATGTGAATACTATGTATTTTTCGTCCTCTGCGGGTCAAATTGCTATTACTACTTTGCATCGTATTCACTTCAAATTCCTTTCGAAACTAATTATGATGCATCTAAATGAATAGAGATGCATCTAATTCAAGTGGATGCATCTCAAATATTCGGTTATAGTTATTTCTCATCATTCTTATCCAAATAAATAGAGATGCATCTAATTACAAAATGAGGTAAATGATACCCTCATTTTGTAAGAGTTTTTGTTGTTCTATCATTTCTTATTAATTATATATTATAGCTTTACTTGTGACAACATATGAAAATCGGAGTTTTAAGCTTAAACAAATTTGTACCACATATTTATGGAGTTTATTGTTTGTTACTTTTAATTACAGTTTAACTAACATTAAAAATAGATCGTAGAGTAGTACACATATAGGTTAATGCCAGGAAAAAAAAAAAAAAAAAAAAATCCGATGCAGCTATAGTGAGCAAAATTTCGAAAATGTGTAATGAACTCTCATTATTTATATTTTAAAATTCTTAGACCACTCTTAAAGTGACACGTCTTTTTATTTTTATTTATTTATTTACTTTTTCTATTAATTGTGTCACATTAGTATTTTCTGAACTAACACACTCTTGACAATGGTGGCAGAGCCAGTCTCGAGCTTTTTGATGTCCAAGGCGAGCCGACAAAAAAACGCCCCTTACAGACAAACAACACACTATCTTTTAGAGGTTTGAAACCTAGCTAGTTAAGCTTGGCGGCTAATCCCTACGTCAAATTTTATTCAATATAATGTTTCAGTATGAGGACACAAGTTCAACGTAGATCACCTAAAATGACGTCGTCATGAGTTTTTTTTTTTTTTTTTTCTTTAAATAAAAACACTAATTTAGTGATAGTTGACATTTGCTAAAAATTACTTTCAATAGTCAATTTTGCTAACGCATTCAACTTTTCTTTACTCAAAATTACTTCCACTTCGACTTCAAGAGCGCATGACTTTGATATTTTATATGCTACAATTACAAATTACAATTGTCTGATTACATAATGTAAATGCGAAGTTGTCAACTTAATTACTATATATATTAATTCACGGTAAAGTGACGCACGATGACGTCACCTTCTTGAGCAGCCCCTTTTTAGCCCATTTTTGGCCTGCTAATTGGCCTAAGGCCCGATCCATTATTATTGCTTTAAACTAATACACCGTTGCCCTGATCTTTTTAGTTGTTTCCAGAAGAAACAATTGATTGATGAATCTTCGGGTTCACTGCGGATCTATCTTTGTGCCTTTTGATTTATATGGGGTTGCTGTTTGCGGAGTTTGAAGATTTGGTGCATCTCCGGAAAACTATGAAACATAGGTCTTTGATATGTACCAATATCTTTTGGATCGATGTGTGTAACTATGGGGCTTTTGATTTATACAGGGTTTACTGGCTGATTGGCTGCTGCCTCATGGTTCCGGTGGTAAGGATCCGCTTTTTGTTGAGGTCCTTTAGATCTTATTGGTTTTTGTTGATTCTTTTTTTTTTGTTTAATATACACTTCATGATGATAACTGGGAGTTTATAGTGGAAGGTTTGTCTATAGACTATGGTTAGCAATGACAATGAAGCTTAGGTTTGTGGTTTACGGAGGAAGAGACTCAAGATCTCAGATCCTCAAGATATGTGTAAGATATTGAAGTAAAATTGATTGCTTGATCAATAAATAAATCTGCAAAGGCTTTTTTTAAATACCCTAATATATTAATAGGACTACAATACTAAAACTAATAAATATTATATCCCAATTTTTTTTTATCTATATACTATAAATAAGAAGATAAACATAAATATAAGGAAATAATGCTCGAAATAAGAAAAATGAGCTAACTGGATAAATTAATAAGCATGTTTCTAATCCTTTTAGATACTGCTCTAATGTTTATTTTTTTTATTTTGATCTTTCACTTGATGTTTAATCATTGTAGTCGTTTATAGTTTCTTTAGCTTATGCATGATGACATTTTATGGAATTACTATATATATTAATACACCATCTTGGTCCATGACGGCCTTTTGATTAATAGAAATGGAAGAGGAGGAAAAGAAATAGCTTATGAAGACCATCTATTTGAGTCGTTCATTTCGTAGATCTAATTCAAGTTTTTTTTTTTTTTTTTTTTTTGATGCAATGGAAAGGCCTTCAAATATGAAGTTTTACGCTTAAAGGAAGAAATGTTCTTGATGGATGCAGGGAATTATCTTAAATTTGGTACCATGTTATCGAATGTTTTAAGTATTCATTGTTATTTTTTTACTTCATATTGTAGATATGGCCAAGCTCAAGCCCAAGCCCCGGGAGGAAGTGAAGGTGGGGCAGGTACAACTGTAGGTGGGGGAGGGGCGGGAGTAAGTGCCACCAGTGCCCAGAAACTTACAACCAGTGATGCACTGGCATATTTAAAGGAGGTCAATGACATGTTCCAAGACCAACGTGAAAAATACGACATGTTTCTTGATGTAATGAAAGATTTTAAAGCACGAAGGTAAATAATTTTCTGTTTAAGGGATGTATATTTAAGTCGATTTGACCTTAACTGATAACTTTTTAAATGCAGATACTGCTGGTGTCATTGCAAGGGTGAAAGAACTCTTTAGAAGTCACAATAATTTAATTTTTGGTTTCAACACTTTCTTGCCGAAGGGATATGAAATCACTGTCATTGAGGATGACGAAGCACCGGCAAAGAGAACAGTAGAGTTTGAAGAGGCTAGAAGCTTTGCGAATAAAATAAAGGTGTTACTTTTTATTTTATTTCATGAATTAAGCAACCATATCTATCAACTTATGAATATAATTATCTTATCCCTCCTGTGCAGAAACGTTTTCTAAACGATGATCATGTATACAAATCGTTTTTGGACATCTTGAACATGTATAGGAAGGAACACAAGGGTATCAATGAAGTGTATGAAGAGGTGAATTTCAGTAAGCTTAAAAGAATAATGTATAGTAATAGTGATTACGATTGACATCATTGATTTGATTTCAATTTCTTGGTTACTGTTGGTGATATGTGCAGGTTGCCTCACTCTTTGACGATCATCCAGATCTTATTGATGAGTTCACAAGATTTGCTGGATATGGTAAGCAGATAGCCAGAAAAGAAAGCAATCTCAAACACCCTTATTCATTCATTTATAGATTTTTTCATTTCAAAACGCTATTAAGTTCGTCGATCTATTTGTTGAAAATTAAATCTTAAATTGAAGGATCTGTTTTATATCGATTATGTCATTTCATTTGTACAAAATTCAATTTTAAATTGTGCCATTTTTACTTCCTTATGCAGTTTTTAAGTATTGTTGAGCTAATTTTTTCGCCCAATTCTTATGCTTTTTTTCCAGGTATGTAAAGATTGTGTGGTGAATTGCGAAATTGGTCAATCAATCATATTCATCGAATGAGAATCAACGTCTGCGAGAACCACGTTCGAACCGTGGCATCAAGCTGTTCGCGATAGTTTTCCAGTAATTCCCACTAGGTGCCGAGTTCCTCGAACCAACGGTAAACAAATAATTTGGGTCTTCCCAGCCATTTGTAAGTTTTATAAACGGAAATTCTTTCAGGAAATTAGTGACTCTTGGATGATAATACTGGTCTACTATACTTTGTTAATGTATGCACCAACTTTATTACTTAATGGATGAATAATTAGAAAATAGTATTGTGCAGTTGCTATATTTTAGATTCCTTTTAGCTGCATCAAAAAGGGCCACTGCAATGATCAACGACGTGAAACAACGCCCCGCCGCAACGCGACGGTCGTCGCCCATCTCGTTATAACAACCCAAGCTCATTATTTCATTTCTTAGAAGCCCAACAAATAAAGCAATAAATTAACATGTGATGTTTTAAGTACTGTAGTAGAATAATTAATTAATTCAAATTGCAAGAATCACCTATAAACAAAAAAGTTAATTTCATAAATGGTCCCTGTAGTCTATCAAGTTTAACGGGTTTAGTCCCTAAACTTTTTTTCTAACGGATTCAGTCTCTGTGGTTGCGACCCATAACGGGTTTGGTCCTTGAGACTAACTGTCGTTAGTTTTTTCCGTTAGCTAACGACCGTTTGCAACAAAAATTTGCACCGTTAGTCCTTTATACTAACGACCGTTTATACTTAACTAAAAATTTGGTTTTTTTTTTGGTTTTTTTTTTTTTTAGAAAAAAAAAAATAAAAAATGTTTTTCTTATATTCTTTTTTTCTAAATATCTTTAAAATTTATATACGTTTTTATACATATTTTTATATTATACATGTTTTCATACACACATTTTTATACACACATTTTTTATACACACGTTTTTATATACATGTTTTTATACACGCTTTTATACACACGTTTTTATACACACATTTTTATACACACATTTATACACATATTTTTATACACGTTTTTATACACATGTTTTTATACACATACTTTTATACATACGTTTTTATACACACATTTATACGCACATTTATACACACATTTATACTTATATTTTTATACACGTTTTTATAAACACGTGTGTGTATAAACGTGTGTATAAAAACGTGTATAAAAATATGTGTATAAATGTGTGTATAAAAAATATGTGTATAAATGTGCGTATAAATGTGTCTATAAAAACGTGTGTATAAAAGCATGTGTATAAAAGTATGTGTATAAAAACATGCGTATAAAAAACATGTGTATAAAAATGTGTATAAAAATATGTGTATAAAAACGTGTGTATAAAAACGTGTATAAAAACATGTGTATAAAAAACATGTGTATAAAAACATATATAAAAATATGTGTATAAATGTATGTATAAAAACGTGTATAAAAACATGTATATAAAACGTGTGTATAAAAATGTGTATATAAAAATATGTGTATGAAAACGTGTATAAAAATAGTGTATAATACTATAAATTTTAAAGATATTTAGAAAAAAAATATAAGAAAACAATTTTTTTTATTTTTTAGTTTATTTTATTTTTTTTTTAATTTTTTATGACAAAAAATTTTAAAAAAAAAAAAAAAAAAAAAAAAAAAAAAAAAAAAAAAAAAAAAAGAAGAAGTTTGAGTTAAGTATAAACGGTCGTTAGTATAAAGGACTAACGATGCAAATGTTTGTTGAAAACGGTCGTTAGATAACAGAAAAAACTAACGACAGTTAGTCTCGGGGACCAAACCCGTTATGGGTCGCAACCACAGGGACTGGATCCGTTAAAAAAAAGTTTAAGGACTAAACCCGTTAAACCTGCCAGACCACAGGGACCGTTTATGAAATTAACTCTAAACAAAATGTCAAAACTGCTCGTATATGTGCAAGATTTTACTTCGTTTTTCTTTCTTTTGGGTGTGGGATGTTTCCCACGGTCCAAATCTCACGCGATTGTATTTTTGTTCCTTGACGTTTCAATTTTTAAACTGCCAAACGATACCATAATACCACATGAACGAAAGTGGGGGCTGGTTATAGTTTTTACTTTTTAGAATTAGGAGGGGATTGGTTTAACTGAACTAGGTAGGCTGGTACCATATATAACATGGGCCAAAAATATGTTGCCCCCTAAGTTCGTGTTGCCTTGGATCGTCGCCTACCAGGGCCAACACTGAATGGTGATGTGTCTTATTCTGTGTCCCTTTAACAAAACAATTACATTAATAAAAACATTACACACAAATGGTCAAATGGCCCCCGCCGTCCTCGTCGCTTTCATTGTCGCCAAACCAAAGAACACCAAACCGACGCACCACCGACGAGATGGTGCCATAGGTGTCTGTAAACCGACGCTCGTCGGTATGTAAACTGACAAGGTCGGTGGGAGTGGTCATATAAGTTTGTTTTGGCATGGTTAATTCAGATACTACATAATTTAATGTAGGATTCTACAAAAATCCGTTGTAATAAATCTCGTTGATTAATGATAATTTTGTATTATCGTTTAATAAAACCCATTTTTATGGGAAAATTTAAACTTTTCTCTTCTATGTTATTATAAACTCGTCACGTTTCACGATACATATTAAATAACAATACGAACTCGAGATACAATCCAACCGCGACACTACGTTTTTCTCTAAATTCGAACGCCACAATTTATAACTATTGATAATGCAACATCTACGTTAAAGCATTTACATTTTCTTAATTTCCCTAAATTATTCCTAAATATCACATTTAAATTATAACTAATTACATTTAATTTCACTAATTCCTTTTCCAATCATACCACAAACCAAACCGGATTCTTATATTCTCAGCCCACCATACGAGCCCAAGAACACAAGCCCATCACCTTTACAAAATTTCTTTTCCTTCTTTCTTTCTTTTCTAGCCCGATCCCAAACACCCTTACAAAAACATATCGTATCTTCAAATATTCGAACGTAACATACCTATGTCTTTACACCATTATGATCACCACATATTGAACTATCATTGTGTAAATTCCCAGCCTTGGATGTCGAGTATTCCCACAGTAACTAAAGCCATTTTGCTTGTCCCAATATCGACCCATATGTATACATACAAACGGCAAAACTCAACCAAATCATTTCCTGATTTTCCTACGACATTCTTAGGACGTTTCTAACATAAACCAACATATGAAACAATAATAGAACCCCAGGAGATCAATGTGGCACGTTAGTGTCCTTATTTGAACCCAATAAGAAAGAAACGTGCGTATATGTATTGCATAAGCCAAATCTGTGACTTGACTCTTCATATACAATCTCCCTAAGATCTTATAATATCTCACATGATCTCTATTGTACTCCAACTACTGTGGCCTTCACAGTAACTCCATATGATTAGTTGTGAGGTCAAAGAGTCAAAAAGAGGAGGTGCATTCTACTTCTATATAACTCACTTCCTTTGATAGCCTCTACCTACTCAATCTACTCACTTTTCACTGCCAAAGATAACCTTAAACGCTCAGGGAGACTTGTCTCTCTTTGGAGAAACAAATCAAGTGGAGAAAGAGGATACGTTGAGACTTATTCAAACGCCTTCAAGCTACTGCCTCTATTCTTGTGTTTCATTCGAACCACTCAGCCTCATCACCACCTTTCCTAAGGTGTGGTATGAATTCGTGATCTCTTTTATATCTATTGCACATTAACACATTGATCATGCATAACATATACGTATATTTCGAACGTACCATATTCTCTTTGTTCTTGCCACGTTAAAATGAAATGAAAAGGATCTCACGTTATGAGCACAACATGTTAGAGCCACTTAAATCACGTATCCTTACATTAACTTCTCATGCATACCACTCTTCTTAAACGTTTGCATTCGAACGTCCATATATTAAGTTATGCGCATAACTATCTAAACAAAGGAACTATATTAATGGCGAATGAACTCATAATGATTATTGCCTACTCGTCTCTCAACCTTACGAATCACAAAACGCGTTAACATAACCCACTAGAACATAAAATCTACACGTTCAACACCTATATAATCAAACCATAAAATTTGTCTAAGTCTTTAACTTAGAAACATGCCTTATCGCCCTTAAAAACCTTCGAATATCTCATAATATCACCACGCAACCGTACGTTTTATTTATACGACCCATTTAACCACCCAACGAGCTACATTTTTCATTTGTATCACGAGTCATGAAACCCACAAATCGACCCTTTAAATTAAACAAAGTGTTTCGCAGAAAACTAGTTCGAAGACTTTAAAAATTATAACATATGGGTTCAAGGACCAAAAAGCTATTTCAATAAGCTACACATAAGCTAGCTTTATGGCACTTTGAGGTTAAACTTTTGGTATAAAATAAGCGGTTTTTGATAATCCAAACCCTCCCCAAAACCCATGGATCAAAAGATGTTAACGGGCCACTAAAATGGATCATTAAAGCCCATTTATCGTTAAAATGAGCAAATAGCCGAATAAGCAGTTGAAATAAGTTGAAAATCACTTAAATAAGGCTTAGGAAAATTCGCCATATTTTTCCCTACCTTTTTGTCATTATTGGACTAAGAATGAGACGCAATCTAACTAGAAGGACTAAAACTGCCAAGCCGAGAAACAAGTGGACTAAAACTGTGAAAACAGTTTATGTAGGATATAAATTGACAAATGACTGATCTCCAAGCCTTATATGTACATATGGACAAGTTTCGGACTATTTTTGGACTTTGGACTTAATGAAGGACTAACGGTGTAACGCAACCACAATTAGAGTAAAAAGTGTAAAACCTGGAAAAGAACAAGGGCCTACTGTTTTTTTTTACTTGACATTCTTATTTCATTTTCCATTTTTCGTCTCATCGTCACGTCATATGCATATTTATACATCTTAGTTACGTATTATTTAACTTTCGTTAGTTACTACAACGAGGAACGTTACGAGTTAACCTACACATTCATTCATTTATTTAGAGAATAACAATACGGGTTAATTGACATAAAAATCAAGGACATCATGCATATGTATCCTTATTTTTGAATTAAAAGCATTTCAAGCACAACTCATTCGCACTTAACGATCAGATCGTTATTCATCACCCACTATTCATTTCACCTCCACCACTAGTATTTGGTCAGATTCTCAGACATTTATATTTACCAGGTTCTGTACTGAAGTCAATATCATAATCAACCCTGAAATCTCTTTCACCATCACCAGTAACGCTTAAGGTGAGTCATAGCCTCACTTTTACTGATTTAACTATTTTAAACTCCGTTAGGGGGATACATGCTATAAACAGATCACAAGTATTTTTCTGTATGCTTACCTGACTTGATATATGCCTAAGTTATCTTATTGCCACAAGACCCTTTATCATGAGCCATTAATCACTATATGTGAACGCGAATATAATGAATAGATCTATTAGAGGCTGACGACCTATCCCACTAATACTTTGACGGAATGCTTTTTGCTAGTCGTATTAGTCGCGATGCATTATATTTGAGAAAAATAGGAAATTGGCAAAATCACCTATTACTCGAGGGCACATAACCATCAGTATCCCTGATGTGACTCCTCCGTTTTACGGTACTTTGTTAACGTTTGCGTGTCATGAGACTTAGGGCAATATATATGAACTGCAATATCAACTTTTAAACTGATTGTATTCCCAATACAATCCTACTTGTGTATCGAACTGGTTATTAAACTTCAAACTCTATGATTTCACTTAACATTTTGTTGACTTTTAAGCATGTTATCTCAGGAAATTAGCGGAGCGGAGCAAGGCATGAAGCGGGCAAAACCTATCTTAAATAAGGGTGTAAAATAAAGTTGTAATTCAGTTAAAATGATGTTTCCTTGGAGAAACTGTTTGCACTCTGATGTAACGCTTTGTAACTGAATTCATATTATGGACCTATAATAATATTTAAAAATGCCTTTTTGGGCTGTTTTCTATGATTTTGACTTCGATCCTCTCGGTAATACCCCAATTAGACTTCCGCTGCTATAATGAAAATTTTGGGGGTGTTACAGATTGGCATCAGAGCCTAGGTTATAGAGAACCAAATGTTTTTAAATATTGGACTATAACTACACTTTTTAAACAAATTAATTTTACACAATGTCACCTTAAGCCCTGCATGCCTGCTTGCTACGCGCTCAGTACATCATTCATCAGGATCATCTTACACTAGTCTCTGCATACTTAATAGTTATCTTGCACAACTAGATTATTTCATGTTACATCACACCACTTAATGTTAGTAACTACTTATTTTATTATTACTTACGGATTATTACAGTACCATGGCAACAGTATCCCACATTCATCTATCATCGGATTCAGACTCTGAGGGTTCCGTATCATCAGTTACATCACCTTTATTTAACCCTACCTTAGCACCCGATGCCATACCCGATGAGACTAAGCCCATCGAAGAGGGTGAAGCCGCTGCTACACCTAGCCTTGACGACCCATACGCATTAGCTTTACCAACATCTATGTTACCGCCACATTTTGTTTATGACTCATATTCCCCTTTCTATATACCACCCCCTGATGACGTATATATGGAGAGTCAGCAATGGCTACTTGCTGAGGATACGCCACCAGAGTTCCACCATGTTTCACCACCCGAACTACCTGACCATTTATTTGACTTATGTGCTCAGACATATCCACTACCACCTCATCAGCGGGACCCGATTCCTGCGGAGGATATCCCTTCATCGAGTCGACCTCGTATTACAGACCCATACTCACCATCATTACCTTACCCTCCTGGTTTCACTCCCCCAGCCCAGATCCCTGATGCTCGGGAAGGAGTTAGACCAGTAGTCACCCATACCCTCATACCATCTACAGTGGTGACACGATTGGAGAGTCATGGAGAGCAAATTGACTCGCTTCTTCGGATGATCGATCACGTACCGCTAGATCCCCCGGGGACTATCAGTGACACTTTGCATAGGTTAGCTTCCAGTAGAGCAGCTGTACAGCAGTGTTTGACACAGATGCAGTCAGATCTAGCAGACACCCGTTCTTACGCGATATCGATACGGAGAGAGGGACAGGCCTTAGCCTGGGAGGCTCATCTTGCACAGCGTAGAGCCGACACATTGGAGAACATCATAGGTGATATACAGGTCGAACATCAGACAGAGATACGGAGACTCCGAGACCAGATCTCAGAGCTTACGAGACGTACGGATGGACCTAGTCATTAGATGTAGTTAGCATTTTGTATAGTTAAGGCATTGTAACCCGCCGCATGTGACAATTAATAAAGATTCTTGTATCGTTTTGTTATGTAACTCAACTGATCAAGTTATTAATGTTATGTTGTTGGTTATGATATACTATATATTGATGTTGACTTATGCATTATGGTTGTTCGTATGTATTGTAATTGTATCCAGACATGTCGTGATGTTGCTTGTTACTATTATGATTCTCTAAACGTGTAAATACTGTGGAAACCCAATCACGTAAAGAATAGAAATTTAAGATAAATTTGATGAATGAAGAGAAAGTTGTTGAACTTCAGCTTTTGTAATTAAACTGTTTGTTAGCAACCCCATACCCATGAATTGATTATTTACTTACGATAACATCGTAATTGTTGAAAATTTTCAATTTAATCAAAACTTCACACCATAATTTCATTATTAAAGTTCATGTACTCATTCTTCAAACACCCAACTATTCTGTACGAACTCTAAATTATGTGTTCTTGTGGCATTAATAGAAAATGGTGCGTACCAGACACGAAACTACCAACCATACCGCAACACTAACGCCAGAGGATGTCTAGAGAATGATTGATGCAGGCATCGCCGCAGCACGCGAGGCTGATGCTGCAACCCGTTCAAGCAATAACATAGGAGCAACGACTGAAGGTGAGGCATCTACGCTTCGTAAATGTACTTACAAAGACTTCATGAGTTGTCAGCCAGTCACCTTCAAGGGAATAGAAGGAGTGACAGAATTAGCTCAGTGGTTTGAATGTAGTGAAACTGTATTCATGAGATGCAACTGTGCCGAAAATAAAAAAGTCACCTTTGCGACTGGAACTTTGAGAGGAGATGCCCTATCTTGGTGAAATGCTATTGTCAAAACCATGGGTACCGAAGCAGCATTTCAGATCTCCTGGACTGAATTAAAGGATAAGATGCTGAGGAAGTACTGTCCTTGGACAGAGGTTAGGAAACTGGAAGATGAATTTCATCAACTAGTGGTGAAGAGTAACGACCTGAAGACGTACAACCGGAAATTTCAAGAGTTGTCACTTCTATGCCCATCCATGGTGTCAGACTTGGAAAAGACACTGGAACACTATGTGGAAGGACTACCCCAAAGCATCGAGGGGGACGTCACCGCATCCAACCCAAAGTCACTGGAAGAAGCAATGGCGCTTTCACAGCGATTGTTGGATCGAGTGACCAAGCGAGGTTCTACCTCCACAGTCAATGAGCATAAAAGGAGTTTTGATAACCTTGGGAACAACAACCACAACAGCAGCAACAGAAACAGTAACAGCCACTACAACAACAACAGGAGCTACCGCAACAATGACCGGAACAACCACCGCAACAGAGACTACCAGCAAAGCCGCAACGACCGCCATCACTAGCAAAATCGCCGACACGAAGCCGCCAAGGCTTATGTGGCCATGCCCACTGAAGGAACGGTATATGTCGGGACTAAACCCCAGTGTAACAGGTGTAAGTTGCATCATACCGGACCGTGTATCGCAATCTGTGGTAACTGCCGCAGGGTGGGACATGTAACCAAGGATTGCCGGGCCACTAGAGCAAATGCACAACCAGTAGCTGTGAAATGTCACGGTTGTGGTGAATTGGGACACTACAAGAGTCATTGTCCAAAGAACACCAACAATGTTGCCCGCGGAAGAGCATACATACTTGGAGATGGAAACGCGCCCCAGAATCCCAACGTCACTACGGGTACTTTCTTACTAAACCAATGTAGAGCCAAGATATTATTTGATTCTAGATCCGATAGGAGCTTTGTGTCTACTTCGTTTGCTTTATTGCTTAATATTACTCCCGTAAAATTAGATACCTCGTACGAAATTGAAATAGCTGACGGAAAATTGCTAAGCACCAATACCTTACTCGAAAACTGCACCTTAACACTCCAAGACAAATCTTTTCCAATTGATCTCATGCCTATCCAACTTGGAAGCTTTGACGCAATTGTAGGCATGGATTGGTTATCCAAACACCGTGCCAGAATCATTTGTGACGAAAAAGTCATCCAAATTCCTCTCAACAATGAAACACTCATCGTTCGTTGTGATTACTATAAAACCCAACTCAATATCATCACGTATATCAAGACGGTGAAATACATAAACAAGGGATGCCACGCATTTTTGGTTCAAGTGACGGAAGACAAATCGAAAGAAAAGGAGAAACGACTAGAAGAAATGCCAGTCGTAAACGAGTTTGCGGAAGTATTCCCTGAAGACTTGCCAGGTGTTCCACCAACTCGACAAGTGAAATTTTGAATCGATTTAGTGCCTGGAGCAGCACCTGTTGCAAAAGCACCATATCGATTAGCCCCCTCCGAAATGAAAGAATTATCTGAGCAGTTGAAAGAACTGTCAGATAAGGGATTCATCCAACCAAGCTCATCACCTTAGGGAGCACCAGTCCTGTTTGTCAAAAAGAAAGACGGAACATTCCGAATGTGTATCGATTATAGAGAGTTGAACAAACTCACGGTGAAAAATAGATACCCATTACCACGGATTGACGATTTATTTGACCAACTGCAAGGATCGAGTGTTTACTCAAAGATCGATCTGAGATCGGGATATCATCAACTAAGAGTCAGAGAAGAAGATATTCCCAAGACAGCCTTTCGAACACGGTAAGGGCATTATGAATTTCGAGTAATGTCGTTTGGTCTTACCAATGCACCAGCAATGTTCATGGATCTGATGAACCGAGTATGCAAGCCATACTTGGACAAGTTTGTAATTGTATTCATCGATGACATTCTAATCTACTCACGTAATGAAAAGGAGCATGCGGAACACTTGAGGACCATTTTGGGATTACTCAAGCAAGAAAAATTATATGCGAAATTTTCCAAATGTGATTTTTGGATTTCCACCGTTCAATTCCTAGGCCACATCATTAATAGTCAAGGTATCCACGTTGACCCCGCCAAGATCAAAGCAGTTAAAGGTTGGGCATCGCCCACCACTCCAACTGAGATTCGACAATTTCTAGGACTCGCTGGTTACTATCGAAGGTTTATAGAGAATTTTTCCAAAATTGCAAAACCTTTGACAGAACTCACTCAGAAAAACAAAAAGTATATCTGGGAAGAAAATCAAGAATCAGCATTCCAACTCTTAAAGCAGAAGCTTTGTGAAACACCAATTTTAGCACTACCGGACGGAAGCGACGACTTTGTAGTATATTGTGACGCATCGCATCATGGTTTAGGTGCGGTACTAATGCAAAGAAACAAAGTTATAGCTTACGCCTCACGACAGCTCAAGAAGAATAAGGAAAACTATACCACTCATGATCTAGAACTAGGGGCAGTGGTATTCGCTCTTAAGATATGGAGACATTACCTATACGGTACAAAGTGCACGGTTTTCACCGATCACAAAAGTCTTCAACACATACTGGATCAGAAGGAGCTGAACATGAGACAGCGCCGATGGATAGAACTACTCAATGACTACAACTGTGAAATTCGATACCACCCCGGCAAAGCAAATGTCGTGGCCGATGCATTAAGCCGGAAGGAAAGAATTAAACCCCTTAGGGTCAAATCGTTAGGAATGACAATTCATTCACCGCTCCCATCTCAAATTCTCATAGCCCAATAAGAAGCTCTCCAGGAAGAGAACCGACCTCACGAGAAAATTGATGGCATGCCAGAAAGCGAGAACGGATTCGTGAGAAGAACCAATGGAATGTTATGCTTTAAGGAAAGATGTTGGATTCCTCTTTACGGAGGTATTCTAGATCTTATCATGCACGAGTCTCACAAGTCCAAATATTCCATCCATCCTGGATCCAACAAGATGTATCAAGATCTCAAGCAAATATACTGGTGGCCAAACATGAAAGCCGACATCGCAACGTATGTTGGAAAATGTTTGACTTGTTCAAGGGTCAAGGCGGAAAGCCAGAAACCATCAGGACTACTTGTACAACCTGAGTTACTAGTGTGGAAATGGGAAAGAATCACTATGGATTTTATTACCAAATTACCAAGAACGTCAACAGGATTAGATACCATCTGGGTTATCGTTGATCATTTGACCAAGTCTGCCCATTTTCTGCCTATCAAAGAAACTGATGAGATGGATACACTCGCGCAGTTGTACTTCAAGGAGATTATAATCCGACATGGAGTCCCAATATCCATCATCTCAGATAGAGACAGCCGATTCACCTCAGGATTTTGGCAATCTCTACAGAAAGCTCTCGGTACTCGTTTGGACATGAACACCGCTTACCATCCCCAGACTGATGGACAAAGTGAAAGGACAATCCAAACCTTGGAAGATATGCTTCGAGCATGTGTTATTGATTTCGAAAAAGGTTGGGATAGACACTTACCGTTAATTGAATTCTCTTACAACAATAGTTACCACGCTAGTCTAAAAGCCGCACCTTTCGAAGCACTTTACGGAAGAAAGTGCAGATCGCCTATTTGTTGGACGGAAGTTGGAGACATGTAACTTACTTGGCCAGAACTTATTCACGATACGACTGAGAAGATATTCAAAATCAAACAACGTCTACAAGCCGCACGTGGTAGACAGAAGAGTTATGCGGATGTGGGAAGGAAACCCATGGAATTTGAAGTCGGAGACAGGGTCATGCTAAAAGTTTCTCCCTGGAAGGGAATGATACGCTTCGGAAAGCGTGGAAAGCTAAACCCGAGATACATTGGACCTTTTAAAATCCTCGAGAAAATTGGTCCAGTTGCTTATATATTAGAACTTTCAGAAGAACTCAGGAGGGTACACCCTACTTTCCACGTATCACAGCTTAAGAAATGTTTGTCGGATGAAACTCTCGCCATCCCGCTGAAAGAGATCAAACTAGACGACAAACTTGCGTTCACAGAGGAACTACTAGAGATAATGGATAGAGAAGTGAAGCGATTTAAGCAAAACCGTATCCCCATTGTGAAAGTTAGATGGAACTCCAAGAGAGGACCAACATATACATGGGAACGCGAAGACCAAATCCGTGAAAAATATCCACATCTGTTCTTGTAAACCACTCTCGTTAACTGCCTCAGACTTGAATTCCGGGACGGAATTCAGAATGACGGGAGGGTACTGTAGGATTCTAAAAAAATCCGTTGTAATAAATCTCGTTGATTAATGATAATTTTGTATTACCGTTTAATAAAACCCATTTTTACGGGGAAATTTAAACTTTTCTCTTCTATGTTATTATAAACTCGTTACGTTTCACGATACATATTAAATAACGATACGAACTCGAGATACAATCCAACCGCGACACCACATTTTTCTCTAAATTCAAACGCCACAATTTATAACTATTGATAATGCAACATCTACGTTAAAGCATTTACATTTTCCTAATTTCCCTAAATTATTCCTAAATATCACATTTAAATTATAACTAATTACATTTAATTTCACTAATTCCTTTTCCAATCATACCACAAACCAAACCGGACTCTTATATTCTCAGCCCACCATACGAGCCCAAGAACACAAGCCCATCACCTTTACAAAATTTCTTTTCCTTATTTCTTTCTTTTCTAGCCCGATCCCAAACACCCTTACAAAAACATATCGTATCTTCAAATATTCGAACGTAACATACCTATGTCTTTACACCATTATGATCACCACATATTGAACTATCATTGTGAAAATTTCCAGCCTTGGATGTCGAGTATTCCCACAGTAACTAAAGCCATTTTGCTTGTCCCAATATCGACCCATACGTATACATACAAACGGCAAAACTCAACCAAATCATTTCCTGATTTTCCTACGACATTCTTAGGACGTTTCTAACATAAACCAACGTATGAAATAATAATAGAACCCCAGGAGATCAATGTGGCACGTTAGTGTCCTTATTTGAACCCAATAAGAAAGAAACGTGCGTATATGTATTGCATAAGCCAAATCTGTGACTTGACTCTTCATATACAATCTCCCTAAGATCTTATAATATCTCACATGATCTCTATTGTACTCCAACTACTGTGGCCTTCATAGTAACTCCATATGATTAGTTGTGAGGTCAAAGAGTCAAAAAGAGGAGGTGCATTCTACTTCTATATAACTCACTTCCATTGACAGCCTCTACCTACTCAATCTACTCACTTTTCACTGCCAAAAATAATCTTAAATGCTCAGGGAGACTTGTCTTTCTTTGGGGAAACAAATCGAGTGGAGAAAGAGGATACGTTGAGACTTATTCAAACGCCTTCAAGCTACTGCCTCTATTCTTGTGTTTCATTCGAACCACTCAGCCTCATCACCACCTTTCCTAAGGTGTGGTATGAATTCGTGATCACTTTTATATCTATTGCACATTAACACATTGATCATGCATAACATATACGTATATTTCGAACGTACCATATTCTCTTTGTTCTTTCCACATTAAAATGAAATGAAAAGGATCTCACGTTATGAGCACAGCATGTTAGAGCCACTTAAATCACGTATCCTTACATTAACTTCTCATGCATACCACTCTTCTTAAACGTTTGCATTCGAACGTCCATATATTAAGTTATGCGCATAACTATCTAAACAAAGGAACTATATTAATGGCGAATGAACTCATAATGATTAATGCCTACTCGTCTCTCAACCTTACGAATCACAAAACGCATTAACATAACCCACGTAAACATAAAATCTACACGTTCAACACCTGTGAGGATCTTGTTTATACACGGTTAAGGTGGTTAAACCTTGTGTCTTTGTGTATGAGATATATTGACTTAATATGATTAAGCACGCGGAATTTACTTAACCACACTTAGAAGGTTATGTATGTTATGGAAATGGAAGAATTATGTTTGTTACTTAACAATGAACAAAGAAAGTATTTCACTAAACGATTCAATATTATTCCAAATAATACGAGTGATCTTGAGTTTTTCACTAGGGTTACAAAACCTTGAATCTTATGTTTTAGACTTGTGATATTGTTTTTGTTCTTGTTCTAACAGTTATGCATGTGCATGTGTGTTCTATTGTGTCTTCTTAATATCTAAGTCTAAGATCTCTTTTATAGTTGCAAGAGATCTTTACAAATTTGCTAAAAGTCTTGACCGACTTACTTGGTTAACTTATTCATATTGGTGTCAGTACATAAGATACAACATGTATCTATGTATACAACTTGTTAACTAAGCACATGGAGTAAGATATTATCTACCGTATATGTTTGACCAAAATACAACAAATATCTTTTCGATCTTATCCTATGAGTCACTGATCAGCAGTACTTTGATGAAGCAGCAGTACTTTGATCATGAACTAGCAGTACCTTGATGTACTAGCAGTACTTTGATGTACGAGCAGTACCTTGACTTAGAGTAATTTCTAATACTCTAATCTTCAGAATATTTAATTCCCAACAATCCTCCCCTAAACATGTGAATTAATTCAAACATGTTTTTTTCTGAATTAAATGAGGACTTGTGAAGATCTTTCAAACACTTCTTGAATCTGAACATTCTTCTATTCTGAACTCATCTGCTTTGTTCTTCTTTGACTTCAGCAAATATCAAAACATTGTACCAAAAGATGGTGCAATTTCCTTGGATGGAGGAATTGTAAGAGGCAATGATGCTGTGTATCTTGGATGCTTGTTTCAACAAGTGAAATCATCTAACCAGCATGTCTTTGAAGTGAAATTGAAACTTTTCTTCGTTTGATCTAGATAGAACTTTCTCCTTTAGGAATGCTTTATCCCTTCTAGATATTTGATCTGTTCTAATCATTTTCAACCTCTACATCATCTTGTATGCTCTTGTCTTCTCCTTCCATATATTGGTTTACTCTTCCTTTTCTGGGCAATTATTTCCTTCTCTGAGATTATAACCTCCCCTGAAGTAAATAACTTTTGTTTCCTCCCCTTGTTTGGAAGATCTCACTATGTACTACAGAACTTCTCTTCATATCACCTGATCTATCAGTTTGAACTTATTTTCAGACAATATTGTACATGAAGCCATCAATTCCTTAAGAGTTTAAGTTGCTGTCCTCATCACTTCTAGGTGTGTTAACTCCTATGAGAGGTGAATCAGTGGACATTTTGATTCATAATCCATTAAAGAATGGTTTTTCTGAATCCTTGAAAAATCCTTTTAAGAAATCATTTAACTTAGTAGTATGTTCATGATTTTGAGAATTGAAAAATCATACTACGTCCAACCATTTTGAAGAAATCAAGTGTGTAACAGACACCTAATCAAAATTTCGGTTTAAAAATAACCTCTGGTTGTGTGAGAACCAATGTATTTCAGTTATCACTAACTGCCTGTGAAAAGATAAATCTATTCAAAAGATTTTCTTGACAGGGTTTCCAGCTCATAGCAATTGTTACCTCCAACACAAGTGTTAGATTCACTTTTACTAGCTGTTATTTCTATCAGATGTCCTTAGACTAACTCATTATACTTGAAAGTATAAAATGATAGAAAGTGAGTTGTATCAGTTACTATCTGATCAACTAAGTCATCAATTCAATGTGAAATATCATAACTAGATTTCAAGAAAGAAGTTTTAAGGAGGTTTAATTCCTAAACTCAGTCCATCATAAATCTACTATGGTCAGCAATTTAATAGGAATTCTGCTGTTCCCATTTCACTTGAAATATCCTTTGTGTTTACATATTCATACCTGAAATAGTTAGTCTAAAACCAAAAGAACAATGTACAAAGTACTTGTTTTGCATTAGATTAATCATAAAACCAACTGTATGAATAACACAATTCAAATTTTGATATAGCAGTACCTTATAAATCCAGCAGTACTTTCAAAAATTTATGTACAAAAACACATCATATTGAAAATTTAAAGATTAAGCATTCCAATACTTGCTATTAAGTACTGAAACCTTGAAACATCAAAAGCTTTAGTTAACAGATCTGCAAAATTATGCTCTGAAGCAATTTTAAGAACTTAAATTAATCTTTTCTCATTGCAATCTCTTATAAAGTGATGCCTAATTTCAATGTGTTTTGTTTTAGAGTGTTGTACCGGATTTTTAATAATACAAATTGTACTACTATTATCAATATAAATAACAGTGTTTAATAAATTGTACCCATAATCAAGGAGTTGGTTTTGAAGCCATAGAACTTGACTAGAGCAACTTGCAGCAGCTATATATTCAGCTTCAGTTGTTGAATTTGCCACACTTGTTTGCTTCTTACACTGCCATGAGACAAGTCTACACCCAAGGAATTGACATCCTCCAGTTGTTGACTTTCTGTCTAAGCTAGCACCAGCATAATCACTATCCGAATATGCTACCAAATCAAAAGGAGATTCTCTAGAATACCATATACCTAACCTTGGTTGACCTTTAAGATATCTAAAAATTCTCTTGACTGCAGTTAAATGAGAAACCTTTGGAGTAACTTGAAATCTTGCACAGACACAAACAGGAAACATGATATCAGGTCTAGATGATGTAAGATACATCAAAGAGCCTATCATAGATCTGTAATTGTGTACATCTACATTTTCTCCATCTTCATCTTTCAGAAGGTGCTTCTCTGAGTCCATTGGTGTGCTTGCTATTTTTGAATCAGCAAATTGAAATTTTCTAAGTATCTCTGCAACATATTTGTCTTGACTAATAAATATGCCTTCAGATGATTGCTTAACTTGCAAACCCAAAAAGAATGTAAGTTCTCCCATAGAACTCATCTGAAACTTATCTTTCATAAGCTTCTCAAATTCTAAACACATTTCCTTCCTTGTAGATCCAAAGATAATGTCATCCACATACACCTGCACTAACAGAAGATCCTTCTTGTGCTGTTTGATGAAAAGTGTCTGATCAATCTTTCCTCTTTGAAATCCATTTTCTAATAAATAGGAAGCAAGTGTTGCATACCAAGCTCTTGGTGCCTGATGAAGGCCATAGAGAGCTTTCACTACTCTGTACACTTTGTTTGGATGTAATGGATCAATGAAGCCAGGAGGTTGTGAAACATACACCTCTCTTTCAATTTCACCATATAAAAAATGCGCTTTTGACATCCATTTGGTAGACTGTGAAGCCTAAAAATGAAGCATAAGCTAGAAACAGCCTAATTGCCTCAATCCTTGCTACTGGAGCATAAACTTCATCATAATCTATTCCTTCTTCTTGTGTGTACCCTTGTGCTACTAATCTAGCCTTATTCTTGATCACAATTCCTCTGTCATCCCTTTTGTTCTTAAAAACCCATCTAGTGCCAATTAGCTTCTCACCTGTAGGTAAATCAGCTAGCACCCAAACCTTTTGAATCTTGAACTGAAGAAGCTCTTCTTGCATAGCCTCTACCCAGCTTGAATCATCTAGGGCTGTAAGAATATTCTTTGGTTCCTTTTGAGAGAGAAAACATACAAATAAACATGAGTTTGAAAGTTCATGTTGTTTTGAAGCATAAAGGGCATCAAGAATCCCTTGTTGGTCTGAAGAGACTAGTTGTCTTCTTGTCTTCACACCAGATTGTATATCTCCTATCACATTATCTAGGGAATGAACTTTGTGAATTCTTGTGTGTGGGGTAGTGGGAACATGATAAGATGATGAAAGATTAGTCAAATCCACTTCATCTTCTTGAAATTCTGCATCTTTTGAGTGTGAAGGACCAGCAGTACCTTCAACTGAACTAACAGTTCCTTCAAATGAACCACCAGTACCTTGAGAAGTACTCACAGTACTTTGCTCTGTCTCAACAGTACTTTCAATATTCAACATATTGAGTTGTTCCTCTGTTCCAACATCTTTTCTTTGAGCCTCAACATCCTCTTTTGCTTTACCAGAAGAAGATTCATCATTGTTTGAAGCTAAATCCACACTGGTACTTGACCACAATGGCATAATGACATCAGATTGATCTTTATCTAACTCCACCTCATTTGTTGCTTGTGAACCTGAAAAATTATTAGTTTCTGCAACAACAGGTAAATAATTCATAGAGTTTGTTAGATAATCAAGATCAAATATCCATTTTGGTCCTTGACCTACTACACTGGATTTGTTTTCCTGAAACTCCACATGTAGTTCTTCTTGAACTTTCTCAGTTCTTAAGTTGTAAACTCTAAAAGCTTTGCTAACAAGAGAATATCCAACTAAGAAACCCTCATCTGCTTTACCATCAAATTTTCCTAAATGGTCTAAGGTATTGAGAATTGTCACATGACATCCAAAAGGTCTAAGAAATCCTATTGCAGGAGTTCTACCATTAAAGAGTTCATATGATGTCTTATTGTGAGGCTGCACAACTAAAACTCTATTTTGAACATAGCAAGCAGTGTTAATTGCCTCTGCCCAAAAGATTATTGGTAGCTTAGAATCAGCTAACATTGTTCTAGCAGCTTCAATTAGTGTTCTATTCTTTCTTTCAACCACTCCATTCTGTTGTGGTGTTCTAGCAACACTATATTCTCTCCTAATACCTTTTTCTTTGCAGAAATCATCCATAACTCTATTTCTAAACTCTGTCCCATTATCACTCCTAATGACTTTGACTTTCTTGCTTACTTGGTTTTCTATCAGTGTAATGAATTCCTTAAGAATGCTTGATGTCTCATCCTTAGTGGCTAAAAAGAAAACCCATGTAAATCTGCTATAGTCATCAGTTATAACAAGACAATATTTTTTATGTTGTATACTCCTTACTGAAACTGGTCCAAATAAGTCCATATGCAGCATAAACAATGACTGATTGATAGAGTTAAAAATTTTGGGCTTACAAGTGGCTTTGTGTTGTTTGCCTTTTAGACAAGCAATGCATGTTTGATCATTTTCAAATCTTTTGTGAGGTAAACCTCTTACCAAACCATTCTTAACAATTTTATTTATGGTTTTGAAGTTAATATGACCAAGCCTTCTATGCCATAACATTGATTCATCCAATGTGGCCTTTGATACAAGACAAGTTAAATCCTTTTTAGGAATGATGTTCTTCATATCAACACTATACATGTTGGCCTTTCTAGGAATTCTAAGAAGTACTTGATTTTCATCAGGCATCTTAAAATCCTTAGATAGAACAAGACATTCAGTGTCAGTAAAAAGTACATTATTCTTTTTGTCACACATTTGTGAAACACTAAAAAGATTATACTTTAACTCTTGTACATAGTACACATTTTCAAAATCTAAATTTCCGGTTTTAATAGTACCTTTACCAGAAATTTTGCCACGAAAACCACCTCCAAAGGTAACATATCCTCCATTGAATTCTTGAAAATCTGAAAGATAAGACATGTTGCCCGTCATGTGATTGGAACATCCACTATCTGAGTATCCTTGATCTTGATGATCAATAGAATGTCCCTGCACACAAATAAGAAAGTTAGTTTTCTTTGGGGATCCAAGCCATTACTGACTTGAATCTGCCTCTTGCATCAATATAGTTTAATCTTTTAAGAACTGTTGATGCAACATTGGATTTTTGAATCCAACATGCTGAGGCCTTAACAGCATTTGCCCTATTACCCTTAGCAGCAGAGTGAGTAACATGTTCAGCAGAGTCTGCTAACCTTGAAGTTACACCCTTTGGTTTCCAAATTTGTTTGTGGACCACTGCTTTTGATTGAATGGGCCTTAGAACAGTTTTAGATGCATGTTTGAAAGTTGTTTTTGCATCCTTAGCTGTTGATTTTGGGTTAACAGTCATCAAAGGTCTAACAGTACTTTTAGATTTACCAGTACTTTGAGTTTGAACTGGCAGTACTTTGTTAACAGGACCTTTTTGTCTATCAGGACCTTTGAGTCCAGACTTGTTTGAGACTGTTCTGGGTTTAGATCTATGAGTATTAGAGTGAAAAAGAGTTTGAGGAGTTTGCCTTTTGTAATTCACCCTATTGTATTCATACCCAGTTACCCTTTGGTTGCAGAAAGCTGCAAGATGGTCAAAACTACCACATGTATAACAAGCTTTATTATAAAATGCAAAGTCATCACCTAATTGGTTAGACTTGAGGTTGTTCCAATTCCTTTGGTTACCTCTGGGCTTGTTTGTAGTTCTATATTGTTCACAATATCTAACTGGTTTCCTAACAGTACCTTTACCATTTGACTTAGGCCTGTTAGTGTTGTGATTGACTATCTTAGGAAGACTTGTTCCTACTTTCTTAACCAATACAGGTTTAGACATAACCTGTTCTTCTTCACTATCACTATCAGTTGTGCAATCTTCAACAACTATAGCATCTCCTTTCTTAACAAAGGACACCTTGTCCTGATAAGATAAAGTTTTATCTAAACTTTTACTTACCTTCTCAATCTTTGGAGATTTAGTGACATTAGAACCATATTCCATGATTGGTTCTTGAAACTCAGGTAACCCTGTGTGTGCTAAATCAATACCTGGAAGTGAATGAACACCTCTGTATGGTGGGGGTACAGACTTAAATCCAACACCAGAATTGACCTTATCAATAACTTGGGCTTCCCAAAGCTTATTGAATCCTTCTGAGGAATGTGCTAATACATCCACAGAAACCTTTACATTTTCTCTTTCATTCTTATGTTTAGCTAATGATTCATTCAACTCAACAATACACTCATCTCTGATCTTAATGTCATTTTTTAGTATATTGATGTCATCAGCAAAATGAATTTCATTATTTTTAAAATGTAAGACTTGTTTTTCCAAAACACCTAGACCTCTTTTGTGATTAGCCAAATTAAACAAAGAATCAAGCAGCTCTTGTTTATGAGCTTCAAATCTCTTATTAAGGTCTTCATAAGCTTTAAGATTAGGACATGATTCAGTACAAGATGTAATATTGTTTACCTCTGAATCAGAATGAGCCATTAGAGCAAATTCATTGGCCAAAAGAGCAGCATTAGGTGGTGCATCCTCTTCAATAGCCATAGAGCTCCAATCATAACCAATACCATCAATAGCCAACATAGCCTTTGGCTCTTCAACAGTAACTTCCTTTTTCCTATCTTGCTTATACCATGTGTTTCTATTCTCCTGCTTTCTTGGGCTTCTACACTCCTTAGCAAAGTGTCCTAACCTATGACAGTTGAAACACTCCACTTTCTTCTTATCAAACCCAGCAGTATCATTACCATTTATGGTAATCTGCTTCCCAGTTCTTTGCCAATACTTCTTAGCCCTCATGCTAAGCAAAGCAACCTGCCATTTAATATCCATAGCTTCCAAATCATCACCATCTACCTGCTCAAGGTCTTCATGGTTGAGAGGAGAGCCATTAGATTGACTGGTAATAAAAGCATAGAATGTTGAATCTCCAAGACCAGCAACATCCTTGTGAGAACTTGTGGAAGGAGCACTTTCACCTTCATCTACCTCTTCATTCTTACTAATACTAGGAACTGACAAGAGTGCCACGTTTCCAGAACTAGTACCATAAGTTCCAAACTTTCTAAGACTTTGTTCAACAATTTTGAAGTTGTTGTACAAATCATTGAGCTTCATTGTTTCAATGTCTGGTTTGTTCATCCAGACAATAACATGAGTGTGGAACTCATCAGGTAGACTTCTTAAAAACTTCATGTTGAGATCTTCCTTCTCTGTCTCAACACCCAACACAGCTAACTGACTGACAAGCTTATGTAATCTTGAGAATAGCTTATCAAGAGACTCATTACTAAAAGCAGTAAAGTTTTCAAATTGTTGCTTTAGTAATGTCTTCTGTGTCTTTTTGGTAGTTTCATTACCACCAAAATATGCACAAATCTCTTCAAAAAGAGTTTTTGCATCAAGATACTTGTTAAATGATAGCATCTGCTCACTAGGAATGGTCATAAGCAATAAATTTCTTGCTTTCTGATCATTTCTCTTCAGTATCTTTTCTTCATTTGACACTGGTCCAGTATTTCTTTTTCTACTTGTTTTACCTTCTAGGACAACCTCTGAGTAGCTTGGTGTAAAGGAATCACCATATATAATTATATCCCAAAGAGTATAATCTTGGACCATGAAATATTGCTCAATTCTCATCCTCCATAACTCAAACTCATTGGGTTTGATTATGGGCAACTTTGCAGCAACATTTGTTTGAACATCATGAGCTTCCATTTCTGTTTCTTCTAATTCAAATATATCAACCTCAGGCTCTGATACCAACTGTGAGGATCTTGTTTATACACGGTTAAGGTGGTTAAACCTTGTGTCTTTGTGTATGAGATATATTGACTTAATATGATTAAGCACGCGGAATTTACTTAACCACACTTAGAAGGTTATGTATGTTATGGAAATGGAAGAATTATGTTTGTTACTTAACAATGAACAAAGAAAGTATTTCACTAAACGATTCAATATTATTCCAAATAATACGAGTGATCTTGAGTTTTTCACTAGGGTTACAAAACCTTGAATCTTATGTTTTAGACTTGTGATATTGTTTTTGTTCTTGTTCTAACAGTTATGCATGTGCATGTGTGTTCTATTGTGTCTTCTTAATATCTAAGTCTAAGATCTCTTTTATAGTTGCAAGAGATCTTTACAAATTTGCTAAAAGTCTTGACCGACTTACTTGGTTAACTTATTCATATTGGTGTCAGTACATAAGATACAACATGTATCTATGTATACAACTTGTTAACTAAGCACATGGAGTAAGATATTATCTACCGTATATGTTTGACCAAAATACAACAAATATCTTTTCGATCTTATCCTATGAGTCACTGATCAGCAGTACTTTGATGAAGCAGCAGTACTTTGATCATGAACTAGCAGTACCTTGATGTACTAGCAGTACTTTGATGTACGAGCAGTACCTTGACTTAGAGTAATTTCTAATACTCTAATCTTCAGAATATTTAATTCCCAACAACACCTATATAATCGAACCATAAAATTTGTCTAAGTCTTTAACTTAGAAACGTGCCTTATCGCCCTTAAAAACCTTCGAATATCTCATAATATCACCACGCAACCGTACGTTTTATTTATGCGACCCATTTAACCACCCAACGAGCTACATTTTTCATTTATATCACGAGTCATGAAACCCACAAATCGACCCTTTAAATTAAACAAAGTGTTTCGCAGAAAACTGGTTCGAAGACTTTAAAAATTATAACGTATGGGTTCAAGGCCCAAAAAGCTATTACAATAAGCTACGCATAAGCTAGCTTTATGGCCCTTTAAGGTTAAACTTTTGGTATAAAAATAAGCGGTTTTTGATAATCCAAACCCTCCCCAAAACCCATGGATCAAAAGATGTTAACGGGCCACTAAAATGGATCATTAAAGCCCATTTATCGTTAAAATGAGCAAATAGCCGAATAAGCAGTTGAAATAAGTTGAAAATCACTTAAATAAGGCTTAGGAAAATTCGCCATATTTTTCCCTACCTTTTTGTCATTGTTGGACTAAGAATGAGACGCAATCTAACTAGAAGGACTAAAACTGCCAAGCCGAGAAACAAGTGGACTAAAACTGTGAAAACAGTTTATGTAGGATATAAATTGACAAATGACTGATCTCCAAGCCTTATATGTACATATGGACAAGTTTCGGACTATTTTTGGACTTTGGACTTAATGAAGGACTAACGGTGTAACGCAACCACAATTAGAGTAAAAAGTGTAAAACCTGGAAAAGAACAAGGGCCTACTGTTTTTTTTTTACTTGACATTCTTATTTCATTTTCCATTTTTCGTCTCATCGTCACGTCATATGCATATTTATACATCTTAGTTACGTATTATTTAACTTTCGTTAGTTACTACAACGAGGAACGTTACGAGTTAACCTACACATTCATTCATTCATTTAGAGAATAACAATACGGGTTAATTGACATAAAAATCAAGGACATCATGCATATGTATCCTTATTTTTGAATTAAAAGCATTTCAAGCACAACTCATTCGCACTTAACGATCAGATCATTATTCATCACCCACTATTCATTTCACCTCCACCACTAGTATTTGGTCAGATTCTCAGACATTTATATTTACCAGGTTCTGTACTGAAGTCAATATCATAATCAACCCTGAAATCTCTTTCACCATCACCAGTAACGCTTAAGGTGAGTCATAGCCTCACTTTTACTGATTTAACTATTTTAAACTCCGTGAGGAGGATACATGCTATAAACAGATCACAAGTATTTTTCTGTATGCTTACCTGACTTGATAGATGCCTAAGTTACCTTATTGCCACAAGACCCTTTATCATGAGCCATTAATCACTATATGTGAACGCGAATATAATGAATAGATCTATTAGAGGCTGACGACCTATCCCACTAATACTTTGACGGAATGCTTTTTGCTAGTCATATTAGTCGCGATGCATTATGTTTGAGAAAAATAGGAAATTGGCAAAATCACCTATTACTCGAGGGCACATAACCATCAGTATCCCTGATGTGACTCCTCCGTTTTACGGTACTTTGTTAACGTTTGCGTGTCATGAGACTTAAGGCAATATATATGAACTGCAATATCAACTTTTAAACTGATTGTATTCCCAATACAATCCTACTTGTGTATCGAACTGGTTATTAAACTTCAAACTCTATGATTTCACTCAACATTTTGTTGACTTTTAAGCATGTTATCTCAGGAAATTAGCGGAGCGGAGCAAGGCATGAAGCGGGCAAAACCTATCTTAAATAAGGGTGTAAAATAAAGTTGTAATTCAGTTAAAATGATGTTTCCTTGGAGAAACTGTTTGCACTCTGATGTAACGCTTTGTAACTGAATTCATATTATGGACCTATAATAATATTTAAAAATGCCTTTTTGGGCTGTTTTCTATGATTTTGACTTCGATCCCCTCGGTAATACCTCAATTAGACTTCCGCTGATATAATGAAAATTTTGGGGGTGTTACATTTAACAAAATAAGTTGTTCTTACAAATTAAAGAATTTAATCATACAAAGGGATAGATATTTCATCGATTTAATCATACAAAGCTATTTTGCAACCATAAAAAGTTTTGATCAAGTTCACAAGTGTAAGAAGATGTACAAGAAGTTTCTTATAGCTGCCTAATGTTGATTCTCTATTTACCTTCACTCAGATCACTTCTCTCAGACTAAATGTTGAGGATGAGCCGATTTTAGTTACTTGATGGGAAAGTTTATCAGTATAAGTTGATGAAATTGAGGCGACAAATTTTTGCACTTGGCATTTCCATCTTTTTTGGCTGTTAAAACTTAGTTGGCGATCTTTAGGAATATTTTGGCTGATTTTATGATCACCTAGTCGGTTCCAACGTTGCTGGAGTCTTGCTCATTGCCAAGTTTAAACGACGATGGGTAACCTTAAAACATGCTTGAGTAGGAACTAGGAAGTAATGGCAAGCTAGAAGCATTTCTACTGCTTTTCGATTCGGGTATTGTACAAGACATTCTTGTGACAACTGTATTAGCTCAATCAAGCATGCACTCTATGGTCATTTACTAGGTTTGTTAATATAATTACTAATCTATTCAATTACCTTAAAATTTTATATATTAATTGCGATATATATATATATATATATATATATATATATATATATATATATATATATATATACTAGATTTCGAAGCCCGCCCGATGGGCGGGCATGACTTATAATTATCGTTGGAAGGTATTAGTTATCGGAAAATAATATATAAACTTACGTAGACTTGGTGCAAGCTCGCTACCAGACACTCGATATGGACTTCTCTAAGCTCTCCAATATTCTCATAAGTCTTATCACTTGTAGCAAGTATATATCAATTCCTTAATGAACACTTCAATGCATTGTGCACCACATTTACGGGAGTAGGAGTCTTGTTGCCCGATGGGCGGGCATGAATTATGAATATCATTGAAAAAAATTAGTTAACAAAAAATAAGATATAAGCATAGAATGTTATTTATTGAATACATTAATAACGGGAAAAAATAAATGTTTATCGAATATGAAAGAAACAAAATTACAAAGTAGTACATAAGAAAAAAGTATACAGTCAAATAAACTCAAATGCGAAACAAAGCTTATTTGTTGTTTTGCGTAATTGCCATCCTTATCACACAAAAAATCTTCAAGTCCTTTATGCTCTTCACTCTTGAGACATCCACTTATACTTCTTTGTGTGAGAAAATTGGCCAACATATTTATCGAATGCATAAACTTACATGGGCTTGTAAAGAAGGAATGTAATGAATCAACAACTATTTTCAACTAAAATTAATATCTTTTTAGTAATCTGATTATATTGCTATAACAAAATTAGAAAAATAATGTATTCTATTCAAAATCTAAACAACCATCATGCATAGTAGAATTTCCGTATGGAGTATGTGCATAATGGCTCTTGGTATTGTAAACTGGACCAAGCCCGCCTTTTCCCAGCTTGTTGTCGACCGAAAAGTTTTGATGGCCTTAGAAACTTCTGATAAGCTAAAAAACGACACCTCTATATCTTATTTGTCGCGAATGTATATGTTATCTTTATCAAGGATCATCGCATGCCTGCCTAGAAAGGATGAAAATGAGACCACAATCTTATTTTCAAATAATAACGATAAAAAGGTATTAAATTGTATCTACATCAATTTAGATCAATCTTTATTACCTACTCGTTATGCATCTCTGTTCTTCTATTTAATCCAAGTGTATAGTGCCCATATGCCGATGAGGGAAGAGTTTGTGGATTTCAAATGTTATCATCTGGTTATCATTGGATGATAGAATGCCATAAGCAAATAAAAACATACCTTTAGAGGATATTATTAGGCTCCACAGTTTGATCACCTTTAAATGCAATATTACATTCTACAATTCTATCCTCCTACTTTAGATTGAATAAAAAATCAAGTAACTAAGATTCTTAAGATACATCAAAAATGTTACGTAAAAAACCTGAATTACTGATCATTAAACCAAGAGCCCCATTCCATCAAAACTAAATGCATAATCGTCATCTCTTCCTTTTGAAAATCACTAACAAAAAACAAATTTAAACATCCATAATCCAAAACTGGTGTTAGTAATTTAAATATAGCGTGTAGGGTAGTCAATTTTGAAGAAAGATAATACCTAAGCTTGTTGTGGCTGGAGCTAATGGTGTAAAATTAGTTGAGAGCAACGATGATTGGATAACCGCTTTACTAATTGGAAGATCACCTGTGCTCACCCATCGGGTTGCCACTAAGTTAAATTTTTTGTATCAAAAGTATTCTTGCTGCACCAAATAGAAGCATAACTGTGTTTGTGTATAATACGCAACACTATTTAACCCATTGCATCATCCCCTATTTGGCATTCTTTAACCCATTACACTTATTCAATATAAAACATGGAGTATTCTTTCCACTTAATAAGAAATATACCAGAAAAGTGTGTAGCCCGTTGTTGAAGTTGTTTGCGTCGTAACCCAATTGCACATTTAGCGACATGAAACAAAATCAATGAAAATGAAACGAAGTGAAAAAAAAATCTAGTATAACAAAATAGGACAACTTGCTTTGTAATAAATCTAGATATTGTAGAGCTTTATTGTTTCTTGTAATGTTCCCAAAACATGTTTTGGGAATGTCATTTGAACTTGCTTACGTGGGCTTGTCCATATAAGTTTATTGTATTTTTTTGTGCTTAATATATTTGCCGGGGATTGTCCCTTTTTCCCAAAAAAAATAGGACAACTTATGACTATGTTATTGACTGCAACCTCACATACAATACTTTCACATACAATTTGGAATGAGAATAGCATGTAAATACACCTCCACACCCCCACACAGATACATAAAACAGTTCAGACTTCATATAAGAGAAAATTACCCATGTCATAGTCTTTGCTTATTAAAGATTACTTCGAATTGTAGTTGTAATGGTCCGGCAACTTAGACAAAGCGGGAATGTTTTATTACAAAAGACTTAGTTAAAAAGTTATCATTTTATTCCTTAATGGTCTGTTTTTTCCTTTCAACTATTAGAGGCATTTTGTTGATCCCAGATCTACAACAGAACCATTCTGAAGTTCCCTAAAATTGATAAATCATTATAGTAGATAGTTTTACCAAGGCTTTGACTCCGAATTTGTTCATATAAGCTGCAGAAATTCTTGTAGGCATACGCTCCCCAAATGAGACCAGGTGATCCATATTACGCAGTGTAAACTCTTTAAGTTCAGCAACCAATCGTCTGTTTTTTCCATGTCGGTGAACACTGCATATTGATGGCCTTGGAGACACCATTGTCTTGATCGTCACACCATGTGTATTCTTCTAGCTGAAACTGTTGCAGCCTTCAGCGAATCAGGGTCGACGATTCTGTATCTTCTAACATATTTAGGTTCACACCCTGCAATATCCATTCATAGTAACTATACATGAGCATCCATTAGGTCAGACTTAGTTTTAAAGCACATATCAATTCATGTCTTGCAGTTAACTTTTGAATGTGAAATAAAAAATTGTTGGAAACACGTGCCGTGCAGAAAGAGTACATACAGTGGTGTGGTATCCTGGTAAAGGACACATATGCTTCAATAAAGACAAAGACCTTAAAAAAATATGAAACCTTTAAAAAAGATGAAACCTTAAAAACAAAAGTAAAACCTTTAAAAAAGTACCTGATTAGCATCCAATGTCGTTTTTTTCTTTCGAGATATCATTCTAATCACCTTGCAATTCACATAAAAGTACTATGTAAGTGGTTGAGCAACATGTATTGCGATTGGGAAATTCGACAGACCCAATAGTCGAGCACTTCGTGTGTTAGGCATCATGGTCGTAAAATGGGCAGATCAGGTGTGGCATCTAACGGGTTATTAAAAGCAGTGTTTCTGGTTGGTTGTTTTTTAGGACAACAACTGACTATCCGAGGGCCACGTTAGTGGATCTGCGACATCCTGAAACTAATGTCTGAATATTAGCACTGCAGTTTTAAATTTACGATTAAAATGTCATTCAAGGTTTTGCGAATACTTTTCTAAAACATCTTTTACAGATGACGTCCCATTTATTAAAATATATAAAACATCTAGAATCCTATACCTTGTGGTGCACTACACAGCCGCAACCATGTCCTGCTCACTTTTTGCCACTTGCGAAGTTTCAAATTTTCGCAAATAGTCCGCAAAAACTTACGGATTTCATGGCTATAACGGTTTTTTTGGTAAATATTGAGTATTTGGTAAAGAATGTTGGTAAAATTGATTATTTTTGTCATTTCCCAAAAAATAACGTACACATCCTTTATTTCAAATTTAAAAGAAATTTGATATATAGCACTCACAATCAAGATAATTACAGTATAATACAACTTACATAAAACAAATGATTTGATGTAGGAAAAACTGACAAAAGTAAGTGTTTATGACAAAATCCACATGTATAGAGTTGACCAAGCTGTAAGTGCAAAAGCAGAAGCCAAGTAAGTCCACATCATAAGCATTGCACATTCCTCTTGCCCAACATTAAACAACTGAGCCGTTGTACCTGCATTTTATACACGATATATCCAAAAACTATAAAAACCACAAGCCAAACCAAATCTAGCACATTTGACTTTCAAAAGTCAAACGTTTGTTTCGTAGGAGTATTCATTTAAAGCGAGTTTAAAATTTCTTATATATCCAGTATACAACGAATGCAATTCAGCTTCTTGAATATGCTTTTGAACCGACTCACCCGTTTTAAGTGGATCATACAATGCTGATAACACGAACACCTTCTGACCCGCATGAAGAACACCACTAAAAACTCTCGCAAACACTAAAAAACACTCATCAGAATCACCACTTCCACTTTCTTCATAATAGTTGTTCAAAATATCACCATTTACGTCCCCTTGAGGTAACATTTTATTAGGAACTGCAAATATTTTTGATATCAAAGCGACACATGGAACTTCCGGTCTAGAATCACAAGCCTCGACAGATTTCCTCACAAGCTCGGCCTCCGCAATCACATCAGACTTACCAACATCACTATCTAAAATTTCTCGTTTAGGTAAAAGTTGTGAAATACGAAACGACTGTGCAGTAACAGGGCCGGGCATATTTTTAACGACCATAGACAAAATAGCATCTGATAACGGAAGCCACCTACTCATAACCGACTGAAAAACAAATTTCAGATCCTTATTCTGCAGCTCACGAGGAGGAACAGACAAATTAAACGACTTGATCAACTTTTCCAAAATCCCTTTATCACCATTTGTATCCAACGCCGCTTCATACACTTGCCATAACGGCTCAAGCACAAACTGCACAAACATAGGTCTCGCCTTACTCCCAGGCGCCAACCCTTTCTTACCGAAAATCATCTTAGTCTCGGGAATAAAGTACCTCGGACCCCACAACGCCTTCTGCAAACTCCCTACACTTGCTCCAAGTTTACTCGCATAAAACTCTGCAAACTCACATATCCCAAACCCCCACCCATCAAACGCGCAAACAAAAACCACATTCCCCTTTTGCGGCTAAAACGTATCCTCCTCATCATCTTCAATAAGCTCAATATCCTCCATCTCCCCTGTCCCACTCCCAGATTGTATAATGGAATCAACAACGGACAAATACTTCTCTCTCTTATACGCGCTAACAATCCCATTAACCTCATGAACAATCCTCAACAACCTAGCATAGGCTTCTAACGGAGTGAGCTTCAGTTCCAAAATCAACCTATCAATCTTATTCAAAACCAAACAAGGTGTAACCTTCTCAATCCACGCCTGCCTCAAAACGGCATGCGTTTAAATATGAACACAAAATTACTTTGCTGCATTAGATCACAGTAAAAATGCTTTACTGATATTAACACCAGGGGGAAGAGCAAACATGATCAAAAACACGAAACTGAACAGCGGATCCGCTGGAAGCAACCCCAGAGTTGCTGCCATCTTAATCACACCAATGCTAATGATGGGAAAAATCAAGTAACGTACAATGATAACCGTGATGATCATGGGCCCCACACTTTGTTTACGTTGACCTATCAAGTTTTCAGAAGTTAGAAACTTGGAATCTGACCCTCCAAAAAGGTTCACATTTTGAGTTCATTTTGTTGTACCTTGTGTGAGGTTGCCGCCAAGTATAAGAGTGAGACAAGGTATGGTTCCATCCCTATTGCATCAACAAAAGACATATAATTAAAATTTCAAACGATATTGTTATTCTAGAAGTTGAATGTTATGAAAAATGCCATTATGGGTACCCGAGTAATATCATAGAGTCTCGGACAACTCGCAGAGGATCTGTTTCACCGATTAAAAGGTGTTTTACCCATGGGATTGCTCCAAATATGAGCCCGACTTCCAAAAAATACTAACCAATACACCTCTGCTATTAGTATCAACCACTAAATCAGAAAAGTGGATAATATATATTCCATCTAAACATAATTAATATAACCAATATAACTTACATTTTCATTCACAAATAATGTGAGAGATGGACTTGGTTGTATGGCCCTAAATTGTGCGTTTTTTGACATCTCAGCATTTTCTTCGGCATCTTCAGTGTCCGAATCTTCTTTTTTCTCTGTGTCGTTAGGTAAAAAGCAAGAGACCAAAATATGGAGTTTATTTTGAGATCAAGGAAATTTACTCGAGTTATAGGTGCGTGTTATGCTAATTGCTAATTACTAAGATAAATTTGTTGCTTAATTTAATAGTCACATGCTGTTAGTGTTGCAGGAAATAAGGTGTCATACAATCAAATTTGTGTGGTTCAACAATTTGCACACATCCATATACATTGCTACCTATCTAGTAATAATCTAAATTATGAGATCGAAGGTATAGCCATAGAATGATAGAAGTATATAACCTATAAGCTAATAATTCACGCATTATAAAAGAGGCAAGAAAATGGACTTTGTTAGGTCCTAACTCTGTTTGAACTTATTTTCTAATAAGCTTAGTTGCTCACAAGTTATAGTCGATATATAAACAATTTTTGCCTCTAAATCTTCAAAACATATGGCAAATTAAAGAGACATGGCTTCCTAAAATAAAAGATTTTTAAAAGAACCGAACAAAAGGACATTAACATATACTTCATCTGCCCAGAAACAAATTTGATGTTTGACTCAGAACTTGGTCTAAGCCTCTAAGGAATGTGTCTATTTGAATATTAGTCAAATATCTAAATTACTCATTACCGATTGACAAAAGTACGAAACTATTGTGAACCATAACCAATATAGTATAATGCTGTATTAACTACTAATGGTAATCTTGGGTACACTAAAACAAATAGCATTTATCTACGGACACCCAAAATGCTAAACTGATTCACACTCTTCATAACATGCATACGGTCAAAAGCAATATTCAAAATACTGAACGCGTAAACACATATATCCATGAAGTCAACTAACCAACTGTGGGTGGGGTTGGTAGGCTATCTTCATGAATTTAAGTTTCTTCCTGTCAAATTCATGATCCTCTGCAGGAGGACTTTGTAACTGTTTGCTATTCTCGTATTTCATTTTTCCTCGACAGTCCATTCCTATTATCAACTTTTTCAGCATTAAATCTTCTATCACTTCCTCCATCTCGGGATTCCCTTTTATTAAACACTCTATTCTCGCCAGTACTATTTCTTCTATCACCCCCTCCATCACGTGGCTCCCTTTTACTAAACATTCTAGTCTCACCATTTTCACTATTTCTTCTATCACCACCACCACCACGATCACGCGACTCCCTTTTATCAAACATTCTATTCTCACCATTTTCATTCCTTCTTCTATCACCACTTCCAACACTCGGTTCCCTTTTATTAAACATTCACGTCTCACCATTTTCACTATTCCTCCTACCACCACCTCCATCCTGCGAAACCCTTTTACTAAACACTCTTCTCTCACCATTTTCAAAATTCTTTCGTCTATCACCACCTCCATCCCGCGAATCCCTTTTCTCAAAAACTCTATTCTTACCAGCAAAACCACCATTGCCCTTCCCACTATCCCGAAACTTACTCTCCCCATCACCATCCTTACCACCATAAACCCTCTTCCTCTTACCGTCAAAACCACTTCCTCCAAAACCATTACTTTCATTCCTATCTTTCTTACCTCTATAACCTGACTTAAAACCGCCTCCCCTACTATCATCACCCTCAAATCTTTTACCCCGATAACCACCCGAATCCTTATTCCTATACTTCACACTATCATTTCTTCGCTTATACGGTTCCTCATCATCATTTACTTTTCTTGTTTGGCTTTTCTTCTTAAACCCTAGGGTTTTAGAGTCTTCCCTATTAGAAGGTTTTGATTTACCTAATGCAAAATTAGCTCTTTTCTTAAGGTTACCAGACTTTGATTTTGTCTCTGGAAACATTCTTAACTAATTCAAAACCTAACAACAAAATATAAAACAATTAACTATATAGTATCAATTTGCTATATGTATAATTAGTTATTCAGATATAATAACTAATGAATGTGAATACAATTATGTGGAAATTACAAACCTTTTAATTATATGGTTTCATCTGAATTAAGAGTTTTTTATTTTGGTGCAAAATGAAACTGTTTTTTAACCGGTGATTCTTTAGAAGAGATAGTAAAGTAGAAAAGATGAACCTTGTATTGCCACCAAATTTTCTGCTTGACTTCGTCATCGTATTCAAATCCTCCCATAATCTGAGGCATTGTAATCAACGAAAACGCAGCAATGCTTGGGTCTTTCATGCTGTCGATAATATGCTGAAACGAACATTTTGAGGTTTGTTGAAACATCTTAAAAAAGGGTCGTATCCACAGGTGCAAGCTAGAGAATTATATTGGATACAACTCATCACTAATAAGGAAAGAATTTAATACCTCGTAAGGATAGTCCATTTTCTTCATTATGTTGTACGCTTTCCATGGAGGCTCGATAATCTGCAGTGACATTGACAGTAAGAGATCGATAAAAGGTTTCAGAATTCTACATCCAGAAATGATGATAAAAGTTATACTATGATGACCCACCACGTCCAGTATAACGATCTGTACCACTTCTGCCACCATGGCTTCAAGTGCTACCACCACCGGCATAAGAAGGACATTTACCTTGAACACGTGCAGAACTTGATTCAGGGAGTTTAGTGTCAACATGTTGAGAATTTACGTGGGGTACTGGCAGCAGGTATGTTTGACTGATTATACGAAAGTCTCCTTCTCACATTTCTATTGGGACGACTGTGTTGGCTGCTCACTGCTGGTGGACGCCGTCGTGATATACCGCGAAGGTTCACATGTTGCCAATACTCAGGTAACCCAAAACCAACAAATGAATACCGCACTTTTAAAACAAACACTCAAGTACAAATCAAAAAAATACAAAATCACCAACAACTTATAAATCTTGAAGTTCATATATCAGATAACAAATAGACCAAAATCCAGGTCTTAATAAGCTTGTTTAGAGCTTATAAATAAGCTGCAAAAGAGGGCAATCAAGATAAGCACATACTGATGAATCAGTATGTACTGGTCTGATAGGCAATCTTTTTAGCTTATTTTTAAACTTGAAAAAAACTTAAATAAGATCTGAAAAGGTGAAATGAGCTAAGGACTAATGACAAAATATTCAGAACCAAAGAGAATAAGCACTATTGAAATCAAATAAGGACTGAAATGGGCCTAAGAAACTGATGCAGGCTTCTATAGCAATGGTTCTGTGCAGACTTGTCTAAATTAGTCCTAAATTCCTTCAAGACTTAATGACCTTTTACCATCTTTTGAACATCAACTTTCTGCACTATAGATTTCACTAAATAGGGTTTAAGCTATAATACCCTATAATTGAGCTATGAATTAAAATTTTTACCCTAAGAACTTGATCAGTGACTCAAAACCTAAAGATCCTCAAAAATAGCTAAAAGCTTCTAACTAACACCTAACACAAACTTAGAAAAGCAAGATCAAAAGTAACAAATGTGCACATGAATAGTACACAACTCTTTTTGACCCTATTTGACCCTGTGCCAAACAGTCCTTATGGGTACTGTTATCATGAATTTTAAACTAAAATAGATCAATTAAGCTATCATTCTGAACCAACTTATGTTAACTAACTTAATAAAACCTTATTGAACAAATTTTCAAAGGTAATAAGCAGTAAGTTAATCTATACCTTATTTTGACTATTTTGGCTTTTCTTTGACTTTTATAGAAAAATGAGTTTAAAACAATCTTAAAACACTATGACTGCATAAAAAGCTATTCTAATCTGATAAAAGCTTTTAGAAACATAAAAGAGCTTATTCAAGCTTATCTTAACCTAAATTGCTTATTTTTGTATTTTTAAAGGGTTTTCTTATTTTTTTTTGGATTTTTAGTTATAAAACTTAGGAAGTAAAAGTATTTTATAGAAGAGCTTAAAATAAGCTTATGAGAAGCTTAAGAACAGTAAAAGCTTATTCTAACTTATTGACTTATTAATGAAAATAAGGAGAACTAAAGATTAAATATAGTTAAAGATTAACTGAAAACTTGAATTATATTAATAAAACTTGAAAACTTGAGATTTCAAACTAATTAACATAAAAACAGACATAAACCCTAATTACAACCTAATTAAAACCCTAAATAAGCAATTGGTTATGTTCCTATATGTAGAAAGAACAACATTCATACTTAATAATTAATCCAAACATCCTCTAATCTAATAACCAAAAAAAAACCAGAATTAAATTCAATAAATAACAACAATGCCTCATAATTTAAATATGTTTCTGAACGATTGATGACGATAGTGTGTTACATGGGTCAATCTTTTATATAGGGATCACTATGAATTAAATTCCAAATAAAAAAATAGAGAACTTTTTCACATAAAGAATGCACCTGGTTGCCTTTGGTCCCGGTCAATACCGCATCCTGCAACTTAAGCACCAAGGCTACTACTCGCACAACTATTCCTCTGCTGGTTGCGCCTCATGGTCCTGGTTAATTAAAATCAGTTGGTAACTTTAAGCTCACATTTATATTCAAGCTAATACATAATAAGGCGACCCTAGTGGACGCAACAAAGTCAAAACCAATAATAAACAACTTGTATATAAAAAAAAATTGAATTGATACATATCAAGTTTCTATAACCCCTGTTTGCAAAAAAATAATGTTGTTCTCAGTAATGGTAATAATACATCTGCACAAATCCACCATAAATCCTCACGTATAGAGTAAAATGCACTAAGTACACTATTTAATACGCAACCGAACATTATAACCTCAATAGTCTAATACATTTTCACTCGAACCTGATAGCCTAATGCTGGTATCCGCATAAATAAAAGGTAGTAAACATAATATGTTCCTATCAGTTTGTACCTAGTTCCTGGTTCTTTCTCTAAGTATGCCATCAACCTCAAATCGGTTATTCAAATCCTATTGGCCGATTATTGTGGTATCCTTTTTATAAAATATCCATATAACATGTGCATATCGGCACATCATATGAATGATAAATGTTTACTTAAAAGAGCCCATATTATCGTGTACGATTATAAATTAAATCAGATGAACCTTATAAAAATGACAGGTAAAAACTATTGCGCTTTTTATTGCTATATATGTAAAATATCTATCGTGAAACGAAATTCCACAAGCCGAGTAAGTCGTTGGGTACCTTAGATAGTATTATAACTAATGACACATTAGCATTTGCATAGTAAAATTGATCACCCTGATATGAGCATGATGGAAATCATTGCACAGCTCCACCCTTTTCCAAATCAGCTAAAAAAAACACTAAACTCACAACAAACATTGACAATTTTTCATCTGTGCACCAAATCAGCTAAGAGACATACTCCTTTTTATATGAATAGACATCAGCATCATAATTGAAGTTTATTAATTTATGGATATATTCAGTAAGCACACACCTAAAAGATATAGATACAAATTGTGATGACACACTGTGAGGTCGAAAAGAAATACAGACCGTGAAGTAGCTCGAACCAACCGAAACACATAACACAAACCCGAACCGTCACCCAACTCAAACCCAAACTGTTTGACCCATTTTGAAATGAATTAGCTGGAAAAAAAAGTCACAAAAAAACTCAGGCTTTCAGCTACTTAAAATACCAACATCATACTAATCACTTGCTAGGCCAATAGTAGGGTCTAATGATTCGAGACCAAGAAACATGTTTATTAATATCATACTAAAAGAAGTTTATGTATTTGTTAAAATATAACTTCTTTTTTATATAAAACTTCTTTTACATAGATAAGCAAGAAAAAAGCACATGTTTACCTTGATGGTCTCATAGTGATACCATCCAACCTGAGATGATGTTTAACCAACAAAAAGTACACGTCTCCAGACGTGAGCCTCAAATCCCTGATTTTATAGAGAAACAATTTGAGCACAAATCCCTATTCATAAAAACATAACATTGTACATCTTAGTTATACAGCTAATTAGCCATATATGTACTCTTATTTGTTTAAAATCTGGTCTAGTGTTCTAAACATAATTTAACTTGTAACAAATTTGTGTAAATATTAAACCTGAGCGTGAAGGTGGAACAAAATTGGAATGATCGCTCCTTGAACTGACCAAAGGCAGGTTGCAGCAAGCACAGGAATCCTTTTCCATCGTAATAATGGTACCTAGATAAACACTTGACCAATATATACAATAGAAGGGTGTTACCAAGTCATATAACTTACGATCATAATTAATTATGTTTGAAATACACTAATTATACGACTCACATCAAGAGAGTGTGTACACCAATATTAACTTGTATTTGGGAGAACGGTTGCCTCTCGAAAGCAAACTGGATCTATGTTCATTTTCAGTCTGAGGCGGCTCGTCAACCACCCGGTTCACGTTCTCGATCAATGTCATGAAACCATCTACCTTCTTTTTAAGCAAACTGCTAAGCATTTCTTCAGCTGCATCACGTGCTTTGGTAAGCGGAAAAAATTGCATATCAGGTGATCAAGGTAAATATCTGAAATACATCTAAATTACTACTGATTATTAGGTACATTAGTTGCATATCAGGAGTCAAAAGCAAATATCTGAGTTTTCTTACCACTTTTTTCCGGAAGAGAAAATCACAACTGAATTAACAATCCTTATCTAATAACAGACTGGACTTATACTTGATGGTTGTTGCAACCACTAATAACAATCCTTATCTAAAAATAGAGCTAATGCTTAAAAAAATACAAACGAACACTTTGTACTGCTGAGATGTTGCCAGTTTGTCTTTTACATTCGTACTGCTACGATATCGATTTAGTACTGCCATTGAAGGTTAGTACTGGTGGTATATATATTCGTTTGTACTGCTTGTATTTATCATAGTACGATTCAATTGATGGATATGATAGCCATCATAATTGAGCGAAACAATGATCTGGAAACCGAATTAATTCCGAGTATTTTTTACATTCTGAACATAAATCGTGATGAGTGAAGGATAGAATAAATCATGATGTGTTTTTACAGTAGTAACTAAAAACTAATCTATCACAATTAATTAAAAAAACTAAACATAAATCGAATTAAATTTATACCTTGGATTAGCGTGAAATTCAGAAGAGAAAGAAGATCGTATGGAGTGAGATGAGAAGATGATGGATGGTTTGTTTGTTTGGTGTGGCTGCTCAAAGTAACTAAAAACCCTATTTTCGTTTTTTTTTTTTTTTTGTATGGATGGTTTTTTTTGTGTGTGAGATGGTGTGGAAAGCTTGTGTGTGAGATGGTGTGGTGCATGTTTTAAGAAGAACCTGCAAAAAAAAAACTATATATGCATAGAGAGTATCAAAGTTTGTGTATCATCATTAGGGTCTTGAGGGAAAAGAAACCTACCGTGCACATATTAGTGTTTTGATTAAAATGAAACTGTTCTTTTACGTATGTTTATATGATTAGGGTTACCTAAGTTGTAGGATTCTATATTTATCTCATTAAATTGGTGGGTTGCATAGGTTTATAGATTTTGTTTTGCAAAATCTAAACAAAAAAATGTGTTGGTCTAGTGGTTATCATATTTGTTTGTGGACTAATAGACCCATGTTCAAATCCTGCAGGTACATTGATGATGTACATTTTTTACACAATTAATTCCGAATTAATTCCGAATTTTGCATAGTTTATGATTATGTGGCATTAAAATGATTATGTGGCATTGAGGTGGCATTTATGTGGCATTATCTACGTGTAACGCCTCCTGTTATATATAATGTAGAGATATATATATATATATATAGGGGGACTTTCTTACGAGAACCATTTTATCTGCGAGAACTGAGAGAACCACAAAAAACATACATGCACGCCTTTTAAAATAAAATAAAAATACATGCAAATCATCAATAATCGTAAGTATCCACCTATGTTCTTCAATATCATCATGAACTCATCCTCTTTTTTCACAAAAACCTTACACAAGGCCGCAATATTATCGTTGCACGCCTTATAAGAACATACATGCACACCTTCAAAGAAAAATGTTGTATTTCCAATTTCTTATCAAATTCTTTAGAACAACTATGTTTTTAAAAAAACATATATGTTGTTTTTAGAACATATGTGCAAAAATACAATTATTGAAGATGTACATGTATGTTTTTGGTGGTTCTCTCAGTTCTCGCAGATAAAATGGTTCTCGCAGATAAGAAAGTCTCACTATATATATATATATATATATATTTTTTTTTTTATATTTTTTTTTTTCCGCGCATACTTTGTTTTCTGCACATAGAAAACGATAAATGAACGACTTAATGAAAATACTTTATATGAATGCCAACTTTAGAGAATTCGGTTTTAATATTATAAACTACACGTTCATTTCATGGCATACAATGCACATTCATTAAATTTATTCACGAAAACAATACTTATAAAACACTTCACAGTAATAAATATAAAAACTTTCAAGATGTCACCTAAACAAGATAGAAAAAGACACATAAACTAAAGTAATTTCATACCATGGAACCTTAAATCCAATAATTCATTTGTTCCGCTAATTGTGAGTCATGTACATAAATCCGACAACGATGACTTTTAATCCCAATGAGGTCCACTTACATTATCTATTCGAATAAAGTTTCCCGTAATGTTACCCCATAATAATTAAGCATCACATATTTCCTTGTGGAGCATATTCTAGCTAGGAATGAAAGACTTTGAACAAGACCATGATAATGAAATCATTTCTCCACTTGGTACGCAATATCAAATTCATTTACTCAAATGCATGCATTGTTTTTTCTTGATGATAGTTTGTATAATGTGCAGTTCAAAACAACACCTATGTCGACGGATCCACCTCGAATTCATTGGAGGAGAATTCGCCGATAGAGCAAGTTGCTCTTACGGTACCTGTAACGGATGACCCGAGTTTACCTGTGGTTACTTTTAGAATGTGGACACTTGGAACAGTTGCTTGTGTGGTGCTTTCTTTCTTAAACCAGTTCTTTTGGTACCGCCGTGAGCCTCTTTCGATAACTTCTATTTCTGCTCAGATCGCAGTTGTCCCTCTTGGTCACCTCATGGCAGCCACAATCACGGACAAGGTTTTCTTTCCCGGAAAATGGTATCAGTTTACGTTGAACCCTGGTCCGTTTAATGTTAAAGAACATGTCTTGATAACCATCTTTGCTAACTCTGGTGCTGGGAATCCCTATGCTATTCATATTGTGAGTGCTGTGAAGATTTTTTATGGAAAGACGTTGACTTTTTGGGTGGCGTTGATTGTGGTGGTGACGACACAAGTGCTGGGGTTTGGGTGGGCAGGTATTTACCGCCGGTATTTGGTGGAGCCCGCCGCTATGTGGTGGCCCCAGAATCTTGTCCAGGTCTCACTATTCAGGTAGCTGACCTTCAATATAAAAATATTCATTCAGCTATCAACATTTCTTTTTATATTCATTATGCATTTTATTTCAAACCAAAGATATCAAATAGTGTGAAAAGTCGTACTCAACCAAGATATCAAATCAATCAAACTAATATATATTTTCACTGTAACCACTAGTCGATTTATTATATCTTTTACTCTAGCTTGTAGTTATTATACACCGAATATGATATATGGAGTAACAAGATTCATCACACCGTGATTCTTTTTTATAATTTTTTTTGTCGCTATGTTTTATTTGGTAACACAAACTTCCATTCTAGAAATTTTCACTTTAAAATAACTAGTGTGGACCAAAAGCAGCCTGAAACCTAGAAATGGTTAGATCCATAGTTGAAGCACCATAATCATACCATGAACCTAGGGATAATAGATCCAACTATGAGTATTTCGACCATAGATAATTAATAATTCAGAATCAATCAATTTATCAAATCACTCGATACGTATTATTAAGACTATATCCTAATACTAAAACTAAACACACATTAAAAAGTATTGTTCATTTGCAGGGCATTACATGAAAAAGAGGAGAGACCTAAGGGAGGGCTAACACGTAATGAGTTCTTCATCATTGCCTTCATTTGCAGTTTTGCTTACTATGTCCTACCAGGATACCTTTTCCCGATGCTTACCTCATTCTCCTGGTTATGTTGGATATTTCCTAAATCTGTACTAGCCCAACAAATTGGCTCAGGCCTCACCGGCCTTGGTGTTGGTGCCATTGGGTTCGACTGGTCTAGCATATCCTCTTATCTTGGTAGCCCCCTGGCTAGTCCATGGTTCGCCACTGCCAACATCGCTGTTGGTTATGGTTTGGTTACGTATGTCATAACCCCTTTAGCGTATTGGTTCAATGTTTTTGAAGCTAAAAAGTTCCCAATTTTCTCGGATGGTCTCTTCACTGCCACAGGCCAATCATACAACACCTCAGCCATTATTGACTCAGATTTCCATTTTGATTCGGATGCTTACGAACAAGAAGGTCAAATATACCTAAGCATCTTTCTCACCATGGGTTATGCAGTTAGTTTCGCGTGTCTCACTGCTACCGTGGTTCATGTCTTCATTTTTCATGGAAGGTTTGGATCTTTTTTTCTCTGAAGGTTAAGTTGTTCTAATGTACACAAGTTTTAATGCAAAGTTTCTATGTTGTTTTAGAGAATTGTGGGAGCTAAGCAAGTCGGCATTTCAAGAAAATAAAATGGATGTGCATAGTAAACTTATGAGACAATATAAACAAGTACCTGAGTGGTGGTTCACTTGCATTCTCTTAACAAACATTGTAGCAACTTTGTTTGTAATTGAATACTTTAAAAGTCAGCTTCAGTTACCATGGTGGGCGTTCTTGCTGGCATGTGGGCTCGCTTTCTTTTTAACACTTCCCATCGGTGTCATCACTGCCACAACAAACCAGGTATCTTTGATTATGCACTACAAATAGATTCAGTAACTAAATATCTTGTCTTTGCACTAGGCTAGATTTCATACCTAAGTATCTATGATTAGGTACTAGTATAGACTAATGATATTCTAAGTACGAAAATTGGTATTTATTAAACAGACACCGGGCCTGAATGTGATAACTGAGTACATCATAGGATACTTGTATCCAGGATACCCTGTTGCCAACATGTGTTTTAAGGTTTACGGATACATTAGTGTAAAACAAGGTATCGTGTTTTTGCAAGACTTCAAACTCGGACATTACATGAAGATCCCTCCAAGATCAATGTTCATGGCACAGGTCAGTTTATTTCTTTCCGCTCACTGGCTAACTAAATTCAATAATCCCAAGACCGAACAACTTCTATATGTGAAAAACTAAGTCTATGCCAAAGTGTAACCAATAATAAATATCAATCACGTTATCAGGTATGTGGTACACTGATATCAGCACTGGTGCACTTAGGAACTGCGTGGTGGCTAATGGACACGATCCCAAACATATGTGAAAGAGAGTTGCTCCCCCCAGGTAGTCCATGGACCTGCCCGACTGACCATGTTTTCTACGACGCCTCAGTCGTATGGGGTTTAATAGGTCCACGTCTCATCTTTGGTGAGCTGGGCTTCTACAACTCGATAAACTGGTTCTTTTTAGCGGGTGCACTGGCTCCTATTATCGTTTGGCTCTTACACAAAGCTTTTCCTAGCCAAAAGTGGATTACACTTGTCACAACACCAGTTCTTTTGGGGGCAACAATATACATGCCCCCTGCCACCACCGTAAACTATAACAGTTGGATCGTTATTGGGTTTTTGTCAGGGTTTGTGGCATATCGGTACCATCATAATTGGTGGGGCCGTCATAACTATGTGTTATCGGGTGCGTTGGATGCAGGGTTGGCGTTTATGGGGGTGTTGTTGTATGTTAGTTTGGATATGGAGGGAGTTGGCTTAGATTGGTGGGGAAGTACTCCTGATGGTTGTCCATTAGCATCTTGTCCTGCTGCTGCAGGTATTGTAATTGATGGATGTCCGGTTATTTAATTTGTAAAAGAGTTTGTTGTCTACTTAGCTTGTCATCAAATGGATGTCACATGTATTTTATGCATCACTCATCCATGGATGTCACATGTATTTTAGAATTTGAGAATCTCTTATTGTATTTGAGAATCTTTTATTGTACAGGTAGCTATATATATAGCAGTTCATATGTAATGTTGTCAAAGTGTTTAAAAACCAATTAGTTATACTATAAGCACATATATTGTATGAATCGATTAACAATATTAAGGAATTAGATCAGTAATATTGCCACAAACTAGCAATTTGCAGTATACGTCTACTCGCACATTTCAACTGATGTAGAATTATTGTAGCACCCTTAATAATGGTTGCAATTCTCTCAATAATCCTTCTCTCATTTATGTGTTTACTGACTTTACTCTCTCGACAATTATGTGATTTCACAGTTTCATGGTATCAACAGCGTATGCGCATAGTTGGTCATTTATGGCTCTTTGATGGATATAAACCAGTTTTAAAATCCTATAGGCCTGTAAGATACCTATTTTATGATTAAGTTTGGACAACTAGACTAGCAAACTTAATTAGTACGTACATAGCTACTACATATGCGTTAATATGGGTAACAAGCTAAGTAGAAACATTTCTTGCCGTTAATATGGGTAACTTAATTAGTACGTACATAGCTACTACATATGCGTTAATATGGGTAACAAGCTAAGTAGAAACATTTCTTGCCGTTAATATGGGTAACTTAATTAGTACGTACATAGCTACTACATATGCATTGGTCTTTTGTGTAATTTTGTGATTGTGTATATTCATTGTATTGATAAATGAGATTATTTTATTCAAAAATAAAGGTATATAGGATAATTTGTTTTATTTATTGTTGTTGGTGGAAAAGACTATACGGGTCTCTTTTGATGGCTGAAGTTGTTTCTAGAAACCCTAATTGTTTTATTTTTATCATAGACTTCATAGTCCATATTTTAGAGCATGATATGGATGTTAGATTGTTAATCTTTATCATATTATACAATGCAAGGGAAAGAAACAAAGGAAAATATGTTGTTTCACTTACTCTTTAAGTCGAATAAAATCACGGAACATATATATTTGTTACTTAAGAAGTTTGTGTTATAAATTTGGGTTAGAAGTTTGTGTTATAAATTGGGTTAGAGTGTGATAATAATCTTGGATATTACGTTTAAATCGTGTAAGGTTCTTTTTTGTATAAAGTATTTCGACCCTATTAATGTCTGGGTATCACGAAATCTTTATCGAGATAATTCAAGAAGAACATTTTGTTTTTAGGTACAAGAGAACAAAACAAAACATGGAGGAATTGTGCGTTTTTCGTATGTTCAAATGAGACCAAATATGGTGGAAACATATTAGCTCAATGAATATTTATTCTACACTTTCATAACTCGCATCCGACCATAATATAAAATCTAATTTATCTTTAATAAATCATAATTACCTAAAATAGTTGATAACACTAAAATCACCAACAGTTTGTACGTGCATCTTTTCATTCATATTTCTTTTTCTCTCCAAAGACGACGAGAAAAGATTCAAAAGGAAATGACAGAATACATTTTTGTAGAAACCCGACCAAACAAGTGAAACACTATATATACTGAAAATAAAAATAAAGTCAATAGAGTCTTTGGTACTCGAGATATGGAATTTCATTAATTTGTAAACATGTAAGCTACGTACTCTAGACATTTAATATTTGTTATGCTCAAAACTTTCCTCACATGTTAGCCTTGAGCTCTCTATAAAGGAGTGCTTCATTTCTGAAAAATGGATTTGGAAAGTGACTTGTTAGACGAAAAAGGAAGCATTTTTAGCACGATATTTCATGTTTAATTTAAGCGAAAATTAACTCTTTAGACACTGTATAAGCAGATTTACCAAAATGGACTGGTTGGTCGCGAACAATTTTACGGAACAAACAAAATTAACACGTGTCACCTTATTAGGGGTGATCACGGTCCAAAAACCGGACCGGACCGGCCAAGACCGGACCGGACCGAAGACCGAGAACCGGAAAAAACCATAGACCGAGACCGGACCGAATGTGGTCGGTCCGGTCTCGGTCCGGTTCGGTCCGGTCGGTCCGGTCCAATTAGGCAAGATTTGGCAAGTTTTTTCGGTTTTTTGGTCGGTCCGGACCGGACCGAGGACCGAATTAGCCAAAAAGCTTAGACCGAGGACCGGACCGAATGTGGTCGGTCCGGTCCGGTCGGTTTTGTCAGTCGGTCCGGTCCATCCGGTCCGTTTGCTCACCCCTACACCTTATTAATAAAATTACAACAAAAATTTAAAAAAAAAGAATGTTTTGTCGCGAATAAAATTACGGGACCAACCAAAAAATTGAATATATAAGCGACAAAAAAATGTGAATATATAAGACACATGCATTTACTATTTTGAGAATATATAAGCGACAAAAAAATGTGAATATATAAGACACATGCATTTACTATTTTGACTTTTGGATATTAATGAGAAGAATATAAAAAAGTGCAAAATCTACCCTTAAACTTTTTGATATTTAAAATTTTTTTATATAACAAATTTTATTCATCAAATATCTAGTAAATATCAAGCAAATTCGCTAATAAAAAATATACCGTTTTGAAGATATCTGGATTACGAACAAAACGAGCCCAATATCGATATGTTTTTGATGTACGTACGATTTTATAAAAAACGTTGAAGTTTAATATATTTTTTAAAAACAAAAACAAATTTTCAAAACACTCTTAAAATAGAATTGCACGTCTTTGGTCCCGATGGTTTAAGAGTGTGTTTTGAAAGTTTATTTTTGTTTTTAAAAAATATATCAAACTTCAATATTTTTTATAAAATTGTACGTAAATTAAAAGCATATCAATATTGGGCTCGTTTTGTTCGTAATTTAAAGCTCTTCGCAACGACATTTTTTTCATTAACTAATTCGCTAGATATTTACTAAATATTTGACGAAAAAAGTTTGTTATATAAAAAGGTTGTAAATATCAAAAAGTTCAACGGTAGATTTTGCACTTTTCTATATTCTTCTCATTAATATCCAAAAGTCAAAATAGTAAATGCATGTCTCTTATATATTCACATTTTTTGGTCGCGTATATATTCAATTTTTTGATTGGTCCCGTAATTTTATTCGCGACCAAACTTTTTTTTTTAAAATTTCGTGATTTTGTTTGTCCCGTAAAATTGTTCGGGACCAACTAGTCAATTTTGGTAAATGCTAAAAAGTCGGTACTCTGCTTATCAAACACTTGTGGCAAAGTCATCCACAGTCATTTTCGTTTAATTTAAACTTGGAAGAATCTTATCCTATTGAATAAGAAGAAATGTCGCGAGTAATTGGCCTTGAAGATTAACAAAAAATCAAAAATCAAAAATCAAATTGACAAATTATATGCATTCGTTTATATATATATATATATATATATATATATATATATATATATATTATGGGATATTATGAGAAGGGGTATTAAAATGAGAAGGGTGGGAAGGATTGTGGGAGTGACATGTGTCACTTTGCCACATCATCATTCCGCCAAAATTTTTACTGCATCACGATACAGTAAAAATTTTGGCGGGAAAAATTTTTTTTCATGCCAAAAAAATTTTTTTTTTTTGGGCAAAATTTTTTTTTTCCCGCCAAAATTTTTACTGCATAATGATGCAGTAACCGTGATGCAGTAAAAAATTATACTGCATCGTGATGCAGTAACCGTAATGAAGTAAAAAAATATACTGCATCGTGATGCAGTAACCGTAATGCAGTAAAAATTTATACTGCATCGTGATGCAGTAAAAATTTTGGCGGGAAAAAAAAAAAATTTTTGCCCAAATTTTTTTTTTTTTTTTTTTTTGCGGGAAATTTTTTTTTTCCCGCCAAAATTTTTACTGCATCACGATGCAGTAACCGTGATGCGGCATGATGATGTGGCATGGGGATGACACATGTCACTCCCACAATCCTTCCTACCCTTCTCATTTTAAGCCCCTTCTCATTGTATCCCTACCCTATATATATATATATATATATATATATATATATATATATATATATATATATATATATATATATATATATATATATATATATCTACATATTATATATAACAGGATGCGTACGACGTCATCAAATGCATGATTGATGAATAAGCGCTGGATTGATGAGTAATCATGCTCTTATTCCACCTAAGCAGTCCACCTAAGCAAAGTTTGACTGAACAAAATTCGTATGTTGACTTTTAATTCCGAAATTTTAAAAAGGATTCTAAATATTCGAACTTGGGTTGTTTACATAGCTTAAGTATACGTCAATGTTACCATTAGACCAAGTTATATTTTGTGATATAACTCGCACAAAAAATAACTATAATCTTCTTCTTTGATTACCAGGCGGAATATTTAGGCGGAATATTTGGAATGGTATATGTATTTTCTAAACATGTATCCCGGATTTTTTTAAAAGATATGTTTAATTTTAATTTGTAGAAGATATAGTTTGAAAGATAAGTTTGGAATGTATTTTGTATAAATCTTTTGTTCCCATATTTAAGATCAGAGTTCTACCCTATCACTATATATACATCATATATACATCATATATATACCTCATATTATAACGTTTTTTATAAACTCAAAAAAAGAATAAACTCTATTGATAATAATATAGCCATTATGCACGGCCAAAGACACTCTGCAAGGCTTGCAAAAGGAACTGACAAGAAGAACATGAGTGCTTCTTTGGGAGGTATGTTTTTTACATGTAATTTAATCATTAGAATGTAATTTAATCATTAGTTTGCTAGCACTGCCAGACTCTATTGGTAGTACTGCTCGATGTACATGATACTGCTTATGTGTGTTTGTACTGCTGGAGATACTTGATACTGCTTATGTGTGTTTGTATTGCTCGATATATTTGATACTGCTTATGTGTGTTTGTATTGTTTGTTAATAAACGATGGTGCATGTAAATATTAGCTTGATTATACAGCAACAACATAAAAATTACAATATTAAAAACTATTAATATAAATTAACAATATAAGTAATACATTAATGAGGATAGCATATGTTATGTAAATAATCTGATGTTTTAACACATGAATGTTTTTTAACGAATAATTTATTCGTAAATTTGTTATAATCTTATTTATGTTGTTGTTGGATCAATCTAATGCCTTATTAAAAACTATTAATATAAATTAACAATATAAGTACTGCTCGATGTACATGATACTGCTTATGTGTGTTTGTACTGCTGGAGATACTTGATACTGCTTATGTGTGTTTGTATTGGTCGATATATTTGATACTGCTTATGTGTGTTTGTATTGCTCGATATATTCGATATATTTGATACTGCTTATGTGTGCATGTAAATATTAGCTTGATTATACAGCAACAACATAAAAATTACAATATTAAAAACTATTAATATAGATTAACAATATAAGTAATACATTAATGAGGATAGCATATGTTATGTAAATAATTTGATGTTTTAACACATGAATGTTTTTTAACGAATAATTTATTCGTAAATTTGTTATAATCTTATTTATGTTGTTGTTGGATCAATCTAATGCTTTATTATATGAACGTCTTTATATATTGATTATAGTTCCTGATGCAAATACAAGCAATACCATACAGAAGAAACATACTAAAGCCTCTTCACAAGGTATTCTATTCTTATATAGGTTTTCGTGAATCCTACATTAATTTGTTTTAATTTACCATATAAGTTTATGATTTGTATCCACCTTCAGATACAACAAGCAGAGGCTCTGGCAGTCACGTTCATCCTAAAACCCCTTCACAAGGTATTTTGTTGTTGTATATGTCTTTCATGTATCGTATATTAGTTTGTATTGTTTTAATATTAGCTTCATCAATGTTTTATTGCAGTAACTTTGTTGATATTTTATTTACGTTTCACAGAAAGGGTTGTAGTATAGTATAGCAGTAATATTTTTAATGTCTATGTTTATGTTTGTATAATATTAGCTTCATCAATGTTTTATTGCAGTAACTTTGTTGATATTTTATTTATGTACATTTTACATGATGTTTATATTATGTTACTTAATTTTTAACTGCTAAATTAGTAGGAAATATAGGTTTGGTTCAGCCATCTTCTTCGTCTGAATTGGATAATTCCATATTTCAAAGTGATACACCCGGTAGTATATCTGGAACAGTTGTTTCTGATGTCGTTGCTAAAGCTAGAGGTAGTACATTGAACATTAATTTTTTTATTTAATACAGTAATACATTGTATTTATACAATCGTAATTGTTCCAGCATCTAAACCACCTGCAAAGGGCAGATTTGGCCACGTCTCATCATCTTTTGAGTCACAACCATCTCATGAAGGTAACATGTTTCTAAACTGATCGTGTTCATATTATAAATTGTGATTATAGTATACACATTAAGTATGTTTGTACATTCTAAATTGCGGTAAATCTATATCCATTGAATAATAGGAGTTGTTCGATCATTAAAAAGGAAATCTACCAGTCAATCAAGCTGTTTTGAAACACACTCCACGTATGAAAACTCTAGGATTGATTCTTCCAACTTTCAATCTCAATCAGGTATGAATATTTGTTTATAAAAACCCGCACCTTTATTGTTATATGTTATACAACAATTTGTTTTGTTATTGTTGCTAGGGGCGACAAACTCAAAAGGTGATTCTAAAAGATTTGCTTATATTAGAAATCAACAAAAAGATTTGAGGTACCAATCAACATCTTCGGACGCACCTTCACATCGGAACAAAAAAACCGTTATGCATACATCGTCTTATGGAAAATTTCCTTCAGGTTTTGTACAAACATTCTGGATAATGTCTGTTCCAGATTGCTTATTTTATATAAATAACATTGTCATAATTTCTTTGTGTATTCGTAGGATCTAATTCTCATCCAAGTAAAAACAATGGAAAGAGTATGTCCACAATTAAAAGTCCTAAGCCAGGTTTATTTAAAATGGTTGATTCATTATACATATTTCATTTTAATGTGATATAAAAAAAAACAGCGTTTTCTATATATATTTTTTTTTAATTTTTTTAGCGGTGAGAGAGAGAACAATGACTCTCATTAAAGATGTCAGTCCGATGAATGTGAACATGGCCATTAAAGGAAGATGCATCTCCGTATGGCATTCACACAAATTTCACGAAGAACACGATCCTTACAGTCTTGACTGTGTTTTCCAGGATGAAGAGGTATATCAGATGAAATTAGTAAATACCTATATTTGTGTATATTTATTATATATGTTAAATTGATATTTGAACTATATGTACAGTCGAACCGTATCCAAATCTATGTCAAAAAAGAGTTTATGTTTAAATTTGAACCTCTTTTACGAGAAGGTCAATGTTACATAATCTCTAATTTTGGAGTAGCAGAGAATGCCGGAAGGTTACCTTTGTTACCAAACCAGTGGAGAATATCTTTTTATAAAGGAACCGAGGTTACCCGTATTGATCACATCGACGACAACTTTGTTGGGTTCGTTAACGAGCCATTCTCAAGTATTCTCGATACAGATAATGAATACCACGAACATGATTGTGTTGGTATGTGTTTTTTTTAAAATTATATACAACAGTTGGTGTTACTTGAATGTTTATGTGCATATTTTTATAACAAATGTTTTTCCAGATATTGTTGGTACAGTCGTAGCTATTGGGAAAATAGTGACGTTGACCAATTCTGGCGGTCCTAAGCTACGGAGGACAATTGTCGTTGAAGATGCCGAGTAACTATATTTTATAAATTATTATTTGTTTAAAATAAAATAACGTGTATAGAATAGTATTCATTTGTAATCATATATTGAGTGTACCCTATTTTATGCAGATCTCTGAGAATTGATTGTACTTTTTGGGATAATTGGGCATTAATGTGGAATGACTACGACAACAAACGTGACGAGCTTTGTCATATAGACATCCTCTTGATGCTGGGGAAAGTGAAATATTGGGACAGTAAGTTTTATAGATGACTTTTAAATTTTTGGTTACGTAATTAAGATTTTTAATTCATATTAATAGATTTTAAAAGTGTCTATATTTGTTGTGCAACACAGATAAGCCATCAATACATAATGCTTTGTTTGGCACAAGAATATTCATAAACAGGGATGTGCCACAATTGTTGGATTTCCGGAAAAGGTATATACATTGATACCGGCACATGTGTGTTTTAGTTTTAAACTAAAAACATGTTAAATTTATTAGGAACCTATTTATACGTTTCACAGATACGAAGAGCAGGAGGGGTATGATGCAGGTGAATTCAGAATTGAGGATCATTCAGTTGGCAGCCGTGTTGTTACGCCTGCGGAGTTCATGCACGGCTGTGTGAAGCAAATAGTTCGAACAATTCGAAGCATTGAACCGGTAAAACAAAATTTATTGTTATGGGTATAATATAAATATTATTTTATCACTAATTAAACCCACGTTAGTAATGTTTATATGTGTTTTTGTATCTAAATACAGGAGTCACACTGTGTAGTTTATGCAGAAGTACATAGCATACAAGAGGAAAATGGGTGGGTTTATACGGGTTGCAAATCATGCAGTACAAGAGTGACACCAATTGTTTCAAAGCGCAACTCGGGCGCAAGGAATAAGAAACAGTTGTGGTATTGTAAAAACCATGGAGAAACATATACCGTTGCTTCCAGGTATGTAAAACAACCTATATATATATATATATATATAATTATTTGGATTTGTCCTTAAACATATAATACATAATGTGGATATTTCGATACTTCGCGTTCGGTGATAAATATTTTATATATGTAGGTTCAAAATAATTGTGCGCATATTTGACCATAGTGGTACTGCACAAGTCGTGATTTTTGACAAGAGTGTGCACAAAATGACAAATTTAACAGCGTGGGAGATAATGGAGAGCGAAGGCATGAACACAGAAGAATACTTTCCGGATGCACTTAATCAAATTATTGGGAGGAAGTATCTTTTCAAAATTTTATTTTCTGAGTTCAATCACAACAACAATAGTTATATATATAGAGCGGAGAAAGTGACGGACGATGTTGATATAATCAACTATTTCAAGAATGGCTTTATAGAAGAAGAGGTCTGATTCATTTTTCCTTTAATGTACCTAACAATGGTTTGTGTTTATAAACAAGTATATGCTAATCCTTATGAATGAATCAAAATAGGATGACGACGAGGAAGACGAAGGTTTAGAGAACAATTCCGTGTGTTCAGATGATGGATCGGAAACACATTCTGATGATATTAGTGAGGTATTGTGCATTGTATTTTTTAATTTCTAAAAACACCGTTAAATTGTAACAAACAATACAAATTAATCTTTTACATCTTCTCGCAACATGTAGCAGGAACCAACAAACGAAGATGTTGTTGAAACGATAGGCGCAACGGATGATATTCCAGCAGTGTGCGTTGGTGCCACGAACGCCACTTTAATTCAAATTGATGATGTAGGCAAGCGTACGACAGACAACGTTAACAGTGTACCAGCGACACTGGATGACGAAACACCAGCTAATGATGTTAATAATCAAGAGGAGCAAGAAGACAATTAATTTACATAAGCGTGTTTTAATATTTTTGAACAATTTAATTACAAATTGCAAACTTGCATGTGTGTGGATATTCGTATTAAGCTTTATTCATATTAAGTTTTATTAATTTATCTACCAGTGCAAATGTTGATCATTACGTGAAAAAATGATATAGCAGTACCAAGTATATGTAGCGGTACTAATATAATATTGCATTGATAACCACATGTATAACCCTATATTATCTCAAATACAACAGTACTAACGTAACCACAGTGCAAATGTTGATCATTACGTGAAAAAATGATATAGCAGTACCAAGTATATGAAGCGGTACTAATATAATATTGCATTGATAACCACGTGTATAACACTATATTATCTCAAATACAACAATACTAACGTAACCAGCAGTATTAACATTGGTGATGTTTAAAAATAATAAAATTAAAATAAAAAAATTACTATTTGGAAGGATGAATATGATTTATTCATTGCCCTATTTTCGTGTATATAACTTCCTACACAAGATAATAAGAATTTTTAAAATGATATATACATATTATAATCATTTTTTCAAGAATATGATAAATTTATAGAAAATATGATTTGAAAGTTAAGTTTAGAATGTATTTTGTATAAATATTCTGTGTATATATTTAAGATCATATACCACTTTCACACTATATGGGGGTCAAATATATATTTAAGAGTACTTTGTATTGGTATAAACAATACGTATGTGCTATGTAGTACTGCTGAGTTATATCCATCATGTATTTTAATTTTGTACTACTACGTCCCTGACTTGGTACTGATATTATAACCAGTTCAAAAGAGTTATATTAAAACGCAATGTCACTTTAAATATACGTAGTCCATTGTTTTTATACCCCATTAATTCTAACAACGTTTTTAAATGCTCATACACAAACGAACGTAATCTTTATATACAATAAAGCTATGATAATCAAATATTTTGTAGAATTTCCAAATCTGTATTTAGAGCATGATATAAATCATGTAAACTCTAGAAAACGTTTAAATTGTAAACGTAATCTTTATCTATAACAAATATATGAGAAACAAATCTTCGGTTTCCATTATATGGTCACCTTCAAACTCTATAAATAAAGCCATATATTAACACATATTGAATATATATCTTCAAAAATTACGAACATAAAATACAAACAATGTCACACCGAAGATCACACAAGGTACATAATCTTAAGTTGAATGTGTTTTGTTAATTATCAGATGAATTAAATACTAATTACTACAATTTTGTCAGGGTAATCCGAAAACAGGTCACCACCATCCTCCATCATCAGCCGATGGCTCGCTCGATAAGAATATACCAAACATCATCATATCAGATGATGAGGATGTACAATAACTAAATTAACTGTTTATTTAAATTATATATGAAACACATCATCTGATTATGTTTAGCATGAATGCAGGATGGACAATTTGATTTGTTCAAAAAAGATATATCCAGTGTTCATATATTGGACGATGAAGAGGTATCCTTCATAACATGTCTAAGTACTTTTTTTCTAAACTACCCACAGGCACTACCTTATAAGATTATCATGAATTGTTTTACATATACGAATATTTATTTACCAATAATCTTTAGCTAAAATAAATGCTTGAACAATGGTACATGTTTAAAACAATAGGGTTAGTTGATTCTATTGGTCGAGACGTTTCCATGTTTAGATAAGCAATTGATTATATCTATAACTTAAAATTATGTAGCATATATCCATTAATATATCACAGGATCTAATTATCTTTATAATACTTGCAGGTTGGCCTATCAGATGACGAGGTATTATAACATAACTAAGGTTATTATTATTAATAATAGTTTTTGTTATGTTTAACGAATAAAATATAAATGTTAAATTTATAGATTTATGCTATTGGTGTTAACGGATATCGAACTACTCCAATTTGTAATAAGCGAAAACCACGTGATCCGTATGTATGCAAAATATTCAATGAAGATGCTGATTTACATGATACCAATAACGAGGTATTATATAAAAATTTTAATGCGTAGTAATTTGCATTGTAGTAAACATAAAATACTTAATGGTTTTTATTTTTGGATGCTCTGTTTAGGTTGTTTGTTTAACACATAACAATCGGAGATTGTCAAAGGTGAAACCCGGGACCCGTAAGAACGGATGCAAGTTTGATTATTATGAAAATCAAACTGATAACAAGGTATTTTCATAAAATTTTCATTACGTCGAACTCAACTATTATAAAATCTAAATATCAATCTAATAGTTGCAGGCTGATCAAACAACACATAAACGGTTTAGACCAACTAAAGACAACAAGTTAGTTAGCAACGATATTGTTTATGTTGTTTCATCAGATGATGAAAAAATACAAAAAACACGTGACAACAAAGAGGTATAAAAAATGGTTGTAATCCATATTATGTGATACTTATTAATCAGGGGAACTAACAACTTTTGCATTACTTGCAGCCTCTCCCACCTATACACAAACGCCGTAGGCTTGCTAAAAACGGCAAAATAGTCAACAACATAATTGTTGACCTGGATTCATCAGATGATGGAAAGCCACAAGCAAGCAAAGTTGTAGATCTAACTTCGATTGATGATAAAAAAACGCGATCAAAGCGTGTGGAGACTATGACTGCTAATCATCCTGGGGGAAAAAACCCATTGGTAATAATAATTTATGTTTGTACATTATATTTCTATAAAACATATATGTTAAACGAAACATCCTTGCTAATCCCACATTATTAAGCTAACATATACAATAAGGTAAACCAAACAGTCCACATAATAGATACTTTGTTGCTAAGTACTAACTATATTTTTGGTATGTAGAAACCCATTTTCTCACGGAACTATATGCTATATGATGAAGATACGGATGATGAACATGATAACAACAACAACGTATCTGAAACAGGCATGTGTGTCAATATCAATGCTCTCAAAGAACCCTCTTACCCCACGCGAGATTGTAAACCTAAATATACTATCCCTGATGAATTTGTTGTTGAAGACTCTTCCACAGGTTGTTTGTTAAAAAAAAATTTATTATTATTTGTGTTTGTAAATTGTTAAACATGTTTTAAAATAATAGTTTGTTTATATAATTTTATAGTCGATAATTTCATAGGCGACTCAAGATATACATCTATTGATGACGATTATGATGAAGATTACCAATCTAACATGGTTGACAATAACGTGTGGGACGAGATGCCTGATATCGATGGAAAAGTACACGGTAGAATCATCCACATCAGCGATGTTGACGAAGAAACGTGGGAAATAAATTCAGCCGCGTATAGTGTCAGTTATGACTCTAACGATGATGATGTCAGCAACTTTATCAATGACAGATCTACTGATTATAAAACAACCAGTGATGATGACAGCGAAGATGAATTATGAACAAATGGAACACGATTTCCCGTGTTATCATCTTAGATTATTTACAATAAATACTTAAGTTTCATGTTATCATTTTAGATTATTTACAATAAAGACTTATGTTCTAATTTTTTAATAAATTAACCTCATTACTTTTCACATGACACTTTGCTACTTAAGCATTAGATGTTTATTAACTTTGTTTGCGTGAAATCATACCGCCAGAGTATGAAATAAAATCAAATATCAGCAAAACACTCGAACTAATCAACAAACAAATACAAACCAAACTAATAAAAAATCATATCCATTTAAACTCTGGTAAGACAGAACATGGTACTGTCAGTGTCAGTGATGTAATAAAACATGATACTGCCAGTGTTGAAGGTTAAAAATCATATTCCTTTAAACTTTGATGGGACAGAACATGGTACTGCCATTGTTACTGATGTAACCGAACATCATACTGCCAGTGTTCAAGGTGCTCTAATAAACGAGATTTCATCCCTAAAATTACACATAAAATAATTACTTAAGTTAATTATAACATACAATTAAACCCAAAAAACTAAACCGTGTTCTATTGCTTTTGTATAAAAGTAATTATACTTTATTATGTTAAATGTAACGAAATTAAGGCATGATTTAAAATTAACGAAATTACAAGTCATGCCCGCCCATTGGGCGGGCTTTGAAGTCTAGTATATATATATATATATATATATATATATATATATATATATATATATATATATATATATATATATATATATATATATATATATATAAACACCATTTTTCTCGTTTTTATTTAAAATAATATATATTTCAAACAGTAAATAATTAAGCGACAAAAAATACTTTTGGACGAAAAAATCATTAATTTTTCAAATATCTTGCATAGTGAGTTCATCGCCCATTTTTCCAAAGAAAAAAATAAGGGTATCATTCATTTAATTATTATTGTTACAACCCACTTCACCATTTTCTTAAAAGTGAATATCTAAAGAATAGCGAAATAAATTACAACATTATGACGAACATTTAATTATATTTCAGTAAAATGACACTTTCATAACTTTCTACAAACATTTTTTTCCGTTACAGGAATTTGCATTATCACATGTGATATAACAATAATATGTAAGTTCAAACATTCAACATGTTGTCGTAAAATGGGCATACGTATTTGTATAGCTAGAACTCTAAAAGGTTCACTGTATTTTTACTGAGAAATACACTTCCTTAACTTTACAATCATATATCACACATAATATATTAACATCTAAATCAATACATTTTATTCATAGAGGTTAGAGAAAGATAGAAGGAAAAAGAATATCATTCTTAAACTTGCTTGATATAGCACATACGATATACTAACACTAATATTTAAGTTCGAACATTCGATATGTTATCATAAAATATGCATAAACATTTGTATATAACTTCAAAAGATTCACCGCTATTTGCATTGCAAAATGCACATAATATTTGAACCTCTAAATCAATATATTTTACTCATAGAATTTGAAGAAATTAAAAGAAAAAAAAAATAATTAAACTCGCTTGATATATCACATGCGATATAACACTAATATGTAAGTTTGAAAACTAGATATGTTTTCATAAAATAGACATAAGCATTTGTATAAAACTTTAAAAGATTCACCCTTTTTGCATTGAAAATACCATATTTATATTTCCAATCATGTATCGCACATAGGGGAGGCAATTTCTGACCCAATACGAAACCCGACCTCAAACCGACACGAAAATTAACATGTTCGGGTTAAGTGTAAATAGATTTCGGGTCGGGTTCGGGTTGGGAATAATTAAATGGGTCGACCCGCTAACCCGTTTAAGATTTTTTCTTAAATTAACATTTATTTATATTTTATTATATGGGTTAAATGGGTTAAACTGGTTGACCCGCAAACCCATTTAACCTATTTAACCCATTTAATATGCTAACTTTAGTATATAAATGGGTTACATGGGTCAACCCGAAACCCGTTTAACCTATTAAACCCATGTAACCTATTTAAACCCGCCAACCTAAGTATATATACGGGTTAAATGAGTCAGGTTCGGGTTATGTGCAAACAGGTTAAGGTTGACATAGCTGACCCGATTAATTAAATGGGTCAGGTCCGGGTTGAGGTTTTCTGACCCACCAACCTGTCAACCCGAACCCGCCAACCTGAACCTGACCCGAATTGCCACCTTTAATCGCACATAACATTTGAATCTCTAAATAAGTAGAGTTTATAATTTTTTTTGTGTCGTTGTGGTATTGATAATTTCCACTATTAAATCACATGATTTAAGGTGTCACCTATGAAAACTCTCGTATTATTATTAATTTGTGTTAACTCACATTTAATTAAATATTATTTTGTTCAACTTTTACGAATAAACTGCACTTAGATTTCTCACAATTATATGTGAGATATGGTTAGGAAGTTTTGGATATAGTAAAACTATTAGAGTTTTATACTATGCCTATTTTACGACAAATGTTCAGTTTTAAACTTATAAATTAGTGTTATATTATATGTGACTTATCATGGCGAGTTTAAATATAAAAAGAAATTCATCCTATTTTCTTTAACTTCTATACCAACACGGAAAATAGCCTATGCAAGTTTACGATTGAAAATAACGACGTGCAACACTGCCAACACATTACAAGAATGAGTATATTTGGCCAGTCCCATTTATTTGATACGCCTGGGCCCGAGCCCATGGTCTTAGGGTTTTACCCTACTTTGTCTTATAAATACTCTTGTAATCATTTATTATAATAAATCAAAGTTTAAGATAAACAAATCTCTAATTCTTCTCTCTATTTTCTTAAGGAGCCCGCACACGCTAAAAGTGGTGCCTTATCCCGATACAACCCCTAACCGGGTCGTATCAATTGGTGCTTTCATTGAGAGCTCTCGTTGAGAGGGCTTACGATTAAGGTTCAAAAAAAAAATAATTAAAAAAAAAAAAATACTGTTCATCGGGGACTATTCATCGGAGTACTGTTCATCACGGGTACTATTCGTCGAATTTTTTTTTTGAGTTATTAATCGCTTGAGTATTATTCATGGCATCAGGCGGCAGCGATCAGGACGCGGAATACGCACTCTCTAAGCTCTTGCAAATGGGTACGGTGGCCGAATATGAGAGTGAGTTTGTGGTACTTGCAAATCGAGTAACAAGGATCTCTGAATCTTTACTTATATCGTTTTATATCTCCGGACTTAAATTGACGTTACAAATAGAACTGTTGAGGGCAAGGCCTACAACTTTAGGAGAAGCCTTTTCCTTAGCCCATATAGTCGAGGCTCGTTTTGAGGCAATTGAAGAGAAGGAAAAAGAGCATATAATTGAAAAGAAATTAGATATCATTCCATCATTACAAGGTGAATTTGCTTCACGTAAGGCTGAAGGGTCATTGAATGCTGATGAGTATATTGGAGTTGAAGAGGTTGTGGGTGGTGGCGAAGCGCTTAAGGTTGGCGAGGATGAGTTGAATAGAGTGATATCGACACTTAAGGATGGAGGTGGTGAATTTGATAGTCGTTTGGATGAAATAAATTTGAATTTAAGCGAGGAATTAGCGGACTCTCAATCTGCATATTCTTCGTATCACCTTGAGGGCAAGGTGATTTTTGAAGGAGTGGGGAGTGTTATGGCATGGGTAGCGGAAGACGGAAGAATGGTGTTGTGTTATGTCCAAGGCAAAGGAATACGAAAGAAGAAAAAGGCGAAGGCTGCAATTCAAAGAAGATTATGGGATCCCGGATTACGCCAATGTTGCAGGAGGACGGACTGCCCAAACGACTCAAGAAGTCCAAACGTATGGCATAAAGATTATGTCATATAATCTATCTTTATTTACGTGTCTTTGTTTAGGACTGTTTTCATGTTTATTTAGGAAAGTCAATTAAGAATGTTTTGGGACAACACCTTGAGGGCAAGGTGGTTTTGAAGGAGTGAGGAATGATACGCCTGGGCCCGAGCCCATGGCCTATTTAGGTCTTAGGGTTTTACTCTACTTTGTCTTTTAAATACTCTTGTAATCATTTATTATAATAAATCTGGACCCTTGTAGCTCAAAAGTTATGGCCTGTGAAATCTGGACCCTTAGGTTTTGCCCCATAGGACTTAGGTTTTGACCGGTGAGGATTGGGTAGGCATTAGGATTCGTTTCGGCACGATCTTCTCCTTCATATTTTGCTCCTTAACTTAGTTTTATCTCCGCTAGTCCGTTTGTGATCTTTCAGATGGCGAACACTCGCCACAACAAAAATTTCAGTAACAGTCCTGCATTTGCTGCCGCGGTTCAGCAGGCTGTGGATGCACTGATTCCGGGCCTCACTGAACAGATCGAGACTCGGATCCGTCAGAACACAGCTAGTGGCAGTGGAAGTGGGGGTTCTGGTTCTGGTGGTGGTGCTCCACCAGTGACCATTCATACGTGGTTGAAAATGTTCTGTAAACAAAAGCCTCGTTCTTTTAGTTCTGTAGATGCTCCTATTGATGCGGAAAATTGGATTGCTCACATGGAAAAGATATTCGAGGTATTGGGCTGTGATGAGGAGTATAAAGCGAGGCTGGCTAGTTATAAATTTGAGGGAGATGCCTTAAGTTGGTGGAAAGCTTACAAACAGGCGAAGGGAGGAGATGACTTTGTGGCGACTTTGCCATGAAACGAATTTCGTGACACTTTCTATCTGCAATACTTCCCGAGATTAGAAAAAGAAAAGTTTGAAAGAGAGTACCATTCTATTTATCAGTTTGAGAAGGAGACGAGCACAGAGTTTATGAAGAGGTTTCTGCGACTGGCGGGATTCTTGGGAGCTAAAGCGGGAACTCAGGAGGAGCAAGCAAATAATTTCAAGTGGGCGCTTCGAAACGATCTTCTAGATGGGATAGTGAACATCCAGTTCGAGGACGTAGCACAGGTGGCCAATGCGGTTCGTAACATTGAAATTATGCAGGAGAGGGCCAGGCAAGGTGTCAATAGGAATCGTGACGGGGACCGGGTGCGGCCAGTTCAAGGAAGCAATCAGCGGGTTAAAGATTCGCGGAATGAGGATCGGCAGGGTTATGATAGACGAAGATATGGACGTGACCTGCAGTATCGGGATCAGCAGCACCGGGGTTATCAGCAGCATCGTTCTTCAGGTTCATCTAGTCAGAGGGGTGGTACGGATCGAACTTTGGCGACTGCTTGTGATACTTGTGGGAAGTTTCACCCGGGGAGGACTTGTTATAGGATTTCTGGTGCATGTTTCTCATGTGGTTCGACTGATCATATTAAGAGGGATTGTCCCAAGTTTGGAGGTAACAACGACAACTATAAGAATGCCAAGGACAACAAACCAGCTCAGTGAGGAGATCACCTTCGCGATTTGTTGTTTTTTTTATTTATTTTTTTTACTCCATTTCCGTTTGTCTGTATATTTTGATACCGTTTCTCTTTTACGATTATGATACATTGGTTGCTTTGTTGATTTGTCGTACGGATATTTTGAGTTCTCAATTAGTATTTTCCTTCCATGTTGATTTTGGGATTTTGGTTTGACTTGTTCGCTTTGAGAATTCTTATGATCATGATACGATGGACGAAATCGATGATGTACTTCACTTCTACCTTAATAGATTTTGCCCTATCCGTTTTGTTCCATTACTTTACGATAAGATCCGTTCTACTAAATTATTCCGTTGGAAAGGTTTGATTTCGAAACCACCTGTCAATGAGGCTTATCTGATCTGGTACTGATAGGTTGCTCAGTTGCAACTTAAGATTGAATATAACTTGAACTTAGTTATTCGCATTTCTTTTTGTGATTCGGTACGTATTCATTTGGCATTGCAACTTCAAATTTTGATGACGAAAATTTTCTTTTTAGAGGGGAAGAATTATAATAACCTGAAACTGCGAAATAACATTTGAACTTTAATAAGAATGTAACCTAAACTTTTGTACATTGACTACGTGACGTACTTATGCTATAAGTAATTTCAAAATGATTTATCTATAACCTAAGATCATACAAGTGGTACAATTTAAAACACCTAGACATAATCACACGTTTACAAGTCAAACTATGGTCCCATTTTGTTTTATTTTCTTTTGTACACAATATCTTTGAAGATAAGGCAAGTTTTTAGTGAAAATTCTTCTCCCCTAATAACTCCTAAAACTCAGCAACCAACCCATAATATCGCTCTTCACTCGTTGTTTAAATTCTCCACTTGGAAACCGATATCGCATACCATTCTTCACACACGAATAAAACCCTAATCATAACACATAATCGGCTGCTCTCTTTCTCTTAAGAAAAGTCGAATGTACCAAGTTGTAGCATCAGTTTGGATTGGTGTGATCGTGGTGAGGTGATCGACTTTGGCGTGGCTTTAGTTTTGCTCGTGTGGTTTGATTCGAAAGGTTTGGTTTTGGTTCATCAGGTCTCGATTCTGTGTGATCCTGTTCGCTCCGAATAATCTGACTCAAGAGGTAATCCAGATCGTCCTGTTCTTGTTCGAAACATGAAACACATATACGTTATAACATGAAAACTAAACTTGTTGTTTCGTTGATCATCAGTATACTATTGACATATAAATAATTAAGCAGCATGAAATCATCGAAATATGTAGGTTAAGATGGATATGAATGTCGTTAAAACTGCAATGTATATATATACGCTGCCAAAGAAATCAGGAATAGACAAACCATGTGTGTCGATCTTAATTTTTGTTTTGAAACATTCGAATGTGTTGATTTATATACATCTTTAAAATAGTTAGAGGAGCTTTAATATACGAACTAGAACTGGGTAAATCAAAGGAGTTAGATGTATATTAATACGGGTACCAACACTTTAGCTTGGTATCAAGTAACACTTATAAAATTCAGAAAATAGTCTCGTTTTGTTTATTCGATGAAAACATATTTAATAGACCGTGACATATATCCAGCAGGTGTTAAATTTGTTAAAATAACAAATTTCAAGTATATTCCTTCTTCAAAACATGTCTGATTCAGGACAAATGAAACAAAAATAACTAAATGGCATCGTTAGGGTTGTTTTAGTCTCGTCATTCATGATTGTGTCTCGGTATTGTGGTTATTTTGTGTCACGATATGTGGCTCACTTGTGTCGCGGCTTATGGCTTTTGTGGTGTCGTGTTCTATACCCTTAACGACCCTAAGTAATAAACAAAACACACCCTAAGTAATTGGTTTGGCCTCGTTTTTGGCTCGTTGAAAACTATTTCGTGTGGGCTGTCTCTTATGTGTCATTGGGTGAACATGAAACTTAATGCACATTAATAATCTATTGAATCGATCGACCTAATGTGCTATGTAATTTAATGTGATACGTTAATATGGGAAAACCATGTCACGTTAAAATTCACAGTATGCATGCATGATAACAAAAAAAAAAGGGTTGTTTAGTTAAATGAAAAGATGTTCACGTATAGGATTGTGTCATGTAATTAATCAATTTGTAATTTGCTTGTGGTTGTGGTTCGAAGGTTATGAGAATCCAACCCAAACAGAGTTGTTGTGTCTCGTTGAATCTTGTGCTCGTGTTCGTGTTTGATTTCGGTTTCGGTCTTGGTTCCCTTCGATCAGTTTTTGTGTAACTGTAAGGTGTCTCTTTAATTATCATTTTATTTTATACCTAACAAGTAAAACAATGGCCACCGATAAATAAAATGTAAATACTATATCTCAACATTACTCATTATTTTTACAATGACATGAGGATTGATGTTAATGGTTATAAATTTGGTGACAGAATTAGTTTTGTGACATGTGGGATAAGTACTCTAGCTTGAGTAACAAATACCAATATGCTTAAAAAATTGGACGTTTAGTGTTGCTAAACCTTGCTATCTGAAATCACTATATGATTTAGTTTTGTTCATTAAATTCGATATCAGATTGTTTTCGGCATTTTGTTTAAAATTCACCATTCGAGTTGTTTTAAGATAAACAAATCTCTAGTTTTCCTCTCTATTTTCTTAAGGAGCTCGCACACGCTAAAAGTGGTGCCTTATCCCGATACAACCCCTAACCGGGTCGTATCAATTTATTTGACAATTAATTTATTTAACTGATTGCAATTCTTTTCTACTCATTTGACATTTTAAACATAATCCGAATCAACCAAATACGAAGTAAATGGATCTAAACGGTCACATATGCTGAAAATAAAACAGACCATATGTGGTGGATCAAAGTAATTATTTTGTGCCAGTCAATTAGGCGGCAGCGTAACAACTCTTTTTAGAAGTAGCATTATTGTAACACCCACCTCCACATAGGAGCGTGAGGCCACAAATAATGACAAATCAACAAAATTTGAAGAACTAATCTTATTAATAAGTTCATAAATACGCAAAGTTTCACTAGAAATTAAAATTTCGTCTAGAAAGTATCTCCAAAATTAAATAATATTAAGTCCAAAATATAATTTAAGTAGAGTCTCCAAATGCATTGTCTCTAAGTTCCAACTAGCTCTCAACACACAACCCCACTAACTCCCATTACCTGTCGCGGAAGAAAGAAAGTGCGGCTGAGCTAATTGCCCAGTGCGCGGATGTAAATAATAAATAACAAAAACAATAACAACAACGAAATATAAAAGAATAAAGACAGAAGATAAAGATCATTTAAATTTCAAAAGATACTTCCCCCATTATATCATCACCTCAACACCGGAGTAGTCAAAGAAATATAAGATTGAAGGAGAATGGTTTGAGATATTTATATATACCGAGTATCCTAAATCATATCATATCAAGTCAAAGACTATAAGTAGAACTTAAACTTTTATTATAGAGTAAACTTCAAAAATCGTCCCTGTGGTTTACCGGGTCATTTGGAAATGGTCCATGTGGTTTAAAAAATCAGGATTTGGTCCCTGTGCTTTACGACCCATACGGATCTGGTCCCTTGACCAACAGATCCGTCAGTTGACCGTTAAAACGTTAAATAATACTAATCTGCGGGGGGTATTATGGGTATTCTACCCATGGCGCCAATATCTCCCTCCTATCCAACCCTAGCAGATCATTTTTCGTCCCTAAGGTTAGCATCTTTCACTCACCCACAAACCTTCTTCTAAAAAACGCGCCAAATCCAGTAAAACCTAGATATAGGAAAATCTAATTAAGCAATGTTGTGCGAATGGAGGGTCCGTAAAAAGGGTTCAGCTTCGAATCCATACCATGCAATTCGATACTCTGTTTACAATGTAACACTTATTTTCTGATTTTATTTGGTATTTTGGTTGATTAGGTGAGTTCCCGACTGTTTTTTGTCTCAAGATTAACCATGGAGGTGAGTTCACAAGCCTTCCCAAGAGACGATACAAAGGGGGGAAGGTTAATTGGATTGACACCATTGATTCCGACCATTTTTCTGTTCAAGAGGTTGGGAATATGATGAAAGAGTTAGGATATGAACCAGAAGGTATGGATTTTTTTTTCAAGTTACCTAACTGTGACTTAGATAATGGTTTAAGAAAATTAGAAACAAATGATGATGTGTTGCAATTGTTGAAGAATGTAGGTAAGTATAAGGTTACTGATCTATATGTTCTTCACTGTGTTAAAAGTAAGGATCCTAAGTTTGTAGAAAAGGTTAGTGATAATAGTAATGAGGTACTAGGAACTGCTCAAATTGATGTTAGTGAGGATGAGTGGTTAAGGAATTGCACAAAGAAGGTTAAAAGGTTGAATAAGAATGTAGATGGTTCTGAGAGTGACCATGGTTCAGATAGTGAACATGGTTCATATAGTGGCAGTGACGATAGTGACTTTCTAGTTGATGAAGAACAATTGGTGAATGATGTAGAGGTTGACATGGCTGAGTTTAGGAGTAACATAGACACAAATGTAGAATGGGTTGAATGTCTAGATATTGTAGCAAAAGATACTGAGGTGGTACAGGATGAATATGTTGATTATGAGGAGTTTGTTAGTGGTAGTGACTCAGATGATGAGTGTGAGAGGAGAAAAGCTTTAAGGAATGTGTGTAAGTTGAATAAAGTAACTTCTGGTAGTGAAGGTAATATATGGAAAAAAATTTCTATGTTGGTCAAACTTTTGGTAATAGCAAACTGATAAAGGAAATGGTCACAAGGGTGGCTGTTAAACAGAGAAGAGAGTTATGGCTTAAGAAGAATGACAAGGTTAGGGTCAGGGCAGTGTGTAGGGGAAAGATACCAATGTTTACATCTAACAATGAGCCAGAAGGAAATGGGCCAGATGATGGGCCACAAGTTAAGGCTAAGCCCATTAAGTCCAAAACAGCTAGTGGATCAGAAATTAGGTCAAAAAGTGCCTCTATTCAACCTAGTGAACCACAATGCCCTTGGTCTTTGCACTGCTCAAAGTTGCCAAATGAGGATTCATGGCAAGTGAAAACTTTTTATGATGTTCACAAGTGTTTACAGTCAAGAAATGTGAAGAAATGCACAACAACCTTTTTGTCAAAAGAAGTAGAGGAATCAATTAAACCAAATTCAAAAATTCCTATTAGTGCTCTTAAAGATCAGTTGCAGAAAAAGCTTGAGGTTGGCATTTCAAAACAAAAAATGCAAAGAGCTAAGCAGATGGCCAAAGAAAGAGTCATTGGTGATTACACAAACCAGTTTGCAATGTTGAGAGATTATCTAGGTGAATTACAAAAACAGAATCCAGACACAACTGTCAGGATTGATCTAGAAAGACCAAATGACCCCATAAGAGTTCTTGAAAGGAAGTTCAAGAGGGTTTACATATGTTTAGGTGCTTTGAAAGAGGGATTTAAGAAAGGAAAGAGAGATTTGTTGGGGTTGGATGGTTGTTTTTTGTCTGGTCCATTCCCTGGTCAAGTGTTGACAGCAGTAGGAGTTGATCAAAACAATGGGATTTACCCACTTGCTTATGCTATTGTGGAGGCTGAAACAAAAGATAGCTGGAAATGGTTTTTGGATTGGCTTGGTGATGATCTCAATCTATTCAGCAACTCAAACTTTAGCTTCATAACTGACAGGTAAAAGGTATGTTTACAAATTGTTACAGCAGGAAATCACTCTTTGTCACACATATATGGGGCGTTAAAACACAAGAGATGAGATGGGACAATGGGTGTTGGATCGTATGATATAGAAAGTGAGATGAATATATGTTAAAGCTTTTCTTTATTTCTCACAACACTTACAGTTGAACCACTTCCTCAAATGAGGAATTTGTGCTTTAAATATCACAAGGATATAACCCTAATGGGCCTTCAATGGGCCTTGTGGGTTTTAACTCTTGGATTGGGCTTTTACATATAAACTTAGTCTAACATAAGCCCATAATACACAAAGTTCTAACTAATTGAATGACCATCACTTTAAACACTAAAATTAAAGCTAACAATCTCCCCCTAAGGGATGGTCATTCAACAGATGCACTACGTGATTAGATCTTTAGACTTCATGGTCTTGAACTTTGTGATTCTTTGTTCCTTCATGCATTGATCTTCATCATATCGTCTTTTGATTGTTCTTTGCCTTGATCAACATCTTCATGTATTCACAGCGTCATTTCTTCCAATGTAGATGTTGAGACTTATGATGATGGATGGACTTTCTTCAGTACCTGCATAAAACAGTTAGCAATAATTCGTACAGCGCTTGCAGGTTCAGATCTCATTTAAATTCATACAACTTGTATCCTTTTTGATGAACACAAGTGTATTGCATAGAGGGTGTTTCCTGAGAGATCTTTGATTAATCTCATGGCTCTAGACTCAATAATGTGCGTTTTGGTTTTAGACATCGGAGGCATGGAGCAGAGTGCCACCTATTCAATATCAACTCATCTCGGAGTGAGAGGTCGATAGATTATGCATTGATCTCTGTGAGAAATGAAACAAATATCTTTTAAGAGATATCTGAGTGGCTGGGAGGGGTTTGTGCACCGCGTCACTGGGTCCATGACGTCTTGTCTTCAATATCAGTATCACCTTAGTGAGTACCGATAGCATATGTATTGACCCGGTTTCTGACCTAAGTTTTCATGGAGGGCTATTTCTTTTCACCCTTACAAAAACTTTTCTTTTTCATTCTTCAACCCCTTCTTTCTCCTTTCTCATTATACTCCTTTTTTTTTCCAATCATACCTAAGGACTTCTAATTCTAAGCTATTGGAATTGTCCTTGGGTAGATCCCTCCGGTTCTGGCGGATCATTAGACATTACCTAACCATAATCACCTTATTACTCCATGATTATCCTAGATTTGTTGATCACTTGCCATAAAACCTTTTGTGAAAATCTCTCAAAGCGTTTATGTAAAAACACATTTTGGTTAACACTTCAAGAGTTTTGCATTTTCTGAAATACTCCCCCTTCACATGTGCTCATGCATTTTTGAAATAAATTGCACATGTTGGGTAGAGTTCGCACATTTGAAATGATCGATTTTCGATGAACATGACCTTCGCGAGACACGCTTACATCACTAGTTAGACTAGCTTGAAATTATTACCCGTCCCGGTCATATCAAAAGATCATCTCTCGAATTGGTACATTCTACTCAGTCAAGTCCTTTGCGAGACACGTTTACATCAATGGGTAACCATCTTGAAATTATTACCTGTCATGTACTAGTCTTTTCGATTACTGACATTTAAGCTTCGTCAATTCGATGGTACTTTCTGAGTCTTTTTGTAGAGCTCGACTCACGATCACATTTTAATCACATTTCTCCCCCTCAAAAATAGCATTTCGATGGTATTTTTGATACCGTCTGATTAAACTCATTGTTTAGGGAGAAACTGATTTGCATGAACTTTTTGGAACAAAATTGTTTATGAAATACTCCCCCTCAAAACTTGCATTGGTTGTGACATTTTTGTAAACTTTGAAGCAAGTGGGGAGTAACGATTTGAAAAATCTTAAGCAAAATTTTTGAAAAGATTTGAAAAACCTTTTGATGAAATTTGAGAAAAATTTTGCTTAAGATAAAGAAGTTTGGTTTGATAAACATTGCATGAAAACTTCTTTTCTTTTTAGGATTGTTGCAAAAGAGTGTACAACATGGTCCTTTCTTTGAAAAACCGGTTATGCACTGTTATGTGCACATAAGCCATAATGTTGAAGCACGGGTTGTAAGCTGAAATACTTACAAGCCATTGATTTTTAGGATAAGCGATCAAAATTTTTTGATGAAGCACTTTCCTTTCTTTGAAGCTCGGGTCCTGAACATGTGTTCAGAAGCCATCAGGTTAAGCGCGGGTTTCGTACTGAAATATACGAAAGCCATTTTGACCAGATTAGACAACAACTTTTGGAACCCATTTGAGCACTGCACCAATGGGTTTAGCATGTTTTGCAATCCATTTGTAAGTTGTGTCAATCTGATTCAAAGAGGTTGAATTCCAACGAAGACTGAAAACCGGTTTTTCATTTGGAAATAACACTCGCGGAATCAACGGTGATTTAAAACTCTTTTTCTTTTGAAAATGGTTTGAGAAACTCGTTGTCTCTTTTGGAGTTTTAAAACTTGAAGCAGAGTCATTCTTGTTTTGTAGCGGAAGCATTTCAGAGTTTGAATGACTTTGCTTTGGTTTCCACACTTGCCTTACCCGTGTAAAGCGAGATTGTGGAGTTTGAAAAACTGTATTCTCTTCATGAGAATGATTTGACCTTGAAAGCTTTTGAGGAGTAAGTGTTTCATAAACTCTTGGTTTCTTCGAAAACTTCCATCCATTTTGCAAAGAATAGGTTGTAAATTGAGAAACCTTTTTCAAAAATGGTTTTGAAGATTCACCCGTGTAAACCTTCTTTGAAACACTACCCTCTTTGGGAAACTTGTTTGAAACAGGAGATTTGCCTTTTGATCGATTGAGAGCGTCAAACTTTGCTTTTAAGGCATTGTATGACATTCGCAAATCATTGTATTCTTTTTGAAAAAGATCTTGGGATGCTAATTTAGATTCTAAAGAAGCAATTTGTTTCAAAAAATGATCTTTTTCGGCTTTTGAATCATCCGTTTTACGAGCCAATTTCCGTTCGAAAACAATATTTTCTTTTTCAAGTCTTTCAAAATATGTTTCGAATTTGTTCGTTTTGTTGAAAAGATCAGTTTTTGCATCCTCAAGATCGTTTGTTCGTTGAGCTAAAAGTGTTTCAAGCTCAAGCACTTTTGTTTGAAAAACATGATTTGCATTTTCCGTTTCAAAATCTGAAGGATTAGAATCAAACAAGGGATTTGGAAAGGAAACTTTTGTGATTTGAGGCTTCAACACTTCAGACTCTTTTTGTTTCGTGTTTGATTTTTGATTCTGAACTCGTGAACGTTTAATTGAATCAAACAGGTTTTTGTAAGTCTGTTTCAAATGTTCATTTTCTTTTTGTAATGATGCCACAACATGTTCCAATTCAATATTTTTTGTATCAAGTTCATCCAAATCAAACTTGATTTCGGCATCATCACAATTGCCTTCGTTTTGCTTTAAACTTTATTTCAAACTTCCGAGCTTGAGATTTAAGGTTTGAGATTTGAATGTCTTTATTGTGTGTTATTTTCTCAAAATCTTTTTTCATTTCTTTAAATCCCTCAAGCTCTTTGGACAATAAGGCATTCGTTTGCTTAATTTTACGATTGTCCTCTTTGCACTTTTCAAGTTCATGTTTGAAATTATCGATTAAGGAAGTAAATAAGGCATGATCTTGATCATGAGACGATCCATCCTGGGCAGGCTCACCTCCATTAGGATCCATATCTGGGGTTGTAGGAGTGACATTACTATCAAACCGTTTCACCACATATGTGTCACTGATGGACTCAGGATGCGCAGGATGTGTCATGTCATGAGCAAACACATTTTCAAACACAACACCATTATCATTATTGTTTGAATGTTGTACCATAGCGGGTGTCCCTTTGTTTGCCTCTTTTTCTTTTCCCTCTGCTTCCTTTAAAATCCGTTTTCTTTCAATTTGCTCTCTTTCCCGTTTCTGCTTCTCCATTTCAATTCTTTCCCGTTCAATCACTTGCTTCTCTTCCCACACTTCTCTCAGATGAAGTGATCTTTGAGTAAGCTGCGATTCCAGCAAATTTATTCTCCAAAGCAACTCATCTCTAAACGGTTCAGCTTTCAGGTCTCTTGTGACGCAATCACTCCATGTTTGGATATTGGAATCATAACCAGGATGTCTTTCGACTACTCTGAAATCTAAGTCGAAAAACCATTTAAAATGCGTCTTGAGTGCTTGGTAATTTATATAAAATCTAACAAACATTCGGTTCTCTATACGAAATATGTTATGCAATAGTTCCTCTTTGAATGTGCGATAATCCATTTTAGGTTCGAAGAATCTAGCAAACATTCGATCAAAAGGATATGTGTCCACTATAGATATTTTTGCCTCTGTGAGTCTTGCACATAGACTCTTGATTGGTTTAAAGTGTATGAGACATCGTTCATTCGAGCGAATAAAGTCTTGCATAACCTGAGACATTTGTCCCTCTTGAGAACTCGATTCCATTTTCTTGAGATGTGTGACAAAGCTGATTCAGGATCGTTGCAACGAAATAGGAGTTGAGGTTGTTGACGGTTAAGCTTGGTTGTTGATGATGATCGTTGAAGTTGTTGGTTTATATGAACGAAACAAATTTAAATAAAGTTACACAAATTTGATTAGAGTATAATTAAGACAAAGTCAAAAGTTTACAATTTCGACAAAAGATATGTAAATTACAATTTAGATAAACACGACACTTTCTATAGAAATTTCAATTTGACCAAAATTTATACAAATTATGGCAAAATATCAATTTAGATAAAAATATATCTTATTTATATAAATTCGTAATTTATATAAAATCTAACAATCTTATACAAGAAAGTAGATAACCGTTTGTCGAAGTAATTTACACACTTATACAAGTGGTAAAATACCGAGTTCACTTTCGAGTTGACGAAATTACGTTCGAATCAAATCCTTAAAAGTTATGTAACTTTGAAGTTGTTTAATCTCAATTGTGAGGGCCTTAAGTGTCAAATCCGAAAGATCTTCTAAGGCAGCTGAAAGTGCAAGGACTGAAGTTGCCAACTCTGAAAATTGCACCAAATGCGAGACTTAAGTGTGAATTGCGAGACCAAATGCGATAGCCTAGCACCAATTGCGAAACACAATTGCGAAAAAACTGCTACAATTGCGAGACAGTAGTAATTGCGAGACTGCAGTAGCAATTGCGAAACAAAAACTGAATTGCGAGACCTCAATTGCGAGAGCAGTATTAATTGCGAAACCACCAGCAGTAATTGCGAAAGAGCAGTCCAATTGCGAGAGAGCAGTCCAATTGAGAGAAACTTCAGCTTTTTCCCACTTTTGTTGACTTTAGAGCAGTCCAATTTTTGCCCACGTGATACTTACAACTTTTCACCACTTGCTGACAACTTTATACCAAATTGCAAATATTCCTTACAACATTTCCCACTTAGACCAATATTATATCACATATATTCCACAAACACAATCTTATCCAAGATTTTTGAGTAACTTCGATCAATGGACCAAGAACAACATAAAAATCTTCCAAACCAAGTCGTTCTAACATAAAATAACCATAAACTTAGCACATGATTTTTGTAAGGATCGAAAAGAAAGTAAAACACAAATTGTCACTTTTCTATAAAAAAGAAAAAAATGACAATGGATGTTTTATATTTGTTAGGATCAAACAAAAATCCTTCCTTTGTTCTTAGATGTTGAGTACAGTAGCCAAAAGAACACACCAGGCCACGTTTTCCAGAAAAAAAAACTCAACACAAATGTGGTTTTCAACAAGAACCGAACTAAAAAAAAACAAGAACCAAATACAAGAACTTCCTACCTCATTGTATGGCTCTGTGATACCACTTGTTACAGCAGGAAATCACTCTTTGTCACATATATATGGGGCGTTAAAAAACAAGAGATGAGATGGGACAATGGGCGTTGGATCGTATGATATAGAAAGTGAGATGAATATATGTTAAAGCTTTTCTTTATTTCTCACAACACTCACAGTTGAACCACTTCCTCAAATGAGGAATTTGTGCTTTAAATATCACAAGGATATAACCCTAATGGGCCTTCAATGGGCCTCGTGGGTTTTAACTCTTGGATTGGGCTTTTACATATAAACTTAGTCTAACATAAGCCCATAATACACAAAGTTCTAACTAATTGAATGACCATCACTTTAAACACTAAAATTAAAGCTAACACTAAAATTTGACTGTTTTGGCCAATAACCAAGCATGTCTTTTCCTCTATAAAAACCAAACACACCAACCATTCTCTCACCATAACATACTGAACCAAGAGTACTCCAGAAACAATGACTTCCAAGGACAAAGGTGGTTTCAAACACAGCCTGACTTCCGACATTTACTTGTTTCAAACACAGCCTGACTCTTTTTTTTTTTTTTTTTTTTTGCTGAAATCATCTATGTTAACAGCAGTGACTCAACTTATGACTAAAGCATTGATGGAAGTTTTCCTAAAAACTCATGGGAAGAGTACTTTCCAATGGGTTATTGTGAATCAAGCTCTGGTAAAAAAAAAAAAAAAAAAAAAAAAAAAAAAAAAAAAAAAAAAAAAAAAAAAAAAAAAAGCTAAGGGAAATAAGGAAGAAACATCTGACTCAAGCATTGATGGAAGTTTTCTCAATGATACCTGGGTGTCCAACTATAACTCAACATCTTCAGAAGATCAATGTGTCTCAAAAATGGGTACAAGGTTGGAAGCTGCCACAAACAAGGCTACAAATTCTTTCACTAGCTACCATGTGAACAATGCTCCTGTCAAAGGTCACCCACCCTATGATGGAAGGGTACAAGTGCTTGGCCTACCAAATCACCACACTATTGAAGTGATCCAGGGGCAGAGGTGAAAGAGAGGAGAAGGCAAATGAATCCTCCTATGATGGCAGTTTAACAACCTATCTGTAATGCAACTATGAATCTTCCTATGCAATGAACAATGCATCAATGTATGAATAAATGAAATAAAAGATCTAGTTTGTCAAGTTGAAACTTATCATTTTCATTCATGATGTTCCCAAAATACAACTCGACTATCCCCTACATTGTCTTGGTAAAATACATTCATGTTCAACCCAACATACATTCATACACTACCCAAGCATATCACTTTAAGACCAAATAAAGGAAAAAAAAAGACCCAACTGATAATCAACAAGTTCTTGAATCTTTTTGCTTCATGACCCTTTTCTAGTACTTCTCCTTCTAGCCGATTCATTGATTTGAGTAGACCAGAAATTATTTGGACAGCCCTCTCACACATTGCAGGATCATACCAATCCACTAAGCCACAATTTGATACCTATATACCAAATCCAAAAACTAGGTCAAATTAGGTCAAAATGGGGGTTTTTAAAAACTACCAAATTAAAGACTTACTCTTTTGCCACAACAGTAGAATCTTCTTCCTGGGTTTGTAGATGTCCATGAAGTTTTGATTGTGGCTATTGAACCACATTGATTGCATCTAACCATTGTTCACCTCCTGGGTTTGTTGTTTGTGTTTGTAACGGGTCAAAATGAGAAGAAGAAGTATTATAAGCATTTAACAAACATAAAAAGACACTTTTACCCCCCACATATTAGCCAAGTCACCACATAACTTGGTCAACTGACGGATCTGTTGGTCAAGGGACGAGATCCGTATGGGTCGTAAACCACAGGGACCAAATCCGGATTTTTTAAACCACAGGGATCATTTCCAAATGACCCGGTAAACCACAGGGACGATTTTTGAAGTTTACTCTTTATTGTTAGAAATGAAGCTGAGCGATATTTACGTGAATTGGAAATAGACAACTAGTATGCATAAAGTGCAAGGACTTATAATGTAATTTTAAGATAGTTGTCATGTAAGTCATATAAATACCCTTCAAGTCTTCACTTGAAGGGTGTGGCTGTGAAACATAATTCTCATATCAATAATATCAAGTTTCAAAGTCTCCACCTTCTCTCTACATTCCCTCTCTAAACCGAACATGGATCTCTTCTATTTTAGTCAACCTCGACCACCAAAAGGTGTTAAAAGACGATTCTTGGTTGCAATAATTGGTATCAAGAGCTAACCGGGGGCGAATCGTGGTGTGTTTGAGGTAAAATATGTGATTTTTGGTGTGTTACAAGTCGTTACTGTTCATCAGTAGCAGTTTTGAAGTTTCTTTGTGTTCGATTTATGTTCATAAGTACCAAAAAGTTACGTTTTTTGTTCTTCTAAAAGCGTGGCTATTTGTGTCTTTATTGGAATCGTACGCAAAGATTAAGGATCAAAAGTTGTGTTTGTTTGGTGTTCTATCGAAGTGGGCTGTGAAGTTTACTAGTTCTTCACTTAAAACTTGGTTTGTTCTTTGTTCCATAGATCGACTAGAATCATACATCTTTTATAAGATTTATGTTTTTAGTTGTTTAAGTGAATTATTGAGTTGGTGAAAGTCAGTGAAAGTTAGTGAAAAGTTGGCAGAGATAAGACTGACAAGCATGGAGTAGCATGGGCTAGTAGCAAAAAGTCAAAAAGTTGGTGAAAGTTGGTGACAGCTGCGTTTTATCGGAATTGCCTTCATCTGACGATTTATCGGAATTCAGCAATATTATCGGAATTGGAAGCTGCAAGCGTTCTATCGCAATTCACTTCTTATCGCAATTCAGGCTGTCTTCATTGTTATCGGAATTCAATTAGCGACAATTCTATCGCAATTCGATTAGCGATAAACTTATCGCAATTGGCCTCTGACCAGATTTATCGCAGATCAGACTTCAGTCTTGTCCGAGATCTTCTACCAATTGCGATATCGGACAAAGCAGCCATTTGCGATATCGGACAAAGCTGAGTTTTCAGTATTGACAGTTTCAGTCCCTCTCGTTTCAGCAGACTTTTTGGAAGTTTCAGATTTGACAGAATTGGCCCTCGTACTTGTGTGAAACGATTTCAAAGTTAAATAACTTTTAAGGATTTGATTCGAACGTAATTTCGTCAACTCGAAAGTGAACTCGGTATTTTAACTCTTGTATAAGAGTGTAAAATACTTCGACAAACGGATATCTACCCTCTTGTATAAGAGTGTTAGATTTTATATAAATTACCAATTTATATAAATTGGATATATTTCTAACTAAATTGACATTTTGCCATAATTTATATAAATTTTGGTCAAATTGAAATTTCTATAGAAATTATCATTTTATCTAAATTGTAATTTACATAACTTTTGTTGAAATTGTAAACTTTTGACTTTGTCTTAATTATACTCTAATCAAATTTTGTAACTTTATTTAAATTTGTTTCGTTCAACTAAACCTACAACTTCAAACAATCACCAACAACAAAACACCAAAATCACAAATGATATTTTTGGCCTACACCTTCAACATCACCACGTATAGCCAAAAAGATCCTGAACAAGAATCGCAATCAAATGACAATGGCTAAATTATCTGCTGTGACTACAAGGATGATGATTCATTATTACTTATTTGAAGTTGAAGTGGAATAGCACGGGTGCGTGTACTTAGTATCTTGAAGATATCGGGGTTGGTTGGATGCATGATTCTTCGAGATCCTTGTTTGAGCATTTATAGAATAGTGATTAAGTCTTGGGTTATCTAGTTTTCATAGGTCAAGGGGTGGATGGACGAAGACCTAGTTAACTATCACTTAAAGGAGATACGTTGTAGTACTCAGTGTCACACAAAGATGTGGATAATTCAAGAGATGTTCATATACAGTTAAGGAAGGATGGATGGGTATATGAAACGACCTATGCTTTAAGGAGTTACGTTGTAGTGCTCAGTATAGGTTCTTAGTCACACGTTCGTGCAAGTTTAAGTCACAAGTCTGGGTTATTTTACTACAGTCTCAAGTTCGTCATAGTGGGTTTCTCCATCAGCAGTCACTACAAAAAGCCGTTGCTTTGATACAAGAGGTCTGAGAAGAGATTGATCTGAAGAGATCTGTAGAGAGAATAGTTATCGACATCCACTCATGGGGTATTGATTTGTATGTTGCTTCTAGTTGATATATCTATGTACACATATGTAGGATGAGTCCGAAAGATCGTCATCATCCTGGAGGGAGAAATGTGTACATCGGGGCTGTTTATTGAAGAACTGGAAGCATTCTAAGTGAGATGAAGATGTCGATATGATGCTCCCCAAACAAACAAATCGCGATAACTATCGCAATTGCCCTTTTTCAGACTTATCGCAGTTGGGCTATTGGTAGAGTCATCCGAGAACTTTGGCCAATTGCGATATCGGACAAAACGTCAATTGCGATATCGGACAAAACGTAATTTTCAGAATTGTCATTTTCAGTCCCTGTCTTTTCCAGCAGCCTTAGTAAACTTTCAGAATTGGCAGTTTTGGCCCTTGTACTTTTGTGAAACGATTTCAAAGTTAAATAACTTTTAAGGATTTGATTCGAACGTAATTTTGTCAACTCAAAAGTGAACTCAGTATTTTAACTCTTGTGTTAATACAAATAGCGTCCCAAAAACGTTATTTATATTCTTTGATCTTTCATTAGTTTTGTTAATGACAAATATAAGGAATATCTTTTAGCAAATAATAAATACTAGCTTAGTCTCTTAAGTACACACTTTACACTTCACATATTAACTTAGAATTACAAGTTTAGTAACTTGTTTCCTTAAAAGGAAACTTTAATTCATAATCTATGCCATGACATCATTGTATGCATCACATACAATATCTTTGATATATCTTGGTTAGATATGCAAGCAACATAGTTGACATTTGAAGATCTTGGATGATATGGTAAGATACAACTAAGATATGGTAAGAGACAACTATTACATAGCTGTCACATCCCACGGATCCAAGTGTTATAAGGGACGGATCCCTTTTGAAGGATCCGCCGGATCCGTGGGAGCCTTTCCTTGCTTGCCTATAAATAGCAGGCTTGGTATTTGATCTTGGCATCACTCATATAGCTTAAACACATATACTCATTCAGTATATATCTTACTAACATCATTCATAGTTGCATTTCACTTTGATCTTCCATTTTGTAGAAAGGAGATCAAGCATTCAAGGATCTACAGAACCGTAATCCTTTAGTTGCATTACTGTGTGATCTTATAGTTTGTTTCACACATCATATCTATCATTTGTAATCAGTGAGTGTGGTTAGTACTTTAGTCCTTAAAGTACAAAGAGTGTAGGGAGTGGTTGTACCCGTGTAAAGAACTCGACATCTAGCTTAGTGTCGGTAAAGTAAGTAGGCGACGTCAGGTTGGTTCTACCTTGTGAAAAGAACCCGGTGTTTAGCTAAGTACCGGAAAAGGAAGTAAGCGACGTGTAAAGGTTTTCTCCGCCTAGGAAAGGAGTTTGTTTCTTAGTGAAAGATAAACTCTCGAGTAGGAAACTCGGGGAGTGGAGTAGGGCAAGGAATAGAGTTCTTGTAGCCGAACCACTATAAACAACTGTGTCGTGTGGTTTGATCTTTCCTCTCTTTATCTTTTGTTTACATTGTGTGATTATTTATTTGTGATTGTTTCCTTTGAATTAACATATAGTAACAAAGCAAATAAAACTTTAAAAACGGTAAAAACTATTCAACCCCCCTTCTAGTTTTCCACAATTGGCATCAGGAGCTACGTTACTTAAGATCTTTAAAATATATTGTATTTTAAAACTTAAAACGATCCATGGATTTTGAAAACTTTAAAGAAGGGCAATCTATGCAGAGACCACCTCTATTTGAACCAAATTGTTTTATTTATTGGAAAAATCGCTTTGAGACTTATGTAAAGTCAAAGGATATAGATCTATGGTATATTATAGTTGATGGTGATTACAAGCCTATTTGTAATAATATTTCGGGTGGTCGGGATGATGGAGCTTCTCTTACTCGTCACAGTGATGAGCAAAAGAAACTAATTGCCAAAAATAACGAAGCCAAAATGATGCTTTATAATGCCTTACCTAAGAAAGAATATGAAAGAGTTTTTATGTGTAAAACGGCTAAGGATATTTGGCAATCTCTTATTATCACACATCAAGGAAACTCACAAGTAAAAGATAACAAAATTGATCTTCTTGTCCAACAATACGAACAATTTGTTATCTCTGAAGATGAGACCATTGATAGTGCGTTTGCTAAGTTCAATACTATAATTACATCACTTAAAGCACTTGATGAATCTTTTTCTAGCAAGAATTTTGTCAGGAAATTTCTAAGAGCACTCCATCCGAAATGGAGAGCAAAGGTGACAGCTATTGAAGAATCTAAGGATCTCTCAAGCATGACACTGGATGAGCTCATAGGAAACCTAAAAGTTCACGAAATGATTATGGAAAAAGACTCGGAAATTGTCAAAGGCAAAAAGGAGAAGATTAAGTCTATTGCCTTGAAAGCCAAAGTCGAGTCAAGTGATGATGAGTCTTGTTCAAACAGTGATGATGAAGAATATGCCATGGCTGTGAGGGATTTCAAGAAATTCTTCAGGAGACGAGGAAAGTTTGTAAAACCACCTCGTGATGAAAAGAAATCCTCTCGGAAAGATCGTGACGATAAGAGAGGTAAGGATGATAGGAAATGCTATAGGTGTGGTGACTCCAGTCACTTAATAGGAGAATGTCCAAAGCCTCCAAAGACCAAGTCTCAAAGAGCCTTCGTTAGTGGAGCTTGGAGCGATAGTGAAGGAGATGATGATGATGAGCCTAAGAACAACGAAATTGCACTTATGGCCGATGACACAGAAGAGGTACATTCTGATTCATACTCCTTTATAGATGATGAAACCTTAGAAGTAGAATATAACAAACTGTGTGATGTCACTTTAAAAATCATAAACAAAAACAAGTTTTTGAAAACAAAGACAACACTTTTAGAAAATGAAATATATTGGCTTAAAGAAAAAGCAATAAGAATTGAAAAAGGTAAAGTTAGTAAAGAAACATGTGTGTCTTGTCAAGAACTAAAACTTGAACTAGAAACCTTAAGAACCACACAGGAAGATTTAATCAAACAAAATTCAAAGTTTAAAAGGTTTGATAAAAACATAAGTTGTGCAGATGAAATAATGAAAATGCAAAAGCTACCTCATGATAAAACAGGACTAGGCTTTATGAAACTAGGAACCTTAAGTGATTATAAGGAACAGACTGTGAATAAAACTGATTCAACCAAGTTGGACACCCACGGATCCGACGGATCCAAAAATTTGGATCCGCCAGGTATATCCAAGGGATCCGCGGGTACAGAAGTTGAACAGAAGGTTCACAAAGTCGACCGTTCCGAGTTTGTTAAAGTTACTAAGAAACCTAACAGTAGCATAACCAATAATAAACACAAACCAACAGTATCTTTAGGAAGAGGTCAAGCTAGAAATGAATATAGAGTTAAAACGGATCAACAAAGACCTCAGATGAGTTTTCCCAAACACCCCTTTCCAAAGAGTATAGTTAATTCACAACACACTTATCAAAATAATTGGAACCAAAACATGTCTAGAAACTTTCATGGTCCTAATTATATGCCGTGGAACAATTGTCCACCTTTTCAGTACATAAACCATGATAATGTCATGTTTAACCCAAACGGACCCATGAGATATTGGGGACCAAATGCTTGAGTCTTTTATGAACATTAGGTATGCTTGAAAGTTGATCTTGAACCTGATGAGTGGATCAAAGATAGTGGGTGCTCAAGACATATGACGGGAAACAAAAATCTTTTCTCATCCTACCAAGTGTATGACGGAGGTAATGTCACATTCGGTAGCAAGCTTAAAAGTAAAATCATCGGAAAAGGTACAATCTCTCATGACTCTCTATCTATTGATGATGTTGCTCATGTAGATAATTTAGGATTTAATCTACTTAGTATAAGTCAATTATGCCGCAAAAAGTATAACGTCCTTTTCAGTGAAAATGGAAGTAAAATACTTAAAGATGGCATAACCGTAGGAAAAGGTGTTTTAAAGAATAATGTCTATGTTATGAAATTAGATAAAAACACCTAAAGATAAGTTATGTCTTACCTCCTTGGACGAAAACTCAACTCTATGGCATCGACGCTTAGGTCATGCAAATATGAGGCTTATTCAATCCTTGTCTTCCAAAGAACTCGTTAGGAACCTACCCAAGTTGAAATATGACCAACACTTTTGTGATGCTTGCAAAATTGGGAAACAAATACATAGTAGCCATAAGGCTAAAAACATGGTATCTACATCTAGATGCCTAGAGTTATTACATATGGATTTGTTTGGCCCGTCGGCTATACAAAGTTATGGAGGAAATTTTTACACTTTAGTCATAGTAGATGATTACTCTAGATATACATGGACAAAGTTTTTAAAAACTAAAAATGAGGCATTTGATAAATTTGAAATTCTAAGCAAGAAAATTCAAAATCAAATAGGAAGTAATATAGTATCTATTAGAACTGACCATGGTCGAGAATTTGACAATGAAATTCAATTTGGAAATTTTTGTGATAATAATGGAATAACTCATAATTTCTCGGCTCCTCGTACACCTCAATCTAATGGTGTAGTAGAACGTAAAAATAGAACAATTCAAGAAATGAGTAGAACAATGTTAAATGAACAAAACATACCACAAAAGTTTTGGTGTCACGCTGTAGATACTTCCACGTATATCCTAAATAGAGTTTTAATTAGACAATTCTTAAATAAAACTCCCTATGAAATTTATCGAGGCAAAAAGCCTACATTAGGATATTTTAGAGTTTTTGGAAGCAAGTGCTTCATTTTAAACACAAAAGACTATCTCACCAAGTTCGACCCAAAGTCGTATGAAGGTGTTTTTCTTGGATACTCACAAAATAGTAAAGCATACATAGTATTAAACAAGGAAACATCAAGAGTCGAGGAATCATTGAACGTAACATTCAACGAAAGTCCACCTCCCTCTAAGACATCACCTTTGGTAGATGATGACTTGGTTGAAAGTCAAATGGTTAATACTATAGAAAACATTGAAAATGACAATGAACCCGTAAAAGGAGAAATAGTCAATATTAAAGAAACTAAAAGTCATCCATTAGAAAACGTCATAGGAAAACTTAATGAAAGAACATTAAGATCCAAAGCTCAAAATGAAAGTAATTATTTTTGCTTTATTTCAACCATTGAACCTAAAAATATTGAAGAGGCAATAAAAGATGAATCTTGGGTAATTGCTATGCAAGAAGAACTTAATCAATTTATTAGAAATGATGTTTGGACTTTGGTACCTCCACCTAAAAACCAAACCATAATAGGTACCAAATGGGTCTTTAGAAATAAAATGGATGAAAAGGGTATTATATCTAGAAACAAAGCTAGGCTAGTAGCTCAAGGTTACAATCAACAAGAAGGTATAGATTACGATGAAACCTTTGCACCAGTAGCTAGACTTGAATCTATTAGGATATTACTTGCATATGCATGTGCACATGATTTTAAGCTATTTCAAATGGATGTCAAAAGTGCTTTCTTAAATGGTCTTATTAATGAAGAAGTATATGTTGCACAACCTCCCGGCTTTGCCGACTTTGAAAAACCAAATTATGTTTTCAAACTTAAGAAAGCTTTATACGGACTTAAGCAAGCACCAAAAGCTTGGTATGATCGACTTAAGACTTTCCTAGTTGACCATAAGTATACCATGGGCCTAGTAGATAATACTCTCTTCACCAAGAAAAAGGGATCACATATTATTATAGTCCAAATATATGTGGATGACATTATATTCGGTTCAACTTGTCAAGAGTTATGCGACGATTTCTCAAAAATCATGCATGACGAGTTTGAAATGAGTATGATGGGGGAACTAAACTTTTTCTTAGGTCTCCAAATTAAACAATTAGAAGATGGGATATTTTTCAACCAATCAAAGTATATCAAAGATATGCTTAAGAAGTTTGGTCTTGAAGACTCAAAACCCATGAGAACACCCATGTCCTCCGAAACCAAACTCACTAGGGATGAAGAAAATGAATCCGTAGATAGCACTAAATATAGAGGAATGATTGGTAGTTTACTCTATCTTACGGCTAGTAGGCCTGACATTATGTTTAGTGTTTGTCTATGTGCACGTTTTCAAGAAGATCCAAAAACATCCCATCTAGAAGCCGTTAAAAGAATATTTAAGTACATCAAAGGTACTACACACTTAGGATTATGGTATCCCAAAGGAACGGGTGTAGAAACCATAGTGTATACCGACTCAGATCATGCAGGTGACTATGTTGATAGGAAAAGTACTAGTGGTATTTGTACTTTTGTAGGATATTGTCTCACGTCATGGTTTGCTAAGAAACAAACTGCCCTCGCAATCTCAACAACAGAAGCAGAGTATGTGTCTGCAGGAAAGGCGTGTCAACAAGCACTGTGGATGAAACAAGCTCTCGTCGACTATGGAATTGAACTCAACAACATTCCCATTCTTTGCGACAACAAAGGTGCTATCGATTTAAGCAAAAATCCAGTCCAACACGCTAGAACCAAACATATTGAAATACGCCATCACTTCCTTCGCGACAATGTACAGAAGGGAATCATCTCAATTGAGAAAGTTTCCTCAGAAGACAACATTGCCGATATCCTCACTAAACCACTTAAACGTGAACCTTTCAACTATCTTAGACTTGGATTAGGATTAATGGAACCTAGTGATTAGGAGAAACATTAGTATAGACATTAGTTTAGCCACACACGACACTAAACCAAAACATGTGTTCTGAATCCGCGGATCCAATCGTCAACAAAGACGGATCCTTTGTTTGGGATCCGCCGGATCCGCCACATGCTAACTCCAGTTTATTATTTAATAAACAAGAACAACTACTATTCATTCCTCACTCCAAAACATATCACCTTACTATAACTCGACACACACTTAATCTCCATCATATTTTGGACCATTTTCTTCCACTAATTTGTGTTTCTAACATCACTGTAAGTATTCTTATCACATTTATACTCCTGATCTGCGTCTAGGATTTCCATTTCATGCACAAAACCAAACTTGGGGTATATGCATAATTCTTGAAAAATCATGAAGCATATTTATTGCATTATACTTAAAAACATGTTTTTCTTAGTTAGGAATTGCATCTTATAGCACATTGTCTTAATTTAACAAAAACCCCATGAAAATTTTTCACTAAAATCTTCTAACGACTAGGTAAAATGATCTTTTCTTACATTGTTCATACAAATGCAAAAACGTTATCTTTTAGACTTCACTTGCATAATGTCTCTTGAATGCTAAAGGGAATACATAACTAATATGTATTTTCGGGTACATTCAACCGTAGCTACATTGAAATAGGAGTGTTTGGGTTATCTCCCATTTTGTAAACAAAACTTGCATAAACTAATTTTTCTTGCATCAAAAGAGTCGAGATAACCGCACCTCCACATTGTCCCCATGTAGGCACACACTAGGAATTTTACACTTCCTTTGATCATTTTAACTAAAACTATGTAACTTTTTGTACTTAGGAAAATCATGCCTCCCGCAACCAACTACGATCACAAGAAAACCGTTAACTACTTACCTAAAGTCCACAAAACCAAGGGTCTAACCGATGCCCAAATAGAAATTTACAAAGTCTTAGAGAAAAAGTATGTTCATGAGGGTAGAGCCGTAGATGCATCATTTTATGAAGGCACTCAACTTAGGGAACAATTAGCCGCAATTCAATTTGATTCTCTTTTAGACATAGACGAGCCAATCATTCCTAGGTTCATACTTGAGTTCTATGCTAGTGTAGGTCTTACCTCAAGTGATGAAGGTTACTTAAGTCTTCATTTTACTCTAAATGGAAATCTTGTCAACATCCCTCTTGATCAATTTGGTGAGGTCTTAGGAATTCCAAGTCAAGGTACATGTATTTACTCGGACAAATGGTCCTTAACAATCTTAGACTCCAATCTCGATAGGACGGCACGATATGCCACTCCTCTCCAATCAAAAGAAGTGATTAGGGACCATCTCTTCATTCCTAAGAACAACCCCACAAGAATGTATCGTGGTCGTGAAGTTGCTAGAGATCCATTCGCAATGGAACTTAATGAACTAAGACCCGAATTCAAGAAGATGGAGGATGTGTTAAGGGCAAATGTGATGTGCACCATAGGAAACCGTGATCATATCAATGCTTGTTTATGTCACATGATGTACAACATCTCTACTCGTCAACCCTTCAATCTTGCCTATTATGTTGCCAAACGAATGTGTGACATTCCGGTTCAAAGCAAGATTGCAATGCCTTATGGTATGCTCTTAACCCGACTTTATAGAGCCTTCGCACCCGCTCGTCCAAACCATCTAGGCTTTGTTCCGGATTACAATGAAATTGAACACACCTTCGTTCCTTTGAGTGATTTTAGGGTTAGTGTTGATAAGGGCAAACGTCCTCGTGTTCCAACATCATCCTCATCATCTTCCATGAGTGAAGATGATGGTATGCCAAATTCTAGGATTCCTCCACCCGAATACTTGAGCCATCTTCCTCCAATTCCACATGAATCCGCTGAGTATCGAAACATCAAAGGAATGGTGAAGAATCTGGGGCGTTGGATGATGAAATTACACAAGGGGATGAAGAAGTTGAAGAAGAAGCTGAGTTAATGGAGTGTTTGGTTTTAAACAATGTTGGATATTGTGTTGTTAAATTTCTATGTGTCTTGAATTTATCTGATAATACTTATTGTGTATGTGTAATAACTAACACTTGCAGGTAGATAACCATCATGGTTATCAATTTTCCGGGTGATTGCCTATGTTTGGCATAACACCTAAAACGGTAAGTTTCTAAGTATGGATTAAACTATGTGCAATCATGTGTTAATGTTATCATATTTAGTTGTTTTGCTATACATATTAGATGTTAAGTAAGGTCTAGGTGTATTTTCGGGTTTTCGTCGAAAAACGCGAAATATGACATATGTTCTGTTTACTTTCTTAGTTTTAGGCCTACGGATCCCGCGGATCCCAAAACAGGGTTCCGCCAAGGCTTATCGTTGGATCCGCCATCCGCCTACCTGCGGATTTGGCGGATCCCAGAAAATGGTTCCGCCTTTTATCCACTTTGGATCCGCAGGTTTCCCAGCAAAATTCTAAAACTTTTTCGACTCATCCCGATTCTTAAATCTTAGTGTTTAGTATAATCTAGGATTCATGTACTAATCATAATTCATCTTAGAATCATTTAGGAATTCTTAGAAACTTAGGAACAAAATTTCCCACCAAAATTTAAATTTTTAAACTTGAGGTATGAGTTACCAAACCAATACAAAGAAGGAACCCTTTTTAGGGATCCGTCAAATCCGTGGACATATCAAATCATCAGATTTTCCACTATCCTCTTGTATTAACTGCATATCCAAAACATATTACTCAACCAAAGCTCAATGGATTGACTTCATTGATATGACCTGCACAATTTTCTGTTCCAAATCATTAGTAACCAACATTCTCTATTGGATTCACATCAAATCCAAACACACAGACTCACAAACCTTCTGTCTATAAATTAGTACTTTAGGATCATTTCTTCACACAACAAACACTTCCTCTCCTGTACACTTTAGATATCCTTCTTCACCATGACTAAGTCACACAACTCTTCCACATCTAGAACTCCAAGAAGAACAGCTCGCATCAGTGTTAAACCTTGTTGCTTTATCAACTTAGCAAACTCCTCATCTGAGGAAAATTTTCCTCTCAATATATCATCACCCATTGCTAGTGAAAATTTCCTTACACTTTCCACCCCAACACCATCACATGTTGTTATAAAAACACCACCACCAACCGTTACTCCAATAGCCACTACTCCACCACCGGCTCCATCACAGACTGTTAGATCACCATCACCACCAAAATCACCTAAACTCCAACCCTTGGAATTATTTAGGACTCCTCCTACATCACCACATCTTGATGACTTAGAAGAACTTTCACCAAAATTACCCAATCTTCCACCCATGACTTTTGAAGGTCAACAACCCATGCTTTTTCACCCGATATACCCGGATATCCATGGCCCTTTATACCATGATGCACAATCATCCCAACCTCAACAAAAACCTCTCTCACCCACATCCACTCTAGTTGCCATTGACGAGGCAATGTGGATGAATATCCCTCACACCCAAGAGGAGGTTAGTGAAGAGCTTAATCGTCTCTACACTCTCTCGGGTATGGTTGACCATCGCCTTCATGAAGCAATGGACATCCAAAACATCCTTATGAACTCCCTCCAAACACCACAACAACCATCCAACAACAACAACACCCAACCACCATCACCACCACCACCACACAACTTGGACCCTAGTCTTCCGCCCGGCTTCTCAAGTCATGATTGCGCACATTGTGAGAGAACGGCTCACTTGGCCCAAAGGACCAACATCTTGGTCCATGAGCTTCAAAACGAGATGAGGTTCATCTTGAACCATGTTCTTGAACGTTTGAACGCAATCTCTCATCCTCCTCAATAGGAGCTCTTTAGATTAGTTGTTTGGATTTTTCTTTTTAAGTTGTTTCTTTAGGACTTTTTATTTTTTAGGATGTCTTCTTATTTGTAACATCATTTCTCCATTGTGACTTTTGTCACAAAATTTTCAATTTATATGAATATGATGTTTTATGCTTATGAGTGATCAACATATTGCATATTATCATTATCATTATGAACTAACATTCCTATATTGCATATATTATATCCGGCATATGATTGCTTTAGGTACAAATTATGATCAGACACTTACTTTGACTTTGTAAAGTCAAAGACTTGTTTGGGAGAATACTTCACATGCATTCTACTTCTTCATTGAAGTCATTTCATAACTAACACTTCTTTTGCAGCATATCATACCCTTCAATAGTATACGTAACTCGAGAAGTGAGGAGTATACATCGAGGGGGAGCATCTCATAAGCATCTCATATACTAACCGTTTGTTTTGTAGATTCATGCATCATTTACTTGATTACTCCATTTAGGGGGAGTATAAAACAAGGGGGAGCTCTTAAAGTTCTCAAAATCGCATTCCGCTTCGCTACTCTTTTTGTTTCGACAAAAAGGGGGAGAAAGGACTAAGTTTGCATCAACTGTGAATTATCACAGTACATACATTTTTTTTTTACAAAACTTTTCTTTAAATAAACAAACTTAATATATATTTTTAAGAACTCATGCTATATTTATTCTCTTGCTCAAAAATATACTTTATGTTTTGTCATCAACAAAAAGGGGGAGATTGTTAATACAAATAGCGTCCCAAAAACGTTATTTATATTCTTTGATCTTTCATTAGTTTTGTTAATGACAAATATAAGGAATATCTTTTAGCAAATAATAAATACTAGCTTAGTCTCTTAAGTACACACTTTACACTTCACATATTAACTTAGAATTACAAGTTTAGTAACTTGTTTCCTTAAAAGGAAACTTTAATTCATAATCTATGCCATGACATCATTGTATGCATCACATACAATATCTTTGATATATCTTGGTTAGATATGCAAGCAACATAGTTGACATTTGAAGATCTTGGATGATATGGTAAGATACAACTAAGATATGGTAAGAGACAACTATTACATAGCTGTCACATCCCACGGATCCAAGTGTTATAAGGGACGGATCCCTTTTGAAGGATCCGCCGGATCCGTGGGAGCCTTTCCTTGCTTGCCTATAAATAGCAGGCTTGGTATTTGATCTTGGCATCACTCATATAGCTTAAACACATATACTCATTCAGTATATATCTTACTAACATCATTCATAGTTGCATTTCACTTTGATCTTCCATTTTGTAGAAAGGAGATCAAGCATTCAAGGATCTACAGAACCGTAATCCTTTAGTTGCATTACTGTGTGATCTTATAGTTTGTTTCACACATCATATCTATCATTTGTAATCAGTGAGTGTGGTTAGTACTTTAGTCCTTAAAGTACAAAGAGTGTAGGGAGTGGTTGTACCCGTGTAAAGAACTCGACATCTAGCTTAGTGTCGGTAAAGTAAGTAGGCGACGTCAGGTTGGTTCTACCTTGTGAAAAGAACCCGGTGTTTAGCTTAGTACCGGAAAAGGAAGTAAGCGACGTGTAAAGGTTTTCTCCGCCTAGGAAAGGAGTTTGTTTCTTAGTGAAAGATAAACTCTCAAGTAGGAAACTCGGGGAGTGGAGTAGGGCAAGGAATAGAGTTCTTGTAGCCGAACCACTATAAACAACTGTGTCGTGTGGTTTGATCTTTCCTCTCTTTATCTTTTGTTTACATTGTGTGATTATTTATTTGTGATTGTTTCCTTTGAATTAACATATAGTAACAAAGCAAATAAAACTTTAAAAACGGTAAAAACTATTCAACCCCCCTTCTAGTTTTCCACATCTTGTATAAGAGTGTAAAATACTTCGACAAACGGATATCTACTCTCTTGTATAAGAGTGTTAGATTTTATATAAATTGCCAATTTATATAAATTGGATATATTTCTATCTAAATTGACATTTTGCCATAATTTATATAAATTTTGGTCAAATTGAAATTTCTATAGAAATTATCATTTTATCTAAATTGTAATTTACATAACCTTTGTCGAAATTGTAAACTTTTGACTTTGTCTTAATTATACTCTAATCAGATTTTGTAACTTTATTTAAATTTGTTTCGTTTATATAAACTGCAACTTCAACGATCACCAACAACACAACAAGACTTCGCAACAACATCCAAGCTTAACCTTCAACAACATCATCTCCTATTTCATTGCAAAGATCCTGAATCAACTTTATCACACCGAAAGCAAATGGAATCAAGTTCTCAAGCGGGACAGATGTCTCCAGTTGTGCAAAACGTCACGAAGGAACGTTGTCTAATGCACTTTCAAGGAGTTAAGAGTCAATGTGTGACAATCTCTGAAGCAAGGTCTCCAATGTTAAAACCATATTTATTCAATCGAATTTTTGGAAAACTCTTCGGATCTAAAAAGGATTTTTCAACCTTCGGATCTGGAATGGATTTTTCAACCTTCAGAGAGAAACTCTTGCACAACATATCTCAATTAGAGAATCAAATTGTACAAGGAGGTTACTGCATAGTAGCCTATCAAGCGCTCCGGACGCAGTTCAAATGGTTTCTTGACTTTAATTCCAGAAATGATCCAGATTATGAATCAACAAGAGAAATATGGAGTGAATGCGTCAGCAGACACCTGGACGTGGAAACGTTTAGACTTCAGTTGTTTGGTCATATGAGCACACTGGGACGGGTGCTTACTTCAAGATCACTTCATCTGAAAGAGATGCTGAATGAGAAGAAAGTGATAGAACGGGAAAGGGAGCAAACTGTGAGAGAAATGCTATTAAAGGAAATAGTGGGAAATGAGAAAGAGGCAAACAAAGAGGAACACACGGTCAATGTGGGAACAACATCTGATGCTAACTTGGTCTTCACGGAAACAGACACATCTTCAGAACAGCATGTTGAAAGCAGCACTCCAAGGAATGAAGCTGTTTGGGATACTGAAGCTGACCATATCAGATCCTCATCTGACATAGCAATATTGGCTACGGTACAACATTCACACGATAATGATAATGTTGTTTTGTTCGATAATGTGTTTGCTTATGACAAGACACATCCTGCGCATCCTGAGTCCATCAGTGACACATATGTGGTGAATCGGTTTGATAGTAATATCACTCCTACGACTCCAGATATGGATCCTAATGGAGGTGAGCCTGCCCAGGATGGATCTTCTCATGATCAAGATCATGCCATATTTGCTTCTTTAATCGATAATTTCAAACGTGAACTTGAAAAGTGCAAAGAGGACAATCGCAAAGCTAAGCAAACAAACGTCTTATTGTCCAAAGAGCTTGAAAAATTAACAAAAAGCAAAGACATTGAATTCTCAAACCTTAAATCTCAAGGTCAGAAATTTGTGGATGCAAATTTGAGCCCCGCTAACAGAAGGATCGAAACGCTTTTAAAAGAGAATGTTGAATTAAAAATGAGGCACTCAATGCTTCAGGAAAACACTTCAAATCTTAAGATTGTTAATACAAAACTTGAAAAAGAAAATCAAGAGTTTTCGAAACAAGCAACCAATCTTGAAGTAAAACTTCGAAAAACAGACCAAAGTGCTCAAACTCTTCAAATGATGATTCCTAAAGCTGAGAAAGTTCATAAGGGAAAATCAGGAATTGGTTTTGAAAATACAGATCAGGTTGAACATAAATTTTTGCCGAATGATGCTCTGTTCATGTCAGAAGAAGATGAAAAATTGGCAGAGGAAAAACACTTAAAAGCCAAAAAAGGAAAAAGCCCACTCTCGTACCAAGGCTTTGTGTATGGTTGTATACAATTGTCAGAAATACCAAAACCACCTTTAAAAAGAAAAGAAAAGATATGTGAAAAGATTTTTCAAAGAAGTTCAACTTGCTACATATGATGCTAAATTATGCAAAATAAAGCAAGGAAACAGTTTTGCAATCTTAAATATCACATTGACCACACGTTAAAGGTCATTTGGTCAAAACAACAATACACCGATCGTGACTACCGTCGTCTCATGTTATCAGACTCTTGGCTAAAAAGTGAAGTCTGTAAGTTACTAAAAGATGAGATTGAACCTCTTGTGAAAAATATCAATTTCAGTTTTGAACACTTTGAAAAATTTCTTGTCACTGAAATGAGAGAAGATTTAAAGTACATCCATTCTCTTGAAGATGAATTTGATGCAAAATGCTTAAATCTTGATATTCAAAAAGAATTTTTCACAAATCAAATTGAGTCATTCAAATCGGTGTCTGTCAGCCTTGAGCATGAGAATGTGGATTCAGAACATACATATTTTTTGAAATCTGAAAATCTTTGTTTCAAAAGAAAAATCACTGAACTTTCAAAAGAAGTAGCTGAAGTCAAAGAAGAACTGTCAAAAAGAATTGCTTCTTCTGAAAACTCTTCGACATCAGTGCTTAAAGAAAAGGAAAAGATTTTTGAAGAAAATTGTGATGATGTCAATATCAAGTTTGATTTGGATGAACTTGATACAAAAAATATTGAATTGGAACATGTTGTGGCATCATTACAAAAAGAAAATGAGCATTTGAAACAGACTTACAAAAACCTGTTTGATTCAATCAAACGTTCACGTGTTCTGAATCAAAAATCAAACACGAAACAAAAGAAGTCTGAAGTATTGAAGCCTCAAGTTACAAAAGTTTCCTATCCAAATCCTCTATTTGATTCTAATTCTTCTGATTTTGAAACGGAAAATGCAAATCATGCGCTTCAAACAAAAGTGCTTGAGCTTGAAACACTTTTAGCTCAACGAACAAAGGATCTTGAGGATGCAAAAACTGATCTTTTCAACAAAACGAACAAATTCGAAACATATTTTGAAAGACTTGAAAAAGAAAATATTGTTTTCGAAAGGAAATTGGCTCGTAAAACGGATGATTCAAAAGCCGAAAAAGATCATTTTTTGAAACAAATTGCTTCTTTGGAATCTAAATTAGCATCTCAAGATCCTCTTCAAAAAGAATACAATGATTTGCGAATGTCATACAATGCCTTAAAAGCAAAGTTTGACGCTCTCAATCGATCAAAAGGCAAATCTCCTGTTTCAAATCTTTCAACACCAAAAGTGAGTGTTTCAAAGAAGGTTTACACGGGTGAATCTTCAAAACCATTTTCGAAAAAGGTTTCTCAGTTTACAACCTATTATTTGCAAAAAGGAAGGAAGTTTTCGAAGAAACCAAGATTTTCTGAAACGCTCACTCCTCAAAAGCTTTCAAGGTCAAACATGTCTCATGAAGAGACTTCAAGATTTCAAACTCCACAATCTAGCTTTACACGGGTAAGGCAAGTGTGGAGACCAAAGCAAAGTCCTTCAAACTCTGAAAAATTTCCGCTGCAAAGCAAGAATGACTCTATTTTGAAAAAGGATTTTAAATCTCCGTTGATTCCGCGAGTGTTATTTCCTGATGAAAAACCAGTTTTCAGTCCTCGTTGGAATTCAACTTCTTTGAACCAGATTGACACAACTTACAAATGGATTGCAAAACATGCTAAACCCGCTGGTGCAGTGCTCAAATGGGTTCCAAAAGTTGTTGTCTAATCTGGTCAAAATGGTTTTTGTTCAATTCAGTTCAAAACCCGAGCTTCAATAATGGCTTCTAATCACATCAGATTAGGACCCGAGCTTCAAAGAAAGGAAAGTGCCTCATCAAAAATTTCGAGCACTTATCCTAAAAATCAATGGCTTGTAAGTATTTCAGCTTACAACCCGAGCTTCAACGTTTTGGTTTATGCGCACATAACAGTGCATAACCCGTTTTTCAAAGAAAGGACCATGTTGTACAATTTATGGCAACAATCGTAAAAGAAAAAAAGTTTTCATGCAATGTTTATTCAAACTTCTTAATCTTAAGCAAAATTTTACTCAAAATTTCTCAAAAGGTTTTTCAAAACTTTTCAAAAATTTTGCTTAAGATTTTCAAACCTTTACTCCCCACTTGATCCAATGTTTTCAAAAACATTTCAAAACAATGCAAGTTTTGAGGGGGAGTATTTCAAAAAGAAATTTGTTCCAAAAAGTTCATGCAAATCATTTCTCCCTTCTAGCTTTCACAAAACAATGATTTTAATCAAACGGTATCAAAAATACCATCGAAATGCTATTTTTGAGGGGGAGAAATGTGATTAATATGTGATCATGGTTCGAATCTCAAAAAGACTCAGAAAATACCATCGAATTGACGAATCTTAAATGTCAGTAATCGAAAAGACTAGTCCAGGACGGGTAATAATTTCAAGATGGTTACCCATTGATGTAAACGTGTCTCGCAAAGGACTTGTCTGAGTAGAATGTACCAATTCGAGAGATGATCATTGAATATGACCGGGACGGGTAATAATTTCAAGCTAGTATACCTAGTGATGTAAGCGTGTCTCGCGAAGGTTATGTTCATCAAAAATCTCTCATTTCAAAATGTGCGAACTCTACCCAACATGTGCAATTTATTTCAAAAATGCATGAGCACATGTGAAGGGGGAGTGTTACAAAAACGCAAAACTCTCAATGTGATCTAAATGTGTTTTCTCATAAACATGTTGAGAGATTTTCAAATGGTTTTATGGCAAGTGATCAACAAATCTAGGATAATCATGGTGTAATAAGGTGATTATGGTTAGGTAATGTCTAATGATCCGCCAGAACCGGAGGGATCTACCCAAGGACAATTCCAATTTCTTAGAATTAGAAATCCTTAGGTATGATTGAAAAAAAGGAGCAAAATGAGAAAGGAGAAAGAAGGGGTTGAAGAATGAAAAAGAAAAGTTTAATGATAGGGTGAAAAGAAATAGCCCTCCATGAAAACTTAGGAAAGAAACCGGGTTAATACATATGCTATCGGTACTCACTAAGGTGATACTGATATTGAAGACAAGACGTCATGGACCCAGTGACGCGGTGCACAAACCCCTCCTAGCCACTCAGATATCTCTTAAAAGATATTTGTTTCATTTCTCACGGAGATCAATGCATAATCTATCGACCTCTCACTCCGAGATGAGTTGATATTGAAAAGGTGACACTCTGCTCCATGCCTCCGACGACTGAAACCAAAAACGCACATAATTGAGTCTAGAGCCATGAGATTCATCAAAGATCTCTTAGGAACACTTCCAATAAAATAAACTTGTGTTCACCAAAAAGGACATAAGTTGTAAGTGTCATAATGAGATCTGAACCTAGAAGAGTTGGACGATTTATTGCTAACTGTTTTATGCAGGTACTGAAGAAAGTCCATCGATCATCGTATGTCTCAACATCTACATTAGAAGAATAGACGTTGTAAATACATGAAGATGTTGATCAAGGAAAAGAACAATCCAAAAGGCGATACGATGAAGATCACAATGCATGAAGGAACAAAGAATCACAAAGTTCAAGACCCAGAAGTCTAAAGATCTAATCACGTAGTGCATAGTTTGAATGACCATCCCTTAGGGGGAGATTGTTAGCTTTAATTTTAGTATTAAAAGTGATGGTCATTCAAACACATTAGAACTTTGTATAATTTGGGCTTATGTTAGATTTAGTAATATTTGTAAAAGTCCAAGTTAATGGACTCAAGCCCAAGAGCTCACAAAGCCCACACAAAAGCCTTAATGGCAAAAGGCTTGTAGTATTTAAAGTGCAAAACTCCTCATTTGAGGATTGGTTCAGTGTGTAACTGTGTGTGTTGTGTGCTAAATATAAAAGTCTTTAACTTCTATATCTATCTCCATTATACACGATCCAACATATACATCATTGTCCCATCTCATTCTTGTGCTTAACATGTCCATCAAAAAGTGTGATAAAGAGTGATTATCGACTACAACTACCTTAACCGAAGCTCAACGCAGCACGAAGCATAAACCTTGGATGCTCTCAACGTGTACCCAACACTATGCATGGTCGTGAACACGAGCACGAACAACTCGAACATGAACGTCATAACTTGAGTACTATCTGATGTGGCTCAAACTCAGTCTGTGGCGCATCTCTCTCCCTCTCGTTTTGTTCTCTCTGTGAGATGCAGGGTGAAAATGCTAGTGATGAGATCGATTGATTACTTAGTCGTTGTGAAAGATACTAACTGACCAAGAAGGGTCAAAGGATTAAAAGCTTATTATGGGTCGAGAATTAAGTGATATGGGAACGTGATTGTTGACCCATTCATTTTACATATATACGAGGCAATGGCAAGCCCGTGCGTTGCACCAATTGTGTCTAAGTGTTCATAGCTTAATGGTTGGTACTCATTAGGTTTACACTATTTAAACTAATTACTTTTCTTTAAAAGAGTACATATAAAATTTGCACCAATTGTATCTAAATGTTCATAGCGTAGTTGTTAACGTGATGGTGAGGATAAAATATACAACAATGTATAACTTGGCTTGCTTCGGTAGGATTTTGTTAATTTTTAGGTAATGTTGGTGTCTTTATTTTGTGATCACTTTTAATTCAGGTCAAGTCAAAAACTCAAAATAATATTTAGACCCGTGCGATGCACACGGCCCTGTATCTAACACGATCTAACACATTCATGTTAGAAAAACGTGTTATCCATAAAACATTCCACACACTTCATGCAAAATCATGCATATATACGTGCTTGCTTATTATCTTGCATGGATTACATATATAAATTGTTGTCCATATATCAAAAGATGTAAATAAGCCAAATGATATATTGATACTGATCATTCTTATACTTATAGCAAAACAAATAGATACCTTATCCTCAAGTTGTTCCATGTGAATATCAGTACCACTAATATTTGTTATAGCATTTTCATGTGTTAATATAATGCCTTTTGGATTTCCATTGGTGCCACTTGTGTACATAATCATACTTATCCATTTTAAACTCTTCTGTATACCTTTACCTCCCACACCATTTAATGCGGCAAAAAACCACTACCCCAACTTTGGTATTGTCCTGCTAATCTTTGGTCCCGCCTTTGTAGTGAGTACCCGGATAAGACCGTTGACACCTCTTATGGGCACGCACTTGAGCAGTTGTCATTTGATATTGCTCTAGTCAGCCCACTTCATAGTCCTGAAACCGAACCTCTTGGATTGATTATAGACAGGCCTTTGGAAATTAACTGTTTAAGATTTCTTAAAGGGTGGAATGTTTGAAGACAACATGATGAATTATCATTTTAAATTCAGAGATATAATGGATGCGTGCCCATATCGTGCAAAAGTTGGAGGGTTTCCAAAAGAAAGAGTTTCCTCAATTGACACATCAAATGAGTTTTCCTTTATTATATACTCGTAATAGATTTAGCGACCATATATGTGGCTAACAACTAAATATATCAAGGGCAACACTCACTAACACAAGAATGCATATAACATGCAATATCTTTTTAAAGTTATAAACCTTAACGTTATACAACGCTTGTATGCGCACCATGCAATATCGTTAACCGGTTTACAACTCTCAACCGGTTTGAATTCAAACTACGAAATCCCTGTGTGAAGAAATCAAATGTATATAAATATCTAAACAAACCGCACTCTTTTATAGATAACAACCAATCAAAAGATGAATATAATATGAATAACACAAAAACAGCCAAACAACTATAATATAATCAAGAATAAAATCCGATGTGAGCGGAAATAATTATACTTTTTAATCCATTTACCGATAATAGAGTAGATAAAATAGATCCAAAATCACTGAACAAAAATGGTATTAAGTTTTAACCAAATTTTGCATGTTCTAAAGGCAATAAGGAGCCAATGTATAAAATCAATTAATCTTTTATTAATAAAATGCAACACAATAATTATCTAACAAATACTGTTATTTTTGAACAAATTCCATTTAACCCGTACAATATTAACTGTTATGACTGTATCCCGCGTATTCTTCTATTATCCATCATGCCTTTTGCCACCTTTGCTTAATTTGTCATACTGGTTTGATAACTGTAGAATGTAATGACGTTCTAAACTGACATTCTACATTATATCATCTCACCAATAACAATTACTGTCCAGGTTGTGGCTCACATTTGTGATTGATGATGGAACTGGAAGCATACATGGCACTATGTCAACACCTGATGTGGAATTATTAAAATATTGACTTGACTAAGTCAAATACATATTCTACTTACTGTACATGATACTCCATATACTTGATTTAAGGTTTAACTAATAGACATGACCCACATACACATAATGAGATCAAAACACTCCTGCACATGGATACATCATAATTATAGCATAACGAAAAGTAACGTGAACAACACAAAATTGATGAAGATATAATCTGTTAACAAAGGTGCAGTGGAAGCTATGCAACCAAGGGATGACATGAAAAAACAACACATACTTGATCAATCTCACAATTGGATTCTAACATCATTTTTATATGACCATTAATTCAGTATAGCTTCGGTTAATATACCCGCAAAATGGTAGCAGCCTTTGGCAGCAGGGGTAAATGTTCAAGATAGTGGCTTTTCGACGTTAACATCTTCAAACTAAATTCATTTGGGACTCCAATGTCTCTTTTTTCTTTGCATCAAGATCCTCAACACCAGCTTAATCTCTGACTTTAACCACAATTGCATATATTCTTCTTCGATATCAAGTCACTCTATTAATGTCTAGCTTTCTCGAATATGTCCATAACTTTCTTGTCCACCATCTTCACCCCATCAGTCTCGTTCAAGAAGGTCATCTTATGCTCCTGCAGATGAAGAAGGTACTGTCTACAACAACACCATAATATAGTTTTGTGCTACAAATATTAAATATCTAAAAGTTTCATGTATTTTTTTTCTTGCCTTTCTTTTTGTCACAGTTGATGATGGTAGCTCAAATGTCACTTCTTCAGATGATCAAGGGACTGAATTAGACATGGCTAATGATGTAAAAACTCATTCTGAAGATAAAAGCCATCCAAACTGAGTGTTTTGTAAATGGCATTTATAACATTTGCATGAATTTTGCATCACTTGTTTCAGAATCAAGAAACACATACATGTCTGATGAAACTATACACATGTTGTACGATGAGAGTTTTACCATCTTTGTATGTGGCCTATAGAAAATGATGTGGGCATGGTGGTAAAGATTGGTGTTAGCAATTAATTTAGTTAATTGTAAAAGTGATGGTCATTTGTTTATGGAATTTAAGTGTCTAATGTAATAATTAGTTAAGTTAGTGGGCTAGTGGTATTAGTCTCAAGTGTAAGTTAAATGTATAAGTGTAATACTTACACTAGCCCACCCATGGTCCAAGTCAAAGCCCATCAAACCCATTTGATGTGGCTGTGGTACGTATAAACACACACACTCACTTTGTCTAAGTGTGAATACCTTATTATTGTAAGAGAAGTGTATGTGTTTCATCCCTTAGTCCTTTGTATTATTTCTTCACAAAAGTTATAATCATTCGACAAGAAATTTACTACATACGATCCATACTACTTCTCTTGTTCTCTATAAGATCATGTGAGTGTGTTCATCATCTTGTTCTAGCGTGTTTGTGTGATAAAGAGGAGAAGCTTCGGTCCTTACAAGTGGTATCAGAGCAAGGTCATCAAGGTAGGATTTTTGTTTGTGTGTTCGGTTCCATAAACACCCTTTGTAACATTTTTTCTTCAAAAAATGCTACAACTTGTGTTTTCTTGAACTTCATACGCATATAAAGATCATTAAGTTGTGTTTGTTCGTGGTTTTGTGACTTGGTTTATGAGCTTAGTATCTTTCACTTGAGTCTTGTGTATTTGTGTTTTTCCAAAATCGTTATGCGTTCCAAGTATTCATTAGCTTCCTTCACTAAGGATTTGTGGTCCTTAACGAATTCTGCTGACTCTTTCAAAAGATTGTGTTCCACATTTTGAACAACCGCATAGATTGCAGCAATGTGTGGATTAATGTCATTGTCAAACATTCCTTTTAGTTCAGTATGAAAACTTGAAAACCAGTCTTTGTTGTTACTTTTTGTTTTGGATGCCACAATACTTTGAAGTGTTTCAATTCTCTGTTTAAGATCAACCAAATATAGTCTAGCTGCACTTGTTTCACAAGTGTTTTTAGATGCCATTTGTTCGATGTTAGACAGATGTTTTGAGACAAATATTCGTTTTGCGACAGCCACTGGTTGTTTGAAAAACATTGGTGACTCTTTTTGAAACAAATATTCATTTTGCGACAGCCAGAAAGTTTGTTAAGTTCATTATAGTCTATGGGTTTTATTTCTCTGTTCAATTGTCGCATTTTGATTCTACTCTCTTCAGAAAGCTTAATCGTCTCAACAGAATCATAACCCGGTGGAGGATCATGTACATCATTTATAAGAGTACCATCATATAACACATTCTGTTCTTTCTGAGCCTTTTTGAGATTATAAGGGTTTTCACATCCAATTGCCATTTTCTTTAAAGTATGTAAAATCGGGGTTTTATCGTTTATTAACAAATTAATTGTTTGTGCAGAATGTCCCGTTTTTACAAGTAAATCTTCCAACTTTGCAATGGTTTCCTTTTTGTCAGTAATCTCTTTAAGAAGATCCTTTTCATGTTTTGAAAACCTTTCATTCAACTGCTTCTTTTCTTTTTCAAGATTGGAATAAGTTGATTTTTGTTTTGAAAGCTGGATGGTTAGTTCAGAAATTTCTTTGTTAAGAGATTTGATTTGCAAATTCAAATTAACATCGAGAGTGTCAAATTTTATTTGCAAACGTTTCTCTCTTAAATCAGAATCTCTTAAGCTAACCTCAAGATCTGTCTGACGTTTGTTGTGAAAATCAAAAGCTTTTTCATTATCCTTATAACTCTTAAGCTCAGTGGTCAATTCGTCATTCGCGGCCTTAACATCGCGATTAATCTTTTTGACCTTTTCTATTTCCATACTACAATTTTGCAATAATGATTCAAACATAGCACGTGTTTCCTCATCATTATCAGTATGCTGTGACTCGAATTCTTCATTAGGATCCATATCTGGAGTTACCAAATTAGTATTACTACAACTTGGTTCGTCCATATATGTATCGTAAATGAGATTAGGAGTCGCAGGATGCTGTTCATTTTGAGGTGACATATCAAACATTTCATTATTGTGACATGTAGCATATGGTTGTACCTCAGAAACCACATTTGTGTTAAAAGCAGGAGGTGCTTCCGAATCCGTGTCGTACTTTGCCTCCTGGAGATTTGCCATAAAAATGCAGTTTGCATCGATGTCCTCTTGATTTTCATAATTATCCATAATATCCATGAAGTCATTCTCTTCTGCACTCAACTGAAGCCCAGCCGTTTCCTTCTGTGCCAACATTAATGCTTTCTGCAAATACGCTGGATCCCTCTTATTCGGCTTGTTGGGACAGTTCCTAGCCAAGTGACCAATACCCTGACAGTTGAAGCATTTCATCACATTACCCTGAATCACATTCCCAGCTCCCTGAGCAGCAACATTCCCAAACTGATTCCCAGCATTCTGTACCCTTTGATTACCAACAGCTGTACCAATCTGATTCCCTGCATACTGACCCATCTGATTACCAATATACTGCCCTGCATTCTGATTACCCATCTGATATCTTGGAGCATATCCCTTCTGATTCCCGTATCCCCTAACCATCTGTCCTTACTGTCCCATGTTGAAACTCGGCTATGCAATTTGCTTGTTGCGAGTGTTCGATGAGATTCGTTGATTGTTGTTGGTGGGTGTGGAGTAGTGTCCTTGGAATGCTTTTGTTAGGTAAGCAAAAGCTTGAGTCAAAGCAGCAGTTGACTCATCTTGATCATTAAGATCTGGTTCTTGGTGTTGCGGGTATTGTTGTTGTGGGATTACCTGTTGTTGTTGTGGGTAGAACGGTGTTTGAGGATTGTATTGTTGTTGCATGAATTGTTGGGATGAAGATGAAGAGGGTTGTGTATTAACTGTTGCAGGTGTAGGTGTTTTGGACTATGAGTGCAAGAGGATCTTGTTGTTTTGTTTGTTTCTCTTTTCTGACTTCATTTGCCTTTGCTTGGTTTTGTTTTAGGAAGTCATAAAGCTGATCATAGTTCACCTCGTGAAGGTTCTTTGTTTGGTTGACAATAGTGACATATCGTCCCCATTCCTCTGGAAGGTTGTTGATGAACTTGATGTTTTGAACAATTGGTTTAGGTGCCAAATTATTTCTGATCAACTCATTCATTAGAGTACAAAACCGTGTGTAGTAAGATTCAATCTGTTCAGCTGGTGTGGATGTGAACTTCTCCCATTCAGTCAGAAGCTTGTTTTCCATGTCTTGTTTACCAATGTCTGTACCATAATAAAGTCTTTTGACTCGTTCCCACATAGCATGAGCAGTTTCACGACTGTCTACAGCACAGAATATTTCTTGTGGTAAACCAAGTTGGATTAAATGCATTGCCAAGTCATCTGCTTCAATTTGCTTCCAATATGCCAATGTGTATTCCTCTTCCGTTTGTGTCCGGAAGGTTGCTTCAATTGGAGGTGTTGCATCAGGATTCCCAGCTGTGACTTGAATCTGACGAGGCTTGAATGGACCTTTCTCGACGGAGTTAATCAAGAGTCTACCTTGACCTTGAGGCATGGTTCTCATGTATCGAAGCATACGACTCGTCCATGGAAGATAACCACCTTTTTCTAACGTTGGAGGACGGTTTTCTGAACCTGCGGCATGAATGTCTTGTTGTGTAGTCATCTTTGAAATATTGTATGATAAAGTGGATTGAGGATCGTTTCAACAAAATAGGAGATGTTGTTGTTGAAGGTTAAACTTGGTTGATGTTGTTGTGAAGCCTTGGTTTGTTGTTGATGATCGTTGAAGTTGTAGGTTTAAATGAACGAAACAAATTTAAATAAAGTTACAAAATTTGATTAGAGTATAATTAAGACAAAGTCAAAAGTTTACAATTTCGACAAAGTTATGTAAAATACAATTTAGATAAAATGACAATTTCTATAGAAATTTCAATTTGACCACAATTTATATAAATTATGGCAAAATGTCAATTTAGATAGAAATATATCTAATTTATATAAATTGGTAATTTATATAAAATCTAACACTCTTATACAAGAGGGTAGATATCCGTTTGTCGAAGTATTTTACACTCTTATACAAGAGTTAAAATACTGAGTTCACTTTTGAATTGACGAAATTACGTTCGAATCAAATCCTTAAAAGTTATTTAACTTTGAAATCATTTTACACAAGTACGAGGGCCAAAACTGCCAATTCTGAAAGTTCTCTAAGGCTGCTGGAAAGACAGGGACTGAAACTGTCAATTCTGAAAACTGCACCTTTGTCCGATATCGCAAATGCTTTGTTGTCCGATATCGCAATTGCACAAAAGATATTGGACAAGTCTGAATTGCGATGTCTGATGAGGGCTGATTTGCGATAGTTTCTGATGAAGCCCAATTGCGATATTTTTATCGCAAATTGAATTGCGATAATTCGGCCAAACTTGATTTGCGATAAAAGTTCAAAGTCTGAATTGCGATAAAACGCTGAAAGTTGATTTGCGATAAAACGCTGGCTGAACTGGAATTGCGATAAGACGACTAAAGTGCCAATTGCGATAATCTGCTGAGGTTTACCAACTTTTTGTCTTTTAGCCTTCCAAGCCCACGCTTTCCACTGCCACTTCCTTGCAACTTGTAGGACTTATTTCCACCCACTTCTACCAACTTTGACTTATCACTTACCAACTCTACTAACTCTAATAATTCAACTTTCACTAAAATAATCAAAAACAAAACACAAATACACAAGATTCAAGTGAAAGATACTAAGCTCATAAACCAAGTCACAAAACCACGAACAAACACAACTTAGTGATCTTTATATGCGTATGAAGTTCAAGAAAACACAAGTTGTAGCATTTTTTGAAGAAAAAACGTTACAAAGGGTGTTTATGGAACCGAACACACAAACAAAAATCCTACCTTGATGACCTTGCTCATTGATACCACTTGTAAGGACCGAAGCTTCTCCTCTTTATCATACAAACACGCTAGAACAAGATGATGAACACACTCACAAGATCTTATAGAGAACAAGAGAAGTAGTATGGATCGTATGTAGTAAATTTCTTGTCGAATGATTATAACTTTTGTGAAGAAATAATACGAAGGACTAAGGGATGAAACACACACACTTCTCTTACAATAATGAGGTATTCACACTTAGACAAAGTGGGAGTGTGTGTGTTTATACGTACCACAACCACATCAAATGGGTTTGATGGGCTTTGACTTGGACCATGGGTGGGCCAGTGTAAGTATTACACTTATACATTTAACTTACACTTGAGACTAATACCACTAGCCCACTAACTTAACTAATTATTACATTAGACACTTAAATTCCATAAAGAAATGACCATCACTTTTACAATTAACTAAATTAATTGCTAACAATCTCCCCCTAAGGGATGGTCATTTCAATGATGCTCCCGTGATTGGTCTTTTGCTCTTGATGTCTTGATCTTTAAGTGTCAATGTATAATATTCTTCATTTGATGTTCCTTCATGCACTGTGATCTTCAAAGAATCGTCTTTCGGTCGTTCCTGCCTTGATCTACTTCTTCTGTCCGGATGCGTCGTCGTTGTAGATGATGATGGTGGATGGACTTTCGTCGATACCTGCATAAGACAGTTAGCAATAAATCGTCCAGTGGCCATCATGTCGTGAGGCAAGATCCTTAGATCTCATTAAGACTCATACAACTTGTATCCTTTTGAGTGAACACAAGTGTATTGCATAGGAAGTGTTCTTAAGAGATCTTTGATGAATCTCATGCCTCTAGACTCAATAATGTGCGTTTTGGTTTTAGTCATCGGAGGCATGGAGCAGAGTTCCACCTTTTCAATATTAACACATCTCGGAGTGAGAGGTCGATAGATTATGCAGTGTTCTCTGTGAGAAATTAAACAAATATCTTTTAAGAGATATCTGAGTGGATAGGAGGGGTGGTGCAATGCGTCACTGGGTCCATGACGTCTTGTCTTCAATATCAGTATCACCTTAGTGAGTACCGATAGCAGATGTATTGACCCGGTTTCTGACCTAAGTTTTCATGGAGGGCTATTTCTTTTCACCCTTTCACTAAACTTTTCTTTTTCATTCTTCAACCCCTTCTTTCTCCTTTCTCATTTTACTCCTTTTTTCAATCATACCTAAGGACTTCTAATTCTAAGCTATTGGAATTGTCCTTGGGTAGATCCCTCCGGTTCTGGCGGATCATTGGACATAACCTAACCATAATCACCTTATTACTCCATGATTATCCTAGATTATTTGTCACATGCCATTAAACCTTGTGAAAATCTCTCAACGTGTTTATGAGAAAACACATTTTGTTAACACATTGAGAGTTTTGCATTTTTGAAACACTCCCCCTTCACATGTGCTCATGCATTTTTGAAATAAATTGCACATGTTGGGTAGAGTTCGCACATTTGAAATGATTGACTTTCAATGAACATGACCTTCGCGAGACACGCTTACATCACTAGTTAGACTAGCTTGAAATTATTACCCGTCCCAATCATATTCAATGATCATCTCTCGAATTGGTACATTCTACTCAGACAAGTCCTTTGCGAGACACGCTTACATCACTGAAAAACCAGCTTGAAATTATTACCCGTCCAGGACATGTCTTTTCGAGAACGGACATTTAGATTCGTCAATTTGAGGGTTGTTCTGAGTCTTTTTGAAGAACTCTTTTTGAGATTCAAACCCCAAAAATTTTTGATCACATTTTAATCACGTCCTCTCCCCCTTATATTTAATAAACACTTAATCTCCCCCTCAAAAATAGCATGAAGTGGTATTTTTGAAAACAGTTGATTAAAATGAAACTATTTGTGGAGAGACGGACTGATTTTAGCATGAAAATCGGAACATTTTTCTTTTTATACTCCCCCTTAAACAGAGAATTGAAACACTTCAAATTATTGTGGCATCCAAAACCAAAAGTAACAACAAAGACTGGTTTTCAATTTTTCATACTGAACTAAAAGGAATGTTTGACAATGACATTAATCCACACATTGTTGCAATCTATGTGGTTGTTCAAAATGTGGAACACAATCTCTTGAAAGAGTCAGAAGAATTCATTAAGGACCACAAATCCTTAGTGAAGGAAGCTAATGAATACTTGGAACGCATAACGATTTTGGAAAAACAAAATGACTCTCTCTCCTTCGAAGCTCTATCGACTGACATTATGTCTATTATTTACCAAACATATTCTGTTGAGGATGATGAAAGACTTCGAGCTGAGACTTCCGAAATTGTTGTAAAATATGAAACGGCACTTGCCAAGATTGAAAAACAAAATGTCACATATTTTAAAAAACTTTATACGAAAAAGGAAGAATGCAAGTATGACAAATTGTTGTATGAGCGCTCTTATAAAAACATGCAAGTTCAAATTGATTTTTTGAAGTCTCAGCTTGCAAGTCAAAAAGGGCAGGGTGAGGAAACTACGGGTATTGCACTATCAACCCCCTTGCCTAATGAGAAACAAAAAGAGAAAGATGTTGTCGAAACATCGAATGTAATAGCACCTGGCCTTTATAGGATTAGTCTCACTACTGCGTCTGCCTCTACATCTAAAACGTATATGGCGATAGACAAAAGTAAGAAAGATAATCCAAATGAGTCTAGGAATGCTACAACAACATCTAAGGACAACAAAATAAATTCTAATGAGTGTGCCTTACCTTCTACAGGATTAGAAAGCAACTCTAGGAGCAAAAGATAGTCTAGGAGCAATAACAAGAAACCTAGTGTCTCGCCTGTTTCTGAGAGGACATGCAAGAAAGTAGAAGAACACCATAGGAATTTACCGCTTTCCAAGAAGAAACATGTATCATCTAGTTGTACTATTAAGACTTCTGTTTCTAATGCATGTAATGATTCTGATTGTTTAATGCAAAAGAAATCTTTGTCTAAAAATGCTTGTGATGATAATGTTTCTAATGATGAGAAAAAGAATGATATGCCTGAACAGAAAAAGGTTCCTTTAGTAACTAAGGCTAAGTCTAGATATATTCGAAGACTTATTGCAAAAGCTAGGAAAACCACTAGCAGCCTATTACCTAAGGATCATACTAAGTTTTATGCATGGAAACCAACGGGTAGAAAGTTTGCACTTAAGAATGGCACATTAGAAATAGTTCCCAATGCATCTAAGGAAACCAGTTCTAAGTGTAATACACATGTTACTTCTAACCCCTTGGAACCAAATGTTAAACGGTTTCCATATACAAAATCATCTGTTCTTTGCAGGTCATTGAAATTTGTCTTTGGATCGTTGACTCGGGTTGCTCCAAGCACATGACCGGGAATCTGAAGCTGCTGATCAATTTTGTGTGGCAGTTCATGGGGACTGTGCGTTTTGGGAATGATCATGTTGCAGCTATTCTGGGTTATGGAGATCTTTGGTTTGGAAACTACTTGATCACTTGGGTTTACTATGTCGAAGGGTTGGGACACAATCTGTTCTCAGTCGGATAGTTTTGTGATGCTGATTTAGAGGTTGCTTTTAGGAGAAACACTTGCTTTGTTAGAAATTTGGTTGGAAATGATCTCTTAATTGGGAATCGTGGCACCAATCTCTATGCAATTGACATAAACCAAATGGCCTCTTCATCACCTATTTGTCTCATGACCAGGGCAGGTGAAACAAAATCCTGGTTGTGGCATAGACGTTTGTCCCATCTGAATTTCGACACAATCAACAAGCTTGCCAAAGACAACATCGTCTCCGGTCTTCCAAAATGTAAATACACCAAAGAACACCTATGTCCATCTTGTGAGCAAGGCAATAGCAAAAAGGCAACATTCAAACCTAAACCCATACCTAGTTCGGTTGATAGGTTGCATTTGTTGCATATGGACTTATGTGGCCCAATGAGAGTTCAAAGCATAAATGGGAAAAAGTATATTCTTGTAATTGTTGACGACTATTCAAGATATACATGGGTAAAGTTTTTGAGATCAAAAGACGAAGCACCAGGCACCATCATCACCTTTCTGAAGCATATTCAAGTTTTACTTCAAGCTCCAGTTAGGATAGTAAGAACAGACAATGGCACGGAATTTGTAAATCAGGAGTTAAGAACATTCTTTGAAGAAACTGGTATTACACACCAGACATCAGCTGTTAGAACTCCACAGCAGAATGGGGTAGTTGAAAGAAGAAACAGAACTCTTGTGGAAGCTGCTCGCACAATGCTGATTTATTCCAGTGCTCCGTTATTCTTATGGGCTGATGCTGTTTCTACTGCTTGTTTTACTCAAAACCGATCCCTAATCCATCCAAGATTCAATAAAACCCCATATGAACTTATCAACAACCGAAAACCGGATATTTCTTATCTTCATGTATTTGGTGCTTTATGCTATCCAACAAATGACAGGGAAGATCTGGGAAAGTTGAAGGCTAAGGGTGATATTGGAATCTTCATTGGTTATTCTGAAAACTCGAGGGCATTCAGGGTGTATAACAGGAGAACGAAAAAGATCATGGAGACGATGAATGTGAAGTTTGATGAAATTTCACAAATGGCTTCTGAGAGACTCGCTCTAGAACCCGCGCTTAACCCGATGACTTCCGGACATATCAGTTCGGGACTCGCACCTCAAGGAGCTCAATCAATTCATAACGAACAACCCACAACTCAAGAACTGGATAATTTCTTCGAGTTTATGTTTGATGAATACTATGGTGGCGCTTCGAAAAATGCATCTAACCAACATTCCGCTGCACCCACTCAACATCAACCACCACCACCACCACCAAATCCAGATGCATCCACAACATTCGAAGCTGGCGCACCACCTCCCTCAACATCAACATCATCTACATTTACCCCACTATCTCCAGTAATTGAAATTGTTCTACCAAGAATTGATGAGCAAGAACAAAATAATGTTGTGTTAGACGATGAAGTCTTTGAAAACCCGTTTGGAACGGAATCCGCTGAATCATCTTCCAGATTACATGAACTGTCTAACACACATTCATTCAGTCCAAGGTACCCTTCAACACTAAAGTGGACAAAAGACCATCCGATAGAACAGGTTATTGGTGAACCCTCAAGACCAATTCAGATGAGAAAACAACTAAACACCGATTGCGACATGTGCATCTATGTCTGCTCAGTCAGTCTCATAGAATCTAAGAACATTCGGGAAGCAATGGCAGATAATGCCTGGATTGAAGCGATGCAGGAAGAACTTCTTCAATTTCAAATCCATGACACCTGGGATTTAGTTCCAAGACCAATTGACAAACTAGTCATTGATCTTAAGTGGTTATGAAAAAACAAAAAGGATGAAGAAATGACTTTAATTCGCAACAAAGCTCGTCTGGTGGCAAAGGGATACAGACAGGAAGAAGGGATAGATTTTGAAGAGTCATTCGCACCAGTTGCAAGGCTTGAAGCAGTCAGGATTTTCTTAGCTTATGTGGCTCACAAGAACATCACGGTTTATCAGATGGACATCAAGACGGCTTTCTTGAATGGTACTCTGAAAGAAGAAGTGTACGTGAGTCAGCCAGACGGATTCGTTGACAAAGATCATCCGGAATACGCCTACAAGCTAAAGAAAGCAATCTATGGTTTGAAACAAGCCCCACGGGCGTGGTATGACGAGTTATCATCTTTCCTACTGTCAAATAATTTCTCCAAAGGAACAATTGATCCGACCTTGTTTACAAGAAAACACAAAAATGATATTTTGATTGTTTAGATTTACGTGGAAGACATCATATTTAGGTCCACTAATCCGAAACATTCAAAACATTTTGAAAATCTCATGAAAAGAAAATTCGAAATGTCCATGATGGGTGAATTAAAATTCTTTTTAGGCTTACAAATTCATCAATCCCCACGTGGAATTTTTCTTAATCAGGCTAAATACACAATTGAGATTTTGAAAAAACATGGAATGGATAATTGTGACTCTGTTGGAACTCCAATGGTCACTTCACCCAAAATAGGCGCTGACCTATATTGGAAACCCATGGATCCGAGGAAATATCGGAGCATGATTGGGTCTCTCATGTACTTAACTGCAAGCCGACCAGATATTCATTTTGCTGTTTGCTTACTTGCACGGTTTCAGGCAAGGCCTACCGAACTTCACCTCCAAGAGGATAAACGGATCTTTCGATACCTTCGAAGAACCATTAACATGGGTCTTTGGTATCCGAAGGATTCGGAGTTTACACTAATAGCATTTTCAGATGCAGACCATGCCGGTTGCCAAGTTACAGCAAAGAGTACATCAGGCGGAGCACAATTTTTGGGAGAAAAAGCTAGTAGGCTGGTCATCAAGGAAACAAGACTGCACTGCTTTATCAACAGCAGAAGCCGAGTATGTGTCTCTATCTGCGTGTTGTGCTCAAGTCCTTTGGATGAGATCACAACTTACAGATTATGGTTTCTCTTTCAACCGCATACCTTTGTATTGCAATTCAAAAAGTGCCATAGCCATCTCGTGCAACCCAGTGCAACACTAGAAGACCAAGCATATTAGAGTCCGCTATCACTTCATAAAGGAACACGTTGAATAGGGTACTGTTGAATTGTTTTTTGTGAAGACTGAATATCAACTCACCGATCTATTTACTAAAGCCCTCCCAAAAGAGCGGTTTGAAAACTTAGTTCGACGAATTGGAATGCGAAGCCTGACTCCCGAAGAGTTAGAAAGTCTTCTCGAATCTTCTTGATTTATATCAACAAGCTTCGAATGTAAATATTTTTGTAAATATATACCTGTTAAAATCAATACTGTAAAAATAGAAAATTTCAAAAAGACATAAAAAATATAAAACTCAAAAACCAAAAATATTCTTCTCACGACATGTCTCTCGTATAATCGATATTCTGTACGTATATAGAAATGTCATTCAACAATGATACGGGCATGTACAGATGCTTGAGCGAGAGTTCTTTTTTTTTATGTTTTTCTAAAACATGTCGTTTCTCAAATTTTTCTTTATTAAGGCTTTCGTATATTTCAGTACGGAACCCGTGCTTTATTGTGAAATCTTTTATCGTGGCCCGAGTACTCCAACTCGAAAAGATTTCATATAAAGGCTACATTGAATGACTTCTGATTATTTCCGATCAGGACTCGCAATGTTAATGGCAAAAAGCTAAAACCAGTGAGCACTTAATCAAAATTGTTTCAAAAAGATTTTTCAATATCTTTTTATAAATTTTGTGCTCACATCAACTCCCTCTAAGTCCCCTAAATGCTTTTAAACTCAATTGTTTAATCAAATGCTCTGTTTAAGGGGGAGTATAAAAAGAAAAATGTTCCGATTTTCATGCTAAAATCAGTCCGTCTCTCCACAAATAGTTTCATTTTAATCATCTGTTTTCAAAAATACCACTTCATGCTATTTTTGAGGGGGAGATTAAGTGTTTATTAAATATAAGGGGGAGAGGACGTGATTAAAATGTGATCAAAAAGTTTTGTGGTTTGAATTTCAAAAAGAGTTCTTCAAAAAGACTCAGAACAACCTTCGAATTGACGAATCTAAATGTCCGTTCTCGAAAAGACATGTCCTGGACGGGTAATAATTTCAAGCTGGTTTTTCAGTGATGTAAGCGTGTCTCGCAAAGGACTTGTCTGAGTAGAATGTACCAATTCGAGAGATGATCATTGAATATGACCGGGACGGGTAATAACTTCAAGCTAGTCTAACTAGTGATGTAAGCGTGTCTCGCGAAGGTCATGTTCATTGAAAGTCGATCATTTCAAATGTGCGAACTCTACCCAACATGTGCAATTTATTTCAAAAATGCATGAGCACATGTGAAGGGGGAGTGTTTCAAAAATGCAAAACTCTCAATGTGTTAACAAAATGTGTTTTCTCATAAACACGTTGAGAGATTTTCACAAGGTTTAATGGCATGTGACAAATAATCAAGGATAATCATAGAGTAATAAGGTGATTATGGTTAGGTTATGTCCAATGATCCGCCAGAACCGGAGGGATCTACCCAAGGACAATTCCAATAGCTTAGTGTTAGTGCAAATATTATGATATTTAAACTAAACGATTTCTTCGGTTTTAATAATGACAAACATGTAACTTGAATATATAACGTAAAATGTGCAAGTTACTTGTAAACACAAATCATCAATGCATACTTACATCAACATCTCTCGACGCCTCAAGTATGCTTCAACAAAGTCGTAGATTTCCATCCCGACGTAAATCACTCAAGGTATGGACAAACAAATCTACTACTTGACAAATGATCAAAGGATTATATTTTTCTAAACTTCACATTTTTATAAATGTGACAAAACATTTTTAAAAAATACATTTTACAAATTATTTTTGAATTAAAAAAAAATGTTTTATTTGGAAAAATCATTTCAAATTATTTTGAATTAGTAACAGCTATTTTTCCCCCCAAAATAGCTCCAAACTTCCCCAAATAAACCTTCACCACTAAAAGACAAAATTTGGAGCGTCTGGAGCGTTTTCGACACCGACGGCTCCAAGGTTCCGTTAAATATTTAACGGAGCCGTGGCACAATTAGTGGAGCCGTCCGTACGTAACGGCTAGATTTTTCTTTGCCTATAAATAGTGGACCATTTCACACTTTCAACTTGATTTTTCCAGTCCTTTTTCTCTGGTCTAATCCCTCCTCACTTAGAAAACTTTCTTTGATCATTTGGAGAGTCTTAGGTTGTTTAAGAGTGATCCAATCATCCACTCAAGTGATCCTCTTCATTCCTCTTGATTAGCAAGAGAAGAACACAAAGTATCCAAGTAGATACAAAGTGTTGTCATCCCTCTTGATTAGCAAGAGAAGAACACAAAGTATCCAAGTAGATACAAAGTGTTATCATTCCTCTTCATTTTATCAAGAGAAGAACTCAAGGTATCCAAGAAGATACAAGAGTTATAGTTGTTAGGTCTTGTAACATTTGTTACACTCTTGATTGTATCATAGCATACATCAAGATCATTTTACCTTTGTGAGAGAGAGTGAGTCAAGATCAAGTGTGATCTTGTAGAGATAGTGAAGATCTCTTGAAGTCATTGGGCTTGTGTGATTGATCATGTGGATCAAGGGTAGATCGGGTAGATCGTGGTAGATTGGTGCTAGCTAAGATTAGCACTCGACATCTAGCTTAGTGTCGGAAATAGGATAAGCGACGTGTACGGTGTAGATCGGGTAGATCGTGGTAGATTGGTGCTAGCTAAGATTAGCACTCGACATCTAGCTTAGTGTCGGAAAACAAGTTAAGCGACGTGTACGGTTTTCTCCGCCTAAAGGGAGTTTGTTGATTAGTGAAGTAACTCTCGAGTTGGGTACTCGGGGAGTGGAGTAGGGCGAAGAGGAGCTTCGTGACCGAACCACTATAAATCATCGTGTCCGGTTTGCGCCTTCTTACTTATCTCTTTACTTTCATTTTATTCTTTATCGCTTTATATTTATATTTGCATTGCGTTTATGCTTGTGTGGCTAGTTGCATATGTTATGTTGATTATGTATGTGTCATGGTTGATTGTGCTTGTGTTGTAGTTTAATTTATTCATCCCTAGATGATATGTGATCATTGTTGACACTTTTCATATTACGTCACACTTGATTGGGTGTTTGATACAAAAGGTTTTAAGTTTTTTAAATGGAAACGTATTCACCCCTCTACGGTTTCCACAATTGGTACCAGAGCCACGTCGCTCAAATTTTTAAAACAAATGGTTTTCAAAATTGAGTACGATCCATGTATCAAATTACCCATGAAGGTGATAAAAATATGAAAAGTATTTAGTTACTTAATACTTACAAGTTTTGTTGTTAAGTATATGTTGTCATACTAGCTTGAAGGTTTTCTTAAATTGATAAAAGTTGGTTCTGTTCAAAAACTGATGTCAGACGTACGGCACCGTTAAATATAACGGACGGCTCCATTAAATATGGACGGTACCGCTAAATTTAACGGTACCTTCGTCTGTTTTTCAGAATTCGGTAATTTTAAAAAATTCGTATAAAATCAACCGTAAGTCCGTAGGAGTCGTGCCACCTATCGTTTTAAACGTGATTGTAAAGTGAAATTTACGGATGTCTTTAATTCGTAACAGAGAGTCTTTTCCGGTCATGCCGATTGCACAAATTTTTTTGTCAAATCACAAAGTGAACATCACACGTTGATGCATTCATGATTTCAAGGTGTTGAACTTGATCAAATTTTTAAATGGGGTGGAAAATAATTCATTTTCAAATAAAGTCAAGCTAAGTGTACATTGTTATACTTAATACACAAAATGACGATAAGTATCTTTGTGTGTTATGCTAAATGACTATTTGCTTTTCTTTATGTCTTAGTATTATTAGTTAATACTTTTGTATGCTTATTGTTATCTCTAGTTGAGCTAATTTTATTTATAAGCATAAATGTCCTTCATGCCTTGTTGCTATGTGTCGAATATTAGCTTTTCGGCTTATGCGTCAATAGGACTTAGGCTAGACTTCTTGCACTAAGTAGCGTAATTGATTTTGCATTGCATATAGGCATAGACCATTTTTCTTGCATTTGTTGCAAGTTTTTAAAATGGTTTAGTAACCTTCTTAGGAATAGAAACTAAGTTGGTAGATCATGTGTGTCGAAAGATATTGTCTTACACAATTATTTTTCAAAAGGTTTAAGTGTAAAAAGTATATCACCCCAAAATACTTAACACTTTCATAAAATCCGTAACATGATCTTTAAAACATTACATTAGTTTATCTTGTTTGACCATAGGTTGTCTAAACAAGATAAAAGGCCATTTTAATACATTAGTATTTAAGTAAAAGAAAATGTATTAAACTTACATTGATCTAACACATATAAAAAATGTTTTTAAACATTTAGTATTTTACGTATGTGGTATAAAAATGGTTAAGGTAATTATTTTTATATACTAATGAGGTGTCGAAAAACTAAGAGTATTATACTTAATAATATAAATAGTTTTTCTCAAATAAAATAAATGACAATTTCAAAGTAGTAACTTAATTTGTCATTAACCTCACACATACAACTAGTGTTAGAATAAATGGAACACACTCCTTAAATTTTTATTTTCTTTTTAAAAAAGGAGTGATTGTGAGGGTCAAGAAAGATCTCGAGTACATATCAATTCATTATTCAAATTATGATTGATATCATCTTCGAATCTAATTGACAAGTTGTCGAGTGTGGACATGAAATTGGAGTCATTATTTGTTTAGCTTCAAGATAACATCAAATCATGATGAAACATATTTTCTTGAATCTACATACTCAATCACACTCGATTGTTATGAAAATAATGACGTCCTCTCAAGACGAAAATAATATGCATCGGATCATAACTCACACTTGTGTTGAAGATGCCATATTGAGCCTTCTTGTCCAATGGTTGTGTTCCAAATATTAAACTAATATGTTTAAAAGATGCATAAAATACACAACCAAGTAGGATTGAAAACTTGGATGTTTCGTCCAAAATATACAAGTAATTTACATTGCAATGCAATAAGTAAATGTGTCATTTCCGAAAAACCAAACACGAGCAAACAAACAACATATGTAAACTTTGCTCATGAACGACTCAACACTCAAAGTCACATGTCTAGTAAAAGTGTCACACATAATATGTTATTAACTATTATGTAAGTCATCAATCTTTGAGAATATCACATGTATTTCTCTTATCAAAAGATTGACAAAAGATAACTTATATCTTATGCATCTTATTTTCTTTGTAACATGAATGGTTATGCTACAAGAGAATACATTGCATCCTGTTAACAAATATAGGACATTAGAGTTAAATAATAACCTAATAAGACATGTGTCATTGCATAAACAAGTAAAATTGGTCATACACTAAAATACTTGTTTCACAAAACATTCGTAAGAGTGATAAGTTTCCTCTTAGAAAAGCATATTTGTTGAAATATACAATATGTCTCATTTTTAATATAATGCTCACAAGATCTATTGATGTATGTAACCTTCACTAGATTCTTTCTCAAGATATGCAATGGAGCATTCTTGAAACACACACGATGTAGTAGGTTCTACATTGTATCGCATTAGAGTGTCTCTTGGTTCTAGGAAACCAAATCATGTTAAAATAACATGTAACAACTCAACAAACAAAGATGATGTCCAAGAGATCATAAAATACACCATCTTCATCAAATAACCTCTAAATCTCAAATACGAAATTAAGAACATTTCGCTTGCCTTTGTTAGGAGTTATGTAAGACATGTCATTCTCTTAACCAACTTTCAAAGTATGGTTAATTAAGTCATATTAGGTCATGTATAAGCAAAACAAGATAACATCATCTTTGCTATACTTCGATAGGCAAATATAGGAATTTGAAATTTTCTAACATGAGAATGACTACTGGAGAACCTATCACACTAGAAATTCAATTTGACCTAACGGTTGAATTGCTTCCAGGAGAGAAGTTGGGTTTGTGGTATAACCCATAAAAATGGTCGTGTTTAGCCTTAATTGAGCACCACTAGTGATAGTCTCATACTCATTCTCTAACTTGAAAAACTTTCATTCCTACATTTGACTAGAGATAGTTTACATCGGTGAACTTTATCTCCCATTAGGATGATTATCTTGAACAAGTAGTAATTAGGATCTGCCTTAGCAAACCTAGATTGCTTGCATCCCATATACGTGTTTCAAAATGATAACATGTTCTCATAAGATATGATTAAATATCTTCATGATCTTAAATGCTATATGATTATCATGGTTTGCATGATGTTTGCATTTATTCCTTATGTGCATTTTACATGATTTACTTGTAAAGTTTGCACCCACACTATGTCCTTTTGGCACATTAGGAATTATGTATGCCCATCACTATGAACCCTTAGAAGTCATAGAGTCATACACTAGTGTCAAAACCTATAAGTTAGAGTAGTCGCGAAGTTGTCCTAATTCCCCAGTCATCACTTCGCCTTCTTCCAAGTAATACACCCGTTTGTCATGGGAAGGTTAGATACAAACCTAGTAGAACTCGGAGTAGGATTGACAACTTAAATATTTCGTCCAAAATATTTAAGTAAGTTTAACTTGCGATCGCAATTGTTAAATGTCATATCCGAAACATCATACTCAAGCCTTTTAACAACATAAGTTAAAACGCTCATCCCAAAGCTAAAAGCTAACATCAACCCTCGGGTGACAAAGGACTCACGAGTTGCTATATAAGTGATTAGTAGTTCCTTTCACCCTCGTGTGAATATACACGTCTTAAGATCCCAAACCCTGCTGCAAATCAGCACCATAGGCCTAGCTTTACATCTTTCAAAACCCCATGAAACACTCACGTGCGAAGCACATCGAAATCCGTAAATCAACCAAACCTCTCAACCGAGAATCCCCTTACCATCTCCGTCTAGGTCTAGGAATGATGGAACATTTTCCATAAATCTTATGACTATTTAAATATTTCGCTGGAAATATTTTAGTCATCTTGTGTGTCTCGTGTCATGACTCTTTAGATATTTCACTGGAAATATCAAGTCATTCCCTCTATCTCGTCCCATGACTGTTAGATATTTCATTGGAAATGTCAAGTCATATCCTGTGTCTCGTCTGATGACTTTTTAAATATTTCACTGGAAATATTAAGTCATCTTTCACATCGCTCTAATGACTACCTATGTATTTCCTCGGAAATATAAAAGTCATCTCTTCTCGTCCAGTACCGTTCAAAGAATTTATTAGGTATAAGAGTCTCACTATATCAGCGAGATTTATTCGTGAAATCCTCTTAAATTCTAATGACAACTTAAATATTTCATCCGAAATATTTAAAGTATATGTGCGAAACTAGAAGGGGGTTGAATAGTTTACCGGTTAAAAAAAAAAAAAAACTTCTTTTAAAAATCTTTTTTTTAAAAGTATGCTATTGGAAACTTTGATTCGAACTCTATGTGTAATCAAACAACACCAATATGAACTACAAACTAAGCTACGCAATAATAACAAATAAAAGTAAAGAGTAGAGTTGGAAAGATCAAACCGAGACAGAGGATTTATAGTGGTTCAGCTACGAAGCTCTTCTTCGCCCTACTCCACTCCCCGAGTGCCACACTCGAGAGTTTCAAACACTATATCAACAACCTCCCTTCAGGCGGAGAAAACCGTACACGTCGCTTATCCTATTTCCGACACTAAGCTAGATGTCGAGTGCTAATCTTAGCTAGCACCAATCTACCAAGGTCCACGTGACCAAACACTCAAGCCCAATGGCTTCAAGAGATCACCAAGATCTCAACACGATCACAATGATCAACACTCACTTCACTCTACTCGACTAACACTATCCTAATGACCCTTGATCTTCTTGATCAATCACACAAGCCCAATGGCTTCAAGAGATGTTCACTATCTCTATAGATCACACTTGATCTTCACTCTCACTCACAAAAAGAAAATAAACTTGATGTATGCTAAGACACAACAAGGTTGTAACAAGTGTTACAAAAACCTATCAACTATAACTCTAGTATCTTCTTGATTACTTGAGTTCTTCTCTTGCTAATGAAGAGGGATGACAACACCTTGTATCAACTTGGATACTTGTGTTCTTCTCTTGCTAGTGAAGAGGTATGAAGAGGATCACTTGAAGGATGATTGGATCACTCTTGAAACAAAGAAAAACTAATCTAATTGACCCTAAGAAGTGAAAGGTGTGAGAGGATTTAACTAAGGGATTTTTCTGTATGTGAAGGGTGCCTAAAACTGTGAAAGAGGTGGGTATTTATAGGCAAAGAAAATTTGAACGTTACAATTCAAAATGGTACGGACGGCTCCACTAAATGACCCACGGCTCCGTTAAATTTAACGGTACCGTGGAGCCGTGGTAGACTAGGACGCTCCAAATTTTGTCTTTTCTGGTGAAAACTTATTTGGGGAAGGTTGGAGCTGATTTTGGGGGGGAAAATAGCTGTTGTGATTTTCAAACTTATTTTTCCATTAAAACATTTCTTAATATTTCAAAAATAATTTGTCATGTGTATTTTTGAAAAAATATTTTGTCCCATTTAAAATGTGAATTTTCAAAACATGAATTCACTTCTTTGATCACTAGTTCAAGTTGTAACTTTGTTCAAGAGTGATTTGCGTAGAAACGGGATCTTCCGATTAAAAACTTGTTAACGTTAATTTTAACGTAACGTGAGTTCACATTTTGTCATCCTCAAAACGTGAAGTAATCGAAAGATATAAATAACGTTTTTAGAACATTATTTGCATCAACAATATATTTAATTTGCGAAATGCAATTAAATGTCATCTCTCGTTCTCGATCAACGTTCACCTAATCCCGTTGGATTCATTCATAAAAGAATTTATTCGGTATAAATTCTTTTAATCTAAAGTCTAGAAAAATCACAACATATGTGAATTTTCTTTGTCAAAAATCTTGCTTCCCGCTCGATGTAGTCTTGAACCTAAAACCGTCTCCTATCAGAAGAGATTGTATCTATCATCTGATTCCTTAGCCTTTTCCCTCACACTTCCGCATGGTATTAAACACTACCAATGCTTCTGCATCCCACTCACCTTCCACACACCTCAAGCGAAAAACTGCTAGGATAAGTTATGATAACCCCACTAGAACCTTATCACCAACCTTACAACTCTGAAGATTTTATCTTCTTAACCCTTAGGATATCTCCAAGTAATCACATGCCTCATCATATAAATATTCTATGAATATTCACAATGATTGAGAAGAGCTACGTGACTTCAAAGGTGAAGTTCATCGCATGCTATCCTCCACTTGTCATGACGTTACTAAGCTCATCGCTTCCGTCAACTGTTTTTTTTCCTTTTCATACTTTTACATCTTGTCCGGATGGTCATAGATTAAGGGGGAGGGAAAACACACTCATATGGTCTTTCACCAAACACTCTCAAGAATACACAAATGTGGTTCTTATTCCCTAGGAAACTTCCCTTTAGTTGCCCAAAACTAGGCTGAACAAGAAAATTCGTGACTTCCAGGTCACGGTACCGTTAAATAGGCCACGGTACCATTAAACTTAACGGTACCGTGTGGTATTTAGTGGTACCGTGCCTATGTTTGACGAATTTTCACTGTTTCCTTTAGATCCCTGCATCCCTAACCTCAAACCTGCAAAATTTTGCAAACTCACATACACCCTAGGATTCATTCACTACACCATAGGACTTTAACACCAACTTTAGTTCGAATCCCACAACTCTTGCCTATATAAGACCTCACCAATGCAAGCTTATCTTGCATCTCACCTTCAAACCTCACATTAACATCATCATCACACTCAACCCTTTTAGCTACACTTCACTCTTGACAGTGATAGTTACTCTAAGAACCTTCAACCCATAGAACATCACACTCAAACCTTATAACCTTCAACTCATCACACTCAAACCTTACAACTGCTCCTCACTTTGGATAAGTGATAGTTAGTTCAACAACCTTCAATCCTCACAAACACATGAAACCCTTCATGCACCAAATTATCTCTAACACACAACTAGGATCATCCAACCTAGAAACCTAGAACTTCGTTACCTTAACCCCGTTAGAGATATCCACCAACAATCCTATTAGGATCACATACACCTTTTCTTTTTCCATTTTGAAATATATCATGCATCTCATTGTCAGTGCAAACGATATATTAACCTAAACCATCCTTTCCCACCTTTCCTCAAAGGGCAAAACCAACATCTCTGACCACATCATCATCATCCTCCACTTTTCGGATTCCTACACCCTTACCTCCACCAAGTCCACCACAACCTTTAGCTATCACACTAACCCTATCACCATCAAACCACTTTGGACTTGGCACTAACACATCATCCTTATCACTATCACCATCACCACAACCACTAATGGGTCATCCCATTATTTATCCCCTACAACCACTTAACCCAAGTTGTCCTTGTTGTCACCACAACCAACACTCTCCCACCTTATGGAATTATTTAGGTATAACCTCTATCGAGTCTACTTTATGGCACGACTTGTCATAATAGTAATCATTTAGAGTATGTCCTATCAACAAACTATCCTTAACATTAATGATCTTAGGTAGATGATTATGTTGTTCAAAAGGTATGATAGAACATTCCTTCCCAATGACAACTTGGAAGAAGTCATTTAGTGTGTCAGTCATCGAACGAATCCCGTTCTTTTTAGTATGATTGATTGAACAATTACACCTTAGGTTGTTGGTCTTTACCGTTTTGGCACCCTTTTAGGTTGTGTCACTAACATAGTTTAACCCATGCATGTCTTGCTATGTGTATTCTATCCCTATAATGTTGCTCCTATACTGTTATATATTATGCTGCACGAAGCTAACCCTTGATGTAGGAAAAGCCTTTGTAAGAATTTGATCCATGGATCCGCTAGATGCTAAGGTAAATAAACAAGGGGATTAAGTCACCATAGGGGAGCATTGAGCTAGGGGGAGCTCGGGAGAATTTGAATACATAGCATGGAGTCCTTCTAATGGTGGTGATAGAAGACTTCACTAGGATGATGCAAACTCGCCTTTCTGGGGAGAAAGGAATGTAGTTCAATAAGGGGGAGTAGGGAGCGCTCAAGGCAACTACCTTTTTGATTCGACAAAAGGGGGAGAAGGAGAGTGTAAACAGGTAACTTTTACATTTTACTATGTGTTACGGTTTACATATTTGTCATCATCAAAAAGGGGGAGATTGTTAGTGCAAATATTACGATATTTAAACTAAACGATTTCTTCGGTTTTAATAATGACAAACATGTAACTTGTAATATATAACGTAAAATGTGCAAGTTACTTGTAAACACAAATCATCAATGCATACTTACATCAACATCTCTCGACGCCTCAAGTATGCTTCAACAAAGTCGTAGATTTCCATCCCGACGTAAATCACTCAAGGTATGGACAAACAAATCTACTACTGTACAAATGATCAAAGGATTATATTTTTCTAAACTTCACATATTTATAAATGTGACAAAACATTTTTCAAAAATACATTTTACAAATTATTTTGGAATTAAAAAGAAATTTTTTATTTGGAAAAATCATTTCAAATTATTTTGAATTAGTAACAGCTATTTCCCCCCCCCCCCCCAAAAATAGCTCCAAACTTCCCCAAATAAACCTTCACCACTAAAAGACAAAATTTGGAGCGTCTGGAGCGTTTTCGACACCGACGGCTCCAAGGTTCCGTTAAATATTTAACGGAGCCGTGGCACAATTAGTGGAGCCGTCCGTACGTAACGGCTAGATTTTTCTTTGCCTATAAATAGTGGACCATTTCACACTTTCAACTTGATTTTTCCAGTCCTTTTTCTCTGGTCTAATCCCTCCTCACTTAGAAAACTTTCTTTGATCATTTGGAGAGTCTTAGGTTGTTTAAGAGTGATCCAATCATCTACTCAAATGATCCTCTTCATTCCTCTTGATTAGCAAGAGAAGAACACAAAGTATCCAAGTAGATACAAAGTGTTGTCATCCCTCTTGATTAGCAAGAGAAGAACACAAAGTATCCAAGTAGATACAAAGTGTTATCATTCCTCTTCATTTGCAAGAGAAGAACTCAAGGTATCCAAGAAGATACAAGAGTTATAGTTGTTAGGTCTTGTAACATTTCTTACACTCTTGATTGTATCATAGCATACATCAAGATCATTTTACCTTTGTGAGAGAGAGTGAGTCAAGATCAAGTGTGATCTTGTAGAGATAGTGAAGATCTCTTGAAGCCATTGGGCTTGTGTGATTGATCATGTGGATCAAGGGTAGATCGGGTAGATCGTGGTAGATTGGTGCTAGCTAAGATTAGCACTCGACATCTAGCTTAGTGTCGGAAATAGGATAAGCGACGTGTACGGTGTAGATCGGGTAGATCGTGGTAGATTGGTGCTAGCTAAGATTAGCACTCGACATCTAGCTTAGTGTCGGAAAATAAGTTAAGCGACGTGTACGGTTTTCTCCGCCTAAAGGGAGTTTGCTGATTAGTGAGGTAACTCTCGAGTTGGGTACTCGGGGAGTGGAGTAGGGCGAAGAGGAGCTTCGTGACCGAACCCTTATAAATCATCGTGTCCGGTTTGCGCCTTCTTACTTATCTCTTTACTTTCATTTTATTCTTTATCGCTTTATATTTATATTTGCATTGCGTTTATGCTTGTGTGGCTAGTTGCTTATGTTATGTTGATTATGTATGTGTCATGGTTGATTGTGCTTTTGTTGTAGTTTAATTTATTCATCCCTAGATGATATGTGATCATTGTTGACACTTTTCATATTACGTCACACTTGATTGGGTGTTTGATACAAAAGGTTTTAAGTTTTTTAAATGGAAACGTATTCCCCCCCCCCTCCTCTACGGTTTCCACACTTAGAATTAGAAGTCCTTAGGTATGATTGAAAAAAGGAGTAAAATGAGAAAGGAGAAAGAAGGGGTTGAAGAATGAAAAAGAAAAGTTTAATGAAAGGGTGAAAAGAAATAGCCCTCCATGAAAACTTAGGTCAGAAACCGGGTCAATACATCTGCTATCGGTACTCACTAAGGTGATACTGATATTGAAGACAAGACGTCATGGACCCAGTGACGCATTGCACCACCCCTCCTATCCACTCAGATATCTCTTAAAAGATATTTGTTTCATTTCTCACGGAGAACACTGCATAATCTATCGACCTCTCACTCCGAGATGTGTTAATATTGAAAAGGTGGAACTCTGCTCCATGCCTCCGATGACTAAAACCAAAATGCACATTATTGAGTCTAGAGACATGAGATTCATCAAAGATCTCTTAAGAACACTTCCTATGCAATACACTTGTGTTCACTCAAAAGGATACAAGTTGTATGAGTCTTAATGAGATCTAAGGATCTTGCCTCACGACATGATGGCCACTGGACGATTTATTGCTAACTGTCTTATGCAGGTACCAACGAAAGTCCATCCACCATCATCATCTACAACGACGACGCATCCGGACAGAAGAAGTAGATCAAGGCAGGAACGACCAAAAGACGATTCTTTGAAGATCACAGTGCATGAAGGAACATCAAATGAAGAATATTATACATTGACACTTAAAGATCAAGACATCAAGAGCAAAAGACCAATCACGGTAGCATCATTGAAATGACCATCCCTTAGGGGGAGATTGTTAGCAATTAATTTAGTTAATTGTAAAAGTGATGGTCATTTGTTTATGGAATTTAAGTGTCTAATGTAATAATTAGTTAAGTTAGTGGGCTAGTAGTATTAGTCTCAAGTGTAAGTTAAATGTATAAGTGTAATACTTACACTAGCCCACCCATGGTCCAAGTCAAAGCCCATCAAACCCATTTGATGTGGCTGTGGTACGTATAAACACACACACTCTTCACTTTGTCTAGTGTGGATACCTCATTATTGTAAGAGAAGTGTGTGTGTTTCATCCCTTAGTCCTTTGTATTATTTCTTTACAAAAGTTATAATCATTCGACTAGAAATTTACTACATACGATCCTTACTACTTCTCTTGTTCTCTATAAGATCTTGTGAGTATGTTCATCATCTTGTTCTAGCGTGTTTGTGTGATAAAGAGGAGAAGCTTCGGTCCTTACAATTGGTGCCCAAAAAAATGATGCGGTGAAGATGGTGATAGTTGTCTATTTATAACGACTTATTTGATTGCAAACCATACATCTTCTGCATCTAATGCATAACCACTTCATATTCATCTTCCTGGTAACCGAATCACTTCATATTCACCTTCATTACTTCTAAAATCACAAACAAAATTAAAGCCTCCTCAACTTGTTTGCATTGAATTACGTAGCTTAAACTACCTTGTACCGTACAACCCTTTGTGCACAATCACTCTTGCACATTCAATTAAGCCATTGAATCTTTATATATTATAGATTCCAATTTCAATTGCATGTTTTCATTTTATGATTAACAAACGAATATCCGCGTAAAGCGACGGTGTATAACGACAAATAATTATACTTTCGAAATCGTGATTTTGGCACCTAGGTTACCAAAAAAAAAAAAAAAAAACAACTTATGGGGCCTAAGCAGGCATGCATACGAAGTATAAATGACATTCGATCATGTATCATTTTTGTTTAGTTTAATAAAAATAATTTATTTGGGGCCTAAGCAGGCAGATGGAAATGAATCACTAGGATTGCATATATTACGCAAGAAGTAAATTATTATATTGAATTTGAAGAAAATTTCATATGTTTTGTCGAACTTCACTATTATTTAAGATTTGACTTTGTCTAAGAATTTTTTGCGTGGTCAGACTACATTCATTTGACCTAGTCTAAAGTAATTTATAGAAGAGCGCTCTTTAATCAAAAAATAAAATAAAAAAAAAAAAAAAAAAAATAAAAAAAATAATGAACTTTAAAAACTATTTTAGGTCTTCGGTTTTACAAAAAGCAGTTTTACTTTAAACTTTCACTTGCAACTCTCCCCACTGTAATTTCAATATTTGAGTTTGATAAACACAAAATTGAGAAGATGGTTGAAGACTCTCCAAAACATTGAATGAACATTAAAGCAACACTTGAACATCAAATCTTGACCCTTTATTACACACATTAAATGTTTTGGAGCTGCAACTACGTTATGAGAAGGTGGTTGAAGACTCTACAAAACATTGAATGAACATTAAACCAACACGCAAATATGTTATGCTCCCCTTTACCCCTTATATATCACACACATTAAAACACACCAAACACACACTTTTCAAATACACGTTTATTTTCATCATGATATAGATCTGCTCCTGCTGCTAGCATGTTGATCAAAGTGGAATAGTTAGTTTTGTGGTCCATTTAGTCAATGTTTTCTTAGTGATGATGATGTTACATGTTTTCGACCAAGATTCCTCTATTTAAATGGCAACGAAACGTTATAACTAAGCAACCTATTACAAAACTTAATGACCGATACTTGATATTACTAAAAGGTATTCCCAACAGAGTATTAATAAAATCAATGATTATCATAATCATGTGAAAACTCTAATGTAAAAGTAAAAATTAAGGATTAATATTAGAATTGTGTATGTATAGTAAAATTAATAGGTACATTTAGCTTCACTTATATATAAGGGTGGTGATTTGCACACTCATCTTTTTTATTTGTACACTCATTACACAAGTATTCAAAACATGATATAAATAAGGTACAAGTGTCTGATGCAATAATTATAATGTCCTAATCAAAAGTTTAAGTGTGCAAATGAGAGGGATGATGGGTTTTTTTCCTCATCACATCAGCTTTATATTAATTTTTCTCTCTTTTAAACATTTTCTTTAATCAATGTAGCTAGGGGTGTTATCGGGTTTTTCGGGTTGGATTGAATCGGGTTTTTGATTTTGGAAAAGTGACCCGCAACCCGACTGATAAGTAAGCGGGTTATCAAGTTCGGGTTATTATTCGGGTTATTATCGAGTCAGATGATTTGGGTCAATCGGGTTACTTTGTTTTATTTTACCTATAAATAAGTTTTTTTTTTTGTGCAAAAATAAAGGTGAACATATTTTATTAAAACACAAAGTACCAATACATCAATGACAATTAAAAGATTAGACACCTATAAATAAGTTACGGCTCAAAGTTATTTGACTACTTAAGTAGGCTTATAATTTTTAATTTAATAACTTACACAACTAAATAACCATTAAAAAGGCATGTGAAAAGAAGAAAACTCATAGACAAATTTGAGGAAGGAAATTGTATAAGGCAGTAGCCTTCTCGTAAAGAAAATAAAAATAAAAATAAAATGAATCGGTATAGGGCAAAAGTTCAATAAAAATCTCATATTTGTTATAGATCAAATGAAACAATCCTAACCATTCATTTTTTTGATCAAAACAAAAAATATAAACTTTTACAATTTTTTTAAAAATTAAATATCTCGCAAACCGTTAATCGTTACGTGAAAAAAATTATACCATCGCGACGAGAATTAAATTATCTTTCTATAGATATGCATTATTATATACTTTCGACGAACTTTTTTTTTCTTTTCAAAATTTTCGGCCAGAAAAATCACACGTGATTTGTAAAAATCACACATGATTTGTAAAAATCACGTGTGATTTGATTTTTACGAATCACATGTGATTTTTACAAATCATATGTGATTTTTCGGGGCGAATTTAAAAAAAAAAAAAAAAAAAAAAAAGTTCGTCGAAGGTATAGAGAAATGCATATTCATAGATAGATAATTTAATTCTCGTCGCGATGATGTATTTTTTTGTAGCTTGAAGATTTATCGTTTGCAAGATATATTGTTTTAAAAAAGGGGTGAAAAATGGTTTTTTATTAATCTAGATGAAAATAGATGGCTAAGATTTGTTCTTTTAATATATGACAAATATGAGATCTATATTGATCTCAACTCATCTGTATAGTGGTCAAAATATATAGTTGCATTACATGCACTTGAACCAATGGACTATTCCTTCTAATAAAAGCATACAAACTATAAAAACGAAACAGCATAGTAACTATAAAAGCTTGTGGTTTTACAAAAAAATTCGGGTCAACCCAATCCTATTGACACCTCTAAATTTGGAGCACAATCTCTCTTAAGTTGATTTTTTCTAAATTTCTTAGTATTTAAAAATACCCAAAAATCCACAAATACCTACACAATACACATAAAAGTTTAAATATAATGTTTTCTTGTCCTTAAACCTTTTGGATTGTGTGAAATGTTTTTCCTTTTACCCGCTATGCATGCGCTATGCATGGTGCGGTGTTTTTTGGGGTCCCCAAAGAAAAACCTAACCCTTTTGGCGATTGTTTTTCCTGCTTATAACCTTCAAACCAAAGGAGCCAAATTCATAAAGTTGTAAGACATGACAACTCATTCATTCATTTACTTGATTGTCTTAGGTGAGATAGCCCCAACTATCAACATATCAAATTATCAATGCTTACAACTTACCTTGGTGAATATATATTATTACTAACCCTCCCCCATTTAACTCCCCCCAATATACACTTCATCTTGGTGTGCCCTTGTATCTTCATTCGATCCTTCCCTACAATAATTTATACCCTGTAGTTCTTTCTCTAGTAGTTAAAGTTATCAAACATCACAGATCTTCATTTCATCTCATTCATAAGTTGAACGAGTATCTTCTCCATCTCCAAATCCATTCTTAGTAAAATTTTAAGGTGAGTTATTTCTTTTCTCACGATTGGAATTTTTTTTCCCCTAACTGCCTTCTCATTATATAGATCTGCTGCTGGTGCTAGCATGTTGATCAAAGTTGGAATAATTGTTTTTGTGGTCCATTTAGTCGATGTTTTCTTAGAAATGATGTCACATGTTTTTCGACCACGGTTCCCCTGTTTAAAAAAAGAGTTGATGTCAGGTATAACTTTCATGATCTCTTTTTTAAAATACCATATAATATTCATTAAATTGCACTTGGTAGTTTAGTTTTTTATGTTTGTGTCTCATGTTTTATTATGTTGTTTTTGTTGCCTATTGTTGTGGATTAGGCTTTTTTTTTTTTTTTTTTTTTTTTTTTTTTTTTTTGATTTTTTAAAATGACTGTAGTATTTTTGTATGTCAGTTTGTACACTATAAGGTTAGTTATGTGTTTAGTTGTAGAATAAATCAAACATATGATGTAAATCTTGTTTTGTTGCTTATTATGAGGAAATGTGTATAAAACCATGTGCAGATATTAGGTGCGTAGTGATTAAATAGTAATGGATTAATTCTTTTGATATTAGTCTTTGTTGTATGGTCACGTTTTTATTGTTACGAGTTTTTTCGGTTTTAATACGGCATTCAGTGTGTTTTGCATCTGTTTTTTTCTTCGTAATTAAACCTTAAGTGTGTTTGATATCCATAACGTTTTAAACTTGCAACCAAATAATATTGAGATAAACGTGATTAGGTTGACTGTTTTTTTGGATATACTTTACTTAGATACAAATCTCATATATAGGAGATAGATTGTTAAGGTTTTACTAGAATGCCACAAAAGTTTTATATTGGCTAAATCTTATGTAGTCGTTGTATATGTGACTTACCATCTGATGGTATATAGGAAGTTCGATGAGCATTCTTGGTGGATACAAACCTTTTGAATGTGAAAACAAGTTTTCAAATGGCTATATTAAGTAGCTTTTCTAATGTTTTTTTTTTATTTGTTTCAATTGTGAATACTTTTGTTTTTTTGAGCTGTTTTGATGCCATAAAGGCTTTCGTGAGAAACTTAGAGATGATGATGTTACATGTTTTTCGACCACCATTCCCCTGTTTAAAATAGGTATAACTTTCATAACCTTTTTTTTTTAAATGCATAGAACATTTAGATTATTTTCTCAATGATGTGGTCGTAAATGTAGCAGTTATGTGCTATATAGTTCTGTGGTTATGCGGTTTGCGGAGGTAATGGGTTGTTTGGATGATAAATGAGTGTTTGGGACTGCAACCCATTTCATTCCTCACTTGATTCTCTTCTCTTTGCGTTCTTTATTTGTTCTGCTCATGTATCCCTGCCTCAAGCTTGGATCCGGAATACTAACCACAGTAGGATAGACCATTTCTGCAACCCTTGGCAGTCTAGCAAGTTTTTTTTTTTGTTCCCTTCCTGATGCAATTCTTATCTTGCAGGTTATGGGGCTCCCCATTCTTGTGGGTGCTCTTGTAGGAGGGGGATAGTTTACTTGGACCCAAGCCCGGCCCAGGTGGCTTATGTTGCAGAGCACAACCACAGCCCTGAAGAGATAGCTAGGATCTCTAATGTGGAAAAAGCTTGGGGCAAACAGCGCCGAAAGAACCTCCGCCGGCTCGAGAAAAAGAAAGGCGGTTATTGATTACTTTTCATAATGATAAACACAGGTTAGACATTCGTTTTGTTTGTGAATTCTCGTATTATTTGATGTTTATATGATTAAACAAAGAGAGGTTAGAAACTTTTACACTTTTACAAGGTTATGATCAGACATATCAAATTTTTTCAACATTGAAGTGTTTTGCCTTTGTGTATCTGTCTATATAGCATAAACTATTAGTTGAAAGATGTTAACCCATTTATAAAAAACCTGTGTTGGTGTAGCCTATTTAAAAGAATAGAGATATTGATTTGGTAAAATACTCGAACTACACGTTTGAATAGAAAATTTTAAGTCAGAGAGAGTGTTGGTGAGCTGGGAACGTTGTCATAGAGGTTAAAGCTATGTACTACACGATTATCTTGTAGCACACCATATAAAACATATTGAACCTATATCCCAAATTCATTCACACACACGCCGGTTGCTGTACTGCTGAATGTTTTTGACATTTGGCCATGAATGGTGGTGGTTGTTGTGGGTGGTGGCCGCAGGTGGCATGGGTGGATGATTGTTTGTTTTGGGTTCAAATATGGCTTTTATGTTTGGATTTTAGGTTCATATCTGCTTTTAAATTTAAAAGTGTGTTTAGGTTCAAATATGCTTTACATTTTTAGAAGGTTTCTTTTTCTTTTTATTATTATTATTATTATTATTATTATTATTATTATTATTATTATTATTATTATTTTGATCTGGTAATCTATAATGGTGAAGGAAGATAGTTCGTATATGGTGATAGTTGATGTTGGATGGAAAATAAATAGGTTGTAGAAGGTTGAAATAAGATATTGATGGGTGCTTTGATTTAATGGTATTTCTTTAGATAAGATAATGGTGGGTGTAGTAATGGAGATAAAGAAGTTAAAGGAAGAAGATGGAGGTGGGTGATGAATTAAAAAAAAAAAAAAAAAAAAAAAAAAAAAAGTTATGTAACTTACACAAATCGTCCCTGTGGTTTTATATGGTTTAAAATGACTATTTTGCCATTCACTTAACGACCAACGATAACGCCCGTCCGGTCAAAGGACGGGTCAACTCAATTAGGACAACCACAAGAACGTATTGTGTAATTATTTAGAGTTAAGGACAAAACTTGCAATTTTGGTCCAACCATAAAGACAATTTATGTAATTAACTATTTTATTTATTTATTTGAAACGCGATTTTCTTATATGATAACCATTGGTAATTTTTTTTTTAGTCTCTCTATGCTTATTTTGAAGAAAACGAGAATCCAGATACGCAGACTAATAGGTTTAAGTGTGTTTGTTGCCGCTTGATCAGATGCATATTATTAGGTTTTAGTACATATTCGATGTGTTTGGCTTTGACCTAATTTTGACTTCAGGTTGCATGATTTATACTTTTGTTGATTCGTCTAAGTTTTTTTGTTTAAGCGTGATGAATGATTTTTAAGCTTCGAATCTGATACATGTTTGTAGTGTTTTCATTCCCCCTGATCTTATTGCTAATTGCATGAGGTTAGGTTAAGCTTCGAATGTGATGCATATTGTTAGGTTTTAGCTCACAAATTTAAATTTGTGGCCCTTAAGTAAAGTGGGGGCCATTGCACTTGTTATCGGAATGTTGTTAGTATCTGTTGGAATCCTTCTTCCTTTCTAGCCTGCTGTTTGTACAGTTACCTTTTTTGCCCAAAAATGTATTGTTATAATTATTTTTTTTTTCTATGTTTTATAGCATTTGAATGTGCCGGTCCTTGTGCTTGATGAAGAAGCATGAAAAACAACATTTGAATGTACAGTTACCTGTTTTTTGGGGATCCAACTGCTGAACAAGTTGATTTTGCTCTCAATGATGATAATGAGCTGATAAATGTTGAGAGGAAGAGCATGAAAAACAAAATGAAAAATGTGAAGTTTTCAAGCAATCGTTAAGCCCCCCTAACTACAACACCAGTTAAGACAAAGGCGCCAACTGCAACAACAACTATGACACGATCACTGGTTTGTTTGAGCTGTACCCAACTTTGTTTCAACACCAAAGACACCCCATAGTCGCCGGAAGATACCAGTAACGTCGTTGTTCACTGCTTTGCTTGAGATGTGGTTGGACTAGACTACCTTCATAATGATTAACATGTTATAAATTCATAAATATTAGTATGTTAGATATTCTTTTTGTTTGTCAATATCCGTATTATTTGATGTTTGTATTTAAAACAATGCAAGTTTTTTCAACATTCTAAGTGTTTTGCCTTTGTGTATATGTCTATATAGCATAAAATTAGTCGAAAGATGTTAACCCATTTTACAAAAAATGTGTGTTGTGTAGCCAATGTAAAAAGAATAGAGATATTGATTCTGTAAAATACTTTAGCTACACGTTTGAATAGAAAATTTTGTTCGGTGTAAATGAGTTTTACTGCGTTTTCTTGTATTAACATTTCATGGTGATGAATATTAGATTACTTTCTCAATGACGTGGTCGTAAATGTAGCAGTTAGCACAAACATTTGAATTTAATTTGGTTTTAATTGTGATTAGTCTTTTGATGAATGATACCACTTTTTCTACTTTTAGCCAATATTGTATATAAAACCTGTATTAGCTTTCAAAATACCACTGTATGAATTAGTTAGTAGATGGTTCCTGATTAAAGTCAATATTCAATACATTTTTATACCTTGTGATTCGAAAGTTTTCTATGTTTGAAAAAGAGAAAATGGTAACCAACATATTTTCGCTTTAGTTAATTCTTTTCATAAATATTAACTTCTTTAAGGATATGGATGAAACTGTGAGACTTCTTCCATCACACAGTAAAAAACAAGCATCCTTATGTTTTACCAAAGGTACCAAACTACATTACCAATAGAGGTGGAAACGAGCCGAACTGAGCTCGAGCCTGTCAGAAGTTGAGCTCGGCTCGTTTAAGTTTTATAAAGCTCGAGCTCGGCTCCTTTCGAGCCTTACTTCTTAAGCTCGAGCTCAGATCATGGTATGTTATACAGGCTTGGGCTCGGCTCGTTTATATGATTTGGCAATGAAATTTAAAGCTTGGCGCGAGCCCGGCTCGTAATATATCTATTTTAAGATCGTTAATAAGCTTGTTATTGAACCCATTATTCTGCCAGGATACTATTCTGGCTACAACTTTAGCTTCAAGGCTGAGAAGTACAACACCTGTGACCTGTTCTGGAAAGAAAACTTCCAGTGTGTCTACAACAAAAAAACAAACAAATCCCCGGAATCAACCTTTCAAATATGATGTACCTTTATCTACAACAAACAAAACCCCTGTATCAAGCTTCCCGCTCTTGTGTACCTTTCTTTGAGGAGATCGACTCTTTTTGTCTTGTCTGTGGACTACACTATCTTCATAATGATTAATACAGGTTAGACTTTCGTTTTGTTTGTGAATTCTCGTATTATTTGATATATGTTTGTATGATTAACAAAGCAAGGTTAGAAAATCGGCTTTTACACTTTTACAAGGTTATGATCAAACATAGCAAGTTTTTTCAACATTCAAGTGTTTTGCCCTTTGTGTATCTGTCTATATAGCATATAAACTATTAGTTAAAAGATGTTAACACATTTTACAAAAACTTGTCATGTGTAGCCTATGTAAAAGAATAATGATATTACTTTGGTAAAATACTCTAACTATACGTTTGAATAGAAAACTTTGTTTCGTGTAAATCAATTTTACTGCATTTCTTGTATTAACGTCTCACAGTGATGAATATTATATTAGTTTCTCAATGATTTGGTTTTAATTGTGACCAATCTCTTGATGAATGATACCACTTTTTGTACTTTTAGCCCATATTGTTGTGTATATAACTTGTATTAGCTTTTTTAAAATACTGAATTAGTTAGTAGATGGTTACTGATTAAAGTCAACATTCAAGACATTTTTATACCTTGTGATTTGAAAGTTTTTCAAAGTTAGACATCTTTAAGTCAAAAAGATAATAAAAAAAAATTTTGTTTGGTTTTTCAAAGTAGTCACCTGTATGTTGTGCATGTATACCGCTTTACTTGTCTTTATTTTGATATAACATACGGTTAAAAGCTCTAGAATTCTGATAGTTTTATAGGGTTAGTGTGCTTTTTATTACGTTTGAACATGATTTGTAGCTTGTTGGTCGTTGTTGGTGGTGTGGTACAATCTTGGTTTTACAAGTTTTGTTCTTAGTTTTGCATAGTTTGGTTATTGATTCATGATTTGTAGCTTGTTGGTCGTTAAGTTGTTGGTGCTCTGGTACAATCTTATTACGTATGGTTTTGGTTATTGGATTTGGTTATATACTGGAATTTGGTAGAGCATGAAGATTACTATAACCGAGGCAAGGAAGCCAGTGCCTAGAAGCAGAAAGAAGTCTCTAATCTCTGCATACTCATCGAGGGAGCCCGCGATGAGAAAGCTAAAGAGGGAGACAACATTGTATGTGTAGACATAACGTTCAACGCGCATGTCTAATGCCCGAAGGTTTACCTCTCCATAAAAGGTAGCACCGTAAACGACGAGGAAAAACAGGTTAAGTTTTACACCAAGACGAACCATTTGGTTAATCCGGGCCTCGAAGTTTCTCACAAGCCTGCGTCTTTCAATTTCACGATTGTTCATCATAAATTTTGAAGGTTTTTTGAAGGTGTGTGTTTCAATATGAATTTAAAGAGGAAGCTAGTACTCCGGTTTATTAAAAAAAAAAAAAAAAAAAAAAAAAAAAAAAAAAAAATCTCAATAAATATCTCTAGCTAACCTTTCATTAAGTCAAGATTGCCATTGCCAGGTATATTGCAGAATTTTAATAGACTGAAGAAGATATCCATTTTTGAGAAAGAAGCCAGCTGGTATTGGAATTTAAATGTAAGTTTAAAGAAGCCAGCTACCTCATTTTTGCTTGCACAAGCGAGCGAATCACAGTCAAAGAGAAGTTATTACAAATTCCATGTGTAAGACCATATGTAATGGGCTGTTAAAACCCACTTTTTTCCCTCCATAGCGACCCAACCACGCCCGTTTCCCATTACCACTAGGCGCTGAAGATCAAAAAAATCCATGGGCGTTTCTCCTATCACGCCCGCGCCCCTCTCTTCCTTCAAAAAATCTAGCGCTGATCAAGCAAAATACAATTACACCACTTTTCCTTCCAAGCCACATAGTAGCCCACACTGCCACATGTCACACCATGCTCCATCCTTTCTTACACACCATTACACATGGTCTAAAACAATTAAATAGGTCAGAATTTTTGAATGGTGTTGTTATAATTTATCTCTAATTCTTCAATACCTCATTTTAATGCATTTATGCATTAACTAGCTTTTTTTTTCTTTTTTTCTTTTAAAAAAAAATATATATATTTGACCTTTATAGCCCAGTGCTTGTTGTTTAACATGATAATATGTTTGGTTATCTCGATAGGTAGTGCATGATTAGCTTAGTTACAAAATGGTGGTGAATGCCATGTTTTGCTTAGAGTCCAACACCAAGTTTCATTAGTAATTTGACTTTCTTTCTAACTACAGCTCATAAAAATGGGTTTTTACCACATCACAATATCCTTCCGGATGAATCATTCATCAGGCATTTGAGGGGTCTTGGGGTCCAAGACATTGAGCAGCATATCGCTTCTTTTATGCATGCTAAAGTCTAGATTGTCAAAACAAGGAAAGTTTAAGATATTAGTTGTCTTCAGAAAGTATAAGCATGTTAATATGGATTGTACTATGGACTTTGTGGTTGCTAGTAGAGTGCTTAGAAACATTTCTTGCCGTTAATATGGGTAACTTATTTAGTACGTACATGGCTACATAGGGAAACCTTTTTAAAACGGGAAAACCGGTTTAACGTAGCCAACTAAAAAATTTACCAATTTTTGCTCTAAACTCTTGAAAACCCCTCCAAAAACGCATTATTTGACCGGGTCAACCGGTTTTTGCCACGTCATCAGTTTTTTTTTTTTTTTTTTTTTTTTTTTTTTCACAAGTACCCTACCCCACAACTTACATAAATGGTCCCTCTAGTTAAAATAAGTTGCGTCCGACGTCCAAATCGTTTTTTTTTCAAAATTAATTTTTTTCTTAAATTTTTTTTTTCAAAGTTAATATTTAAAAAACATTTAAATTTTTATTTTCGAATTTTAAAAAAAAAAATTTAAATCCGAAAATTTTATTTTTAGAAAAATTTTTTTTTTTCGGAAAATAATTTTTTTACGAAATAAATTTTTCAAAAAAAAAATTCTAAAATAAATTTTTTTTACTAAATTTTATTTTTCTAAAAAAAAATTTCAAAATAAATAATTTTTATAAAAAAATTATTTTCGGAAAAATATTTTTTTTTTAAATAAAATAATTTCGGAAAAAATATAATTTTTCTAAAAAATTTATTTTCGGAAAAATTATTTTTTTTTCTAAAAAAATAATTTTTTCATTAAAAAAAATTTCTGAAAAAAAAATATTTTTTATGAAAAAATAATTTTTTTTAGAAAAAAAAAATTTTTCGAAATTTTTTTTTTTAGAAAATTTATTTTCCAAAAAAAATAATTTGAAAAAAAAATGATTTTCGGAAAAAAATATACTTTTTCTAAAATAAATTTCGGTTAATAAAAAAATAATTTTTGTAAAAAAATGATTTTGGACGTTGGACGCAATTTAGCGTAACGACGGGGACTATTTATGTAACTTAGTGTTAGGACAGTGGCTGCAACTTTCAAAAGAAGAAGGGGCAAAATGGTAATTATAACTTAAAAAAAACCTTTGACCTGCTGCGCAGGTCAAAGGATGCGTTTTTGGAGGGGTTTTCAAGAGTTTAGAGCAAAAATTGGTAAATATTTTAGTTAGCTACGTTAAACCGGTTTTCCCATATAGTTGCGTACGTTTTAAAAAGGTTTCCCCTGGCTACATATGCGTTGGTCTTTTGTGTAATTTTGTGATTGTGTATATTCATTGTATTGAGAAATGAGATTATTTTATTTAAATAAAGGTATATAGTCTAATTTGTTTTATTTATTGTTGTTGGTGGAAACGACTATACGAGTCTCTTTTGATGGCTGAAGCTGTTTCAAGAAACCCTAATTGTTTAATCTTTATCATGGACTTCATAGTCCATATTTTAAAGCATGATATGGATGTTAGATTGTTAATCTTTATCATATTATACAATGCAAGGGAAAGAAACAAAGGAAAATATGTTGTTTCACTTAGTCTTTAAGTCGAATAAAATCACGGAACATATATATTTGTTACTTAAATAGTTTGTGTCATAAATTGGGTTAGAAGTTTGTGTTAAATTGGGTTAGAGTGTGATAATAATCTTGGATATTACGTTTAAATTGTGTAAGGTTCTTTTTTGTATAAAGTATTTCGACCCGTCTGGGTATCACGAAATCTTTATCGAGATAATTCAAGAAGAACACTTTGTTTTTGGGTACAAGAGAACAAAGCAAAACATAGAGGAATTGTGCGTTTTTCGTATGTTCAAATGAGACCAAATGTGGTGGAAACATATTAGCTCAATGAGTGTGTACTCTACACTTTCATAACTCGCATCCGAGCATAATATAAAATCTAATTAGTCTTTAATAAATCATAATTACCTAAAATAGTTGATAACACTAAAATCACAACAGTTTGTACGTGCATCTTTTCATTCATATTTCTTTTTCTCTCCAAAGACGACGAGAAAAGATTCAAAAGGAAATGACATAGTACATTTTTGTAGGAACCTGACCAAACAAGTGAAACACTATATATACTTAAAAAAAAAAAAAAAAAAAAAAAAAAAAAAAAAAAAAAAAAAAAAAAGTCGATAGAGTCTTTGGTACTCGAGATATGGAATTTCATTAATTTGTAAACATGTAAGCTACGTACTCTAGACATGTAATCTTTGTTATGCTCAAAGCTTTCCTCACATGTTAGCTTTGAGCTCTCTAGAAAGGAGTGCTTCATTTCTGAAAAAAGGATTAAATAGCCCCATTCTCAAGCAAGAGCTTAACAGCATCCAAATGACCAGCTAAGCAGGCGTAATACAAGGCCACAGAGTCCCATTGGTCTCGTGCATTGACGTTTATGCCCGAACACTTTAGTCGGTATATACTCAACAATCACTAAAAACAAACCTAAGTCAATAGGTACTATAATGGCTTCAAACAATTACAAACAAACCTAAATAACCTTGTGCTAACAAAATAACATAAAATCAGCATAAGTAGGGCTATTACCATTCAAATGAGCAACAAAAATAACCCTAGACCATTCTGAAAACACAATAGACCTAATTCGATCAGTACTATAACCGCTTCAACACAATAGTACGTATATATATACTCAACATTCACTACAAAAGGACTCAGTATAGTAACAGCTACAGAACGACAGTGAATATACACAACAATCACAAAAAACAGACCTAATTAACCTTCTGATACAACTCCGGTCTCACCGAGTCTCCAAGGTTTTCGATATAGAATTTCCTCAACAATCACTTCAGATAAACCTAATTCAAGGCGTACTATGACAGTTTCAATCATTACTAGAAATACACCAAATTCAATCAATATATAATAGACCTAATTAACTTTCTAATAACATAAAAACAACATAATTAGGTCTCTCACCATTCAAATGAGCATCGAAAACAAGTCCGACCCGTTCCGAAAGCGCAAACGGCCACGACGGAAGGTTCTCAATATCGAATTTGAAATTCTCATCGGATGTGACCGGAACAGATTGTTACATGATTTTGATGAATTAAATAGCGAAATAAGGGTTTCAATTTGGTTATGGAGGTTAGATGATACGCAGTGAAATGCCGGAGGAAAAACACACATTTTGTGTGTGTAAAAAAGATATGTGGTTTTAAAATATGGTTTATATATTGACGAAAATGCCCTTGTAGTGTAAATATTGTGTTTAATCTCAGCCATTGGATCAATGAAGATGGAGGGTGGGGATTGATCCCTTGGTATATAGACAAAGTTTTGTCCTCAAATGATCTTAAATCATATATAAAACGTATTTTTTATCAGTTCCATGATTATAACCTTGGTACGTAATCACAACTATTATAAGGCATGAGAGTTCGGAAGTATTCATTACCGGTGATTATTTATATCGGTTGTGTTTTCATTTAGTTAACTACTTCAACATAGCTATATGAACATAAATAATCATTTTGCTAATGGTAGCAGTTCGCATTTGATTTAGCGACAGAATTCGAGACGACATGAAGAGTATCATACTAGCTAGGTGAGTAGAGTTGACATTGAGATTATAAATAAAACGTGAATGCAAATCAAGAATATACCTCTAAGCCAAACGAGAACCGATATCGAATTGGAACATGGACACTAATTCGAAACTCTAGCAATTCCTATCGCGAACCCAGAAGTGTGATCTGGACCTTAACCGAAGCACAACGCAGCACGAAGCATAAACCTTGGATGTTCAACGTGTACCCAACATTATGCATGGTCGTGAACACGAGCACGAACAACTCGAACAGGAACGTCATATCTTGAGTACTATCTGATGTGGCTCAAACTCAGTCTGTGGCGCATCTCTCTCCCTCTCGTTTTGTTCTCTCTGTGAGATGCAGGGTGAAAATGCTAGTGATGAGATCGATTGATTACTTAGTCGTTGTGAAAGATACTAAATGATTAAAAACTTATTATGGACCGAGAATCACCTCCTATATAAAACAGGCTTTCCCTAAGGAAACCTTTACCTCAAAATTCCAAGATAATGACACCTGGCATATTATTTGATCCAATGGACCGTATGATATTTCGCCTATAGCATTCAATGTAAACATAAAAACAAAAACATCTTCCCTAAAATAAGATCAAACAGATGATAATATCACCAACAAAAAAACCCCAAACAAGAAAACCACAAATCTAACCGATTCCGTCAAAACTCAATGATAATCTCCCACTGAAATTGGTGTTGATTCATAACTAACCATAATTTTTGGGGCAACATTAAATTAGTTAAAATCGTACATCGACATATCAAGATTAATCGTTGTTCAATAACAATGATCGAATATCAAACAGGTTATTCAGTTTTTATTTTTAATATTTTAATTTGTTTTTTAATCTATGATTAAGGTAGCCATTTTTTGTGAAAATCGTACATCGACATATCAAGATTAATCGTTGTTCAATAACAATGATCGAATATCAAACATGTTATTCAGTTTTTATTTTTAATATTTTGATTTGTTTTTTAATCTATGATTAAGGTAGCCATTTTTGTAGTTTATAGCCATTTGGTATTGTTTCTCCCAAATATCCAGTTACATCCTTGACAGATCAATATTATCCAACAATCCATGTATATTATGTTTTAGTGTCGTCATTTGTGTGTACATTTTGTGATAAGTTCTGTAATTATGGATAGTTTGAATTTTAGAGTTATTATAAGAAAATATTTTCCAACGAATTATGATAATTATGATAATTTGTTAATGTCAGAAAGTTTTTAATTATAAAACGTGTTTTGTATACAAGGATGTAACTGAATCCCTTATTTTTAGTTTACAAATTCGTTGTAAACTACATCCCCTAATGAGAAACAAGTTGGTTTCTTTGATAATGAACGGATAGCAGATGTGGTCCTGCCCTTCAAAATATTGTAGTATACCGAACTAAAAAAAAAATCTGCTACTAAATTTCAAGTGAACAAGTAAGTTGTTGGCGTTATGGGCTTGACTCTGCTTATGCAAATATTACTGATGTGTGTCATGTAGAGCCGTAGAGGTAATTAGTGCTGCACTTATTCTTTTAAGTTATAGTGATCATATTATCTTATTGGTATATATACTTTGTACTTTCACATTGGCAAGTTGTACTTTCAGACCAAAAGCAAATTTTAAAGAGGTTAGTAAAGCTCATTTTTTTTCTTCTGTAAGACCACTAAATGAATTAGCAATTAATTATTCAATCATTACGATGGTTCTTGGGCTTATATATGGCACTGTTTCTTTGCATTCCGCGGTAAACTGATCCGTATCCAAGATACTACAATTCATTCTGGCTACAGCGTATTGACTACAATTGGTTTCTATCTTTTTATGCTGTAATTGTTACTGTGTAGCATGCCTAAGTATGTAGGTGCCAAAATTAGAGAATATTAGTACCGAAAATCAGATGGTTTAGTAAATGTGATATGAAGTGGAGTTTAACTTTGAGCTACTAATTTAAGGGTAATAGGCGTAAAAGTGATGACCGAACTGAAACCGGATAGATGTTAAATTGTACTAGACTGGAATTGCTTTTTTTTCTTTGCTGCAAGTGTAATTAGTAGTGTGCCTGAGTATATACGTGCCGAAAATTTGACAACATGATCTGATTGTTTAGTAACTGTAACATGAACAGGTGTTAACTTTAAGATAGTGATTTAAGCATATAGTATTAAGATCTAAGCCGAACTGAACTGGACATGTACTGACTGGTCTGGAACTGTTTTTTTTTCTTCCCTGTAATCGATAATGAGTAGTGTGCCAGGGTGTATACGTACCGATATTCGAGGTGACGGTTTAGTAAATTTAATTTGATATGGATTTAGGCTTTGAGGTAGTGGTTTACGTATAATAGCATGAGATGAAAACTGGACTGATAGATACTAAATTATACTGTATTCAAGCATGTTTTTCTATAATAAATAACCCCTTAAGCCACATAAGCGTTTTCCTGTTGTCACTATTGAATGTTGGTGTTCTTTGTTGTTACATACTGAACGAGTCTTATAAATCTTGCGTAACATTGACTCTGTATATATGAAGTTCAGGTTTTGTTTGGTGTGATTACTGTATTGCCAGAGTACATATGTGGCTGGTCCTTTAATTCGTTTGGTTATATGGGACAATTGTGCTCTTTTATATTGTGAATAATGGGTTGGACACTTACATGCTCAGGGTGAACATTTTAAAAGTTCTCTAAAGTCATTTATAAATCTTCATAAAATAAATAATTAAGAGGCTCTATGTTTTACATGTTAAGGATTCTAAAAAGATAGACATCTTTGCTTCGTAGAACTTCCGTCTCTTTCCAAGGCTAAGGTAATTTATCCGGTAATTTATTTCCCCTGTTTTTAAACTATATACAGTATTATATATTGGTACAATGTACAAATGAAAGTTCTCAAATGAAAGTTCCCATGGTTTTGTTTGAGAAAATTATATACGATCTATATGTGATCATAGAATGAACTTTGAATATATGTTTTGTTTATTAATATGATGTATCAACAAATCCTAATAATGATGATTCAGGCATCCCAACGGATAATGGCGGGATTGAACCTCGACACTTCCAACAAGAGACAATTTCCGATATCTATTTGTTTTGTCATGACAATTAACAAAAATCAAGGGCAAACTTTATCCAAGGTCGGTCTATACCTGGAACGTCCGGTTTTTTCACATTGACAACTATATGTAGCTTTATCAAGGGTCAAGGGCAAGAAAGGTCTCAAAGTGTTATGCTATGATAAAGACGGCAACTATTGCAATTACACAACAAACGTTGTGTATAAAGAAGTCCTTCATAGACTATAATTTTTTCTCTTATTTGATTTAGCTTTTTATTTTTGTAAACAATACACTCAATGTTATTTACATTTATTCAGGATATTTTTTACAAATATCATTTTATGTTAACTTTTTTTCTGTCAACATTATGCATTTACGGATTTTATATATTTTTATAGAATTCATGTAATACTTTTTTATATTAATAATAAATATATCTTGCTAGCGCCTCATTGGGACAGTTGTCGCTATTCCTCGCATGAACATTAGCCCGTCTGATAAGAAGATGCCTTTTCAGCTTAACAGAAGACAATTCCCGATAACTATTTGTTTTGCCATGACAATTAACAAAAGTCATGGGCAAACATTATCCAAGGTCGGTCTTTACCTGGAACGTCTGGTCTTTTCCCACGGACAACTATATGTAGCTGTATCACGAGTCAAAAGCAAGAAAGGTCTAAAAGTATTATGTTGTGATAAAGACGACAACTATTGTAATTACACAACAAACGTGTATAAAGAAGTACTTCACAGGCTTTAATTTTATTTAACTTTCTGACTGTAGATGTTTTACTCCTTATAAATAAGACACTCAATGTTATTTACTTTCACTCAGTTTTTTTTGGACAAATCTCCATTTGTTTGAAAAATTTTATGCCTGTCAAGATTATGCATTTGCGCATTATATATATATTCTTTTTATAGAATACATGTAACACATTTTATATTTTAAATAATAAAACTTAATGCTAGCGCCCCATCGGGGCGGGCCTAAGGCCAGTTAAGTGATATGGGAACGTGATTCTTGACCCATTCATTTTACATATATATTCCAATTTCAATTGCATGTTTTCATTTTACGATTAACAAACGAATATCCGCGTGTATAACGACAAATAATTATATTTTCGAAATCGTGATTTTGGTACCCAGGTTACAAAAAAAAAAAAAAAAAAAAAAAAAAAAAAAAAAAAAACCTTATGGGTACAATTATTGCGATAAAAAAATTCATGGGTTTAGAAAAAAAAATGATAAAATTGTAAAAATTAATATTAATTTAGTTGTAGATGATATTACTATTTTTAATCAATGGTATAATAGTCCTCTAAGATTACTCAAATTTTTAAAGAATGCATATTCATGCATTATAAGTAGTAGAGATTAGTCCATTGTTAATATCTATTTTTTATGTAAAAGTTTATTTCTTAATTAGTATTTCATTTATCATTTTAAATATAAAAGTTTATTTATTAGTATTCATCTTTTTATACATTATGCACTAAATGATAGTATGAAAGTATTGAGAGATATGAAATTAATCCTTTTATATATAACAAATATATATATGTAATCTTTGGCAACTGATATTTTCTTCACTGTATTATTATTATCTTAATAAACATATGTCAATTTTAGATTTATATATTTATCTTATGTTTATAAAATAAATTAAGCACTACCAAAAATATCGGGTATTACAATTATTGCTACCATGCATGCTCTCTCCATAAACAACTTTTGATCCGGGACGGAAGCATGACCGAATATGACCGGGTGTACAAATTTTTTGTTAATATACAAAACACATTTCGATTGACGGGGTGCATTTAAAATGCGTTTAGAAATATAAGACTTTTTTTTTCAAAAATTACAACTACATCGATCACCCGCGGACGGGGTGCATTTAAAATGCGTCTCGGGCACTCGCGGGAAGCCCTGGTTCCGTCCCTTACTTTTGATCACCATCCAAACGTATTCAGCATCAATAAACGTGATACCAAGCTACTTCGATCTAATGGACATAAGGTTAATGCAGTCTCCACAAACTACATACACCATAAGTTTTAAACTTCAATAATAATCATTTTCACTTTTCTCTCAATCTCAATATGGTATCAGAGCATCACCAGCTCTCCGGTGGACAAACCACCACCAAATAACAAACTCTGATCACCTCAACAAACTTTGACCGCCCTAACAAACTTTGACCACCACTAAAACCACCATAACTGCCTAACAACCATCATTCCGATCATCAAATCACCATCATTTCAACCACAATCACTTCCTAATCACAATTAACACATCAATTCATCATCAAACAACACAAAATCTTATCAAAATCAATCAAAATCATCACCGATCTTTCAAAACTCAAAAATGGCGGGAACCACACAAACACCTCAAAATGATGAAATCAACTTCAATCACCCTCTATTTCTACATCAAAATGATCACCCAGGCTTAATCCTCATCTCCAAGAAACTCACCGATCAGATAACTATGCTTCTTGGAAAAGATCCATGGTTATTGCTCTAAATGCAAAGAACAAACTCAAGATTGTTAATGGTGAGTTTGAAGAGCCTGGTGTCAGTTCACATCTGAGAGCACTCTGGGAAAGAACAAATGATATGATCATATCATGGATCTTGAATACTCTTGATGAGAAAATAAGCAATTCACTCAGTTTTGTCAATTCTGCTCATGATCTTTGGGAGGAATTGCAAGAACACTACTCTCAATTGGATGGTCACAGAATTTATCAGATCACCAATGACATTGTGCAATTGAAACAAGACAATGTGGCTATTGAAATCTACTATCTTAAGTTGAAAGGATTTTGGGATGAATTTGACTCACTTGAAGCTCCATATCTTTGTGTTTGTGAATGTACTTGTGAAAATGGAAGATCAAACAGTGAAAGGGATCAAAGGAAAAGATTGATACAGTTTCTTATGGGTTTGGATGAGTGCTATGCAAATGTTAGAGGTCAAATCCTTCTCATGAATCCCATGCCTACTGTTGCTAAGGCCTATAGTATGATCCGACAGGAAGAGAAACAAAGGGAAGGAAATGGATTCAAAACCACACCCTCAGTTGCACTTTCATCTCACACCAACAACTCAAGAAACACTTATAACAACAACACAAGATTTGGAAGGAGTTTCAACACTGGTGAGCCATCCACAAGAGTCAACAGTCAAAAGGATCCACCAAGAAGGAGTAATTTTAGAAAAGGGGTCATTTGTGGAAATTGTAACAAGGAAGGACATCTCAAGGAAGAATGCTATCAATTGGTTGGGTACCCAATAGGTCATCCACTGCATGGGAAGTATAAACCACCAATCCAACAAGGCAGAACAAACTCAGGGAATAGGTTTGTGAACATGACAGTTGGGCAAGAGGTCAATGCAGATGGGTCAAATGGAATGGGTCAAAATGATGCAGCAATGAATGCTAGGATGGACAAACTGCAGAACCAACTCAACCAAATGATGATGCTTATGCAGCAAAACAAAGAGGCAACTGAGTTTGGCACAGCAGGTATACCTACACTCAAAATTACTCACATTACTTGCAGTACCTATAGACTAGTTGGTTCTATCATGCTTAATCAGATACATCTTTGGGTTGTTGACAGTGGTGCCACAGACCATATTTGCATAACCTTAACCTCTATGCACAACATTAGACTATGCAAACATCCCATTTATGTCACTCTCCCAAATGGCCAACACACACAAGTTAGACAAATTGGATCAGTATACATTAATGACCACATCACCTTACATGATGTATTATACATACCATCATTTTCATATAACCTGCTCTCAGTTAGTAAACTTGGCTCACACTTACCCTTATCTGTCCTGTTTACACCATTTGATTGTTACTTTCAGGACCAACACAAGAGGATTGCACATGGCAACCTTTGTAATGGTCTATACATCATCAAACAAGAGCAACCATCACCTCAATCCCTCACACTCTCAGTCAACAACAACAACCATCACCTCTGGCATGCAAGGCTTGGACACTCTGCTTACTCTACCTTACAACAAATAAAGTCTATCACTGTACCTTGTAAAATACCATCAAACTCTTGTACAATTTGCCCTTTAGCTAAACAACATGCTTCTTCATTTGAAACTAGTGATTCTTATGCTACAAACTTATTTGATTTGATTCATGTGGATGTATGGGGCCCTTATAAACATGCTACTGTGAACAAATGTAAATATTTCTTAACCATTGTTGATGATCATTCAAGAGCCACATGGACATATCTAATGCCCACAAAACATCACACCATTTCTCACATAAAAATGTTTCATTCATTTGTCAAAACTCACTTCAGTACCAAAATCAAAACTATAAGAAGTGATAATGGGTCAGAATTTGTAAATCAATCCCTAACCCAGTTCTTCCACCAAGAGGGTATCATTCATCAAACCACATGCCCATACACCCCACAACAAAATGCAAGGGTAGAAAGAAAACATAAACACCTACTTGAAGTAGCTAGGGCTATAAGATTTCAAGCAAACTTTCCAATTCATTTTTGGGGGTATTGCATTTTGGCAGCTACTTACATCATAAACAGACTACCATCAAAACCTCTTCAAAACAGAACACCATATGAACTCATTCACAACACAACACCATCACTTTCACACCTCAGGATAATTGGATGTCAAGCCTATGCACATGACCACACACCTGACAAATTTGCTGCCAGATCCACACCATCAGTCTTACTTGGCTATCCCACAACACAAAAAGGCTATCTTTTGTACAACCTTCATACACACAAAACCTTTGTAAGCAGACATGTTCAATTCAATGAATCAATCTTTCCTTTCCATCAACAACCATCCAAAACCTCACCAACCTCAACCCCAACCATAACAGCTACACCATCTGACTTCTATCCTCCATTAACTACACCACCAGTACCAATACCACCACCAGTACCAACACCACCACCAGTACCTACACCAACACCACCACCAACACCTATACCAACTCCACCAGTACCAACTCCACCAGTACCAACACCCTATAACCACACTGAGCCACCTATACTAACTGAGAACACCTCAACCACACACATTGAAGAAGAACCACCATCACCTCCACCAATCCATACTGATCACATTGAACAACCACAAACCATACCACCACCAAGAACAACCACAAGACAATCCACCATGCCACTCAAATACAAAGATTACCACTACAAATTACCCAAGACCAAACACACTGTTCAATCTATCATCAAGTTTCATCACTCAAAATACATAAATTATAATAACATTCACTCTCCAACCAAAGACATCTCATTAACACCATTAATCACATTGTGGAACCAAAGTCATATACCCAAGCTGTAAAAGATACTAGGTGGATAGATGCTATGTCTATAGAACTGCAGGCACTGGAAGCTAATGGCACATGGGAAGTGGTCACTCTACCATCAAGCAAATCTCCTATTGGCTGCAAATGGGTGTTCAGAATCAAATGCAAAGCAGATGGAACAGTTGGCAAATTCAAGGCTAGACTTGTGGCAAAGGGATTTACTCAAAAGGAAGGAATTGATTATACTGAAACATTTGCTCCAGTTGCAAAAATGGTCACTGTTCGAATTTTCTTAGCTATAGCAGTGCATCACAGTTGGCAAATAGCTCAACTGGACATCAACAATGCTTTCTTACATGGAGATTTACATGAGGAAGTTTACATGTGTCTACCACAAGGTTACAAGGCACCATCCTCTATTCCTAATCCTGTATGCAAACTCAAGAAGTCCCTTTATGGTTTGAAACAAGCTAACAGGCAATGGCATACCAAGCTCACCTCTTTTCTGATCACTTTGGGTTTCAAGCAAAGTTATGCAGATACTTCACTTCTAATCTACAACAAAGGTGCAGATTTTCTAGCCATAGTGATTTATGTTGATGATATCCTCCTGACTGGCAACAACAACCAACTCATCTCATACTTCAAGCAACAACTGGATAACAAGTTCAACATCAAGGATTTGGGAGAACTCAATTACTATCTTGGTATTGAGTTTCTCAGAAATGACAAAGGCATTACCATGACTCAGAGAAAATATGCCCTTGAACTTATATACACAGCTGGTATACTTGACCTCAAACCATCTCACATCCCAGTTGACCCTCTCATCAAGTTAAATGATAAGGATGGTGACCCATTACCAGATGCCTCACTCTACAGAGTTCTAGTTGGCAAACTTCTCTACCTGACTATTACTAGACCAGATCTCTCATATGCTGCCCACAATCTCAGTCAGTTTAGTCATGCCCCTAGAACTCCACATTTTGATGCTCTCATCAAGGTCTTAAGGTATATCAAGATGTGTCCAGGACAAGGTCTACACTTCCCATCTCATTCTCCTCTAAAACTACAAGCATATTGTGACAGTGACTGGGCAAGTTGTCCAATCACTAGAAGATCTGTCACAGGATTCTGCATCTTTCTAGGACCATGTTTGATTTCCTGGCAGTCCAAGAAGCAGCTTGTTGTTTCAAGAAGCTCAACTGAGGCAGAATACAGAGCATTGGCTGATTGTACTTGTGAGTTGACATGGCTACAAAGTCTACTTATGGAGTTTAATGTTCCCATTATCAAGCCAATTCCCATCCTATGTGATAACCAATCAACTATTGCTCTAGCCTCTAACCCTGTGCAGCATGCTAGGACAAAGCATATAGAGATTGATTGCCACTTTGTCAGAGACAAGATCAAAGCAGGAATCATTTGCCCTACATTCATACCCACAAAAGCTCAAACTGCTGATGTTTTAACCAAAGGACTAAGCAGATCTCCCTTTCACACTTGCATCTCCAAGTTTGGCATGTGTGATCCATACACACTGCCAACTTGCAGGGGGGTAATGGACATAAGGTTAATGCAGTCTCCACAAACTACATACACCATAAGTTTTAAACTTCAATAATAATCATTTTCACTTTTCTCTCAATCTCAATACGATCAAAGATGGAAAGAAGCCTGAGAACTAGAGATCGAGGAGGTGTTGAAGAACAATTGTGGTTGAAGTTCAAGTGTGGTGTTAGCATCTAATAAGATGGTCGACATATATTAGCTTTTGATATTACTTTCTTAGTTTATTATCTTTATTTTCTCTATTGAGTGCATGCATACGAAGTATAAATGACATTCGATCATGTATCTATTTTGTTTAGTTTAATAAAAAATAATTTATTTGGGGCCTAAGCAGGCAGATGGAAATGAATCACTAGGATTGCATAAATTACACAAGAAGTAAATTATTATGTTGAATTTGAAGAAAATTTCATATGTTTTGTCGAACTTCACTATAATTTAAGATTTGACTTTGTCTAAAAAAATTTTGGCATGATCAGACTACATTCATTTGACCTAGTCTAAAGTAAATTTATAGAAGAGTGCTCTTTATTTAAAATATATATATATATATATATATATATATATATATATATATATATATATATATATATATATATATATATATATATATATATATATATATATATATATATATATATATATATATATATATAACTTTAAAAACTATGCAGGTACCACAAAAGAGACTAACATTGCAGGTACCAAAGGTGATTCCAATGCAAGCACAGCTGATCAAGACAAGCAGATTGAAGAGCTTATTGTTATTCCTACCACAGAAGTCAACCAGGTTGTAGCCAATGAAGGAGCAAAGATATCTTCTACGAAAAGGAAGGAGACAATTCCAAAGCCTCAAGCTCAAGAACAAGAGGCTTCTCCTATCAAGGGTTCAGAAGATCTTTCATCTTTCAGAAAGGAGTTGAATGCCTTAGCTGATAAGCATCTTGGGAAGCAGGCTACCATGACTTTAACACTTAAGTCTCGTGATGAAGTTAAAAATTCTGCTACCAGAACTTCAATTAATTCTGGTAATCGAGCTGTTAGTTCGGCTACCAGCATTTCCCCAATTAAGTCTGGTAGTGCTGCTATTAATTCTGCTCAACTTGACTCTACTCCAAATGAAGAATTTGATGATAATGAGATGCCAGAGCTTGAAGAATCTTTTAAACCAAGTGAAGGAATTTTTGAAGAGGCATCTTATGATGAAGGAGGAGTGGTGACTGACTTCAACAACTTACCCACAGAAGTAGATGTTAGTCCCATTCCCACACTCAGAGTTCACACCATTCATCCTAAAAGTCAAATTATTGGTGACCCCAAATCAGCTGTTCTAACCAGAAGTAGAGTGAAAAAACAACCAGATTCTCTTGCACTTATCAGTCTAATTAGGAAACAACAAAGGGTCAACCATAAAGATCAGCAACATTGCTTGTTTGCCTGTTTTCTTTCTCAAAACGAACCCACCAAAGTCTCTGAAGCACTTGAAGATGAGAGTTGGGTGGAAGCAATGCAAGAGGAGTTGCTGCAGTTCAAATTGCAACAAGTATGGGTTCTTGTAGATCTTCCTATTGGGGCTAAGGTGATTGGCCAAAGTGGGTCTTCCGGAACAAAAGGGATGAAAGGGGAGTAGTAGTCAGGAACAAAGCTAGATTAGTAGCACAAGGGTACAAGCAGGAGGAGGGTATAGATTATGATGAGGTTTTTGCTCTTGTAGCCAGGATTGAGGCTATCAGGTTGTTTTTAGCCTATGCATCATATATGGGCTTCATAGTCTATCAGATGGATGTCAAGAGTGCTTTTCTCTATGGCACTATTGAAGAAGAAGTTTATGTACATCAACCTCCTGGTTTTGTAGATCCTGCTAACCCCAACAAAGTGTAAAAGGTCATTAAGGCATTATATGGTCTCCACCAAGCTCCCAGAGCCTGGTATGCAACACTCTCCAATTTCCTTGAAGAGCATGGGTATAGAAGAGGTATAATTGCCAAGACCTTGTTTATCAAAAGAAACAAGAAGGATATCATCCTGGTTCAGGTTTATGTGGATGATATCATATTTGGTTCTACTAAAAGGTCTTGGTGTGAGGAGTTTGAGGCATTGATGCAAGGGAGATTTCAGATGAGTTCAATGGGTGAACTCATATTTTTTCTAGGACTGCAAGTGAAGCAACAAACAGATGGACTCTTTATTTCTGAAGACAAGTATGTTGCAGAGATTTTAAAGAAGTTTAATTTTACCAATGTGAAGACTGCAGTCACTCCCATGGAGAACAAGGTGCCATTGACAAAGGATGAAGATGCTGCTGATGTGGATATGCATCTTTACAGATCAATGATAGGTTCTCTAATGTATCTAATAGCCTCAATGTAATACCTGAAATTCTATAAAATGTAAAATGACCAAATTGCCCCTGGGAATTTAAAACCTAAATAAAACATATGTAAAGCACAAAATAAATTCCAAACTTCTAGCAATGAACAAGTAATGATCCCAAATAATTTTAACAACTTCATTTAATTTTTATTCAAGTCATAAAATTACCAAAATGCCCTTGGGCGCCTAATAAAATTTAAATTCAAACTTTATGAGTTAAATAAAGGTAATTAAGGGAAATAAAGAAGGCATTAAAAGTAATTAAACAAGGCAATTAATTCTTTTGACCAAAAATCCGAAATTTGGTCAATAACCTCCCCTATGACTCGGCCTTTCTTGGTTAAAAATCAATCCACACAATTATCTTGGAAACCTAATTTGCCGATTGAGAAAATAACACACAAACAAATTATTATAGCCTCCATTCGACATCCCACAAACCCTAAACCATTTTTCTGAGTTCAAGCATCATCCAAGGAGTCCCAAGAAAATCATTTTGAAGTGGTTCATTGCACGATTCGTTTTGGTGCAATTATTCTTGTCGCGCTAGAGAAAGAGAGGTATAATTCGTATATATTCATTCGGCCTTCACAAAATTCGATTCTTATTTTTCTCATACTCCTTATATAATGTACAACCTAGGAAAAATTGGATTGGAGCTGTTCTCATCCGTTTTCTATTTTTGAGAGATTATTTCTTTTCGTACGCCTATATATAAGGTATCTCGTTATTAATTCGTACTACTTCCATAAAATTCGTTTGTGATTTTTCTCATGATCCTCATGTCGTGTATGGTGTGGGAAAAATGATTGCAAGGTCAGAAGATCATTTTTGAAGTCGTGGTGATTTTCGGTGCATTTTGGCTATTCGCGTACATATTAAATCGTGCGTCTCGTTCTACACGTTCAAATCTTGATTTGGTATTTTTCTCAGACCCTATACATGTTAAGAACATCAAATAAAATGTGTAATTCGATTCATGCATGTTATATGAATTATTTGGGTTTTAAATCAATAAAACAAAGCGTAAATCCTTAAAAATACCTAACGAATTATAAGGGCTGTGTATATATTTTATTTTCGTGTATTATAATCATATGAAGTCTGGAAAAATGATTAGATGATTTGTCATGGCTTGAATATGGGTTTTAAGAATTTATTTTGTGATTAGGGTTTAAAAATTAAAAGCGTATAAAAGTATATAAAAACTATACGATCTGATTTGGGATGAATTAGGGTTTGTTCTTGGATTAATAAATGATGTTATATGATGAAGTAATGATTAAAAATGATTAGAGAAGGTTAGGGTTTGATTTTGTGAAGTTAAAAGTCATACCGTGTGGTTTTTAAAAGTCTAGGGTAGATTATGTAATTTCTAAAACTCTTGGATCATTTTTAAAACTTATTTTAGAACATGTACTTGCTGTATAAAATATAATAGGAGGGGGTCTAGTGTCATTTTTGTATTTTAAGGGATTAAAATGTTTTTAGGGTTTAATTATAGTTCGAATTATAAAATAATTAAATAGAGGGACTAAACTTGTAATTTCTGGAAAGTTAGTGCTGTTTTGAGTAAAATAATACATTCAGGGGGTTATGTGTTAATTTGGTGATTTAATGGGTTAATATGTAATTATTATTAATATAAAGTTGAAATTATAAAGTAAAGGACTAAATATGTAACTTTGTAAACTAGAGGGACTTATTGTGTAAATTCTATAAAATTGAGGATACATTCTTATAATATGATAAAATAAGTGACCATTGTGAAACTTTGATAAATTAAGGGTCTGAAGTGTAACTTTTGAAACTAAAGGGTGTAAAGTGTAAATTGTGAATTCTTAAGGACCTAATATGTAAATGTAATAAAAGATACCCTAATTCCAGAAATAATGATTTAACTAAGAATGTTGATCCAACTTTCTAGATATGGAAACTTACTAAATAAGGAAACTTTCTAAAAATGGAAACCTGCTAAAAATAGAAAGTTACTTAATATGGAAATGGGATCTTTAGTAATCATGTCTTTACTCCTCTAGGTGTGAAGAGGGAGTAGTCCTGTGCATTTGTCATCTTATTCAGTGTGATCCTTGTCAAGCAATAAGGTACAGATATTCTGCTTCTTTATTAAGAGGCCTTCGTTCTCTTATTATGATTCATATTAGTGTTTCTATGTTTCCTTCATTCATGAACTCCGATCTTTTGAACCATCATGATATTGGACCTTTTATGATTATGAACCTTTCATTCATGAACCTTTAATTATGAACCCTTGACCATGAACCTTTGCTTATGAACCTTTGCTTATGAAACATGATTATGAACCTATGATTATGAACTTATGAAACATGATTATTGACCTATGCAAGTAAACTAAAACATGATTCATGATACTTGACCTTTACCCTCAGTTTGATACTACGAGCCACTCACTAGGCATGAGGGTTTCATGTCCATGTCAGTCGATGCACCGATGGCATGACTCTAGGGCAGGAGAGTGATGACCTGTCCCGTCCCTGCATGTTATGTTATGATTCATGTTTACGTAGAGGCAGATTATGGCCACCTGGGGCGTATGGATGCATCCTAGATTTGTTCATGTTCATGTTATGTTATGTTATGTTATTCATGGTGACTGATGGTGTGTGCGATACACGTCTTTCACACTCTGGGAGCTAGCTACTCCAACCCATGATGAGGACACCCCTCATATTTACAAGATACCCATGATGAGGACACCCCTCATATTTACAAGATACCCATGATGAGGACACCCCTCATATTTACAGGATACTAAGAGGTCTCCCCTCTACATGTTTATGGCTATGATTATGATTATGATTTCATGTTATGGGCTCGTAGTGGATTACTGACCTTTCTTTACCATGCACCTTTGTTCTTTCCCTTATGATACCATGTATCCTTACCATGTATTCTTACCATGTATTCATGCTTCCATTCTCATTTACTCATGTATTATTCATTATGCTACTGCTTTGTTTCCGTTATATCTGTTCACTGGGCTTTTTAAGCTCAGCCGCACGTTTTCTTTTCGTGTGCGGCAGATTATAAGCAGGACGACGGGTTTGGGTATAAGTGAAGAGACTTTTGGACTTAGAAGACTTTGAGTAGAAGCCATTAGAAGAGAAGTACTTATGGATTTAATAGGCAGCTTTTATTTTCCTTTGTAACCCTTGTATTGCAAGATTTCATTTGTAAACTTTGAGAACCATTGTATTACTATTGATTGTATGCTATGTTTATCTGATATGAAACCATGTATTTGTGATATCTCTACCCTTGTGGGGTCGGGGTGTTACACTCAAGGCCAGATATTATGTATGCTCTGTGTGTTTCTTCTCGTTTTTAGGTTAATCCAAAGACTTCACATCTTCATGCTGTGAAGAGAATCTTTAGATATCTAAAGAGCAAACCCAATTTGGGCCTTTGGTATCCTAGAGAATCATCATTTGACCTGGAAGCCTATTCAGATAGTGATTATGCAGGTGCAAGTCTTGATAGGAAATCCACAACTGGAGGTTGTCAATTCCTTGGAAGAAGATTAATCTCTTGGCAATGCAAGAAGCAGACTATTGTGACTAACTCTACAACTGAAGCTGAATATGTAGCAGCAGCCAATTGCTGTGGTCAAGTCTTGTGGATTCAGAATCAAATGATGGATTATGGTTTGAACTTCATGAACACTATAATTCACATTGATAATGAAAGCACTATCTGCATAGTTAAGAACCCAGTATACCACTCTAAAACTAAGCATATAGAAATCAGGCATCAGTTTATTAGGGATTGCTATGAAAAGAAGTTAATTAGAGTAGAAAAGATACACACAGATTTCAATGTTGCAGACGTCTTAACTAAAGCTTTTGATGGCCCTAGGTTTAATTACTTAGTGGTCAGTATTGGTATGATGAACCCATAGCTGGACTCAAGGGGAGGTTCGAATTAAGGGGAGGTTACATTTAAGGGGAGGCTACTCTGTAAAAGTTTGTATATTAACCAGCACTTAGGACTTTTTTCAGTTCTTAAAACTTACTTCTGGTAGTTACTTTTAATTCTGGTAGTTAATTCTCTTGATTTTTCTTGTATACTTGGTTATTTGTATCGTTTTCTTGGTTTTTCTTGGTGTTTGGACTAATCTTTGCGGGAATATCTTGAATTGGTGGTGATTTCAAGCCTTGGTGTTGCTTTCTATACGAGTAAGTCTGAGTTGTGGTTAAGTCTGGTGAGTCAGTGATTAAGTCTGGTTGACTAATTTTAATTCGGGTAGTGTAAAATATTACCGTTAGGTCTGGTCTGTCAAATCATGATTTTTAATGTAAAATCTTACCGTTACTTTATTTTCGGGGGAAAGAAGTATTTAAAGATAAAATTTGATATCTTTTCACTTTTATCTATTATTCACTTCTAATTTTAAAATCGTTATTTGTTGCTAAAATCTCGTACTCTGTTTTACATAAACCCTAACTAAAATTCTCAACCACCACTAAATCATTCTCTCATCTAATGGCTTCTCCAAAGTTTGTTGAAAAGCACAATCAAGTTGGATTTTTGAAGAAACCAACAGACAAAAGTAAAGGTTTTGAGGAAATTGTGGATTTCTTGAGGGGTTCTTACATTCGGTACGCTTTATCTCATAATCCCACAATTTACACTTCCCTAGTTAAGCAGTTTTGGGGGTCTGCTACCTCTGAGACTCTTACTGATGGGACACCAATCTTAAGGGCAACCATAGATACACATGACTTCATTGTTACTGAGGCATTGATTCAGTCAATTAGAGTTCAAGGAATTGCACAAGAAATATGCAAAACCCGAGTCGTTTGTCCGATGAAGATCGAATGGAATTTGTGTTCCCGGAACGTGATTCGTGTAGTGAATGTGAAAAAGAGTGATTGATTTGTGATTTTATACTACGAACAATAAAATAATAAAAGTAAACAACTAATTAAGCTAATGAAATAATTAAACTAAGCATACGAACTTAAAAACGAAAATTTGAATTTAAAAAAAAACTTTACGCGACGAATTATAAAACGTAAATAAGAATGAAATTCTAAAATTCAAAACCTAAAAATATAAAAATAATTCTCCTATATTAAATCTGATAAAAGAAAATTTTTTTGGAAAAAGAAAAATATTTTTTTGATTTTTTTTTAATAATTTTTTATGAATTAAAAACTAATTAAAACTAATTAAATGTTTTAAAAATATTAAAACAAGTGAGAAAAATCTGGAAAAATTTGAGTAAATCTAAAATTTAATTATTAAGCCAGGAAAAATAAATTCAGATAGTGAAAAAGTCTAAATAAGCTGTAACAGTAAATAAGCAGTTTGAAAATTAAGCTAAAAATAAGCTAATAAGGCCAAAAAAGTACAAGAAGCTCAGAACTGATTAGGCTAACTATTCTAAGCACAAAACCACTGAAAGTAATCAAATAATCTCAGGCCATAAGCTAAAAAGCTACTGCACAGGATATAGCCAAAACAGATTCAATCCAGGTTTTCTACCCTATTTGCAGCATCAATTAAGCAGTCTAAATAAGCAGTAAATTTGAAACTTAAGGGGGCAAAACTTATCTTATACTACTAGCTACTTATAAAATGAAAAAGCCCCAAAATATAAGCTCAATTCCTAGCTTAAATGGGCCCTAGATCAGCAGCCAAAAAAACATACCAAGGCTGCTCAGCATATGCTGAGCAGCAAGATCAGATTTTGGGGAAGATTGCAGGTCCAAAATAAGCTGCTAAATAAGCTTAAAATCACAATACCAGATACTGAGCTTAATGCCTACTACCTAAGCTATGTAAATACCAAAAACCAAGGACTGAGTTAATCTGGTTAAGCCAGAATTTTGCCTAGATCAACAGACCAAAATCATGTCTGCTGTTAAAAATTGACACAGACATGAAAAATGGACTAAACCTTTTTGACACTTAACTAACTTATAGAAACAAAATTGTTAAACTAATTTTGATTCAAATTTAACACCTAAATAAGATTCTAGCTAAATGATTCAAAATAAGCTGCTGCAAATATATATAAACTCTGATTTTATAAAAACTGATTCACAACCTATAAAACTTGATAAAAATGATTTAATCAACTAAAAAAACACTATTAGAACTTATATGGAGCTGATATAAATTAACCAAATGACCAAAACTCATAAACTAGGCTTATGCCAATCACTACTTATTCAAACTGAAATGAACTTTAACTCTATAATTTGCTGATTTATGCTACAATACTACCTGAACTATGACTGATGAAGGTTCCTATCCACTATGAATCAGAAATAAATAAACAATAAGAACAATAAAAAGCTGAACAGATTGATACGAAATTTAAGCTAATAAAGAGCTTACAAATTCAGGATCCTAACTGAAATAGGATTTACTTTCAATTACAGCCTATCTTTGGATAGGCTCCAAATTACACCAAATACGATGAATCTAACACTAGTAAACCCAGAAATCTTCATCATTATCTTCCTTTGACTTTAGTTGACCAGAAACCATTTAACTAATCTAAGCAGAAACAAAGCACCTAATCTCACTACAAGCTACTGATAAGCTTGAATGAGCTTAAGAGAAACGTAATTTGAAAGCTTGAAACAGATTTGAGAATAGTAAATTGCTTGAACTTTTAATAACAAGGAATTAAATGAAAACTAAAATTTTATTACAACTTGAAATCGAGTACAACTTGAATTTGAAAATGCAATAAGCTAAAGTTTATACTAAAAAGCCATCAAGTTATCACTAATCTATACCTACTCCTACTCCTAGCTAACACCTTCAAATCGTGAGAGTGAGGAAGTATATATAGCTGAGCTCAGGGTCTTCAGAAGGTCCTAGATCGTTCATTCTTCACCCTTAGATCAATCTTCTCATCATCCATCCAATTGTGGCCGTTTGATCATTTCAATGAGGTGGCTTGACCAATCAGAGGCTGCCATTGTGACATGTTGGCAATCCGAGCGTGTGCACCTTCTCTGTCCTTGTCAGACGAATCCAAGGCTAAAGAAATGACGTGTTTTGTCCAATCAAGCACTGCCATGTGTCCACAAAGCTCATTATTGCACTAATCATTATCTCTGACACGTTCCTGTCACGTGGAAAAAAGTTCTGGAAGGCTCAATTTAAGGGAGTGGTGGTAATTTTGAGTGTGGTAAATCTAGGGTTTATGTTTTGGGGAAAGAAGATGAGTACGGGTAAGAATTGGGGGGTGAGAAGTGTGGTGTGTTTTTTTATTTTTACTTGACCGTGAGTAGTATATGTTTTGACCGGGTTTAAAGCTTTTGGGCTCGGGTATAGGTTTTAGGAATGGGCTGGGTTTAGTTGGGAAGTGGGTTGGTCATGTATAAGGTTGGATCCGGTTTTGTTTTAGGTAAAGGATTTAGGATTTTAAGGTAGGTTTTGTAATTTTGTGAATTTAGAGGGCTGAAAGTGTAATTTTTCCAAAGCTGATCCAAGGGCCTTTCTTGCCAATATCTGATTTTTCAAGGACTTGAATGAACATAAACTTTGATCATTTGCTTCCCGGCTCCGGCTTTTGACACTCTTCCAAATCCCGTGCTCGGTTTGTCTTTTTATCTCGATATTTGTCCATTTTTACAATATCCATCCCTGCACAATCATAAACACAAAAACACGAGATATTTGGCATAATTGGTTAGTTTTTGGTCTATTTAGGTCCGGTTTTGGTCAAGAAAAGGTATGTGTTTAAGCACATACCAAATTCCCCCAGACTAAGCTATTGCAATGTCCTCATGCAATGTTATAAAAAACACGTTTATAAAACCGAAAATTTCCAATCTCTTTTTACTAACTTTGAGAAGTAGCAAAATTTTCAAAAGAGATTAAGAAATCTTAAGTTCTAAAAACTCCCTGATTTTCCTTTTATTCTATTTTTGTAATTTTCTTATTATGCATGTGACGGCTTTGTTGACAATCATTATTTATTAATAACTTTTAGGGTCTTCGAGCAGGAAACACGACTCATAAAGAAGTGACCATACGGATAAAATTCGTCGTTCCTGATTTTTCACGAGTCCCCAAACTAAGCTTAAAAACGAAATCATTGTCATTTACAAGTTAGATTGCTGACACTACTCATTAAGCTAATTGTGGACTCTTTGTTCCCAAATTCCTATTTTCCTCTATTTATTTTATTTTTGGTGAGAAATGAATTTCTTCAAATTCTCGTTTCGATAATTTTTAATCCGATAAAGATACCTAGTTTAGACGCTAAGTAGTTTCCAAACCTTCTCTCGAAAACCGTTGCATACAAAAATGAGGTCCACATCAAGGTCTCTGATTTAACACGATTTTGAGAATATCCCTTTTATTTGCGACCGAAAAAACTCATCTACGAGTCCAGAGACGGAAGCCTTTATTAGGATACCTCGGAGTCGAGATTTGGCATTTTTAAACATTATTAAGCACATTAACGTATTTAGTCCTTGGCCCTTTATAACAATCACAACATCGGCTGCGAACCGGCAAGATGTGATAGTCTATTATGACCTTGAAATTTTTCCTCTGCCTTTATTAGAAGTCTACAACATCGGCTGCGAACCGGCAAGATGCAGAAAACTTTTTATGGCTTTGGATTATTATTATTATTATACATTATCATATTAATTATTTGCCAAACCCCAAGTCCTACGGCTTTTATAACAATCCCAACATCGGTTGTGAGCCGGCAAGATGGAATAGTCTATTACACCGTAACACTGGCAGTACCTTGATGTGTACCCAACTTCTATAAGCAAGGATTCTCTAAGGAAGAAATAAAAACTAATTATCGCCAAAACCAAAATACCTTTAATTATTCCTAGATTACTATTTTTGAGTGAAACAAGCTTATGGGAACAAAAAGCCACAAATAACTTCGATGAGCTTTAAAGAGATCCAACTACTCCACGTTTAGCAATCTAACTTATAAACGACTCTATCATATCTCGTTCTTCGCAAATTTAAAATCTTAAATAATAAGATCCGCGAATGCTTAGCCAAATAATCAAGCCATGCATATATAAAGTCAAATACGGGAACTTGCAAATTCTTAAAAAGAATTCGCATTTTCTAGCTCCTTGTGTAAAAGACTAGCACGAGCTTATAGATTATGAACGGTTAAGGGGACAAGCTAGGGCTCAACACGCCCGATCAAGTCAGAATTTTATTCCTACTCTCACCAGCGGAAAGTCAACAAAAATGTCAAAACGTATTATATTTTTGCAAAAATTTTTAAATTTTTCTCATTTTTTGGATTTTTTTCAATTTTGGAGGAAAAACGGGGTTGCATGAGAAAACGGCAAAAATGCAAGGCAAAAATCAAATCGACAGATTACCCCCCAGACTAAAACGAGACATTGTCCTCAATGTCTTAAAGGTAAGGGTTCTCCTACATAAATCTAAGGCCGTTTATTAATTATGCCAAAAGATAGATGTAAACGATAAGATTTTAGGATATCGATAAGCAGCGAATGATGAAACTCGAGTGGAGTGAAAACCACGAGCACGAGAGTCTTCATCATCGGGCATTCCTGGAAACATCACAGAAAACCACAAAACACAAGATATGGAAAAGGAAGCCCTCCTCACGTCACTTATTAGAAAAGAGATAAGAAGATAGATAGATAAGCATGGGGTGCCTCCCACGAAGCGCTTGTTTTTGGTAACCGAGTCACATGAGCTTGACTCGACCCCGAATTTAATTGTCCTTGGGGGAGCAAGTGGAAGAAATAATCTCAATCGGACTTTCGTTCAAGATTTTAGATAAACATTGAAGCACACGAAAGTTCCACTCCGATGAGATACCCACGGCTCTAGATAGAAAAGAAAATGCCGGGGTCAAAGATGGTGTCTTCACTCCTGAAGGAGTGAAGGATAGAAGAAATCACCGAGTAGGTGAAGAAAGGGAGAAAGATCATGATAACAATTGTAAAGAAATTGTCATCCTCACACCCGGAAGAGATAAAAAGGGTGGGTTGGGTGTGCAAATTATCATACTTTTCAGAAATCTCATCCACCACTTTAGAAGTCACAACACCCGAATCGGGTTTGATATCATCGGGTGGTTTAGCAGGCGGATGAGTGGGTGATGGCTCAACGTGTAATGACTCAGTTTTATGAAGTGAAATGGGATCATTATTAAGTAATCTTTCAAGAAAAAGATTTTCCCCTTCCGAGTCATGGGAATCGTCAGGGCGAGGTATTGGTAAAATCAGCTCATCAAATGTAGAGTCCTCGTCCTCGACGTTCTCTAACCCTTCATCGAAAAGAGGATTAACTTTGCAAGAAGTATACTCATCATTGAATTCAAAAAGAGGGTTAGAGAAAATCCCGGGGGTAACTTTGGAAATATCAAGAGAATCTCCACAAGATTGCAAATCACTTTCCTCGGACTCACTTGGGATTGGGACGAAGTTCTCAACATTGTCTGATTCCGTTGCCGGAATAGTGTCGAGATGCTCGTCCCCCATTTTTAGAGAGTCCTCGGGTTCAACGGTAGAAAAGACGGGTGTAATTGCAGGGAAAACGTTTAACGGAACAAGTCTCTCCTCGTCAGCACAGTTCTGCAAGGCCTTCCGAAAATTAGCCTCTTTTGCCTTGGCAAGTAATTCTTCTATATACTTCTCATGACGATAAGCCAAAAGTTGATTAACCGCTTGCTCTTGATTTTGAACTGCTTCGACAACGTCTCCCAAAGATTTTACAATTTCGCGCACTCTATCTTGATAATTGACGGGATTTTGTGGGGGTTGGGCAAAATCATGAGAATTATAACACAAATTTGGCTCATAATGAAAGTTTTCAAATGATCCCCCACAAAGGTAAAAACTAGGCGTATACGGTTCTTGCTCATAAGAGTTTTGAAAAGGAAAATTGAAATCATTTTGAGGATAATTATCAAAGCTCATATCATAAGCGTAAGACGTTTCAACACTCGGGGAGTAGCACATACAATTTGTGTATCCACATTGATTACAGAAACATTGTCCACAAGGTACTTCTGCTTCGGAGGGATTTCCACAATTAAAACAAGTGAACGGAGGCGGCGGTGGTGTTTGAAGGTAATCGGAAATGTTTGAAGGATTGTTGAACGATCTTTTATCATTTGTGTAAGAATTACAAAACCAACAAACTCCGTCACGAATATTACTACCACATTGCTCGCATGTACACCAAACACACAACCCTCCGAAGAAAGGTTCGCCACACTTAACACAAGTCGGATCCATAAGAATTAAACATAAGAGGGTGAAGAAAGAATTATCGGATTAGAGGATTAGAGAAGAAGAATTAAACATTTAAGAGGATTAAAGAAGAATATTTTTGGGTTTTTAACATAGAAAATAACAAAAGAAAAATGGAAGATAAATTTGAAGAGAAAATCTTTATGGATTTTTATTTAAGGAAAAATAATTATATTTTTGGTGATCGTTTTATCAACCGTACTCGTTTTTTTCAAAACTACGCGCAGCGTGGCGGGAGAGAAGAATGGATCTCTCTTCAGTCTGCAATTTAATGTCAAGACTTCCTTAAACCCCGTAATTAGGTTGTAGTAAAGAAATAATCTGAGAAACGTTTAACTTCACGATCTCTTTTGTTGTTTATTCGGAATGGTTTACAACCGCCCTCCTTCAACGGAAGACCGAGGATTTATTATTAATGGTGAAAACACTTTAGGAAAAGTGTTTTTTAATTATTTTCTTTTTGTATTTTTATTTTTTTTATAAAAACGATAACTTCCGAGGAAGGGTCTTCAAAACACGATTCGACGAACGAAATCACGAACTCACTTCAACCTTCCCCGGCAGCGGCGCCAAAAATTTGATTCGGTCAATTAGAGTTCAAGGAATTGCACAAGAAATGTCACAACCCGCAAAAATCCTCAACATATTCTATTCGGAGAAACGATCAATTATTTCAAATTTGGTATAAATTCGAGAAGACTAGGTTTAATTATAGTCAAACTTAACGGAAAGACATTTTAAAACTAACGATGACGATTAAAAACTTATTTACGTAACGTTTAACAATACTCGTGACTAAAAATAATAAACTCGGGATAAGAATGATAAAACTTTTCTCGCTAGTCCTTAAGAGAAATAAAAATAAATAAAGTTGAGGGACTATTGTGTAAATTTCGGGTATAATAAACCCTAACCCTAAAACTAATTCATTTCATTATCTATTCTTCTTCACCAACAAACCCTCTCTCCCTCCTTTCCTTACTGCCGCCGCCGGCACCACAAGTACCACCACCACCGCCACCCTTATACCTACACCACCACCATAAAACTAACCCTCATCATCTCCTTTTTCTTTTGGTGTACATCACGCGCCTCCAAAGTCCTATCATCTCGTTATTGTTGCTACGCCCCACCACAACTCACCACCATCATCTCCTTCGAATAGATCTTGAAGAAAAAGGTAGGAAATAGGTGAGTTATACACGAATTGACTCACATACGAGTCAACTCGGTTTAGATCTTATTATTTTGGGTAAAAATCAAACGGGTTTTAATGATTTTTAACTAATAAAAACATGTAACAAAAGTTTGGTATCGAAAAGGTGTGTTTGTTTGGTCGAGTCACACGAACCGTGAGCTTAAGCTCACGGTATAGTTGATTATTTTTGTTAGTTAGTTCTTGATTTGTTGATTATTCTTGATTATGGTGATGTCTATTGGTTGAAAAACCTTTAGGGTCCGTTTGGTTTACCTGCTGCCATACCATGGTTTGAAACCGAGACCATGATGGTCTCGGCAATGGTTCTTGTGGTTATTATTGCTACTAATTATTTGTTGTTGTTGATGGGATAAGCCAAGACCCTATGGGTCCATTTGGTTGGGCTGCTGCCGACAGGGAAAGGGAAGCCGAGACTCATTAGTCTCGGCAATAATGTACTTGTTAACTATTGTTGTTAGTTTTCTTGTTAATCTCATTTCGTGGTTTGAGATTTATTGCACAAAATAACCCAAGAGGGTGTTTGTTTAGGTTCGGTTCAAACACCACCTCGAAGGTGTGTTTGTTTTGTTTGGGCCGAATGAGACCACCACAAGGGTGAGTTTGAAATTGCTTAATTGTTACTAAATTAGTATTACTTGGGTGCTTTTGGTGTTGGTAAACAAAAGAGTGTTGGATATGAATTGTATGTCAATATATACTTAACTAGTGTATAATCTGTTTAGACATTAATGCGAGTAGTGAGATTCGGTAATATTATTGATCGATAGTCGGGATTATACTTGTGCATAGACAATGTAGATAATTAGCGGACGATTGACTTTGAATACGGAATATGACTAATTATCTAACATTGATTCATGAGTATGGACTTGGGACTTGACACTTAAAAATCGGATTATATACTTTTGATTGAGACTTGTTTTATCGACAAACATAATTAACTTAACAATTAGAAAATTGTTATAGATAACCTGATAACATATCGAACTTGTAAGCTAAGCTACTCGATTACTTAACTAGTTGGAACATATAAAACTCGTGAACTAAAACTATTCGGTAACTTAACTAACCGGATAAACTTTAGTCAAAATGGATTAGAACTTAAACCACTTGATAAACGATTTAACCGGAATAGCTTTGATTACTTTGACTAGAACTTAACTATTTACTTATGTTAACACTTATGTGCTACATGATTCTTACGTGTTTACTTTCTTCTCATACATGCGTAATATGCTCTATACTTGGCTACATGATCTTTATATGTTTATTTTTCCTCTTATACTTGGGCGATATATTTTACATTTTGGCGTGAGTTCTCGAGTCTCGACATTCCAACCACTACACGTACGATGATACCAAACACTATGAAACAGATATAACGCAAATCTTTTTCGAAAGCAAGATTGAAATGATACTTTGGGAATGGGAATAGTTAAGACTATTACGCTATAGTATATACGTTAAGATAAGTTTCATATTCCTTAGGTCGTGCCGAATTCCACGACATCGTGCTTTGACTCTTGACGTCACTTACGTTACGCTATTCTGCCACACTCTTTGGCACCATCTTGTTGTCTACGCCACTACATTCCAAGTGAGTTTCATAGCCCCTACTTTTATACGTTTTGAACAACTCTTTGGGGGAGATACATGCTCAAACTATACTTATTTACTTTTGCAAAACATTGGTTACATGATTCGTATTTATATACATATCTGTTCGCTCATACATTATGCATTGTTGACATATTTGAATTACTTAACGCATTTATGACATTGATACGTATTTCTATACACATCTGTCATGTTCATACATTGATACGTATTTCTATACACATCTATATCTGTTCTAGTTCTAGTCTTAGTCCTAATCATTTTATAATACGTATTTCTATACACATTTATACTTGTTCGATACTATGTTAGCAATGGGTTGTAAACACACAGGTTGCAAGCCTGGAATGGGACGGGCTTGGAACTGAGTGGATTTATAACGCCTTTGCTGGGAAACTTTCATTCAAATACTTTACTTTTAAACTAAACTCTATGAACTCACCAACCTCGTGTTGACACTTTTTAGCATGTATTTCAGGTATTATGCAATAGCACGCTACTTGAGGCTTTTGGCAGGGCATGGCATGGTCATAGAAGACTCTGATAAACTTTTGGGACCGCTTAACTTATTTTATGGGCCTATTTCCGCACCACTTATAACAATGTAAATTCAACACTTTTGTTAAACAAATTTTATTCTAAACGATTGAGGTGAAAACCGTTCTTTGAACCTTGTGTCATGATACCAATTGAGTAGCACCCCAGCGACATGTATGCTTCCGCTGAACCCGATTTTGGGGGTGTTACAGATTGGTATCAGAGCCCGGTTGGCTATAGAGAACTGGGTGATTTTAAAACCTAGACTATAGCTACTTTTACGAAAACGTAACCCTATGACCGCCACGTGCGTACCTGCCAAGCTGATGCCTCATTTGTGGTTTGTTGCTAACATATTTGATGAGAATTGCATGTTATCATCAGATTAATTATACCCACTCATTTTCATTGATTACCATAACATAAGCATGCTTACGTATCATACACATCACAGCGTTGCGCCTTATTCTTTAAGTAGTTTCATCATTCGACCTCGAGTTTGATCACTTGCCTTAGTCTTTTGAAACGACCTTTAATTGTAAAGGACATAGTAATAGTATAACTGAACTGAGTATTTCAAAACTCATTGAACCTCGGTAGAATATAGACTGGTCATCTATATTCGACATGGGACAGTGGGGCATAGCCTGACCACCTATGTCCGACTCAGAGATGAATTTTGCAATACTGAGAGTAGTTATAATAGGATTATGTCTTGATTGATTTGATCGGTGAGCAATTCCAAATCGAGCAAATCTTTCAAAAGATCTCATTTCAGGATGTTGAATCCATTCTTTTGACAACTTGTTTCCTAGCTTAATTTAGTGACAGTTCTTGTTTGATGAGTTGCAAAAATCAAGCTAAGAGTCAAGTTGTTACCCCGAGTTGATTCAGTTTAATCTCATGACAGTTCTTGTTTGATGAGTTGTGAGATTAAATTTGAATCGACAACCTAAAAACCGATTTAGCCTAATCCCATGACAGTTCTTGTTTGATGAGTTGTGGGATTAAGTAAAAATCGGTTACCTAAAGGTCTTTTGAGGGCTACGCTCGAGAATGGGAAAGTTTGCCTCATCAAATCTAACCACGAGGACGTCTACATCACCTCGTGAACCACCGCCTAGAAACACGCCAACTAATCATAACGACTTCAAACTTTCATTCTATGACAAACCACATTAGGGCACCTATCTTTAGGAAACATCTTATTTACATCTCACTTAGCCGTTAAGTGAACCTCAACCATGGACCTCTCTAGGAAAGATTTTCTATCTACAAAGAGTATTTCGTGACGTAAGAGAACAACGAAAGGATTGCGAAATCACAAACAAAGACTTTGAGTATACAATAAGTTGATTTGTATTGCAACGGAAAACATCTTACTAGGCAATCCAAATCACTATCTTTAGCATAGTCACCAAATCACAATATTTCAGAAGTGCTAGTTAGACCAAGTAGGACAACGAACCTGAGTCATAATCCAGTTTAGAAAGGACTAAGTAAGTTGGATACACATACCTACAAGTCTTACCCAAGACTAACCTATATGCATTATCCAACGCCAGAACTGAAGCGTTTAGTAAACGTGGAAGGCTAAATCCTCGCTATATTTATCCTTTTCAAATTCTTGCTAGAATCTATACCTCACATACTCGAGCTACCGTCAAGACTCCGCAACATTTGCGACATATTGAGTGACGAAACTGAAGAAATGACTTGCCATCGAGGCAGTTACTATTCCTCTAGGAGATCCAGATCTTAGCACCATCAAACCTTGATTGACCTATCCAAAACCGTAGACCATGAAATCAAACGACTTTAGTAAAGTCGCATCCCTATCGACCAAGCTCTTCGAAACTTACAAAAAGGTCCTGAACCCATGTGATAACGTGAAGATGACACCCTGTGCGCATATACTCATTTCTTTTCAACCGTAACGAGTAACCTGAATTGAATCGCGCGGACACGATTCTGCTAAGGAGGTGAGACTGTCACAACCCGCAAAAATCCTCAACATATTCTATTCGGAGAAACGATCAATTATTTCAAATTTGGTATAAATTCGAGAAGACTAGGTTTAATTATAGTCAAACTTAACGGAAAGACATTTTAAAACTAACGATGACGATTAAAAACTTATTTACGTAACGTTTAACAATACTCGTGACTAAAAATAATAAACTCGGGATAAGAATGATAAAACTTTTCTCGCTAGTCCTTAAGAGAAATAAAAATAAATAAAGTTGAGGGACTATTGTGTAAATTTCGGGTATAATAAACCCTAACCCTAAAACTAATTCATTTCATTATCTATTCTTCTTCACCAACAAACCCTCTCTCCCTCCTTTCCTTACTGCCGCCGCCGGCACCACAAGTACCACCACCACCGCCACCCTTATACCTACACCACCACCATAAAACTAACCCTCATCATCTCCTTTTTCTTTTGGTGTACATCACGCGCCTCCAAAGTCCTATCATCTCGTTATTGTTGCTACGCCCCACCACAACTCACCACCATCATCTCCTTCGAATAGATCTTGAAGAAAAAGGTAGGAATAGGTGAGTTATACACGAATTGACTCACATACGAGTCAACTCGGTTTAGATCTTATTATTTTGGGTAAAAATCAAACGGGTTTTAATGATTTTTAACTAATAGAAACATGTAACAAAAGTTTGGTATCGAAAAGGTGTGTTTGTTTGGTCGAGTCACACGAACCGTGAGCTTAAGCTCACGGTATAGTTGATTATTTTTGTTAGTTAGTTCTTGATTTGTTGATTATTCTTGATTATGGTGATGTCTATTGGTTGAAAAACCTTTAGGGTCCGTTTGGTTTACCTGCTGCCGTACCATGGTTTGAAACCGAGACCATGATGGTCTCGGCAATGGTTCTTGTGGTTATTATTGCTACTAATTATTTGTTGTTGTTGATGGGATAAGCCAAGACCCTATGGGTCCATTTGGTTGGGCTGCTGCCGACAGGGAAAGGGAAGCCGAGACTCATTAGTCTCGGCAATAATGTACTTGTTAACTATTGTTGTTAGTTTTCTTGTTAATCTCATTTCGTGGTTTGAGATTTATTGCACAAAATAACCCAAGAGGGTGTTTGTTTAGGTTCGGTTCAAACACCACCTCGAAGGGTGTGTTTGTTTTGTTTGGGCCGAATGAGACCACCACAAGGGTGAGTTTGAAATTGCTTAATTGTTACTAAATTAGTATTACTTGGGTGCTTTTGGTGTTGGTAAACAAAAGAGTGTTGGATATGAATTGTATGTCAATATATACTTAACTAGTGTATAATCTGTTTAGACATTAATGCGAGTAGTGAGATTCGGTAATATTATTGATCGATAGTCGGGATTATACTTGTGCATAGACAATGTAGATAATTAGCGGACGATTGACTTTGAATACGGAATATGACTAATTATCTAACATTGATTCATGAGTATGGACTTGGGACTTGACACTTAAAAATCGGATTATATACTTTTGATTGAGACTTGTTTTATCGACAAACATAATTAACTTAACAATTAGAAAATTGTTATAGATAACCTGATAACATATCGAACTTGTAAGCTAAGCTACTCGATTACTTAACTAGTTGGAACATATAAAACTCGTGAACTAAAACTATTCGGTAACTTAACTAACCGGATAAACTTTAGTCAAAATGGATTAGAACTTAAACCACTTGATAAACGATTTAACCGGAATAGCTTTGATTACTTTGACTAGAACTTAACTATTTACTTATGTTAACACTTATGTGCTACATGATTCTTACGTGTTTACTTTCTTCTCATACATGCGTAATATGCTCTATACTTGGCTACATGATCTTTATATGTTTATTTTTCCTCTTATACTTGGGCGATATATTTTACATTTTGGCGTGAGTTCTCGAGTCTCGACATTCCAACCACTACACGTACGATGATACCAAACACTATGAAACAGATATAACGCAAATCTTTTTCGAAAGCAAGATTGAAATGATACTTTGGGAATGGGAATAGTTAAGACTATTACGCTATAGTATATACGTTAAGATAAGTTTCATATTCCTTAGGTCGTGCCGAATTCCACGACATCGTGCTTTGACTCTTGACGTCACTTACGTTACGCTATTCTGCCACACTCTTTGGCACCATCTTGTTGTCTACGCCACTACATTCCAAGTGAGTTTCATAGCCCCTACTTTTATACGTTTTGAACAACTCTTTGGGGGAGATACATGCTCAAACTATACTTATTTACTTTTGCAAAACATTGGTTACATGATTCGTATTTATATACATATCTGTTCGCTCATACATTATGCATTGTTGACATATTTGAATTACTTAACGCATTTATGACATTGATACGTATTCATATACACATCTGTCATGTTCATACATTGATACGTATTTCTATACACATCTATATCTGTTCTAGTTCTAGTCTTAGTCCTAATCATTTTATAATACGTATTTCTATACACATTTATACTTGTTCGATACTATGTTAGCAATGGGTTGTAAACACACAGGTTGCAAGCCTGGAATGGGACGGGCTTGGAACTGAGTGGATTTATAACGCCTTTGCTGGGAAACTTTCATTCAAATACTTTACTTTTAAACTAAACTCTATGAACTCACCAACCTTGTGTTGACACTTTTTAGCATGTATTTCAGGTATTAAGCAATAGCACGCTACTTGAGGCTTTTGGCAGGGCATGGCATGGTCATAGAAGACTCTGATAAACTTTTGGGACCGCTTAACTTATTTTATGGGCCTATTTCCGCACCACTTATAACAATGTAAATTCAACACTTTTGTTAAACAATTTTATTCTAAACGATTGAGGTGAAAACCGTTCTTTGAACCTTGTGTCATGATACCAATTGAGTAGCACCCCAGCGACATGTATGCTTCCGCTGAACCCGATTTTGGGGGTGTTACAAGAAATATGCAAAACCCGAGTCGTTTGTCCCGATGAAGATCGAATGGAATTTGTGTTCCCGGAACGTGATTCGTGTAGTGAATGTGAAAAAGAGTGATTGATTTGTGATTTTATACTACGAACAATAAAATAATAAAAGTAAACAACTAATTAAGCTAATGAAACAATTAAACTAAGCATACGAACTTAAAAACGAAAATTTGAATTTAAAAAAAAACTTTACGCGACGAATTATAAAACGTAAATAAAAATGAAATTCTAAAATTCAAAACCTAAAAATATAAAAATAATTCTCCTATATTAAATCTGATAAAAGAAAATTTTTTGGAAAAAGAAAAATATTTTTTTGATTTTTTTTTAATAATTTTTTATGAATTAAAAACTAATTAAAACTAATTAAATGTTTTAAAAATATTAAAACAAGTGAGAAAAATCTGGAAAAATTTGAGTAAATCTAAAATTTAATTATTAAGCCAGGAAAAATAAATTCAGATAGTGAAAAAGTCTAAATAAGCAGTAACAGTAAATAAGCAGTTTGAAAATTAAGCTAAAAATAAGCTAATAAGGCCAAAAAAGTACAAGAAGCTCAGAACTGATTAGGCTAACTATTCTAAGCACAAAACCACTGAAAGTAATCAAATAATCTCAGGCCATAAGCTGAAAAGCTACTGCACAGGATATAGCCAAAACAGATTCAATCCAGGTTTTCTACCCTATTTGCAGCATCAATTAAGCAGTCTAAATAAGCTGTAAATTTGAAACTTAAGGGGGCAAAACTTATCTTATACTACTAGCTACTTAGAAAATGCAAAAGCCCCAAAATATAAGCTCAATTCCTAGCTTAAATGGGCCCTAGATCAGCAGCCAAAAACATACCAAGGCTGCTCAGCATATGCTGAGCAGCAAGATCAGATTTTGGGGAAGATTGCAGGTCCAAAATAAGCTGCTAAATAAGCTTAAAATCACAATACCAGATACTGAGCTTAATGCCTACTACCTAAGCTATGTAAATACCAAAAACCAAGGACTGAGTTAATCTGGTTAAGCCAGAATTTTGCCTAGATCAACAGACCAAAATCATGTCTGCTGTTAAAAATTGACACAGACATGAAAAATGGACTAAACCTTTTTGACACTTAACTAACTTATAGAAACAAAATTGTTAAACTAATTTTGATTCAAATTTAACACCTAAATAAGATTCTAGCTAAATGATTCAAAATAAGCTGCTGCAAATATATATAAACTCTGATTTTATAAAAACTGATTCACAACCTATAAAACTTGATAAAAATGCTTTAATCAACTAAATAACCACTATTAGAACTTATATGGAGCTGATATAAATTCACCAAATGACCAAAACTCATAAACTAGACTTATGCCAATCACTACTTATTCAAACTGAAATGAACTTTAACTCTATAATTTGCTGATTTATGCTACAATACTACCTGAACTATGACTGATGAAGGTTCCTATCCACTATGAATCAGAAATAAATAAACAATAAGAGCAATAAAAAGCTGAACAGATTGATACGAAATTTAAGCTAATAAAGAGCTTACAAATTCAGGATCCTAACTGAAATAGGATTTACTTTCAATCACAGCCTATCTTTGGATAGGCTCCAAATTACACCAAATACTATGAATCTAACACTAGTAAACCCAAAAATCTTCATCATTATCTTCCTTTGACTTTAGTTGACCAGAAACCATTTAACTAATCTAAGCAGAAACAAAGCACCTAAACTCACTACAAGCTACTGATAAGCTTGAATGAGCTTAAGAGAAACGTAATTTGAAAGCTTGAAACAGATTTGAGAATAGTAAATTGCTTGAACTTTTAATAACAAGGAATTAAATGAAAACTAAAATTTTATTACAACTTGAAATCGAGTACAACTTGAATTTGAAAATGCAATAAGCTAAAGTTTATACTAAAAAGCCATCAAGTTATCACTAATCTATACCTACTCCTACTCCTAGCTAACACCTTCAAATCGTGAGAGTGAGGAAGTATATATAGCTGAGCTCAGGGTCTTCAGAAGGTCCTAGATCGTTCATTCTTCACCCTTAGATCAATCTTCTCATCATCCATCCAATTGTGGCCGTTTGATCATTTCAATGAGGTGGCTTGACCAATCAGAGGCTGCCATTGTGACATGTTGGCAATCCGAGCGTGTGCACCTTCTCTGTCCTTGTCAGACGAATCCAAGGCTAAAGAAATGACGTGTTTTGTCCAATCAAGCACTGCCACGTGTCCACAAAGCTCATTATTGCACTAATCATTATCTCTGACACGTTCCTGTCACATGGGAAAAAGTTCTAGAAGGCTCAATTTAAGGGAGTGGTGGTAATTTTGAGTGTGGTAAATCTAGGGTTTATGTTTTGGGGAAAGAAGATGAGTACGGGTAAGAATTGGGGGGTGAGAAGTGTGGTGTGTTTTTTTATTTTTACTTGACCGTGAGTAGTATATGTTTTGACCGGGTTTAAAGCTTTTGGGCTCGGGTATAGGTTTTAGGAATGGGCTGGGTTTAGTTAGGAAGTGGGTTGGGCATGTATAAGGTTGGATCCGGTTTTGTTTTAGGTAAAGGATTTAGGATTTTAAGGTAGGTTTTGTAATTTTGTGAATTTAGAGGGCTGAAAGTGTAATTTTTCCAAAGCTGATCCAAGGGCCTTTCTTGCCAATATCTGATTTTTCAAGGACTTAAATGAACATAAACTTTGATCATTTGCTTCCCGGCTCCGGCTTTTGACACTCTTCCAAATCCCGTGCTCGGTTTGTCTTTTTATCTCGATATTTGTCCATTTTTACAATATCCATCCCTGCACAATCATAAACACAAAAACACGAGATATTTGGCATAATTGGTTAGTTTTTGGTCTATTTAGGTCCGGTTTTGGTCAAGAAAAGGTATGTGTTTAAGCACATACCAGGCATCCATTCGGAGTAGTCTTCAGTTGGATGATGCCTCAGGAGATTATATCTTGCCTAATGATGAACTTTTTGAGGGTATGGGAACTATAGGATATCCCACTGATGGTACCTTTACCTTTTGGAAAAGCTCTTTTACACCTCAGTGGAAGTTTTTCATACATCATTTGCTCCATTGCCTAAGTTCCAAGAGTGGAGGATGGGATCAGTTTGGAAGTAATATTGCTTCTGCATTGGTCTGTCTGTCTCTTGGGAGAAAATTTAATTTTTCAAAACTTATTTTTGAGGGCATGGTGTCAAATGCTAACAATCAAAAACATAAGTTTTTAATGTATCCTCGATTTATGCAAATGATTTTAGATTTTGAACCTGAGAATATGGAGCAGACTTATATCAGTGTGGCTTTTACACAAAATATTTTTGCAAATATGAAAAGAGGTTTTTCTGGGGCACAAAGACCACTTTTGCCTGCTATGCTTTCTGGAACAACTAACCCTACAGGTACATCTGGTGTTGTTCACATGGAGTCATCCCATGAGGAGCAAACCCATGAGTAACCCAAGTCACCCACACCAGAACCAAGATCCCCCACACCACAAGCAGGTTCATCATCATCCCAACCCAAAACATCTACACCTACACCTCCATTACCACAACAAACCCAGTTTCCAAGTCCTAATCAGGAGGAGGAATCTGCACCCATGACTGTGGAAAATCTTCTCAAATTAGCACCTACCTTGATTCGGAGGGTATCCACTTTATAGAAGTCAAACAAGGTGTTAAGTGATGCTTATGTTACTTTGGTGAAGAAGTTGAAGAAAATGGAAAAGATCATGAAGGAGAAAGGAGTTCATTTTGATGATCATGAGAGAGAGGATGAAAATTCATCCAAACAGGGGAGGAATTTGCAAGGTGAACAGGTGTTTGAACCAGTTTTTGAGACTCCAACTCAACCCAAAGAAGCTGGTGATACTGAGATAAGTCCAGATGCAAGAGAGGTGGCAGAGACTAGCTCAATCCCTTAGCAAAATTGTTGAAGGAAAGAAACTTAAGAGGAAGTTGAGGCTAGTAGAAGAAGAGTCTGCTGAGGTTGTTAAATCTGGTGCTAAATCTGGTGATGGTATTAATGCTGGTGATAAGTCTGGTAATATCATTAGTTCTGGTAGTGCAGAAAAGTCTGTTGATGTTAGTTCTGCTCATATGTCTGGTGATGAGGAGCAACCTAAAACTCAAAGAGAAGGAAAGCAAGTTGTGGATGAGACTCTCAAACCAAAGAAGTCAAAAAGAAAAGAAAGGGAAGAACAAGCATCTTTGGCTGAAATTGAAAGGATACAAGTAGAGGAGGAAGCTGAATTAGAAAGGGAAGAAGAACAGAAAAGACAAGATGCTTTGTATGCAAAGAGGTTATCAGAGGATTCAGATGATCCTTTGATGTCAATGCTTGAACAAGATGCAGAAATAAGATCTAAATTGGAAGAGCTTAAATCAATTCAGGGGTTATCTACTGAGGAGAAAGCTAAGAAACTTGTTGAATTTATCAATGAGAGAAGAGATCAAGAGATATTGGGGGATATATAAGGCTGACTCAGAAGAAAACTAAAATTCCTAAGAAGATGTCTAAGCAAGAGAAGATGCATAGTATGAAGATGTATCTTAAGAATATGATTCATTCAACCTGGGAAAGAATGAAAGGTATGTCATATGAGGAAGTTGGAGGTAGATTTCTCAATGCTTTTGAAAGAGATCAAGGTTACAGACCTATATATTATGAGGATTCACTTAAGTATTGTTTCAAGAAGAAGGTAACAGAGTCTGAACCTGTAATAGAAGCTGATAAGGATATTGAGAAAGAACCATAGATTGAAAAGGTATCAAGTGAAGTGAAAAAGGAGGAAGAGAAAAAGCCAATTGTATGGCAAAGAAGAAGGAAAAGTTTGGCAAGAAAAGGTAAACTCAAGAAGGTAGTCCAAGAGGATGAATCAGAAGAAGAGCCATCATCTGAAGGGGTTACTATGGGAACAATTGAAAGCTCAAAGGAACCACCTAAGATTGTCAGATACCAGATCATCAAGATTGGGAAAAGAGCTGCATATCAAATAATAAGGGAGGATAATTCTTATATTATGTACATTAATTTCACAGGGGTGTTGAATGATGTTAGTAGAGAGGATCTCCAGGAGCTGTATAAGTTGGTGAACATCAAACATGGAGATAATCCACCTGAGGAAGAATTTGAGAGAGTATTTTGGGGGGATTTAAAAGTGATGTTTGAGCCACCAGCTGAGTCTGATGTAGTGTGGAAGCTTCCTGAGGAGCAAAACATTGTTAGTTGGAGATATTTACATAACTGCAAGGTACATTGTTTGTCATTAAAGAATACTGATATTTATATGCTTGCAGAGATGGAATATCCTTTATCATCTAGTGTTTGTAAGGAAATGTTAAGAAAGAAGCCGTATGCTGATAAAAAGGATGAAGGGTATGAGATGCTGTTGGATCTGATAAAGCTGCAGTCATTAAAGGATGTAGCTTAAGGGTGTTTGAAAGAATTCTCAAGATGTAAGTGAGACTATAGGAACTTCTCACTTGGTGAAGGTGCATAGCACTAACACAACAAATGGTTATCAGTCCACCATGTCTAATCCACATAAGGATTGGCTAATCCAAAGCAAACGGCTTTGGTAAAGATATTCCAAATCCGTTTATGGCTGACAATTTGCCAAAAATTGTATGGTAATCAACTCACCATATCTAAGATAGTGAAGAGTTGGCTAGCCCACAAGATTATGGCTTGTGGTAAAGGCTGTGGAAAACCATAAATGGTAATCAATTCACCAAGGTGAGGTGCAATTCCACCAAAGAATTGGCTAGTCCAAAAGCAAACGGCTTTTGGTAAAGACTAAACAAATCCATTGATAGTTGATGATTTACTAAAAATCATATGGTTATCAATGTACCATGGTCTTACACACCAAAACATTGGCTACTCCAGTAGTGATGGCTATTGGTAAAGAGACATCAAATCCATTAATTTTCAATGATTCACCTCTCACAGGAGTTAACACACCTGGAAGTGATGAGAATAGTATGAAACTTAAAAAGGAATTGATGTACAAGTAGTCATGGTTGCTGTAAAGATCAGATCAGATGGTGGAACAATTATCAAAGTCAGAGTTGCTGAACAAGTTCAAGTTTTGAAGAGTTGGTGATTCAGATAATTCCAAGAGTTCAAGATTCAATCCTCAGAAGCTTATTCAGAAGGAACTTGAAGTTCATGAAGCATGAAGATCAAGTTAGGGGAGGATTGTTGGGAATTATCACAAGGTACGAAAGAAGACTTAATGAGAAGAACAGAATTAATGAGTTAATTCTGGTCATGGTTAGTTCTGGTAGACTGTTAAGTCTGGTAGAGTATTTGGTAAGTTAAGTCTTGTTGACTACAGTCGTTAAGTCTGGTTATGTAATATGTTATATAGAAGTCGATTAGCTAAAAGTTAGGAAAGGATATATCTTTAGAAAAGATACTTATATCCTTCTACATGTTTTGTATTTAAGGTTTCCTTGGTGTATAAAAGGAACCCTAAGGCATTAGTTTAAGGTACGAGTCTAAGAGTCATTGTACGTACGAATTGTTAAAGTTAGTGATATAATACGAAGTTAGTTATTGAGTTGTGTTCTTCATTGTTTGTGTTAAGATTCCGCATTAACATTAACAAGGTGTTAGAGTCTCACTTAGATTGATTTGATTCATTCAAGTCGTCTACTAAGTTGTCAAGGCTACTTAGAGATCCATTATACGTGGACCTACAATCTGCCAAATCTCATAGTCATACTAAGCAGCTATGGCTATAAGAATCCTAATAGCTCTAACGTCAGCTACAGGAGAAAAGGTCTCCTCATAGTCAACACCATATGTTTGGGTAAAGCCTTTAGCCACCAAACGAGCTTTGTAGGTGTGTACATTGCCATCCATGTCCGTTTTCTTTTTGAAGAGCCACTTACTCCCAACTACCATAGCATTGGGAGGAAGGTCTACTTCAATCCATACTTCATTGTCTTTCATGGATTGCACTCCCCATTCATAACAACCTGCCATTTTTCCTTTTCATGACTATTAATGGCAGCCCTATAACTAGTAGGTTCATCAAGATCCGTCTAGTATAGTTTCCTCACACTTTATGTTTAAACATAGACGTTCAGGAGGTTTTACAGATCTTGTGGATCTACGAATGGGAACCACTTCAACTTCAGGTGGAGGACCTAAACTTTCAGGTTCCACAGGAAGTGTGTTAGTGTTCTCAGAAGGTGATGTATCTTCTTGATCATTTTCAAGATCATATACTCTCCCACTGAATTCTTGAGACAAGAAACTCTCCTCAAGGAATTCGTCATACCTAGCCACAATGACTTTATTTTCTGGTGGGAAGTAAAAGTAGTAACCCCTTGTTTCCTTAGGGTATCCTACGAAGATACACTTAACAGATCTTTGTTGGAGTTTATCTCGTGAGTCACGTTTAACAAACGCCTCACAACCCCAGACCTTTAAGTAAAACAAATTGGGAGCTTTTCCTGTCCATAATTCATATGGAGTCTTATCAACCTTCTTAGTTGGAACCATATTCAATATGCGAACAGCACTTTCAAGGGCATAGTCCCAAAAGGATAAGGGAAGAGTTGTCAGATTAAACATAGATCGTACCATATCAAGCAATGTACGATTTCTCCTTTCAGATACACTATTTTGCTGTGGAGTATAAGGAGATGTGAGCTGCTGGACAATTCCACACTCAGCTAGATAATCTTTAAACTCTTGGCTTAAATATTCACCACCTCTATCGGATCGAAGAGCCTTAATCTTCTTACCGAGTTGTAATTCTACTTCACTTTTAAAAACCTTGAATATCTCAAAGACTTCATGTTTATGTTTAAGTAAATAAACACAACCATAACGACTATAGTCATCCGTAAAGGTTAAGAAGTAGGTAGCACCGCGTTTTGACACATGTCTAAGTGGACCACACACATCAGTGTGTATCAATCCAAGTAGATCTGTAGCCCTTTCCACATGATGTGAAAAAGGTTTCCTTGTCATCTTCCCTGATATGCAAGATTCGCATTTATCAAATGAATCATCATTGATATTTTGCAAAATCCCATCATGTTGCAGCTTTTCCATGCGTTTCTTGCCAATATGTGCATGACGACAGTGCCAAAGATAAGACGAATCCGAGTTAGACTTGATTCTCTTATTGCTAATGCTATACACAGAATTATTTCCATTGGATACATGATTCTCCATATCAATTTCATACACACCATTTAATGGAATTCCATTAAAGTAAAAAACATTATTTAAAGAAACCAAAATTCCATTATCAGTAAATGTGTGAACAAAACCATTATCCTTTAACAAAGCAACTGAAATGACACCCCTAATAATAGAAGGTGCATAATGACAATTATTCAAAACTAGTATTAACCCCGAAGGTAAAACTAAATCGAATGTCCCTATGGCTTCAACTGCTGCACGTATACCATTGCCCCTGTACAAGTAGCTTTCTCCATAGTTCAGCTTCTTTGCTCCTCTAAGCCCCTGCGATGTATTACAAATGTGAGTACCACATCTTCTATCATATACCCAGGCATTATGCTTACGAAGAAAAGAAAATAATTCAACCATAAAAATACCTGAAGTGCTAGCGACATTCCAAGCCTTCTAATTTTTATTTGCACGACACTCCTCTAGCAGCAATGGACAATCCCTCTTCCAATGTCCAGGAGTGTTGCAGTGGTGACAAGCAGCCAAATCCTTCTTGGGATAATCCTTCTTCTTAGGAGGATTCTGCTTCTTAGGCTTCTGCTGATAGTCACAACCTATTTTCTCTTGTCAGCTTTACCTCTGCCCTTCTTGTTCGCGGTGTTGCGGTTTGTTGGGCTTAGTAATCCTACCACCTTGTATTTCCATTACAGCAGGTGTAGGTGCCTTCTTTGACAATCCTTTCTCAAAGTCAATAAGCATTGCATGTAAATCACTTATTTTCTTCCCCGTGCAATGCATATTGAAGTTGCGCACAAAATCACCAAACAACTCCTCATTGAGGGATCGATTGATGAGGCCAACTTGTACATCTTGCACGTAACCACATCCGAGTGCATCCAATTGGTCCAAATAACCTTTCATTTCCAATACGTGGGCACTCACGGGTTTACTAGCATCCTGCTTACACTTTTGCAGAGAGTCTAATACATCATATAACTCTGCCATAGGTGGTTTCTCAAACATACGTTTGAGCTCATTGATCATGTCCATGGGACCATAGTTCTCAAATTCCTTTTGCAATTGAGTGTTCATCGTGATAACATGAGACAAGCCACATCATTGTGCTTCTCATAATCAATGTTGTACTCTTCATGATCAGCATTAGAAGCAGTACCAGCAGGAGCTGTAGGAAGAGGCTTACTAAGATAATCAAGTCTTTTGGCCATTCTAAGAACAATCCTCAAAGAACGGTACCAATCATTGAAATTCTTTGTCCCAGTCAACTTTTCTCTTTCAATCATTTGTTTGAAAGCAGAACTCATGTTACTTATGTTAGTGTTGTCGGGTTGGGCCATTTCTACAGAAAAAGTTCAAAAGTTAGTACTTTCGATAATAAACTTTTGAAGAAAATTAAACACCCATGGTAAATAACATTTAAGCATTTAATTTTCACTGAAAACTAGGATCCAAATTGACGTCGTTTCATCACATCAGCTGAGGCTGCTAGCAATGAAAGTACTCAATAAGGTACGGGTCGAACCCAATTGCCAATATCAATTGCAATTCCTAGAGTCCGGGGACTTACATATTTTGCCAACTTCAGTTGCAAATGTAAGCATGTTTCATCCCCATCTTTATGCCTTGACGTCGTTTCATCACATCAGCTGAGGCTGCTAGTGATGAAAGTACTCAATTAAGTTAACCAATTTAGAAACTGCAAATTGACGTCGTTTCATCACATCAGCTGAGGCTGCTAGCAATGAAAGTACTCAATTTACCCTTTGATTACCATTCTTTGAATCATCAGCTGAGGCTGCTAGCAATGATAGAATGTAATCTCAGGTGTTTCCGTATTAATTGGATGGCATATAACTTAAATTTAAGGGTATTAAGTTTTTGATGTGTGTAATCAAAATATGTACAAAGATGTCATGCATTCATCTTGTATCATATGTTTCAAAACTGTTTACTCATTCGTTACATTAATAAGCTCAAATCATCAAAGTTTTAATTGATGGCGTTGAGTAACTTACAACATTGCCTTAAGATGCTTCGTACACTTAATGGTTGTACTTGGTAAGTCTAATTTTGACGCACAGGCGAGCGGAGAGACAGAATGGAGTCTCTTTAAGGCCACAATTTAATGCGAAACCAACCTTAAACCCACTTTATAGTTTGTCAACAATTAGGTCCGCCGTTCGACCATTCTTGTACAGTTGCATCAATCAACTAAAAGTTTATGATTTATCTAGCTTAAAAACATGTCACACCCACCATTCTTAAGTCAAGTTTATTTTCTTTTTGAAAATTACCCTTTTGTTTACAATCATGACAACTACATATTTAAACAAATGCGCAATTAAAAGAAAAATAAACAACTTAAATAATGAACATGCTAATAAATCAATTAACATGTATACATTAATCCTAAGACTCCCATTGGTTTTCGAGCGCATTGTACCCAATGGACCACAACACCAATTTCTTGGCCGCGTAAGTCTTATGATAAATGCATACAATAACACACATAATTGATTTAATATACGATTTAATGGGGTCTTCCCTAAAAACCTAATTAATTAAATTTTAGTAATGACTAAAACCCTAATTAATTAACAATCGCATAATATAGCATGTAGAACATGTAACAATTAACATCAATTTTCCATGACAAAACATGCATGTTTTTGTCATGGATTCCCCATATTGCACTTATTATCATGTCAACCATATAATCAAGTCAATATATATACGCATATTCAATTAATGACATCACCAAGTATTCATTAATTAACACATAAAATTTCATGCAACCTAGGGTTTCTACAAGTTTTACAAAACATAAACCTAAAAATAATTAAAGGGTGATCGACCCATAAGTAAAAAAAATTTAGGGTTTACAAGTTTTTTAAAACCCTAGAACACCAAACATGTATATAATCACATAGGTTCAATTTTATGTGTTTTTATTAATTAATTACAAAGTATAAACGGGCTTTTGATGCCACTGTTGGAATATATGAATCATAACAACTATAAACATATATCAAAGCACATCAAAGCATATAGCAGCGGAATATAGGATCTATATACATGTAATTAATTAACTAAAATAAAAGTAATGCGTACCTTTTGGTTTCTAGCCAAACAAGAAACCTAATCTCCAAGAACAAGATAAACCCTAGATTAGGGTTTAGTATGGATCGACTAGGTGTTAGTCGAATGGGAAAAAATCACACAAGCTAAAGCAAGCTTGTCTTTCGTTCTTGTACACACGTATTACTAGCGTCTCAATGTGAAAAGCTAGGTTCCTGATCACGACACAAACCAAACACTTTGTTGTAAAACTTGGATCAAAAAACCCTATGGTTAGGGATTGCCGATCGGTAAGACAAGAGGGAAAGAGAGGAAGAAGTTTGGCTTGCTTAGAGATCCAAGATTAGGGATTTATGAATACAAGGGATTATATTTATAGACCCACTAAACTTCCTATCCAAGTTAGAGTAGGATTAGGACTCCTAATCCCTTGTTCGGCCGACTTCCACAAGCCAAAGGAGATCTAGAATCTTCTTGGCTTGTATTTTCAATTTTAGTCCTTCAAGTTAATATTTAACGACCGTTAACCAAACCCCGTTAAATACTAACTACCGTTAAGTGTTTATTCGTGAAATGAATAATTAAATAAATTAATTATTCAAACATTGAGACTCATAAGTAATGTGTGCAATCCCGAAGTCTCGTGTTCGAAACTGGTCATACGTATATTAATTTATATCCAAAACTTTAACAGCTCCCACTTGGATATGCATTAATATAGTAATGACATAGGTTAGTCTAGCTTAACACCCCCAATGCTCCCAGATCGACCCTGAGTATGGTTTCCTGGAAAAAAACCATGTGATGATTTATCATCATACTTATCATTTTGTTTCTAATACCGCGTTAATATAGATATGGATCTAAGTCATTCCATAATTAACCATTAGTTTCTCGTTTATACATAATTGATCAAGATTACCAAATCATCTGAACGTATTCCAGATAGCCTTTGGGTGTGCGCACACAAAAATCTTGTCAACCCTACGAGTGGCCAAGCAGTATTAAACTTCAAAACAAATTTGAAGGAACAAATCCTTTCTTGACTACGAGCATAACCCTTGAACTTCGCATCACCTCCGAAATTAGCCCTTATGATTAACAAACGAATATCCGCGTAAAGCGACGGTGTATAACGACAAATAATTATACTTACGAAATCGTGATTTTGGTACCTAGGTTTCCAAAAAAAAAAAAAAAAAAAAACTTATGGTTACAATTATTGCGAGAAAAAAATTCATGAGTTAGAAACAAAAAATGATAAAATTGTAAGGATTAATATTAATTTAGTTGTAGATGATGTTACTATTTTTAATCAAGGGTATAATAGTCCTCTACGATTACTCAAATTTTAAGTATTATAAATTTAAAGAATGCATATTCATGCATTATAAGTAGTAGAGATTAGTCCATTGTTAATATCTATTTTTTATGTAAAAGTTTATTTCTTAATTAGTATTTCATTTATCATTTTAAATATAAAAGTTTATTTATTAGTATTCATCTTTTTATACATTATGCACTAAATGATTGTATGAAAGTATTGAGAGATATGAAATTAATCCTTTTATATATAACAAATATATATATATATATATATATATATATATATATATATATATATATATATATATATATATATATATATATATATATATATATATATATATATATATATATATATATATAGGGGCTTTATTTTCAGAACCCTGTTAAGTGCTGGAACTGCGAGAACTCCTCTAGACCAATGAGATTTTTTTAAATATTAAAGATTATTATTTAATCTAAAGGGTATTTTAGTAAAAGACAATTTTTATATATATTTTTTTTGAAATTTTTTATTAAATCCCGTTTAAAAATAATCCTAAATTTTCGGTTTTTTTTTTTTTTTTTTTTTTTTTTTTTTTTTTTTTTTTAAATGTTATTTTTCGAGATGTAGTGCATAGGTGTTTTTATGTACTAATTTTTTCATTTTATTTTCCAGATGTAGTGCATAGGTGTTTTTGAATAATTTTAGAACATGCATGTTTTTCAAATAGTAAGGTGCATATGTATTTTTTATATAATGTAAATTTATAACAAAACAAGAACATAAATGTTACATACAAATTTCAATATCAATTGAAATACAATTAAAAAACAAATTTCTAAAAAGTATAAATACATGAATCTAATCGATCAATACATGCCTGCACTAATATATATAACGCAAACGGACATATGTGCACACTCATTATTATCAACATTTTTAGAAGTTGAACATATATGCACGCCTTCAATAATCATATTTCTTCAAATGCCGCATTGTATCTATGTGTGCATCCACTTCTAGATCTTCATTGCTATTACCATCTTCATCAATCTGATACAAACATGCCCAAAAACAATTAAACCTTAACCAAATAGTGTAAGTAACTTTTTAATCATAATAACTAGCCTAACATATATGCACAATCTATGTTCAATGAAATACGGCCATGTTCAATGTAAAAACAATTATGTTCAATGAATAACATGTATGTTCTATGAAAACCATGTTCAATGTAAAAACAAGTATGTTCAATAACATGTAAGTTAATAACATGAAATACAGCCATGTTCAATGTAAAAACATGTATGTTCCATGAAAACCACATCATTCGCTTCGTAACATTTTTAAGTAACCCTAATCATCAAACAATGGACCAATCTCGACCCAATCTCGACATAAAGCATACAATTACAAATAATATCATATTTATTGTAACACCTCGATCTTCACTTGGAATGAACACCGAGAGCTTCCTCTTTATCACACAAACACAAGCTAGATGATGACACTCACAAACACATTAAGAACACAAGAGTAGTATGGATCATATGTATAAATTTCAAGTCAAATGTATATTAGCTTCAAAGAAAGAAAATAATACAAAGACTTGGTGGGACTCTCTCACACACACACACTCTTTTTTTCTAATGTAAAATGAGGCACACTGTGAAAGAGTGTGTGTAGCGTGGTTTTGTGTTTCACAGCCAACCAAGTGGGCCTTGGTGGGCTTTTAAATAAAACATGGAGTGGGCTTGTATGTACATTACACTTAAACAAATGACACACTAATACTCTAATGCTACAAGCCCACTTTACTAAGTACAAATTATACACGACACATTGAGTCTACATGCCAAATGACCATCACTTCATATTTAATCATAAAGTGATTGCTAACAATCTCCCCCTAAGGGATGGTCATTTCAATGATGCTCCAGAGATTGGTCTTTTGCATTTGACGTCTTGAACTTCGTGTGTCAATGTATAATATTCTTTAATCAATGTTCCTTCATGCACTGTGATCTTCAAAGAATCGTCTTTTGGTCGTTCTTGCCTTGATCTACTTCTTCTGTCCGGATGCGTCGTCGTTGTAGATGATGATGGTGGATGGACTCTCGTCGGTACCTGCATAAAACAGTTAGCAATAAATCGTCCAGCGGCCATCATGTCGTGAGGCAAGATCCTTAGATCTCATTAAGACTCATACAACTTGTATCCTTTTGATGAACACAAGTGTATTTCATAGGAAGTGTTCCTAAGAGATCTTTTGATGAATCTCATGTCTCTAGACTCAATAATGTGTGTTTTGTTTTTAGTCGTCAGAGGCATGGAGCAGAGTACCACCTTTTCCATATCAACACATCTCGGAATGAGAGGCCGATAGATTATGCAGTGTTCTCCGTGAGAAATGAAACAAATATCTTTTGAGAGATATCTGAGTGGATAGGAGGGGTGGTGCAAATGCGTCACTGGGTCCATGACGTCTTGTCTTCAATACCAGTATCACCTTGGTGAGTACCAATAGCAGATGTATTGACCCGGTTTCTGACCTAAGTTTTCATGGAGGGCTATTTCTTTTCACCCTTACAAAAACTTTTCTTTTTCATTCTTCAACCCCTTCTTTCTCCTTTCTTATTATACTCCTTTATTTCAATCTTTCCTAAGGACTTCTAATGCTAAGCTATTGGGATTGTCCTTGGGTAGATCCCTCCGGTTCTGGCGGATCATTGGACATAACCTAACCATAATCACCTTATTACTCCATGATTATCCTAGATTATTTTTCACATGCCATTAAACCTTGTGAAAATCTCTCAACGTGTTTATGAGAAAACACATTTTGTTAACACATCGAGAGTTTTTGCATTTTTGAAACACTCCCCCTTCACATGTGCTCATGCATTTTTGAGATAAATTGCACATGTTGGGTAGAGTTCGCACATTTGAAATGATCGATTTTCAATGAACATGACCTTCGCGAGACACGCTTACATCACTAGTTAGACTAGCTTGAAATTATTACCCGTCCCGGTCATATTCAATGATCATCTCTCGAATTGGTACATTCTACTCAGACAAGTCCTTTGCGAGACACGCTTGCATCACTGGTAAACCAGCTTGAAATTATTACCCGACCAGGACATGTCTTTTCGAGAACGGACATTTAGTTTCGTCAATTCGAGGGTTCATGCTGAGTCTTTTTGAAGAACTCGTTTTGAGATTCAAACGACAAAACTTCTTTTAGATCACATTTTAATCACGTCCTCTCCCCCATATTTATAATAAACACCTAATCTCCCCCTCAAAAATAGCATGAAGTGGTATTTTTGAAAATAGTTGATTAAAAGGAAACTTTTTGTGGAGAGACGGACTGATTTTAGCATGAAATTGGAACATTTTTCTTTTTCTACTCCCCCTTAATCAGAGAAAATGGTTAAACTTTTGAGTTTAAAAGCATTTAGTGGTCTTTGAGGGAGTCATTGTGAGCACAAAATTTATAGAAAGACTTATAAAAATCTTTTTGAAAACAATTTTGATTAAGTGCTCACGGTTTTAGCTTTTTGCCATTAACATTGCGAGTCCTGATCGGAAATAATCAGAAGTCATCAATGTAGCGCGTGTTTCGTACAGAATTGCACGAGAACTGTCTTTGAAGATTTCAAATAAAGCACGGGTCTCGTACTGAAATGTACGAAAGCCTTAATGAAGAAATTTTAGAAACGACATGTTTTAGAAAAACATAAAAAAGAACTCTCGCTCAAGCATCTGTACATGCCCGTATCATTGTTGAATGACATTTCTAAGTACGTACAGAATATTGATTAGACGAGAGACATGTCGTGAGAAGAATATTTTTGGTTTTTGAGTTTTATATTTTTTATGTCTTTTTGAAATTTTCTGTATTTACAGTATGATTTTAACAAGTATATATTTACAAAAATATTTACATGCGAAGCTTTTTGATATAAATCAAGAAATTCGAGAAGACTTTCTAACTCTTCGGGAGTTAGGCTTCGCATTCCAATTCGACGAACTAAGTTTTCAAACCGCTCTTTTGGGAGGGCCTTAGTAAATAGATCGGCGAGTTGATATTCAGTCTTCACGAAAAACAATTCAACAGTACCCTCTTCAACGTGCTCTTTTATGAAGTGGTAGCGGACTCTAATATGCTTGGTCTTCGAGTGTTGCACTGGGTTGCACGAGATGGCTATGGCACTTTTTGAATCGCAATACAAAGGTATGCGGTTGAAAGAGAAACCATAATCTGTGAGCTGTGTCCTCATCCATAGAACTTGGGCACAACACGCAGATAGAGACACATGCTCGGCTTCTGCTGTTGATAAAGCAGTGCAGTCTTGTTTCCTTGAGGACCAGCCTACTAGCTTTTCTCCCAGAAATTGCGCTCCGCCTGATGTACTTTTCGCTGTTACTTGGCATCCAGCATGATCGGCATCTGAAAAGGCAATTAGTGTAAACTCCGAATCCTTCGGATACCAAAGTCCCATGTTAATGGTTCTTCGAAGGTATCAAAAGATCCGTTTAACCTCTTGGAGGTGAAGTTCGGTAGGCCTTGCCTGAAACCGTGCAAGTAAGCAAACAGCAAAATGAATATCTGGTCAGCTTGCAGTTAGGTACATGAGAGAACCAATCATGCTCCGATATTTCTTCGGATCCATGGGTTTCCCATATAGGTCAGCGCCAATTTTTGGTGAAGTGACCATTGGAGTACCAACAGAGTCACAATTGTCCATTTCATGTTTTTTCAAAATCTCAATTGTATATTTAGCTTGATTAAGAAAAATACCACGTGGGGATTGATGAATTTGTAAGCCTAAAAAGAATTTTAATTCACCCATCATGGACATTTCGAATTTGCTTTTCATGAGATTTTCAAAATGTTTTGAATGTTGTGGATTAGTGGACCCAAATATTATGTCGTCCACATAAATCTGAACAATCAAAATATCATTTTTGTATTTTCTTGTAAAAAAGGTTGGATCAATTGTTCCTTTGGTGAAATTATTTGACAACAAGAAAGATGATAACTCGTCACACCACGCCCGTGGGGCTTGTTTCAAACCATAGATTGCCTTCTTTAGCTTGTAGACGTATTCCGGATGATCTTTGTCAACGAAACCGTCCGGCTGACTCACGTACACTTCTTCCTTCAGAGTTCCATTCAAGAATGTTGTCTTGATGTCCATATGATAAACCGTGATGTTCTTGTGAGCGGCATAAGCTAAGAAAATCCTGGCTGCTTCAAGCCTTGCAACTGGTGCGAATGACTCTTCAAAATCTATCCCTTCTTCTTGTATGTATCCCTTTGCCACCAGACGAGCTTTGTTGCGAATCACAGTCATTTCTTCATCCTTTTTGTTTTTCCATAACCATTTAAGATCAATGACTAGTTTGTCAATTGGTCTTGGAACTAAATCCCAGGTGTCATGGATTTGAAATTGAAGAAGTTCTTCCTGCATCGCTTCAATCCAGGCATTATCTGCCATTGCTTCCCGAATGTTCTTAGGTTCTATGAGACTGACTGAGCAGACATAGATGCACATGTCGCAATCGGTGTGAAGTTGTTTTTTCGTCTGAATTGGTCTTGAGGGTTCACCAATAACCTGTTCAATCGGATGGTCTTTTGTCCACTGTAATGTTGAAGGGTACCTTGGACTGAATGACTGCGTGTTAGACGGTTCATGTAATCTGAAAGATGATTCACCAGATTCCGTTCCAAACGGGTTTTCAAAGACTTCATCGTCTAACACAGCATTATTTTGTTCTTGCTCATCAATTCTTGGTAGAACAATTTCAATGAATGGAGTTGCGGGAGTAAATGTAGATGATGTTGATGTTGAGGGAGTTGGTGCGCCAGCTTCGAATGTTGTGGATGCATCTGGATTTGGTGGAGGTGGTGGTGGTTGTTGATGTTGAGTGGATGCAGCAGAATGTTGGTTAGATGCATTTTTCGAAGCGCCACCATAGTATTCATCGTACATGAACTCGAAGAAATTATCCAGTTCTTGAGTTATGGGTTGTTCTGAATGAATTGATTGAGCTCCTTGAGGTGCGAGTCCCGAACTGATATGTCCGGAAGTCATTGGGTTAAGCGCGGGTTCTAGAGCGAGTCTCTCAGAAGCCATTTGTGAAATTTCATCAAACTTCACGTTCATCGTCTCCATTATCTTTTTCGTTCTCCTGTTATACACCCTGAATGCCCTCGAGTTTTCAAAATAACCAATGAAGATTCCAATATCACCCTTAGCCTTCAACTTTCCCAGATCTTCCCTGTCATTTGTTGGATAGCATAAAGCGCCAAATACATGAAGATAAGAAATATCCGGTTTTCTGTTGTTGACAAGTTCATATGGGGTTTTATTGAATCTTGGATGGATTAGGGATCAGTTTTGAGTAAAACAAGCAGTAGAAACAGCATCAGCCCATAGGAATAATGGTGCACTGGAATAGATCAGCATAGTGCGAGCAGCTTCTACAAGGGTTCGATTCCTTCTTTCAACTACCCAATTCTGCTGTGGAGTTCTAACAGCTGATGTCTGGTGAGTAATACCAGTTTCTTCAAAGAATGTTCTTAACTCCTGATTGACAAATTCCGTGCCATTATCCGTTCTTACTATCCTAACTGGAGCTTGAAGTAGAACTTGAATACGCTTCAGAAAGGTGATGATGGTGCTTGGTGCTTCATCTTTTGATCTCAAAAACTTTACCCATGTATATCTTGAATAGTCATCAACAATTACAAGAATATACTTCTTCCCATTTATGCTTTGAACTCTCATCGGGCCGCATAAGTCCATATGCAACAAATGCAACCGATCAACCGAACTAGGTACGGGTTTAGGTTTATATGTTGCCCTTTTGCTCTTTCCTTGCTCACATGATGGACATAGGTGTTCTTTGGTGTATTTGAATTTTGGAAGACCGGAGACGATGTTGTCTTTGGCAAGCTTGTTGATCGTGTCAAAGTTCAGATGGGACAAACGTCTATGCCATAACCAGGATTTTGTTTCACCTGCCCTGGTCATGAGACAAATCGGAGATGAAGAGGCCATTTGGTTTATGTCAATTGCATAGAGATTGGCGCCACGATTCCTAATTAAGAGATCATTCCCCACCAAATTCCTGACAAAACAAGTGTTTCTCCTAAAAGCAACCTCTAAATCAGCATCACAAAACTGCCCGACTGAGAACAGATTGTGTCCCAACCCTTCGACATAGTAAACCCGAGTGATCAAGTAGTTTCTAAACCGAAGATCTCCATAACCCAGAATAGCTGCAACATAATCATTCCCAAACCGTACAGTCCCCATGAACTGCCACACAAAATTGATCAGCAGCTTCAGATTCCCGGTCATGTGCTTGGAGCAACCCGAGTCGACGATCCAAAGACAAATTTCAATGACCTGCAAAGAACAGATGATTTTGTATATGGAAACCGTTTAACATTTGGTTCCAGTGGGTTAGATGAAACAGGTGAATTACACTTAGAATTGGTTTCCTTAAATGCATTGGGAACTATTTCTAATGTGCCATTCTTAAGTGTGAACATTCTACCCGTTGGTTTCCATGCACAAAACTTAGAGTGATCCTTAGGCAATAGGCTGCTAGTGGTTTTCCTAGCTTTTGCAATAAGCCTTCGAATATATCTAGACTTAGCCTTAGTTACTAAAGGAACCTTTTTCTGTTCAGGCATATCATTCATTTTCACATCATTAGAAACATTATCATCACAAGCATTTACAGACAAAGTTTTCTTTTGCATTAAACAATCAGAATCATTACATGCATTAGAAACAGGGGTCTTATCATTACAACTAGATGATACATGTTTCTTCTTGGAAAACGGTAAATTCCTAGGGCGTTCTTCCACTTTCTTGCATGCACTCTCAGAAACAGGCGAGACACTAGGTTTCTTGTTATTGCTCCTAGACTGTCTTTTGCTCCTAGAGTTGCTTTCTATTCCTGTAGAAGGTAAGGCACACTCATTAGAATTTTTGTTGTTGTCCTTTGATGTTGTAGTAGCATTCCTAGACTCATTTGGAGTATCTTTCTTACTTTTGTCTATCGCCCTATATGTTTTAGATGTAGAGGCAGACGCAGTAGTGGGACTAATCCTATAAAGGCCAGGTGCTATAACATTAGTGTTCTTGACAACAGCTTTCTCTTTTTGTTTCTCATTAGGCAAGGGGGTTGATGGTGCAATACCCATAGTTTCCTCACCCTTTCCTTTTTGACTTTCGAGTTGAGACTTCAAAAGATTGATTTGATCTTGCATATTTTTGTAAGAGCGCTCATACGACAATTTGTCATACTTGCATTCTTCCCTTTTTGTATCAAGTTGTTTAAAATATGTGCAATTTTGTTTTTCAAGTTTCAAAAACGCCTTTTCATATTTTTCAACAATTTGAGAAGTCTCAGCTCGAAGTGTTTCATCATCCTCAACAGAATATGTTTGGAAAATAATGGACATGATATCAGTCGATAGAGCTTCGATGGAGAGAGAGCCATTTTGATGTTCCAAAACCTTTATTTGTTCCAAGTATTCATTTGCTTCCTTCACTAAGGATTTGTGATCCTTAACGAATTTTGCAGACTCTTTTAAAAGATTATTTTCCACATTTTGAACAACCGCATAGATTGCAGCAACATGTGGATTAATTTCCTTTTCAAAAATCTTTTTTAGTTCATCCTGAACACCCGGAAACCATTCAAACTTTTTATTGTTAATTTTGGAAGCCACAATACGTTGAAGTTTCTCAATTCTCTGCTTAAGATCAACCAAATATAGTCTAGCTGCACTTGAATCATAAGTGTTTTTAGATGCCATTTGTTCGATGTTAGGCAGATGTTTTGAAACAGCTTTTTGTCTTATGAAAACCACTGGTTTTTGAAAAAACAGAGGTGACTCCTTTTGAACAAGATGAACCCCAGCAAGTCTGTTAACTTCATTATAGTCAATGGGTTTTATTTCTCTGTTCAATTGTCGCATTTTCTTTCTACTCTCTTCTGACAGCTCAATCGTTTTGCTAGAATCATAACCCGAAGGAGGGTCATGGATAGCATTTATTAAATTACCATTAAAAAGCACATTCTGTTCTTTTTTAGCTTTCTTGAGAATACAAGGGTTTTCATAACCGATAGCCACCTTTTTTAATGTATGTAAAATCGGGTTTGGATCGTTTATTAACAAGTTAACTGTTTGTGCAGAATGACCCATTTTTACAAGCAAATCATCCAACTTTGCAATGGTTTCCTTTTTGTCATTGATCTCTTTAAGAAGATCCTTTTCACGTTTTGAAAACCTTTCATTCAACTCCTTCTTTTCTTTTTCAAGATTGGAATAAGTTGATTTTTATTTTGAAAGCTGGTTGGTTAGTTCAGAAATTTCCTTGTTTAGAGATTTAATTTGGTTATTCAAATTAACATTTAGAGTGTCAAATTTGATTTGTAAACGTTTCTCTCTTAACTCAGAATCTTTTAATCAAACCTCAAGTTCCGACTGATTTTTGTTATGAAAATCATAAGCTCTTGCATTCACCTTATACCTCTCAAGCTCAGTGGTCAATTTTTCATTCGCGGCCTTAACATCGCGATTGACCTTTTTGACCTTTTCTATTTCTACACTACAATTTTGCAATAATGATTCAAACATAGCACGTGTTTCCTCATCATTATCAGTATGCTGTGACTCGAATTCTTCATTAGGATCCATATCTGGAGTTACCAAATTAGTATTACTACAACTTGGTTCATCCATGTATGTATCATAAATGAGATTAGGAGTCTCAGGATGCTGTTCATTTTGAGGTGACATATCAAACATTTCATTATTGTGACATGTAGCATATGGTTGTACCTCAGAAACCGCATTAGTGTCAAAAGCTGGAGGTGCTTCTGAGTCTGTGTCGTACTTTGCCTCCTGGAGATTTGCCATAAAAATGCAGTTTGCATCGATGTCCTCTTGATCTTCTGAATTGTCCATAATAGCCATGAAGTCATTCTCTTCTGCACTCAACTGAAGCCCAGCCGTTTCCTTGTTTGCCAACATTAATGCTTTCTGCAAATACGTTGGATCCCTCTTATTCGGCTTGTCTGGACAGTTCCTAGCCATGTGACCAATACCCTGACAGTTGAAGCACTTCATCACATTTCCCTGATTTCTATTCCCAGCTCCCTGAGCAACATTCCCAAACTGATTCCCAGCATTCTGAACCCTTTGATTACCAACAGCTGTACCCATCTGATTCCCTGCAAACTGACCCATCTGATTACCAACATACTGCCCTGCATTCTGATTCCCATCTGAAATCTTGGAGCATATCCCTACTAATTCCCATATCTCCCAACCATCAGTCCTTGCAGTCCCATGTTGAAACTCGGCTGTGCAATCTGCTTGTTGCGAGTATTCGATGAGATTCATTGATTGTTGTTGGTGGGTGTGGAGTAACGTCCTTGGAATGCTTTTGATAGGTAAGCAAAAGCTTGAGTCAAAGCAGCAGTTGACTCATCCTGATCGTCTTGATCTGGGTGTTGTGGGTATTGTTGTTGTGGGATTACATGTTGTTGTTGTGGGTAGAACGGTGTTTAAGAGTTGTATTGTTGTTGCATGAATTGTTGGGATGAAGATGATGATGGTTGTGCATTGACCGTTGCAGGTGTAGGTGATTGGACTATGAGTGCAAGAGGATCTAAACCATTTGGGGTTTCACTGTAACACCCCCTAATTTGGTTTGTGGCAGCGGAAAAGTAATTAGGGTGTTACGGTGAGGATCGAAGTTAAAATTTCAGAAAACAGCCCGGAAAAGGCGTTTTGAAAGTTATATGTCATTCAAAATAATATTATTGATACAAAAGTGAATTATTTGATTTGAAAATCCCATAAAAAGATGTGATAATTTGGAAAGAATGACATATTTGATTTTACACCATTTAAGTTATCAGAGTATAAGATGCCCACTCCGTGTCTAGTCCTGCTCCGTTAATTACCTGAGATAAACATGCTTAAAACGTCAACACAATGGTTGGTGAGTTCGTGGAGTTTAATCGAAAAGAACTTTCTTTCAATAAATTTAAGAGGTGTATAGTGATTGTTGAAGTAAATAATAATTCCTCATGAAATAAATAATAAGTTGCGTTGTATAAAAATTCACAAGCAAATCATGTATGATCTCCAAAATCATAAGTTTCAAATTATAAATGCAGATGAGCTACATTGTTATACGCTCGATATAGACTGTTGTGTCAGCTTTTAAATGTAATGATATACCAAGCATTTTGGGTTGCCTTGTGCAGAATTCTCATTTAAGTCACATATAGTAACAGTTAAAGTTCAAGTACAGGATTCACAATCATATCACATAGTGGGAATGATAATCTAGAATCTGAAGTCTATCAGTGTAAAGTGGTGGTCTGCTAAATACAGCTGTATCCTAGGATATATATGAAACATTCATATATTCATAAAGTTATATTGCCCTAAGCCTCATGACACGCAAAACGTTAACAGAGTACCGTAAAACGGCGGTGCCCCACCAGGGTTACTGATGGGTATTTATGGCCCTCATGTTAATAGGTGACTTGCCAATTCCTATTTTTCTCAAATATAGTGCATCGCGACTAAATACGACTAACCATATAGGCATTCCGTCACAGTATTTAGTGGGATAGGTCGTCAGCCTCTAACAGGTTTCGAAGCTGTTCACTATATTCGCGCTCACCGCAGTGATTAATGGCTCATGATCAAGGGACTTTATGGCAATAAAGTGTGCTTAGGCAATATAGGTCTCGGGGTTCATAAAATATACGTATTCTGATCTTGGCAATTATTTCCAGTGATATGTAGAATTATCATAGTAAAGTAACAGTTTATTCATTTGTTATATGAATACATACAAGGAGTTTCAGCATCATGTTACGTCAAGTAGTTTGTTGGGTCTTACAGATTTGATGAGACAAAACAAGAAGAGTGAAAACAAGAAGGACCTGAAGTGACAAGGAAGAATTCTTCAATTAATGAAGAATAAAAGACAAGGGACTTGCTTGTTAAAGAATATTTATTTATTAGTCCCTCGTAGTATTTTGTAAACCCTAATATCTCTCTATATAAAGAGATCAAGGGTGTAGGGTTTCATGAAGTAAGGTCTTCCATAATGTAGTCGACTAAAGGTGTGTGTGTGTAACCTAGACGTAAGTTATAAACGTCTAGGGTTTTAGTTAGTTAGTTAGTTAGTTCAGCCTCAAGGTCGAGTCCTTGATCCCTGTTACAAGGCGTGTAACATGTTCTACCTTGATCAAGTAGAATTGGGGCTGTAGATGATTATTAGTGTTAGTATTAGAGATCACAAAGTAAAAACCTTCGTTGAAGGACTGCTATGCAAATAGTTTAAGGACTAATGTGTAATTCTAGAATGTTCGTATTAGATTAGAGTTATAATTAGAATTACTTGTCGTTCAAGTATTGTAAACCGACTAGGGTTTTCCTTGTGCCTATAAAAGGATCCCTAGGTTGGCATTAGAGATATACGATTATAAGCGATTAGAGAAAAGTATTAGTCGATTATTAAAAGTATTAGTGATTAGAGTTTGTTAGTGAATCTGTGTAAAAAAGCAGGTTCAAGGTTTTAATAATATTCAAAGTTGTTTATTAATTCTTCTTAGCTTTGTTGAAGTAGAATTGGGGCTGTAGATGATTATTAGTGTTAGTATTAGAGATCACAAAGTAAAAACCTTGTTCAATAATAAAGATGTTTTACTTATTCCGCTGTGCATGATTGTTGTCTTTGTTATTGTTTAACCCTAGTGCTCTAAACGGTCCAAGGAGTTTAACAAACTCCACATGTGGTATCAGAGCCTGGGGAGCTCGTTACCTAGGGATTACAAGGTTACTGTCGAAGAAGAGCAGACGTGAAGAAGGTACGATCTGTTTTTAACGTTTCTGTGGTGATCGTAATTTTTTGTTAGGGTATCGACAAGAGCAGATTTGAAGAAGATTGTGGACACGAATTGATTGGTCGGTAAGGTCTGTGGTATAATTAATTCTTATTGTCGGTTGCTTCGATCAAGTGGAGAAGTCAAATTAATTTATTAACTGATTTGAATTAATGATGAATACGCTTGTTGTCAAAGTTCTGTTTGTGTGGGGCTGAAGAAACATGGGTCGGTATACTTTCAATTACTATATTTATTGTGTTTTGTCGCTAATGGTATCGAGAGTTAATTGGTCAATGCTCAGTGGACAAATAGTGAGTCAGTAATTGACAAATTGAGAGTTAATTAATTCGATTAATTGATGATGTTGACTGATTGTTTAATGATACTGTCGAAGAGTATCAATTAATGGGGCGAGTAATAAATGGTTGTCGTATGGTCAATGTTTTGTCAGTAGTAAATTGGAGCTAATATTGGTGATATATTGATGGTCTCGTACGTTTTTGATTATTTATTCGAATGTGGTGCTGATTGATTGGTGGATTGATTATAATATTCTCTTGAAGATCTCACGTGCAATTGATTCAAGTACGTTGACAAAAAGGATAACAGGTTGATTTGTCTACACATGGTTTCTATGAGATTTCGTTATCAAGGTACTGCTCGAATACTTTAAAGTACTGCTCAGTCCCTCAAGAATTTCAAAGTATTGTTCTCGGATTGAAAGTACTGCTGCTACTTCAAAGTACTGCTTCCCAAAGTACTGTTAGTCTAAAGTACTGCTGCTCGTCCAACGTACTGTTCCAAGGTACTGTTATATTCAAAGTACTGCTGTGTTTGAATGATTTATGGAGACAATGCATGATTTACGAGCAGTGAGGGGAAGTCGAGATGCTAATTATGAGCAGTTTGTTAGATTACACACACAGGTTATTAGTTTCACACACACAAGTTTGGTTTTTGTTCTTGAAAGATTAAAGGCTCGTTGGGGATTATTTGAAGAAGACGATTGGATATTATCTATTTGATGTTGTAGTTGAGTTTCACAGGTGCGCGTTCTTATGTTTGTGTTATTGCGGTGACAAAGACTTGGTAAATCTAGCAGGGATGTGTGATCTATTATATAGGGTGCTGAATACACACATTTGCTATCACTTAAAGGAGTTACATTGTAGTGCTCAGTGTCTCATATTAGTTGAGGATTTATCAAGAGGTCCTAGTAGCCTACTTCTAAGATAAGTTTGGAGTCACATAGAGACGTGGATAGTGCAAGATATAAGACGAAGGTTTGGGAAATTCAACTTCTTCATCAAGTTCGTTATATTTGGTTTTCTTCACATGTAATCATTACAAGGAGCTTACAGAATTAAAGATTCAAGAGATGGTAAACATATTAGTTTCAGGGGAAGCTTATTGATTAAATGTTTAACCATCTACATGCACCACTCAAGGGGAAGTTTTGCATACGTTCTCTATTTGTTGATAACAAAAAGGGGAAGAGATGTTAGAAGAGATGTTGGAGTGGCATGGCATGACTTAAGGGGAAGACAATACTTGTTTCATTCATGGCGAGATTTAATTATCTCAACTTCTCTACTTCGTCTAGGGAAGTTCGTACAAGAACGTGTATGTTTTGTCATCATCAAATAGGGGAAGATTGTTGGGTCTTATAGATTTGATGAGACAAAACAAGAAGAGTGAAAACAAGAAGGACCTGAAGTGACAAGGAAGAATTCTTCAATTAATGAAGAATAAAAGACAAGGGACTTGCTTGTTAAAGAATATTTATTTATTAGTCCCTCGTAGTATTTTGTAAACCCTAATATCTCTCTATATAAAGAGATCAAGGTGTTAGGGTTTCATGAAGTAAGGTCTTCCATAATGTAGTCGACTAAAGGTGTGTGTGTGTAACCTAGACGTAAGTTATAAACGTCTAGGGTTTTAGTTAGTTAGTTAGTTAGTTCAGCCTCAAGGTCGAGTCCTTGATCCCTGTTACAAGGCGTGTAACATGTTCTACCTTGATCAAGTAGAATTGGGGCTGTAGATGATTATTAGTGTTAGTATTAGAGATCACAAAGTAAAAACCTTGTTCAATAATAAAGATGTTGAAGGACTGCTATGCAAATAGTTTAAGGACTAATGTGTAATTCTAGAATGTTCGTATTAGATTAGAGTTATAATTAGAATTACTTGTCGTTCAAGTATTGTAAACCGACTAGGGTTTTCCTTGTGCCTATAAAAGGATCCCTAGGTTGGCATTAGAGATATACGATTATAAGCGATTAGAGAAAAGTATTAGTCGATTATTAGAAGTATTAGTGATTAGAGTTTGTTAGTGAATCTGTGTAAGAAAGCAGGTTCAAGGTTTTAATAATATTCAAAGTTGTTTATTAATTCTTCTTAGCTTTGTTGAAGTAGAATTGGGGCTGTAGATGATTATTAGTGTTAGTATTAGAGATCACAAAGTAAAAACCTTGTTCAATAATAAAGATGTTTTACTTATTCCGCTGTGCATGATTGTTGTCTTTGTTATTGTTTAACCCTAGTGCTCTAAACGGTCCAAGGAGTTTAACAAACTCCACATAGTTCGAAGATGTAATGTTTCAAGTTCAGTGTTTAAGCTAATCAAACAATTTGCACATATAACGTACATTTGTTTCCTTTCAAGTATGATTCATACAAATAAAGTATAGTTGATAGTTTTGAGCAAATCATGAGAGTTTTCAAGTAATATGAAACAGTTAAAGCATGTATCTCCCCCAAAAGAATTATTAAAAACAAGTGTGAAAAGTAGGGGCCACGACTCACGGTAAGTCATAAGAGTTTTCACAGTGCTTATAAAAGTATTGTATCGCAAAGCAAATCATATAGTTGATAAATGAGTAAAATATTTCGAAGCATGTATCTCCCCCAAAAAGTATAAATCAAGTATTAAAATAGGAGGGCCACGACTCACGGTAAGTCATAAGAGTTTTCACAGTGCTTATAAAAGTATTGTATCGCAAAACAAATCATATAGTTGATAAATGAGTAAATTATTTCGAAGCATGTATCTCCCCCAAATATAGTTAGAAAATCGGTAAAAGTAGGGGCCATGAACTCACCTTAGCCATAGCAAAGCAAAGATCACACTGACACGACTGGCATCTAGAGCATATCACAACGGTCTAGGATCGGCACAACCTAGTACATATACAGTTATCTCAAAACACGTCTCGCAAAATAACACGTCTCGCAAAATGATCGTGTTTGGTATCATTATTGCTTCATGATTTAAATCAGATAATGAGATTCAAATTCTGAAATGCTGTCATTTTAGCAATTTTTCAACATCTATTTCTGAATATGTTGATTCTCTGTTAAACAAGAAGGCAATTATTATTTCATTTTCGCTCACTTTCCATTTAAGCACGGTACATTGGTTTTATAATGTTATTTATATCCTTTTTCTTTTGTTTTTCCTTTTTACAGAGGGAGCGAACTAAAAGAGTTGTCGCCGCCACAAGGAGAAAAAAAGCAAAAATTGAAAATAAAGCAAAAAGTGAGCCAAGTAGAAGTAGAAGTAGAAGCGTACGTAAACATTATTGAGGGTATTTTTTTTATCTAGTCACAAATGCTCAATTGTAGAATTCTTTGTAGTTTGTACGCAAATCTGGATGGTTGATACGAATTTGTGTGAGCCCTTTCTATCCAAATGTATATAATCTGATTTATATTTAACAATTCTAGATGACGGGGATAAGGAAATATCATGACACGTTTGTAGAATTCTTCGAAAAGGTGTGCAAAGGACAAGTGAACCTTGGAACCCGCTCAAGATCCGATAAATGTTGGAAAATTTTTGCTAAAGACTTTAATTTCGATATCAATATGAATATTCAAATAGCTGCTGCACAAGAGAAAGTCAATTTTACAGCGGAGGAGTGTCGACAATACGCTGCTTCTTTGGAACGTTCTACCAAAAATCAGGTGATTTATTATTTGTAGGAGATCAATAAGTGAGTTCATGATTTGCTAGAAATAGATAATTAACCCCACCCATCATATTTTGCAAATTAGAAATCCTAAACCAATAGGCAGAAATTCGATTCGTTATGAAATTCAATCAAACATTCTAGACAACATCGTTTTAAAAGGCTTTAGCTTGCATGTCTAACTGCGTAATTGCTTTAAGACTTCAGCATTTGATGACCTTGCTTGCATGTCTAACTGCGTAATTGCTTTAAGACTTCAGCATCTGATGACCTTGCTTAATATTTAGTTTGATATTTTGATTACTACTAAATTTATGATGCTACTTGTAGTTTTCTGGTTTCGATCAGGAGAGACTTTCCCAACTATTCAGTTTCAAAATGTTGCCCCTGAAACCTTCGAGGAGTAAGAGTGGAACAAGAAGCACACGCAGCACAGCTGCAACGGGTAGAAGGTTCCTCAAAAGGAGGTTAAGGAGATACCTCTCTATGACAAACGAAAGTGTGTGCTATCGATTCTTGCTAGTTTTGCAGGATTGGGTATGTCTGATATTGTGAAAATCCAAAATTATATTTACGATGATGAAGATCTGATTGACCTTATTTTGATGTTTGACCCGGAACAAAGGCTGCGTCATGTCCTAGAGTTACTTGAGATGATCAATGCGCGAAAAGAGTGAATGTGTTAACGGAATACTTGATGTTAATGGATTTGGTTGGTTTTCGATGTAATAAGATTTTTATGTGTTTTTGTTTGTTTGTTATTTGGTTGGTAGTTTGTAATAAGAAGGTTTGAACCTGATGATTTGATAAAAAATTAGCTTAATGTACCGGTTAATTCTCTCCATTGTGTTCTCCACTAGAGGAGTCTAACCTGCAAATGGATCAGCGTGTGAGTCTAACCTACACTATCCTATTACTAATCCTGTTTTATACATATACTTGACTTTTTGGCTAATTCGGTCCTCGGTCTTGTCGGTCCGGTCCGGTCCTGGACCGATGCTCACCCCTATGCAGCACCGACACGCGACCTAAATTAGTATGGCAATTCTTAGTTTACAGTTTTGTGTACTCACGACTCATAGTGTTTAAATAAACTTAAGTTTTTACAAGTGGTTGTGTTTAATGATGCTTGTGTTACAGAGTTTATGTTTAAATCATTTCAGAGTGTTTGTAAGTATTGGCTTTTGGAAAAGTGGACAAGTATATGGATATACAAACGTATTCAAGACGGATAAGTCTCCGGTTCGAGAATAACCGAAAGACTTAGTACGGAAAGTATTCACAATAAGTGTTTGTGAAAAATAATCGTTGATATTAATAAATACTTTTCATTAAGTATTTATATTAATAATGTTTACGTGATGTGGTATATATATAAATGTGTTTATATATATTTAGTTAGTGGATGATAAGTTAGAAAATATATATATTAATTTTTGTTATAAATATTTTCTTGTTATTTTAATTTTCGTCTTTTACTCGGATTTTAGTAGTAAATACTAAATATATTAGTTGACGAAAATATTGGACAAATATGTTGAAAAATATAAGTTTTTACATTTTTATTAAGTGTTATAAAATGTAATAAATCGGGTCAAAAATTATTAGTTAGAATTATAAAAAAATACCAAAAATGTCATTTACAGGATTCTAACTCGGGACCTCTTGTTTAAAAAAATCATTACCCGGCGGCCAAAGCCTTTACTCGGTTATAAGTCTCAACTGTTATGTCTTTAACACAATCTTTCGGCTGTTTATATATGGGCTTGGGTATTAAAAAAATAAATCATCCTCAACTGTTATGTATTTAACAAGCAATGCAAAGTTACACGGTTCCCTTACCCAGCTTGCCGCGAGGGCATGATGATAGTTATGGCATCCTTCGGGATGGCCCAGCTTGCCGCGAGGGCATGGATATTATGGCATCCTTCGGGATGGCCCAACTTGCCGCGAGGGCATATGTATTACGTATCCTTCGGGATAGCCAGCTTGTCTTTATGACATGGATGAAAGTTAGTGAGATTGGATCCAAGGCTAGAAAAGATGAAAAGCGATGTAAGTATGATTGTTGTGTCGGAAGTACGTGAGTAGGATGATGTATAATCTCATTATTTAAATGGATTGGGACGCCTCTTCATTTAAATAAGGAAATTATAAATCGCCGAACCATAAGTTTATATTTCCTTACTTACATAGATTGGGGCGCCTTTTTATGTAAATAAAGAATTATAAATGAGTGGGCTTATGTGTAGCCGATACGACATGAATACGGATAGTGGTATGAGAAAGTGAAAACTAAAACAAGTTAAGACGTGATAAGAAAGAGAATTAGATATAACTAAAGTTGTTAGTGGCGCTAAGGTTATATGTGAACCTTATGATAATAGAAAAAGTTTAATTCAGAAACATTTTGGAAATCAGACCAAATTAATACTCTATTAAAACAGGTTTTATTGATTAGCCTGTGTATTGCACGGGTTTTTAACTAGTATTATGGATAAACAGGATTTCAGATTCAATTCTGATGCACACCAACTATTGAATTTGTAGGTAATGTGGCTTCCAACTGTTGTGCCTCATGATGGTGGAGCTTCAGGAATGAGGTATCTGAACCCTACATCTGCACAGGTGGTTGATGTAAGAAGATACACTGCTTGTGAGATTTTGACAGACTTCGACACAGAGAGGAACCATGTTAGGTGCAGAAAGGAAACTCTCAGACACAAGGCCAAGAAGAAGGGCATTCTTTAAGGTAAATTGCTAATCATCATCTCATAGACAACTGTACATCCTTATCGCCTACTTATTAGACCAAAACTCAGGCCTAAAATATATAGACAATTGTTCCATCATTATGTTATACGCCCCTGTTTCATTATGTTTAACGTTTTGTTAATGCACATGTAGGTTAAATATGTACTCTTGGTGGTCATCTTCGCATGTTCGGTCTCGGCACACATTTATCCAGTACCAACACTAGATAGCCAAAGAAGTGCCCTAATAGAGTTTGCTAATGTTGTCAAGTGCTCAGACAGATGCAAGGATTGGAATATTCAGGTCAAAGGTGATGAACGAAGTATGTCAAGTGTCAAGGGAACATGGCAAGGTTCAAAACAAGAAATCAAGGCAAGGGTTCAAATCAAGGTTCAAATCAAGTGGATCATATCAAAGGTTCACAATACAAGGGGAAACATAGCAATGGCTTGGGGAATCCTAATGAATCAAGATCAGAAGTCAAGAGAATGAAAACACCCTTACTGAGAAAGGGTAGAATATATGTACCTTAACAAAGTATGCAAATCGAAGCAAGTAATGAACGAAAACAGGAGATCACTCCCTCTTCACCCGATCTACAAATAATCATAAATTCTCTTATAAGCTTCATATTTAGCAACTTTCTATTTTTAGCAGATTTCTATTTTTATCAGGTTTCCCGATTTAGTAAGTTTCCAGAATTAGTAGGTTTCCACATTTAGAATATCATAAGTTTAAGTATTCAAATGTGACAATGATATTATTTCAAGGTTCATAATGTTGATTATATAAGTTTAGGGTTTATTATGCAATTATAACTAGTTTAGGGTTAATAGTGTCATTATGATAAGATTAGGGTGTAAAAAGTAAATATTATCAAGTCATATGTTTTTACAAGTTAAGTCCTTTAGTTTTAGAAAAATGACCATTTAAACCCTTTAGTTTGAAAAATAAACACTTAACACCTTTTTAATATCCTTAAAACTTTTCACAGATTTTACACACAAATTAGACCTGTTTTACACGATTTTTCATCCTTATAAGAACTCAGAATAAAAATTCCCAAAAATTCACACACGTACCCAGATGTCTTAATAACTTACCCTAATTTTTCCAGAATTTATTATTAAGCATAACTATAGTCCAAAAATCCGTTTAGTCAAGTCATCCAGATTACTGATAAATTTTAACATACGAAAAGTAAGCAGTTCACAGCCCCATCAAAATAACTTATAAAAATCCACAAAAATCACAACAACTAAATTATATTCCAAATATTATTATGCATAAATTTTAGGTCATAACTCGTTATAGATTCCAAATTAAAAATCATAAGCTACAGGTGAATTTTCGTAACCCGAAATACAGTTTTGACATCCGATCTCATAAATTCGAAAAATGTGACTTCCAGACCTCTAAAAATTATGAGGTTAATTTCTACAGAAAGATATTTCATTGAACTTAATTCTAGACTCAAAAACCACCTAAAAACACGTTCACATCATTTATTTACATTCGATTAAAGTCGGATAAATTTCCAGATCAGTAGCAGTTTTATAATTTCATGCATATACTTAGAGTTTTGTCATTCCAACCTTTAATTCTTGACACATAACGATTATAGATGAGTTTATAACATGTTTAGGTCGATTTATAACAGGTCTTAACATAATCAAAACAATTAACATCATCATACACACCTGGATCGATTTATACATATTAGGTTTTAGGGTTTTAGATCATGATTTTATGTGTATCTTTCATACAAATCGACAAGGATCAAAAACAAGGATATGACAAGGATTGAACGAGGAGGATGATACAATACCCTTGAAGATTACACGAAGGACAAGAACACACGAGATCAAATCACCACGGATTCCTTCCTTCCTTCCCTTTGGTTTGCACGACAGAAACACAACAGAACAAGAATATAGGATCGATTAGGGTTTGTCCACAAATCGTATGGATTAATTTGACAAGAACAAGATTACCTTATGGCAAGAACAAGATCAAGGACTTCTCCTTTGTGTTGCTGCTGCTGATCGAATGGAAGAGACAAGAGGGAGGCCGATGTTTTGATTTAGGGTTTTGGAATGAGAAAATATTCGGTATTAAGATTGAGGAAAACAAACCGTGTGTTTTGATGGGCTTATACAAGGAATGGATTTATCTTTTTATGGGCTTATTATCAATCAAATTTATGCATGATTATCCTCTCTTAATTCTTGGGCCGAAAATTTTGTGTTGGACACAATATATGGATCGACTAGTTAGGGCTTATAGTGTAGGATCATTATTTTGTGATTTACTTATAACGTAATGTTTTTATTTGGGACTTAATTCGTTACATAACTTAGGATATAATCAATTTAAGTCAAGTATCATTATGTTGCTTAAATGATTTCCATAAGTTCTCAAAATTTTAAATTTGAGGGCATTTTGTCCTTTCAGATTGTAATAATTTTGGGGTTTTACAAAATGAGAAAGGAGAAAGAAGGGGTTGAATAATGAAAAAGAAAAGTTTTTGTAAGGGTGAAAAGAAATAGCCCTCCATGAAAACTTAGGTCAGAAACCGGGTCAATACATCTGCTATCGGTATTCACTAAGGTGATACTGGTATTGAAGACAGGACGTCATGGACCCAGTGACGCATTGCACCATCCCTCCTATCCACTCAGATATCTCTTAAAAGATATTTGTTTCATTTCTCACGGAGAACATTGCATAATCTATCGACCTCTCACTCCGAGATGAGTTGATATTGAAAAGGTGGCACTCTGCTCCATGCCTCCGACGACTAAAACCAAAACGCATATAATTGAGTCTAGAGACATGAGATTCATCAAAGATCTCTTAGGAACACTTCCTATGCAATACACTTGTGTTCATCTAAAAGGATACAAGTTGTATGAGTCTTAATGAGATCTTTAGATCTTGCCTCACGACATGATGGCCGCTGGACGATTTATTGCTAACTGTCTTATGCAGGTACTGACGAAAGTCCATTCACCATCATCATCTACAACGTAGACGCATCTGATCAGAAGAAGTAGATCAAGGCAAGAACATTCAAAGTCAATACTTTGAAGATCACAGAGCATGAAGGAACAATGAATCAAGTCTATTATACAATGACACACAAAGTTCAAGACATCAAAAGCAAAAGACCAATCACGGGAGCATCATTGAAATGACCATCCCTTAGGGGGAGATTGTTAGCATTTATTTTATGCTAATTTGGAAGTGATGGTCATTTGTAGCTTTGAACTTTAGTATCATGTATAATATGTATTAAGTAGAGTGGGCTTATAGCATTAGTATTGATAGCATCTTAATTATATGTGTAGTGCAACATATAAGCCCACATTTGGTCCATTATGTAAAGCTCATCCAATGTCTTTGGATGGCTGCCAACGTACAAAACCAAACACTCTCTCATTTAGCAAAGTGTGCTTTAGAGAGAGTGTGTGTGTATTTCTCTTGTATCTTACTTTCTCTCTCAATCTAACATACATACATTTCCAGTTTCTCTACTGCCACCACATCCTCTATCTCATCTAATCCCCATCTCTATATTATCTTCTCTTCTAGTTCTTATGTTCAAGTTCTTGTGTTGCCATTCGATCTAGTGAATAAGTGGTATGATAAAAGAGTGTTTTTCACTCACAACAACACTTTTAATAAATTATTAATAAGTAATTGTAGGAAAAAAGAAAAACTGAAAGGTAAATAATGATTAACTATTACTCCATCCATTACATATTTAGTGTACATTTTCATAGTGCAAAAAGTTTTGATTTTTTTTATTAACTACACTCTCCACCAATTAAATATCATATTCACCGACTAAAGTTTATTTTCATTGATTGAAATATAATATGGACACTTATTATAAGACATCTTACAATAGTAATGTGAACACTTAATATGCGACGAAATAGTATTAATAAAATCAATGATTATCATAATCATGTGAAAAATCTAAAGTAAAAGTAAAAATTAATGATAAATATTAGAATTACTGTATGTTTAGTAAAATTAATAGGTATATTTAGCTTCACTTATATATATATTTAGTTGCATTAACGAATCAGTATAGTGGTCAAAATATTTAGTTGCATTACATGCACTTGAACCAATGGACTATTCCTTCTAAGTACACTCTAAGTATAGAAACTATAAAAACGAAACAGCATAGTCATTATTTCTGGTAAAGGTTAAAGCAATGACTTCCCTTCTTCATTTTTGCCTGACGCCACCTTTAACTACCTACACCTGGAATTTTTACCATCTTTTACTTAAGGAAATTATGTCATGCAACAAATTTGAGTAAAAATGGATTAGCCACGAAACCATTGGTTTTCAACCTTTTGTGTGTGACATTGTGGCAATATGAATGTTTTGAATAAGCTTCGTAATAAGTTACGAGTATAATCTTCTGATCAATAAGTATCAGTTAACATGCGATAATAAATATGATGAAAATATAAAGATCGAGTGTCAAATAAAAAAATTTCCCTTCGTTTACAGCATCCATTTAAGAGCATGCAAAAAGAAAATATCTAACGACTGATCCACGCAAATGTTTTCTTATGGCAAGATTTATCTGGTACCATAGTGACGGAAACTATAATTTAATCTTGTTAAAAAATTAAATTTAAATAACCATTTATATCTTGGCCCATGTTATTCAAGCCCCCCCCCCCCCCCCCCCCCCCCCCCCCCCCCCTTTTTTTTTGACTTTTTTATTATTATTTTTTTTATTTTTATAATTTTGTTTATATCAAAAAACTATAAAACTAAAAATGCGGAACAGAAAATATAAAGTTTAATAAGTCAAACGATTAAAACTGTCAGAAATACAGAGCTGAAACTGACAGAAAACTGTGTAATACTAGAAAGTCAAGGGGACAAAGGGAATCTCCCCTATGATTTGACATCATAGGGGGCTTGTATAGTACTCGTATAACCCTTATATCTTTTGTTCATTTACTAGACATACAACACGTTAAAGATATTACAGTATGAATCAAATCAATATATTTGTATGCAAATTAAAGGGTGTACGTACATTATGGCCGGTGTGTAGACTGAAGGATCTAATCTGTATGTCTAACTCTTTACTCTTTACTGTGGCCATATAATCAATGTACATAAAACTATGTGTGTACGCATGAACAGAAGGTCAGCTGTGAAAGTTAGTAAGGCTAGAAGTAGTGGTAAGCACTCTCTCCTTTTATTTCCACTCACTCCCACTCACCATACATCCGTAGTGGTCACTCTCACTCACCTTTATAAAAATATACCCCACACACACTCACAAACCAAATATTTAATTATAAAAATCCCACTTTTATTCGTTCCTCTTCTTGGTGAGTCACTCACCATACGCACCCTTTTTTCTTGGCAACTCACGGGCGACTTTGATCCAAGGAATGGGACTCACGGGCGTGAGTTACCCACTCACGATGAAAACCACCCCACTCCGTTTAGCCTAAAAGGTAAGTCTCTATCCGACACTAAAAACATATCGTATACGAGTATAATACAACGCATTCAACGTTACTTTCATTATGTGGACTTATAAGCTGGCCTTCTATAGTGTTAGTTAATGTATACGAGTAAAAGCATAATGTTACCCCTCCCAGCCTTCTATTATCCGTTTTATTGACAGGACAAGACAGTTTTTAATGTTTTTTTATTCCGTATATTTTGTTTTGAACTATTTTGACTTTATGGTTTCTGTTCCGCATTTTTACCGGCAGTTTTACTAATTATTTTATTAACAGAACAAAGACATATTTTATAGTATTCTGCTTCGTATTTTTTTTATTTTAATATTTTTGACTTATCAAACTTTATAATTTTTGTTACATTTTTTTATTTCGCAGTTTTATAATAAAAACAAAATTTTAAAAATTTATAAAAAAAAAATAAAAAAAAATGATAGTGTGTAGATCCTATTTTATTGGTGTGTAAACCCACCAAGCCTTTTCCGACCAATGGTGACAAATAGAATCAAGTCATCAAACACCGCACTTATTTTCTTTTCTTTTTTTTTCTTTCACTTTTACAGTTTTACTGCCATTTCTTTTGCTTTTTCGATCACAGTAAAAGAATTTCCTTCATAATTAAGGGCCTATTCTAATTATGTGTGGCAAAGTACACAAATCCAGTCTAATTTTAACCAGAATGAGCTTCAACAGTATTATATGTTGCATAACATTTCTTATACAATCATATTGACACATATATAATGAAAAGATGACGCAAGACGCATATTGAGGTTATAGAAGAGACGAAGAAAGTGGCAAGCCGGCAAACGTAGAACAAATCAGATGAGCACGCATGACACATGCTAATAATTCACACAGTTGCTTAATGTATTAACATAGAGTTGAGGTGTTGTCTTGATGGCCAAATTAGTGGGCACAATATTGTAGGTCGATCTGCTAAAATTCTCCTAAAACATTGATGCAAAGAGCTCGTTTACATGCACCAAATGTCTAATGACAAGCTAACTTTTCTCATATCATCCTATGAAAATTGTTACCAAAGCTCAAAATTTGTTTACTTTTAAGTTTTAGAAACAAAGACAAAGCTCATTGACGGTTTCTCCTAAAATCCTTCACCTTCTTTTTCTCAATGCAAAGTTAACTAAAAAAACCAAAACACCAAAAAGGTTACAAACTCCAAAAGACTATGAGTATGAGCCAGGAACAACAAAAAGATCATGACAACTCCCAAAAACATATATGAAGCACGAACTTGCTCACTAAATTTCTCTAAAGATATAAGGGTTTGAGATTCAGCTATTCCCAGTGGCGGAACTAGGAGCCAAGTTCAAGGGTAGCGAAATACGAAAATTTGTTTAGGGGTAGCGAAAATTTGTTTCAGGGGTAGCGAAATCGCCAAAAAATGGCCAAAAATCGCCAAAAAAACGTAAAAAAAATCGCAAAAAATTTCACTACCAGGTAAAAGTTCAAGGGTAGGGGTAGCGGTCGCTACCCCTAGGTTACATGTAGTTCCGCCCCTGGCTATTCCAGTTTATAGATATATACACGAATACTTCTATTCCTAGTCAAATAAGAGATAACTTATGCAGTGATGGGAATATATCTTTGTGATACGACTTCTTTAACTCATTTGTCGTATGTATATGTATATCATTGTGAAATTTTTTAATGTTGCCTTGTGTGTATATGTTTGTTATTTAATGTGCGTTATGGCTACGTGAACAACTTCAGATTTGAAAAATATTCCGGTTTAACGTGGAGACTAAGGGCCCGTTTGGTTGGGGTCATTTCAAGCTCCTATAGGGTTGATGGTTAAAAACAAGTTGTTTGGTTGCTTATGGTGGATCCCCTTATTGGGGTTGATGGTTATATATTCCGCATGTAGAAATCCTTAGTGGGAGGTGAGGATTTGCATTTTAGCAAATAGACTGCAGTTGGCCCCACCGAGTCACTCTCATATTCTTTTTTTTTTAATATATTTTATAATACTATCTTTTTATTTTTTAATATCTTAAATATATATTTTTCTCCCTCCTTATTTAATTTAAATCCCAAATCAAAATCCTTAACTTTAACTTTATATCCAAATCCTAATCCTAATCATAAACCTACCTACAAACCAAACGGGCCCTGAAGAATTTGAAATAATGAATCTAAAGTCCATGCTGTAATATATGCAGTGTTCTACACACCGTATTCTACACACCTTTATGTCTAATCAAAGGAACCAAACTACATGGCCAATCAACATCATAACTCTTCAAATTAACCCAACTCACCCCTTGCTTGTGTAGTAACATCAATAATACTTTGAAATAGGTGAGGAGCTTTTGCTTTAAATATGCAAAGTTAAATAAAGGCTTCCCACCAATCTACTTCACTCATAAAGGTTTTGTAGAGAGGTAGTTGGACCACATTACTCACCTACCTTCATTTCACTTAATTTCTTCTTCTGCTTATAAAATTGTTCTAAAACACACACACATATCACACCCTATTTAATTTGAAAGCTAAAAACCCTAAAACATACCAGTCACTTGTTTAGCCACTCATCTACTGATTCCTCATAACTCTCCTGCATTTGCCCTAGCTAACACACACACACACATCCACACTAGCAGACTAGCTCGATCTCCCTTGTTTGGCCGCCCATCTCCCTTGCAAGCAAAGCTTATCTTTCTCGCTCAACACTAGCTACTCTCGATCGAGCTCATGGCTTTTGATTTCTTTCAAGCGATCGACTCTTTCTATCTTGACAATGGTCTGTGGACTAGACTACCTTCATAATGATAAACACAGGTTAGACTTTTGTGTGGATGATCTGATTGTTTGTTTTGGGTTCAAATATGGCTTTTATGTTTGGATTTTAGGTTCATATCTGCTTTTAAATTTAAAAGTGCGTTTAGGTTCACATCTCCTTTTGATATTGTGTGTTTGGGTATATGCTTTTCATTTTTATTTTATTTTTCTTGTTTGGATCTGGTATTCTATAATGGTGAAGGAAGATAGTTCGTATTTTATGGTGATAGTTGATGTTGGATGGAAAATAAATAGGTTGTAGAAGGTTGAAATAAGATATTGATGGGTGTTTTGATTTAATGGTATTTCTTTAGATAAGATAATGGTGGGTGTGGTGATGGAGATAAAGAAGTTAAAGGAAGAAGATGGAGGTGGGTGATGAATTAAAAAAAAATATATATATATAATAATAAGTTTATGTTACTTACACAAATCGTCCTTGTGGTTTTATATGGTTAAAATGACTATTTTACCATTCACTTAACGACCAAAGATAACGCCCGTCCGGTCAAAGGACGGGTCAACTCAATTAGGACAACCACAATAACGAATTGTGTATTTTTTTAGAGTTAAGGACAAAACTTGCAATTTTGGCCCAACCATAAGGACAATTTATGTAATTAACTATTTTATTTATTTATTTGAAACGCGATTTTCTTATATGATAACCCTTGGTAGTTTTGTTTTTTGTTTAGTCTCTCTATGCTTATTTTGAAGAAAACGAGAATCCAGATACGCAGACTAATAGGTTTAAGTGTGTTTGTTGCCGCTTGATCAGATGCATATTATTAGGTTTTAGTACATATTCAATGTGTTAGGCTTTGACCTAATTTTGACTTCAGGTTCCATGATTTATATGTTTGTAGTGTTTTCATTCCGCCTGATCTTATTGCTAATTGCATGAGGTTAAGTTTAATTGACCCATTGGTTAAGCTTCAAATGTGATGCATATTGTTAGGTTTTAGCTCACAAATTTAACATGTTATCATTTCAGCTAGTTTTAACCTAATATCCTGTTGTTGACTTTTAATAGTTTAAAACTGTTTAGCGGCTATTTGCTTTTTTTGTGTTTCGATATGGTGTAGATGACTGATAATGTTTTTTGGGAAAGATGACACGCAATGGTTGTCTTGTGTTTTGTGAGTGTTTGGAATTGCTAGGCTTGATAAGCACTTTTGTGCTGATAATCTTCATATGCTAATTTTTACAGCGTGTACTTCCTTGGGAATTTGCCATTAGTTTCCTCCCCATTTCTAAAAAGCGTCAAGTTTTCAAACAATCGTTAAGCCCCACTAACTGCAACACCTTAAGACAAAGGCGCCAACTGCAACAACTATGACACGATCACAGGTTTGTTTGAGCTGTACACAACTTTGTTTCAACACCAAAGACACCCCATAGTCGCCGGAAGATACCAGTAACGTCGATGTTCACCGCTTTGCTTGAGATGTGGTTGGACTAGACTACCTTCATAATGATTAACATGTTTGACATTCATAAAGATTAGTATGTTAGATATTCGTTTTGTTTGTCAATATCCGTATTATTTGATGTTTGTATTTAAAACAATGCAAGTTTTTTCAACATTCTAAGTGTTTTGCCTTTGTGTATGTCTATATAGCATAAAATTAGTCGAAAGATGTTAACCCATTTTACAAAAACGTGTGTTGTGTAGCCTATGTAAAAGAATAGAGATATTGATTCTGTAAAATACTTACTACACGTTTGAATAGAAAATTTTGTTCGGTGTAAATGAGTGTTGCTACATTTTCTTGTATTAACGTTGCATGATTATTTTCTAAATGATGTGGTCGTAAATGTAGCAGTTAGCACAAACATTTGAATTTAATTTGGTTTTAATTGTGATTAGTCTTTTGATGAATGATACCACTTTTTCTACTTTTAGCCAATATTGTATATAAAACCTGTATTAGCTTTCAAAATACCACTGTATGAATTAGTTAGTAGATGGTTCCTGATTAAAGTCAATATTCAATACATTTTTATACCTTGTGATTCGAAAGTTTTCTATGTTTGAAAAAGAGAAAATGGTAACCCAACATATTTTCGCTTTTGTTAATTCTTTTCATAAATATTAACTTCTTTAAGGACAAGGATGAAACTGTGAGACTTCTTCCATCACACGGTAAAAAACACGCATCCTTATGTTTTACCAAAGGTACCAAAGTACATGACCAATAGAGGTGGAAACGAGCTGAACTGAGCGCGAGCCTGTCACAAGTTGAGATCGGCTCGTTTAAGTTTTATGAAACTCGAGCTCGGCTCGTTTATATGATTTGGAAATGAAATTTAAAGCTTGGCGCGAGCCCGGCTCGTAATATATCTATTTTAAGCTCGTTAATAGGCTTGTTATTGAGCTCATTTATAAGCTCACATATAAACAAATTCATAACTTATTATATATGTCTCATACTTTTTTTGGGTAAAGGGTTTTATTAATACAAATAATGTCAAAAATGTTATTTATATCTTTCGACCTCCATACGTTTTGATAATAACAAAATGTAAAAACACGTTACATAAAAATATACGTAAACAAGTTATTAGTCGTAAAAAGTCAATTTCGACACAATATCACTTAAGGTGTGAACAAACAATATATCAAACTAGTTAAGTGATCAAAATTCACGAAACGGCATGCAAACGGCTTGAGGCACAGCACAGGGTGTTTTTTTTTTTTTTTTTTTTTTTTTTTTTTTTTTTTTTTTTTGTGAATGTGAAATGCTGAAGTGACGCTGATTTGGCAAAACGGCATGCACAACGGCATGTCACGATACCCTTTGCTCTTATAGAGGAAGGAAGTGTTTGCAATAATAAAACTCTCAACCACTATAGTCCCTTTTGAGAAAATCATTCACTTCAATTCACACACTTTAATTTTTTACGTACAAAATCTTTCTTAAATTCTCTTTTCTCAAATATCTCAATGAATCATATCATATCTCACAATAAATCTCTCTTTGGAGACGGACCATTGATTGAATATGAAATCATAATGGAATGCCAACCACCATGTGCTTTTCATATATTTCAAAATGAGTAAAGAGTGAAAGGTTTAAGTTATTAATGGTGTATGTATGTGTTGGTTTGATATATGCTGAAAAAGGTTGTATAGAGAGGGTGGAATAAGCTTTTGGTAGTGATAATAAAGACGAAACGTGCATAGTCACATTACATTTTCCAACTCTCATTATTAACTTCTTTTACCCATTTTAGTTTTATGCATAGTCACATTTTTGTATGGGTCATCTTATGTATTGGGCTTATAATAATAAAGGATTTATTATGAATAGAGCTAATCACTTCGCGATTAATCATGAGGCATGCAAATTACATATTTTAGTTAAACGCATGATTTAACTTGAATCAACCCCTAATTAACACATATCATCTTATAATAGATAGCTCCATATGGATTATTTAAGGACACTGTATTTATAATTCTACATGTTACATATTGGAGTTTCATTCATACTTGTGAGTTGCGACTTGTGAGTAGCTACCCCTTCTATACATTGGTCATGATCCTACAAAAAAGTGGTAAAATATATATAAAGCATAAAAGTCTCTAAAACTTCAACACAAACTGTTGACACGTGTGCCTTCTTATTGTAATCGAAAACTGAAACTACAAGAGTCTATTATATTGAATTAATTGGTGCATATTCGTTATGGTGATAGTGTTTTGGATTTAACACCACACATGATAATGATCAATGATACATCTTCAACAAATATCCCAATTCCAGCCTATGTGAAGTATATACACCAAGGTGTATAAGGAAGCAAAATTTTGTTCCTATGACCAATGTGGCACTACCAAGAGTTGTCTTTTAGATAACTTAATCTAAAAATGGAGTTTGTAAATAAATTGTAGGAAGTTACAAGATGATTCCTTTCTATGACTCTGATGGGTATTTGTATGTAATGTATCATTGCTCATAAGAATTAAGTGCATATTTCACGAACGCTAATCGTGACTTAGTCCAAATCAAAAAAAAAAAGAGGGGATTAGGCCTGCGCAGTTGTTTGTTAAGAGAAACTCCTTCTGCCTTACCAAGCTTTTATTTATAATTATCTTAATTGTTTGTTTTATATACGTGTGTAAGATGCGTTAGAAGATTGCTAGAGTAGTGTGTCCAAAGAAGTTAAATTAGGAGGCTCTTGGTTGAGTTATAAGAATGAGAATGTGTCTTCTAGCTCATTGCACTATTGATGCTCCCTTGTTTGGCCGCCCATCTCCCTTACAAGCAAAGCTTATCTTTCAGGCTCAACACTACTCTCGATCGAGCTCATGGCTTTTGATTTCTTTAAAAAGATCGACTCTTTTTGTCTTGTCTGTGACTAGGCTATCTTCATAATGATTAACATAGGTTAGACTTTCGTTTTGTTTGTGAATTCTCGTATTATTTGATATATATTTGTATGATTAGCAAAGCAAGGTTAGAAAATCGACTTTTACACTTTTACAAGGTTATGATCAAACATAACAAGTTTTTCAACATTCAAGTGTTTTGCCCTTAGTGTATCTGTCTATATAGCATAAACTATTAATTAAAAGATGTTAACACATTTTACAAAAACTTGTCATGTGTAGCCTATGTAAAAGAATAATGATATTACTTTGGTAAAAATGTAAAATACTCTAACTACACGTTTGAATAGAAAACTTTGTTTCGTGTAAATTAGTTTTACTGCATTTCTTGTATTGACGTCTCACAGTTATGAATATTATATTAGTTTCTCAATGATTTGGTTTTATTGTGACCAATCTCTTGATGAATGATACCACTTTTTGTACTTTTAGCCCATATTGTTGTGTATATAACATGTACTAGCTTTTTTAAAATACCGAATTAGTTAGTAGATGGTTACTGATTAAAGTCAACATTCAAGACATTTTTATACCTTGTGATTTGAAAGTTTTTCAAAGTTAGACACCTTTAAGTTAAAAAAGATTTGAAAGTTTTTCAAAGTTAGACACCTTTAAGTTAAAAAAGATAAGAGCACCCTGTGGGGAATGTCACACCTCGCCACTCCATGGTGGCATGCTCGCCATTGCTAGCCACCACACCGTGCTCCTTACTCATTTCTCGCCACTTGCACCCTCATCGTCTACACGGCGAAGGTAAAAACTGTCATTTTGTCAGATTTTTTGGCAGGTTTGTGTCTCTGTGTGTGAGTAAAAGGTTGAAGATGATGGGTATATTTATTTTATTTTTTTGTGTAAGTAAAGGGTAGGTGGGCCCCAAATGAGTAAGTTGAGGTTAGTTGTTAATGAAAACATAACTTAAGTCGACTCGTAACAAAACCGTACCAACTTTAGTCGACTGGTGCTAACAGTCGGCTAAGTCAGCTGGTAACAAAACCGTACCAACGGTCAACTTTATTTGACTGGTAACAAAGCCGTACGAACAATCAACTAATTAACAAACAAATGAGAAAATTGGTTCCGAAACTTCAACCCCCAAAGAACCTTCCAAACAAACAGGACATGTTTTTTCCTAGAAAAACATAAAGATTCACCATTTTTTTTTATATTTGATAAGGTTAAGGTTTAAAGGGAGCCATCCGAACCTCCGGTGTGTAGCCGGCAGAGTTTAGGTGTTTTTCTTTTTTTTCTTTTTTTTAAGAGGATCACAAGGCCTGATACCATGTAAGATTATGGATTGTATTATTGAATGAATGATTATTATATACAAATAAGAGATTATATATAAGGAGAATACATGGCCTATTTGAGATAAATTGCTAATCATCATTTCATAGACAAATGTACATCCTTATCGCCTACTTATTAGACCAAAACTCAGGCCTAAAATATATAAACAATTAGAGATGATGTTACATGTTTTTCGACCATGATTCCTCTGTTTAAATGGCACGTATAACTTGTTTTCAAATGGCTATATTAAGTAGGTTTTCTTATGTATTTTTTTTATTTGTTTCAATTGTGAATACTTTTGTTTTTTTTAGCTGTTTTGATGCTATAAAGGCTGTCATGTTTCAATTTACCACTTAATTTCTTATCCCCATTTTTTTTTCTTTTCTTGTCTTGCTTAACTTGAGATTTAATTCAGATGCACACGCGCAAAGCTTGAGTTCGCCATAGAATGCAACCCCGTAAGTGAAAAGCAAAGCCAAGTTAGCTTTGACATCGATACTAACAAGTTGGCTAGCTAATCCGAGACTTGAAGTTTCTCACGAGCCTGCGCCTTTCATATTTCATGAATGTTCATCATAATTGTTGTGTGCTAATGTAAAGAGCGGGTAGGCACGCCTGATGTAGAGTTGTTGGTATTTATGAATCTCAATGCTTTCACTTTTTAGTTTGTAGAGGACTGGAAGAGAGTGGAGACCTTTCTTATTGTACAAAAACCATCCTTCGTGCTATATAACTCATTTTTTTAAGCATGTATATTGTTAAAGGTCGGTTGGACAAAACTAGTTAATATATTAACTACATTTCATTTCAATAAAATACTTTATTATAAATCTAACACGTCTTATAAATCTAGTTACTAGCTTACCAAAGAACAACTGGGCATTTCGCGATATATTCGAAGTATGTCGAAGTCACTGTCACAAATTTTATCCACAACGCGACAATAACTCCAAGTATGTCGACGTTATCGTCACAATTTATATCCAAAACGGTATTTACATGGCTCATCCTATTGCACATACAAAATAAGCATAATATTTACAAAATAAGCACAAGAGACAAAAAATATCAATAACATACGGATGTATTGTGTATCGGTTATGTGTGTATATTGGTTAGTTAAATATCAATTACAAACCAATTTTATATAACATCATGATTCATGAAGTTCAAAAACACACAAATCAATTAATCATTAACACTATTGATCATCCAATACACACATATAATGTAAAATTGGAATTTCATATAATCAAGAACTGATTAACCAACATTACAATAGAACTATTAAATAGACTAAGAAATTCGAAATGGGCCTAAAAAGACAAACGGGTCGAGAACTAGCCCAAAAACAAAGTCCAACAAATTGGGGGAAAAAAACATAAAAATGCAAATAGCTCATAAAATATATGATTTGAGGCCCGAAACTTCCGTAAACTGCCGTGGGTGTTTACCACGACGCTCTCCTTGATGCAAGCTTCGATTTTACTGGTCATGGTTCATAAACGGAGCCCCGTATCCCAAGTTACGTCAATTTTAGTGAAACCCCTTTCTCACACGATCTCGGGCCTCCATAAACAAAAGGCCCCGCTCTTCCATGCTTGAGCACGCATCAGTTTATTAAACGGGTAAACATGTGAGGTTTTTCTTGTTCAGGTTACCCGAGGAAGGCCAGCCTAATTATTGACTCAGATTTACGTGCCTTCCCTAGCCACCCAAAACATACACACCTAGCAAGCTGAGGTTTGAACAATTACCATTTATGTTTAGTATTACATCTAGGATTAATATACAAAGAAGTTACTAAAGTTTGAGAAAAAGTTCTCCTAAGTTACTAAAGTTTCAAAACTGTTATCTAAGTTACTCAAGTTTACAGGTTTATTAAAAATGTTACACTCTAGCTACTCCAAACGTGGGCAACCGGTTGATAGCCCGTATCACATGTCTACGTAGGCCTGACACATATTCCACCTCAACAATAATATGATTAATATACAAAGAAGTAACTAAAGTTTGAAAAGAAAAAAAGTTCGCCTAAACTACTAAAGTTTCAAAATTATCATCTTCTAAGTTTAAGGTGAGATTTTTGGGGTCTCTATCTTGTATGTGTCTGATTATGCAATTTAATTAAAATAAATGTGTATGCTTTAATTATTATGGGGCGTGGTGCTGGTTGGATGAAGAACACAAAAGGAGATGAAAAAAAGACCATCACACTCTATTAACCATCAAATACTCCTTCCATAAGTATATAATTTTGACGAATAAATTATGTATTGATTCAAATGTAAAAAACCCAAAAAAGGAATAAAAGGAATAAACAGTTATAAAGGTATTTCAATTGGAAAATAAAGATGATTTTTTAATTGAGAGGGGACACATTCATGTGGTTCTTTACAATTTGTAAAGAATGAAATGGCTGATCAACACCTCCTTATCTTAATATTCAATGGGACTCACATTGTAAATGCATTATAATATATTATACTCGTAGATTAAAAGATAAAAAGATATATTTACCCCTTTATGGTAAGTCACATGGTAAAGTTAACAACCAAACTAACGATTTTAGTGGTAAAAATATAATAATAATAATAATAATAATAATAATAATAATAATAATAATAATAATAATAAATAATAGTAATTCCCCCTTTATGATTTTTTTTGAATAGATGACAGTTTTGAAATTTTAGTAATTTAAGCGAATTTTTTCTCAAACTTTAGTTACTTCTTTGTATATTAACCCTAAATTAAATATGTCACGTCGGATTTTAACCGGTTATATTAGGTTAGAAACAAAAAAGTAACAAATTTAATCGGTTGCAAAAAGTCGAGTTCTTTGATGATAGTTTTGAAACATTAGAAATTAGAACGACTTTTTAGCAAACTTAAATAACTTCTTTGTATATTAACCGTTACATCTATATCAATAACTAGTTTCTTACTTAACGAAGGCTATAATGCGCACATAAATGAAATTGAATCAATCATATAATAAGAAGAATGTATATTTATTTATCTCGTTGCATAAGGCGAAATAAAGCCCATTCATCCAAGTTAGCATCCTCCAACACACGTGCTTTCGTTACCTATCTTCAAGATAAACATACGAGGTAATTACCATTTTAGTATTTCAAAAAAAGAATGATCCATTTAATAGTCACTCTCAACACCTCTTTCCCATTTTGGTCACGCTCGACTGCTCGACCGCTCGACTCCACCAGAATCTTGCCACGTGTCATTCCACTTACTATTTTTTGGTACAACAAAATCTTTAGAGAATCTCTTTTACTATTTACTTTATTAAAAGTCAATGCTCAACCGACGGTGCTCGACTTGCAAATGCTCGACTGACGGCGTACTTTTTGCATTGAAAAGGTAAAAGATCTTTTTGAAAGATTTTGTTTGTACTTTTTTTTTTATTGTACTTTATTTTTATTTTTTTCTTTTTTCTTCAAAAAAACACACAAAATAAAATCTAAAAAAACACACACTAAACACTGTTTTTGTAAATCAAAATAAAAAACACACACCCGAAACTTAAGATCTAAAATAATATTTTGTTTCTTCTTCTTCGTTTCATCCATTTACCAGAATGTGTATAAAATCGAAGATCAAATTTTAATTTTAATGTTGATAATATCATCACTAACACTCGATTTCATCCCTTCATTAATCTGTTTCCTAATCTATTCATTTCTCGAATTCATAATCACAACAACAATGTCACATCACCAATCCATTACCCAATTTCATCAACAACAATATAACAGAATCATCTTACCCATAAATTTAGATCTAATTGATGATGATAACTCTGGTTATGATTATGAGGATGAAATTGAGGTTTATGATGATGAGATTGATGATATTGAAGAAGAAGAATTAGAAGAGGGTGAAGTGACGTCAGATGGGGTGTCATATGTTTTGGATTTGGATTTGGATGATGGAGTGGTGGTGAATGGTGATGGGGATGAGGAAAGTTTGGTGTCGGTTTCGTGGTGTGGGGGAGGTGATGGTTTGATTTGTCCCATTTGTTTCGAAGGTTGGACTAGTGGCGGTGAACATCAAATGTGGTAAATGGTGATTTTACTGCATTTTCGTTGTTTATTATGTGTTTGTATTGGTTGCTTTGTTGTGCCATTTGTGCAATCTCAAATAACACTACACTTATCTGGATAGCAACAACTGTTTACGCTCACAAATTATATAAATTGCGTCGATTACTTCAACTAAAAAAGACTGTGTAACTAAGTAAAATTATTTTATGGTTGTATTGTTACTTTTGTTTTAATTATAAATAAAGTTGAACTGGACTGATATGCCAAACAAAATGTGTGTGATTTTTCACATTAGACTTTTATATCTTGTCTGTTGGTTTTAATCATGCATTGTATTAGATAATTTTTGCCCCTTGCAATCTGATTCTATGTTATTTGTTTAGACTTGTGAGGAGGGCTGCAATGTCTAGTTTCAGTATAATATTAGATTAAAGGAAATGTAGTCACATTAATTTGACTATCCAATAGTGTTGCAAGGTTCATTTGTTTGTAATGATGCCTCTAGTGATTTTGTTGTTTTGACAGAATGTGAGGTGTTGGTTGCATCTTGTTGATAAGTTTAAAGGTTTAGATGGAAATGTAGGTACAAACAGAATGAATGGTGAATTTAGGTGAATATGAGTTGGTGGGGGATTAGCAAGGTTTGGTTTGTATTATAGTACCTTGTATTTGTTTTGTCTTGCTGTTGTAATTTGAGGTATGTCCAAGCTATTATATGCAATTGACTTGTAATCTGTATATGATTGTTTAGTAATATATATTGACGGTTAACCTGCTGCTATGGGTTGGTACTGCTAGATATATGGTACTGCTGCCATAACCTGCTGCTAGCTTTGTTAACCTGCTGCTAGCTTATGTTAACCTGCTGCTAGCTTATCTCAGGTGAGCAAATAGATGCTGCAGAAGAGCTGGATGCATCTTCATCAGAGAATAATGGATTTGCTTCAAACTTAAATCGTGTGAAGCATTGGTTGTTGTCACATGCACAATACTTGAACTTTTTTACAATTCTGTTGCTTGCTTCGGTTAGTTCTGATGCTTTTATCAATCCACATTTTATCTTAACTAGTTTTTGTTATCAATGATACGTACTATCCGTTACATTGTTTGAATAACTTATGTATTGTTTTGAACCATTATGTATTGTTTTTAATACTTCAATAGTATATTATTCCATATAGCTTATATAATTCACATTTAAAATTATATTCATCAGATATATCCATAGTCGAGCAGCCGATCAGTCGAGCAGTTGAGGAGTCGAGCAGATGTTAACTTTAAATATACTTCAATAGTATATTATTCCATATATATAACTCACATTTAAAATTATCATCATTAAATATATCCATAGTCGAGGAGTCGATCAGTCGAGCATTAAAGTCGAGCAGCCGAGCAGATGTTAACTTTAAATATACTTCAATAGTAAATATAGGTGATATAACTCACATTTAAAATTATCATCATTAAATCTATCCATAGTCGCGGAGTCGATCAGTCGCGGAGTCGATCAGTGGAGCATTAAAGTCGAGCAGTTGAGGAGTCAAGCAGATGCTAACTTTAAATATACTTCAATAGTATATTATTCCATATAGGTTATATAATTCACATTTATAATTATCATCATTAAATATATCCATAGTCAAGCAGTCGAGGAGTCAATAGTAAATATAGGTTATATAACTCACATTTAAAATTATCATCATTAAATATCTATAGTCGAGCAGTTGATCAGTTGAGGAGTCGATCAGTCGAGCAGATGTTAACTTTAAATATACTTCAATAGTATATTATTCCGTATAGGTTATATAACTCACATTTATAATTATCATCATTAAATATATCCATAGTCGAACAGTCGATCAGTCGAGGAGTCAATCAGTCGAGGAGTCGAGCAATTGAGGAGTCGAGCAGATGTTAACTTTAAATGTATGTTAATAGTATATTATTCCATATAGGTCATATAACTCACATTTAAAATTATCATCATTGAATATATCCATAGTCGAGCAGTCGATCAGTCGAGGAGACGATCAGTCGAGCATTAAAGTAATATCTCTGTTTAGTGAAACACCATAACTACTGCCATCTTCAAAAACAAGATACACACGAAATTTAGTACTAGAAAGACTCATTTTTTTAGGATGCCTTTCAATAGTATATTATTCCATATAGGTTAACATTTAAAATTATCATCATTAAATATATCCATAGTCGAGGAGTCGATCAGTGGAGCATTAAAGTCGAGCAGTCGAGGAGTCGAGCAGTTGAGGAGTCGAGCATATGTTAACTTTAAATATACTTCAATAGTATATTATTCCATATAGGTTATATAACTCACCTTTAAAATTATAATCATTAAATATATCCATAGTCGAGCAGTCGAGCAGTCGAGGAGTCGATCAGTCGAGCAGTTAAGGAGTCGAGCAGATGTTAACTTTAAATATACTTCAATAGTAAATATAGGTTATATAACTCACATTTAAAATTATCATCATTAAATCTATCCATAGTCGAGCAGTCGATCAGTCGCGGAGTCGATCAGTCGAGCATTAAAGTCGAGCAGTTGAGGAGTCAAGCAGATGCTAACTTTAAATATACTTCAATAGTATATTATTCCATATAGGTTATATAATTCACATTTATAATTATCATCATTAAATATATCCATAGTCGAGCAGTCGAGCATTAAAGTCGAGCAGTCGAGGAGTCGAGCTGTTAAGAAGTCGAGCAGATGTTAAATTTAAATATACTTCAATAGTAAATATAGGTTATATAACTCACATTTAAAATTATCATCATTAAATATCCATAGTCGAGCAGTCGATCAGTCGAGCAGTTGAGGAGTCGAGCAGATGTTAACTTTAAATATACTTCAATAGTATATTATTCCATATAGGTTATATAACTCACATTTATAATTATCATCATTAAATATATCCATAGTCGAACAGTCGATCAGTCGAGGAGTCGATCAGTCGAGCATTAAAGTCGAGCAGTCGTGGAGTCGAGCAGATGTTAACTTTAAATATACTTCAATAGTATATTATTCCATATAGGTTATATAACTCACATTTAAAATTATCATCATTAAATATATCCATAGTCGAGCAGTCGATCAGTCGATCAGTCGAGCATTAAAGTAATATCTCTGTTTAGTGAAACACCATAACTACTGCCATCTTCAAAAACAAGATACACACGAAATTTAGTACTAGAAAGACTCATTTTTTTAGGATGCCTTTCAATAGTATATTATTCCATATATGTTAACATTTAAAATTATCATCATTAAATATATCCATAGTCGAGCAGTCGATCAGTCGAGGAGTCGATCAGTCGAGCATTAAAGTCGAGCAGTCGAGGAGTCGAGCAGTTGAGGAGTCGACCAGATGTTAACTTTAAATATACTTCAATAGTATATTATTCCATATAGGTTATATAACTCACATTTAAAATTATAATCATTAAATATATACATTAGTACTGTGCCAGTTGAGTTTGTTGATTAATACTGCTGCGTATTAAGCCTGAATAAGCAGTTTGAAATAAGCTATATCTAAAAGCTACTAAAAGCAAAAATGGGACTGAAATAAGGTATAATATCTAAAAGCAATCCAAATAAGTTGTTAAGGCTAAGTAATGCATACAAAAATAGTCCAAGTAGGCACTTTTGAGCTTAATAATAAGGTCTTAAACATTAAGAAAAACCACAAGCAACTGAATAAGCTAAATTGTTTACATACATTACCCATATGATACATTAACAAAAGATAAATCAAATTGTTTACAGAAAACCGATAAGCCAAAACAGCTTGAACCGGATCCTTCACCTTCAATGACACCGTCAAGTTTCATACAAATGTTAATTGTTTAAACCATGTTTGACTTCGGAATTGGAATCTTGTATTTCCAGTAAAAATCAGCCAAATTCTCACGATAAGCCAAAGCAGCTTGAACCGGATCCTTCACCTTCAATGATAGCATACGAGACAACCTGTACAAAAATATACATACCCAAACACCACAATCCCCATACCTTCCACCTTGTCTAGGGACATAACATGCATACTCAAAGGAGACATGATAGTTCTTGGAATCTATATGGCTAAAATGATGAGGAGTTGGAAGACCAAAGCCTACTAAATCATAAGGATATGACCGATTATACACAAACAAAAAGAGAAAAAGAATATTGTAAACAATCAACCCCTTTTCATCTATGAACTTGTAACATTTATCCTTTTTAGTTGATTCACTCATTGACAAATACAAAGAGGGGAGGTGAATGAAGAAAGCATGCAAGTTTGTAGCAGATAAAGAGATCATCCCCTAAACCTATACTGCCTATTCAAATTACTTCCACTAAACTTATTAAAAGGTATAGTGGGTCAACTTCCAGCCAACACAGCCAGTTTTGGGGTCTGATTAACCAAACAGTGTTAAGCTTCTACTATGAGCAGGGTCATGCACTGAACAACAAAATATAAACACACTTAACTCGCCTAGTTGCAAAACCAAACAAATTCTGAGTAAACTCGGTGATGTGACTTACTAGGTCACATCATAGGTTTATATTAGACACATGATACTACATGGCATAAACCACTTCAAAAATGCAATCTAAACAACAAAGATTTTTTTTTGGGGGGGGGGGGGGGGAGTAGTCAAGCTAACATGCTTTGACAATGTCAGCGGTCATTGTAGGCCATACATGCAAAAACGAACCATTAAACTTTGGGCTCACTCCTTCCTACAGAATACAACCGCCATTAAAAGAATAACTCTAAGTTGAAAGCATGTGGTACATGATGGGTACACGTATACTTTGAAGATGAGAGATATTAACAATGACAGCTCATAAGTGTGTATAAAATCATTAATGATGACTATATCAAGTAAAGATTATTACATTTAAAGTACAAAGACAACCGGCTGCTATGTATCACATTATTAGTTTATCATAAAGGATTAACTAGAGAAAGAAAGAAAAAAACAGAGTTTACAAGCATGCAAATCTAACAAACATATTCTTTTTTTTAAGGTGGCAGAAGCCAAATTTTTTATTGGTTATAGTTTTCCATTTTTCAGGCATTTGAATTATCTTTTATGATGCATTTTCTACTTCACCTCCTTCATATGCACAAATCATTCCCAAACCTAACTAAAAAAAGAGGATGTATTTCAAAATTAATTCTCCACAAGTTCTATTTCACATATGATTCAGATTTTTTCATGTTAACAAAGCAGCTAATAAATATACCAATAAAGTTTACATAAGAATTACTTTGTGATTTGTATGTGAGGTGAACTTGGTATTGAGACATCTCGTTTTAGTGATGATAGTCACAAGTTTTTTTTACCTCTTGGCCACTCCTGAGTAGTTTAGAAAAACTCAATGTTTAACTTAACACAATTTATATGTTTTGACCATAGATCAGATATCTAACATAACTGTTAAAGAGACCACAACCTATGTTGCGAATTTTTAGTAATGATTACGGGGGGTTTGGGAGAAGTCAGGTAGGTTGAAAACTGACTCCAAAAAAGAAATTTGGCTTCCGTAGGACAATCTAAAATGGTTCATTTTGGGACAGAAAAGTATATTATAGACAGTGAGGTAGCCCGTATGTGTGTATATGCATATGTATGTGTACCTAGAAGTGCCCACATAAATGTTACCTTGGCCATCAGTTGTAAGCATACGACGCATTATTGGTAGCAGAGTTGGCTCAATGTGAGCAAAAATATGAGGCAGCCTGCTCACTGATTCAAGAATCGTACTAATGGCACGCAAACAACCAGCAGCCGCCAAAGCACCAGGATCATCTGCATCCTCTTTAGCTTCAGAGGTATTGATACAATTCCAAAATGCGGCAGCCTATATCACATCCACAAAAAGTTTAAAAAAATAATAATAAATTAAAATAACCAATTACATGACATGAATCAACAAGAGTAATATATACATACCATCAAGTAGTTGTGGAAGGATTGGTCTGATTTCATTCAGATCTGCAAATTAGATATAATAGTCTTGTTACATTCTGGATGTTTGAACGAATTGAATCACCACACAAATGAAAACAGCTAGATGTGCATTTGCATGTTACCTTTGCAGGATTCAACAAAAGAGCGTAATGCAAAAACAGAATCAGCACGAACAGGAAGCTCTGGGTCACGCATCCCAGCAACAACACTTTGTAGTGCTTTGCGAAAATTATTTGGGTCAGAGAAATTGACATGGGCGTACTGTCCTGCAACCCATGCAGCCTAACATTCGAAAATTAATTTTTTTAGAATGTCGTTTTCCAACAAATATGCCAACAGAAGTGTGATAGAATCAAAAGTCACGAACTAGCACATGATGCCATTTTAAAACAAACATAGAAGATAAACTATGAGACTCGCCTTTGCTCTGAGATGACCAACAGGACTGACGAACTCCGGGAAAACATGTTGCACTAGCATGGGCTCAAGCTCAGATTTATATGGTTCAGTCTGTTTCAGCTTATCAGAGAGTGTTCCAATGGCAAGAAGGGCACCATCCTTTTGTCGATAAGGCTTAAACTCAGCCGATGCTGATTCATATCTAATCAAAAAAGACAATAACAAAGATCAATCGTCAGTAAAATTGCAGAATTTTGCATATGTAGCATATTGCATACGCTAGATGATAGGTAGGGATACCTCTCAATAATTTCAGTAGGTGATGATTTGTATTTGGAGGACTTGACCCATTTCCTATCCCGTTAAAATTCTTTCTCCAGTCATTAGAGTTAAAGTATAGCCAGAATGACCCGTTCAGACGTAAGTGGGTCACACCTCTGATGTGTAGAAACCTACTCATGTGCTTGTGTAGAAACCTAATATGTTTCCTAATCTATTCATTTCACTAAAAAAAATGGATAATTACCAACTATTGTAATCATACTTGACACATATCTATATAAAACTACAAAGTATAATGAACAAATTTACCCAACCCGCCCATAGTTTCACCTCTGGATACAATATTAATAGGGTTTAAAGCAAAGGAACTTGACCATACCTGAATGTGAGTTTTGAAAATTGCCTTTCCGATAAGGGTCGCGAAGAAAAACTCCCAAAATGGAATCCCAAATTGCCCGCACATTATACCAGCAAGGTCAAACAAAGGATTTGGCACCTACAAATTCCTCAGCTAATTAAAGAGTTGAACTTAAGTTATACAAACAATGTAACGGATAGTACGTATCATTGATAACAAAAACTAGTTAAGATAAAATGTGGATTGATAAAAGCATCAGAACTAACCGAAGCAAGCAACAGAATTGTAAAAAAGTTCAAGTATTGTGCATGTGACAACAACCAACGCTTCACACGATTTAAGTTTGAAGCAAATCCATTATTCTCTGATGAAGATGCATCCAGCTCTTCTGCAGCATCTATTTGCTCACCTGAGATAAGCTAGCAGCAGGTTATGGCAGCAGTACCATATATCTAGCAGTACCAACCCATAGCAGCAGGTTAACCGTCAATATATATTACTAAACAATCATATACAAATTACAAGTCAATTGCATATAATAGCTTAGACATACCTCAAATTACAACAGCAAGACAAAACAAATACAAGGTACTATAATACAAACCAAACCTTGCTAATCCCCACCAACTCATATTCACCTAAATTCACCATTCATTCTGTTTGTAACTACATTTCCATCTAAACCTTTAAACTTATCAACAAAATGCAACCACCACCTCACATTCTGTCAAAACAACAAAATCACTAGAGGCATCATTACAAACAAATGAACCTTGCAACACTATTGGATAGTCAAATTAATGTGACTACATTTCCTTTAATCTAATATTATACTGAAACTAGACATTGCAGCCCTCCTCACAAGTCTAAACAGATAACATAGAATCAGATTGCAAGGGGCAAAAATTATCTAATACAATGCATGATTAAAACCAACAGACAAGATATAAAAGTCTAATGTGAAAAATCACACACATTTTGTTTGGCATATCAGTCCACTTCAACTTTATTTATAATTAAAACAAAAGTAACAATACAACCATAAAATAATTTTACTTAGTTACACAGTCTTTTTTAGTTGAAGTAATCGACGCAATTTATACAATTTGTGAGCGTAAACAGTTGTTGCTATCCAGATAAGTGTAGTGTTATTTGAGATTGCACAAATGGCACAACAAAGCAACCAATACAAACACATAATAAACAACGAAAATGCAGTAAAATCACCATTTACCACATTTGATGTTCACCGCCACTAGTCCAACCTTCGAAACAAATGGGACAAATCAAACCATCACCTCCCCCACACCACGAAACCGACACCAAACTTTCCTCATCCCCATCACCATTCACCACCACTCCATCATCCAAATCCAAATCCAAAACAGATGACACCCCATCTGACGTCACTTCACCCTCTTCTAATTCTTCTTCTTCAATATCATCAATCTCATCATCATAAACCTCAATTTCATCCTCATAATCATAACCAGAGTTATCATCATCAATTAGATCTAAATTTAGAGGTAAGATGATTCTGTTATATTGTTGTTGATGAAATTGGGTAATGGATTGGTGATGTGACATTGTTGTTGTGATTATGAATTCGAGAAATGAATAGATTAGGAAACAGATTAATAAAGGGATGAAATCGAGTGTTAGTGATGATATTATCAACATTAAAATTAAAATTTGATTTTCGATTTTGGATCATACACATTCATGTAAATGTAGGTATCTGTGTGTGGTAAATGGATGAAACCAAGAAATTCTGGTGTGTGTTTTTGATTTTGATTTACCGAAACAGTGTTTAGTGTATGTTTTTTTTAGATTTTATCAGTGTAGTGTGTGTGTTTTTTTAGATTTTATGAGTGTAGTGTGTGTTTTTTTGAAGAAAAAAAATAAATAAATAAAGTACAATCAAAAAGAAAAAAAAGAAAAAAAAAAAAAAAAAGAAAAAAAAAAAAACCCAATGCAACAAGTAGGCCGTCAATCAGCATTTACGAGTTTTTTTTTTTTAAAGGTGAATTTCTTTTTAAAACTTCGTGTCGCGATTCGATAGCGGAAGGTCTAGCTTACGTTGTCTTAACTGGCCCGTGCTAGAGAGCTCTCTCGAAGTGGAAAGCTTTAACCAAATACCCGATGAGGGGAAAACCCCTACTAATCCGCCCGAAGGCACGACGATTAATAGGAGTAAACCCTGCCCCCTCAGACTTGACCTGAGTATACCCAAGCCAAGCCCTCATAGAGGGACTTCCTAGTATCTCAAAGTGTCGACACTAGTGGGGTTTGAACTTGGGACCTAAAGGTTACCAAGTCAAGTTCTTACCACTAGACCAACTCATCATTGAGTACCGTCAGTTGAGCATTGACTTTTAATAAAGTAAATAGTAACAAAGATTCTCTAAAGATTTGGCTGGTACCTTTTGCAAGTACAAGGAATGACATATGGCATGATTTTGGTGGAGTCGAGCGTGACCAAAATGAGAAAGAGGTGTTAAAAGTGACTATTAAATGGATCATTTTTTTTTTTGAAATACTATTTTGGTAATTACCTCTAAACATATTGTATTCCATCACATTTTCACCACTCGCTGATGAATTTGAAGGTAGGGGTTTGAATTGGCAAGCTAAGTTAGAGTTTGGTGGTTGGTGGTACCTCGTTGAACACAAATCACAGACATTTTTTTCTTGCCTTTTTCGGCGGCAGCGATGTAATTTAAGTTTAACTTGTGTTCGTGTTCTTTCAGTCATAGTTGAAGTGAGTATCAACATAGTCCTTTTTAAAAAGACAGTAAGGTATAGTTGAATTAAAAAGAATTGAAAGTAAAATATTAAATGGTGCAATAGATGGAATCAAGAGATTGATCCTTAGACCAGTTCCAACGGTAGTAGTCAAATGCACGTTAAGGAGGAAAAAGGGGCACGTTAACTTGCGTTAACTGTTGGAAGGGTTTGAGTTAACGCGGCGTTAAGGGGGTGCGTTAAGGGTTAAAAAAAAAATCACTTTGCCCCCTTTTAAGGGTAGTTGTGTAAAAAAATATTTGATATAAAGGTGAGTTAAGGTGTGTTAAAGCTGAGTTATTGTTGGGTGTGTTAAAGCTGAGTTAAGTTAAAGTGTGTTAAAGCTGACGTGACATGCCTTAAATTTTAAAGCTGAGTTAACTGTTGGGAGTGGCCTTAGAGATCTTATATAGAGAGTGGTGATGATAGCCATTGGAACCATCCATCACAACAGTATACATTTACTTTTAATATAACTTAACTACTTTTTGAAGAATCCTTTTATCATTCAACTTTTCCTTTATGCCGAAGTTTTCCATTTCAACATTTAGATTCTTTAAAGGTGTAGGAAATGTAGTGGTTTCTTGGTGAGAATGTGAAATTTTGTGAGTTGCATTGCAACTGTATTCATTAGTTGTTTGTATGTCTAGTACATTGACTGAGTAGTATATAGGACAATGAGTTTGTTCATTGGTCCTGATATATGCAACATTGCAACTTGTAAATCTTTAAGGAAGTCTTGGTAATAATATATTTCACATTTTCACAAAAAAAAAAAAAAAAAAATCCCTTTCAATATTCTAGCTCTTATAACTAGTTTTTTTTTGTATATGTTTCTTTTAATTTATTTTGGAAGGCTTATAAATGTTTTTTTTGTGTGAAAGATATGGGTATGGGGATAAAGTATTAGGATTCATTTTCAAGATAGCTATTAATATGCTTTGTGGTTTCTCTGTAGGCAATTTGATTTATTCATGATGATAAATAAAATCAAATTGGCATAGTAAAAAAGCGAATAGATACTCGAATAACATCATCCAGTATTAGAAGACAAACATTGTCTAGAATTTAAAGCCTTTTTGTACAGAACATGGTAATTCAGCTAGACATATTCACTAAATATATTGAAATCACATACTATATATGATCCACGAAATAGTAAGTGATGAGCAATAACTAACTCAACCGCTATGTCATGTCACACAAAAGCTAAACTAAAGACATATTCATTTAACACAAATCATGACCATGCGTTTTGCCTTTAATCTATGAAACGATGTAATTTAATTAAGTTGTTCTTATTATAAGACATGTGATTAATGTTGTTAGACATATTTCATGTTGTTATGAATCAAAAACTATATATATGTAATTATCCATTCAAGGAGCGATATATATGAAGAGATTTGCTAACAACAACCCATTGGGTGTTGTTTAAGCATACCTTAAATAACCATGTTTCCAAATATGAATTCATCATTTCTATAAATCATTGTTGCAAAAATCGTGAATCGGTAGTCGGGCGGTCGACCACCCTGCAGCGATTGATCGGTCAAGGCGGGATTAATCGGTGATTAATCGGATTGGCATTTCCTGCAAGTTTTAGGTATTTCTGGAGACCAAACTAAAGATCGTAATTGATTCTAAGCCTACTATGTTTCCAAACCTCAATAAAAGGCTTCAATTCTGAAGGTAAGTTAGTTTTAATAAGGTATGTATTAATTCCAATTGACTTCATATTTGGAAACATGGTTATTTAAGATATGCTTAAACAACACCCTATAGGTTGTTGTTAGCAAATCCCATCATATATGAAAGTAAAATCTAAAAATCGTGTAATGGAGTGGTTTAACGGCTGTTTAGCATTTTTTTTCTAGCTCGAGACTTGATCTTTGGACCTCTTAAATAGAGTGGCAAAGACGATAGTCATTGAGACCAACCATCACCATGTGTTACTTTTACTTTTAACACCATTTAAGTATCATTTTAGAACCATTGGAACTAGTAAAATGAATATCCACAATTATCCACATATGAAACGCCCAAACCAAATTCGATATTTTTTGTTAAACTACAGTGGGTTTAGCCAGCGGCCAAACCCATTTGGCCGGAGGCCAGAGCCCAGCTGGCGGCCAAATATGTTTGGCCGGCGGCTAAAACCTTGTGTGACCTTTTCGAAAAACTGACTTAGTCAACTTGATAAATCGTGAAACTTTGCACAATACTTTCAAACATCATATAATTTATAGTTATGTACAAATTTTACCACAACGACATGCGGAAGCTCACTTTATTAAATTACGGGTTGCCAAACACCCCTATAAACACTTTCAACACGTGACTTGTACATAACACTATAGCACACTATAGATTCTGCAAATATGACCTTAAAACTATAACAAGACTCAACATGACTCTTCTTTTTCAAAAGACTATAACTTCATGACACTATGGGGGTTTAACTTATTTTGTGGCACGGTTGACTATTACTACTTGCCTACATACAAGACAAACACTTCCTATCTATGCTCCACTTCCTAAGGCCCTTATCTGAGACCTTACTTCGCTTTACAAAAACCTACAAAAGCGGTTAAGAACTAAACCGTAAGCATTGTGCTTAGTAAGTAACCGGAAATAACAAGTTATTATATATAACATAACCATTACGCATTACATATACATCATAACTAATCCGTTTAACCATTCATGTAAACACTTGCATACATAGCACAATAACTTTCATTCACTTGCATTCATATACCACCATAACAACATTAACATCTTATCAGTTGTTATGGTGCTGACTGACAACTGATGTTGGTTAGTCCCAACATAGATCCATCATACATTGGTTAGTCCCAAAAACTAAACCAAGAACTCACCTTAGCTAGTCATCTAACTGGCCTAATTCTAGCTCCTTATCTAAGCCTCTTAATCCATACTTCCTAAACGCTTAACAATTCCATATACATAACACAATATGATCATTCAATATCATAACATATTATAATAAAAGTTACTTACCTTAGCTCCATAGCTATTTCATCCAAGAATGCTTATCATCAAACTCTTAATTCCTAACAAGAATCATCGTAAACATTTAACACTTCTTAATACATAACATTGAAGGGTTTCTAACACTACCCAAAACGTACCCAAATTCATCTCTAATCACCATAAGATCATAAGAGAAAAATCCCCTAAATCACTAATTTAGACATAAACCATTAAAGGGACTTAACCCATAAGGCCATAACCACTATAACTTCATCACTTTAACTTAAAACCTTTTTTTGTTGTAAACATATATTCATTTCCTTCACTTAACTTGCTTATTTTGTTGTAACTTGGGTTTTCACACACTATATGATTGGCAGGAACACTTTCGATAGCCATACTTATGAATGCAATGACAAAGCTAATCACATGCTTTATGCTAAATCTATTATTAGTTTAGTTGGAATGGCAGTTGGAAAAAATAAGTTCAAGGATGACGCTAAGCAGGTATAACTTTTTCTTATTATGTGATTCATAATTTCATATGATCACACATACATTTATAAATTTAGAGACAATTAATTTACTATGTATTTCAAGGTTATGGATATCCTGTCACTGCAAGGTTCCCAACTCGAAACATATGACACTAGAATCTAGGTGTTGCGAGTATGTACTTTTTTATATAACTTTTTCTACAATATAAAACTTACACAGAAGATTAATAAGTGTTCTTTTTGTTGTAGGCATGGGCAAGACTTCGCAAGTGCCTAGGGCAGGATTTCCATCCTTTATGCATATGCCAATTTCACAGTGATAGCATTAATGCTACTCAGGTAAACTACCTAAAAGGTTAATTAATATGAAAAACAGATATTTTGTTGGATATGGATTATAATGCATGCAGATTGCTTCAGTCAAACATGTTGGAGATCGAGCCGGAGACGATACAGTTCGAAAATCTAGACCACTAAAGTTGACAAAAAATAAAGAGCCGGCAGGGAAATTGGGGTCTCACCAACACATGGACCAAGCAGGACAACTGCAGTAGTTGCAGCAGCCAGCAAGTGAGCACAAGGGTAAGATTTTTTCTCGTTCAGAGGTTCAGCATGTTGGTTGAAGGGTTGGGATATGTAACTTTGAGTACATGTTAGAATGTTTTTGTCCAACCTGCAAACACTTATAATGAATGTGTTATAATGATTGCAGAAACTCTGATGTTTGTTTTGATGATAACTTGACTTTTAATATAAAGTGGTTTAGGAGGCTTATGCATTTGGGTTGACTTTCAAGTTATAACTCACTTTAGCCATTTGACCCCCTTCCATTCTAGTTAAATTTTTATTTGACCCATTATAGATAACATGCAATTCCATTCGACTCATTTGCGATGTTTATTATAATACTAACTGCGTGTGCTGTTTGAATGTCTATTTCAGCAAAGAGGCATGCTGAGGCTTCAAGGATAAGGGAGAAATATCCTGATAGAATTCCGGTATGAGCTAACTGTCTGACCTTTTCTATACAAAAATCTTTAATATATATATATTTTTTTTCTGATAGATACCGAGTAGGTATGATTCATGACTGCATAGTCGCTTGTTTACATCATATATAATCACGCATTATAGACGGTTTAAATCTTGACTGCATGTATAATATCTGCTTGACTAAAGTTGCAGTAATTGACTTTATTCAGAGTTTAAGTAGCTTATCCTTTTGATACAAAATCATATAATCGCGCGGATAAAAAATGGTGCTACAAATCATGGACCAAGCAGGACAACTCGTAGTTGCAGCAACTAAGCTCAAGGGTAAAGTTTGTCCTCGTTCGATGGAAGAATTTAGGCACAACAGTCTACAAAAGCCTACGAATTCCCGTGCTACAAATCATGGACCAAGTAGGACAAATGCAGTAGTTGCAGCAAGGAAGCACGAGGGTAAAAATTGTCCTCGTTCGATGCAAAAATTTAGGCACAACAGCCTAAATCAGCCTGCAAAAACTGATGCTACTTCTGGTGGTTAGGGGAACGACACTTCTTATGGTAATATTGACTATGGCATGACTTCTGACGGCTATGACTACTCTGCACCATCGCCTGCAGCAACTGATTTTTCTGGTTCTTATGGCAGTGCTGATGCTGGACAAATATACCTAGACAATCACCATGGCCTCACTATGCCGGTTGTATAATGGTTTTGACCAGTTCTAGAAAACAAGTCTCGTGCTAGAATCAGCGTGAGTTGTTATTGCAGGTTCTTGTCTTGCACGGTTGTAAGTTCCAGAACTTTCATCTGTGGTAGTAGCAGCTAAATGGGTGGGTTTGGTAAAGGTCAAAGTTTTTTTGTTGGTATGCTTCAGGTTGACCTGGAACACTTAACATTTTGAACCTTTTTACAAATTGTTTGTGTGTTGAAATGTGATTACAAAATACAAATGTCATAACATTTCAACACTAATTACACCATATATTTTAAATGAAACAATTTAGGATATAAGTTAATGTAATGTAAGGTTTACTAGTTTAGAGATAAGTTAAAGTTTCCCGATCATTTCTTCATTAAAAATTCTACACTTTCATTTTTTACACATTGGATTAGGTGTTTTCAGTTTGCTATTTTCTGCATAGAAATGGGTTCGATAATAATTCAAATTAGACACAGTGGTCACATTAATGATGTCGAAATGATTGGGTCAGGATAATGCCTAAGAACTGAACAGTCCCACATCAAACTCGACTAAACCTAACAAAATGCTACCAAAATGCACATTTGTGTTCAATCTGGCATAAATCATTTTCAAAAAACTAACCAGATTACACAAATCGAGCACATACAGAACACTAGGACTAGATTAGTCCACACGAATGTAGAACATGACATGACTGTATCTTAAGAGAGCTGCAGCAAGGCTTTAAGCATTTGGAACATCTAGGTTCGTTGCTGGTTCATCAAGCGCAAGCATTCCACAGTTGAGACAAAAGGTTTGGCTAATGTCAATCGCATGATAAGTTAAGCAAGCACCTGACAACCCATCCCAAATAACATTTCAACAATTTTAGTTCACAATTTGGACCCTTTAATATAAAAGGGGTCGATTTCAACATTTTTTGTTCAAAATTTCAACTCTTTAGAGGAGATTGCTGTAGATAAATAGGAATTCCAATCTACTGGTTAGATATGTCACTGACCTTTAGACGTGCACTGCACCTTCCTCGCATTTCCAGCTCCACGTCTCTCTTATGCAAAACGACCTAAAGTTGCAATCAGCTATAAATAACTATAGTCTATATCCAACTGTAGAAATTTGACAAGGAAGTGTTTATGTTTCAGCCCATACTGAAAAATGACCCCTGGATCCGTTTTTGACTCATTCACAGATCTGCCCTCTTGCCACCACTTTTTACAACACTGGTATAAACAAATGTGGAACTGTCATTTCAGCTTTTAGTTCAATCCTTCATCATTAGCAGGAAATGATACTTGTTTGGCCCGTAAACTAGCAAGTGATTTGTCCAGTTCACTCTCATTTAAGCTGGGCTATATAAATGTTCAATGTGGAGAAAATGTGAGTGGTACATAATGCGCTTATAGCCATATACATAATAATACATAATTTTGCTATTGTTGTCGCGAAAAGTCATACTTTTCGAGCCATCTCCTTTGTTATATTGAATAGTCTTCTGATAATCGGTGTATTGCAGCATGCAGCATACGGAAGCTGGTTATGGATCTGGCTTCATACTGATTGCTGAGCATGGACCGATTTTTCCGAGGCATAAGGGAAAAGGGATAGTTAAGAAAGCCGTGAGGCTTTTGTACAGCGGAAGAAATCATTATGACCTCCTTGTATAATTCAACTGGATTTAATATATTAGTCGGATAGTTACCTAGTTTTGGTAAATTCAGAACTTGAATAGCATGCTATGTTATTAAGAGTTTTAGTATTGATATTTAATTGAGCGTAAATTTCTATTGGAATCCATTGATCTTGAGGAACTTTTTAGTATTGAAGGCTTAATAGCAGGGTAACTGCAGTCTCGATACTTTGTGTTCTAATTACCATAATACCAATCTACCAATGCTGTTGTGGGGGTTCTTTATGTCCGGTCTATAGATTCATTTGTTAAGTGATACAAAATTTTGATTCTCAGTTCCAGACACAGAGTTGCCATTTCAAAACCATAATAACAAGACATCTTATTATAACCAACTCAACTTCAAACAACTTATAGTATACAACTAGCTATATACAAAGAACAGTTAACCTAACAAACAAAGAAATATATGGATCAGTGTAATATATAATAGCCATATTCTCACAAATACATTTCTTATAACCTGTGATTTTAGATACACAAAGGATCACTGTATTCAAACATGTTCGCGTTCCACTTCTAACTAATCTGTTATCGATTTAAGCACCATTCCATGAAAGGGACACTGCAAAGATACCAACAAACACACAATGAGCAGATGCTAATTAAGAAACATCATATGCAGTAAAAACAATGGATACAAGGTAATAAGGTATACCCTCTATAACTGTGCATATTAGCCGGTATCTCGTCCTTGTATGCGCCAGTTGAAATTAGTGCTGAGACCATTGTATACTCTTGATATCAATTCCTTCTTTCACAAGGTTAAAGGCAGGGTAAGAAGTATGAAGGGAATTCCATTCATACAACTTAAATCACAATAAACATTACCTTTAACTTGAGTAGTTGGTCGAAATACCATTTGTCATTGTCTTTATTCTTCGATATAGCTTTCTGATCACAAATTTAAACATAAGAGATATAATAATGCTGATATTAAGTGTATGTTCATAGCATAAAAATAATAATACTAGTAGATAATTCATTGTTCACAATAACTTGGAAGTGGCAATTTACTTCTAAATGGGTTGAGTTGGGTTATATTTTAAGTCTAACAAGTCGAACGGGTAAAACTAAAAAATAACTTGATATGAGACAGGTTAGAGTGGGTTGAAAATTACCCAAAAGTAAAGTATTACGGAATGTGACAACCCGTAATTTTTCAGACTTATTTTTATACGAGGTTATCCCTGTTTTTCAATTACGAACCTTTCCGAGCTCATTTGACCATAAAACGCGAAGTTAACTCGCGAAACGTGGAATTTGTACACAACGCGTACAGGCACAACCGACGATTTGATTTTATTATTTTATTATTTGTGAAAACGAGGCGTATGAATAGTCGTTTTTATTTGAAAAATTATTCTAAGCGCGATGGCGAAAGTCTCATGTTTTGAATCCGCGGTTTACTAACCTAAATGAGCCCCGAGCCTCATTACGTGAAAGATTACAAAAACTACAACTATGGTCCTTGTGGAATTTACACTCCGCCACCCCTAAACTTTAGTTGTTGGCAATTTTGGTCTCTAGGGTTTGTATAACCTAAACCTAGCCTATATATACCTAAGTATAACTCACTCTAGGGTTATTCTTAAATCCGGCAGCCTCCCCTGAATTCCGGCCACCTCCGGCCACCCCTCACCACCCACTGCCGTTCCTCACCACCCACTTCCGTTCCTCACCGCCACCTCTACCATTAAAACACCACCACACCCGCCCTTATATCACCATCCTCACCACGGATCTGAGGTGCACGCGCCTTCTCCGGCCACCACAACAACCACCAACGCGCTACCACCACCACTTTTGGTCAAGATTTGTATGAAACCGTGAGATTCGAGGGCGTTTTAGACCGAGTGTTGAAGTTTTCTGGGTTTCGTTTGGTTTGTGCATATCACCACAGCCTCCACCACTGCCGTCATTTTCCCCCCTCCTCTCTCTCTTTCTCGACATGGTAAAATCGAGAAAACGTTTGTTATTTATTGGTTTTGTGGTCCATTTAGCCGATGTTTTTTTTAGAGATGATGATGTTACATGTTTTTCGACCAGGATTCCCCTGTTTAAAATAGGTATAACTTTCATAACGTTTTTTTTTTTTTTTTTTTTTTTAAATGCATAGAATATTTATTTTCTGTTTAGATGTGGTAAATTGGAGATAAAGAAGTTAAAGGAAGAAGATGAGGTGATGAATATTTATTTCTGCCTCAAGCTTGGATCTGGAATACTAACCACAGTAGGATAGACCATTTCCACAACCCTCGGCAGGCTAGCAAGTTTTTTTTTCCTGATGCATTTCTTATCTTGTAGATTCTTGTGGGTGCTCCTGGAGGAGGGGATGGTTTACTTGGACCCAAGCCCGGCCCAGGTGGCTTATGCTGCAGAGCACAACCACGAAGAGATAGCTAGGATCTCTAATGTGGAAAAAGCTTGGGGCAAACAGCGCCAAAAGAACCTCCGTCGGCTCGAGAAGAAGTAAGGTGGTTATTGTGTGTTTGTTGCCGCTTGATCAGAAGCATATTATTAGGTTTTAGTACATATTCGATGTGTTTGGCTTTGACCTAATTTTGACTTCAGGTTGCATGATTTATACTTTTGTTGATTCGTCTTAAGTTTTTTTGTTTAAGCGTGATGAATGCTTTTTAAGCTTCGAATCTGATACATGTTTGTAGTGTTTTCATTCCGCCTGATCTTATTGCTAATTGCATGAGGCTAAGTTTAATTGACCCATTGGTTAAGCTTCGAATGTGATGCATATTGTTAGGTTTTAGCTCACAAATTTAAAGTTGTGGCCCTTAAGTAAAGTGGGGCCATTGCACTTGTTATCGGAATGTTGTTAGTATCTGTTGGCATCCTTCTTCCTTTCTAGCCTGCTGTTTGTACAGTTACCTTTTTTGCCAAAAAATGTACTGTTATAATTCTTTTTTTTTTCCTATGTTTTATAGCATTTGAATGTGCCGGTCCTTGTGCTGGATGAAGCAGGCAACCTGTTTTTTGGTGATCCGGTGATCCGACTGCTGAACAAGTTGACTTTGCTCTCAGTGGTGATAATGAGTAATGTTGAGAGGAAGACTAAAAGCATGAAAAACAAAATGGAAAATGTGAAGTTCTGTTATCGTCGCCGTAGTTAAATTGTTGGTTGTTTCGTTAACTTTGACTTAGAATATGCGATGTTGTTTTTAACCTGAGATGTTCATGAATCATCTCGCACTACAAGAATCATCTCGTTGCTGGTTCATCAAGTGCAGTGCACGTTTGCACATGAAATGGTGTGTATTGTCAAAACGAAGTTGTTATTGAGCTTCATTTACCTAATTGTCGTTTGATGGGAGAAATCCCTATTGCCAAAATTAGAGATGATGTTACATGTTTTTCGACCATGATTCATTTGTTTAAATGGCAGGTATAACTTGTTTTCAAATGGCTATATTAAGTAGGTTTTCTTATGTATTTTTTTTATTTGTTTCAATTGTGAATACTTTTGTTTTTTTTAGCTGTTTTGATGCTATAAAGGCTGTCATGTTTCAATTTACCACTTAATTTCTTATCCCCATTTTTTTTCTTTTCTTGTCGTACTTAACTTGAGATTTAATTCAGATGCACACTCGCAAAGCTTGAGTTCGCCATAGAATGCAACCCCGTAAGTGAAAAGCAAAGCCAAGTTAGCTTTGACATCGATACTAACAAGTTGGCTAGCTAATCCAAGACTTGAAGTTTCTCACGAGCCTGCGCCTTTCATATTTCACGAATGCTCATCATAATTGTTGTGTGTTTTTTGAAGGTGTGGAATTAAGTTTAGTGTGCGTTTCAAAATGAATTAAAAGACGAAGGTTCAACCACCGTACTCCCATTTTAAGTAAATAATAATTCCATTCAATTCACAAACTTAAATTTTTTACCTTCAAAATCTTTCCTAAAATGGCTTTCCTCATTAATCTCTCAATGAATCTCTCTCGCCAACCACCTTCTACCTTTTCATTAAGTCACGATTGCCATTGCAAGGTATATTGCAGAATTTTAAGAAGCTGAAGAAGACTTCCATTTTAGAGAAAGAAGCCAGCTGGGTATTTGCTAATGTAAAGAGCGGGTAGGCACGCCTGGTTGTTGGTATTTATGAATCTCAATGCTTTCAGTTTTTAGTTTGTAGAGGACTGGAAGAGAGTGGAGACCTTTCTTATTTGTACAAAAACCATCCTTCGTGCTATATAACTCATTTTTTTAAGCATGTATATTGTTAAAGGTCGGTTGGACAAAACTAGTTAATATATTAACTACATTTCATTTCAATAAAATACTTTATTATAAATCTAACACGTCTTATAAATCTAGTTACTAGCTTACCAAAGAACAACTGGGCATTTCGCGATATTGATTCGAAGTATGTCGAAGTCACTGTCACAAATTTTATCCACAACGCGACAATAACTCCAAGTATGTCGACGTTATCGTCACAATTTATATCCAAAACGGTATTTACATGGCTTATCCTATTGAACATACAAAATAAGCATAATATTTACAAAATAAGCACAAGAGACAAAAATATCAATAACATACGTCTGTATTGTGTATCGGTTATATGTGTATATTGGTTAGTTAAATATCAATTACAAACCAATTTTATATAACAACATCATGATTCATGAAGTTCAAAAACACACAAATCATTAATGTATATTGATTATTTATGTATATTAATTATTTGGACACGAAATGATACATAACAGGCGTTATGTAATTAACGGTGTTAACTAACGACCGTTAAGTTAATAGTAGAAGGACTATTAGTGAAAAAGGAGACTTGGAAGGATCTAGAAACCCACTCCCTTGGGTGGCCAGTCATGGGCTAAGGGTTTTACACCCTTGTCGACCCAACTTCCTAGCTTGTGCTCCAAGATTAGGTTTTCACTATAAATACAAACCTAAGGGTTATTGTTTCTCTAGCTTGTGCAATACTATAACCCTAAAGTTTTGTGTTTTCTCTTCTTCTATTCTAAAACCGATCGTCCCCTATTCTATAGGATCGATCCAAACTTTTTTGTGTAGCAAAATTGTTTTGGTTTTACGTGTTCAATCACTAGCATCATTACTTGACCGATTATAGTACGTGTGTACAAGAATTCGGTAACAACTCACTTTAGTTGTTCATCTTGGATAGTGGAACAAAACGGTAAGGGGTTCCACGCTAATCCTATTTGTTGATCTAGTGATTAGAAGAGAAGATTAATCCTTGTTCTTGCTAGGATCTCGAGGTAACTCTAATTTACTTTTCGGTAATTCATTATATGTGTTAAATACGATCTTGCTTCCGCTACGTTCTCTTGATGTGTTTATTTACTTAGATGTTGATCATGCTATTTAAATTCCAACACATTATTACCACGCCATTGCCCCTTACTACCACTACATCACTTTTCCTACCAAGCCCCAACATGACCCACACTACCACATGGCGCACAATGCTCCATCCTCTCTTACACACCACTACACATAGTCTAAGAGACATGCATTTACTATTTAGACTTTTGGATATTAATGAGAAGAATATAGAAAAGTGCAAAATCTACCCTTGAACTTTTTGATATTTACAACTTTTTAATATAACAAACATTATTCTATCAAATATCCAACAAATTCGCTAATAAAAAATATACCGTTTCGAAGATATCTGGATTACGAACAAAACGAGCCCAATATCGATATGCTTTTGACGTACGTACGATTTTATAAAAAACGTTGAAGTTTGATATATTTTAAAAACAAAAATAAACTTTCGAAACACTCTTAAAATAGAATTGCACGTCTTTGGTCCCGATGCAAAATATTTGACGAATAAAGTTTGTTATATAAAAAGTTGTAAATATCAAAAAGTTAAACGGTAGATTTTGCACTTTTCTATATTCTTCTCATTAATATCCAAAAGTCAAAATAGTAAAATGCATGTCTCTTATATATTCACATTTTTTGGTCGCGTATATATTCAATTTTTTGGTTGGTCCCGTAATTTTATTCGCTACCAACCTTTTTTTTTTTTTTTTTTTTTTTTTTTTTTTTTTTTTTTAATTTTTCATGATTTTGTTTGTCCCGTAAAATTGTTCGTGACCAACCAGTCAATTTTGGTAAATGCTAAAAAGTCGGTACTCTGCTTATCAAACACTTGTGGCAGAGTCATCCACAGTAATTTTCGTTTAATTTAAACTTGGAAGAATCTTATCCTATTGAATAAGAAGAAATGTCGCGAGTAATTGGCCTTGAAGATTAACAAAAAATCAAAAATCAAATTGACAAATTATATGCATTCATTTATATTTATATATAAAAAAAAACACCATTTTTCTCGTTTTTATTTAAAATAAAATATATTTCAAACGGTAAATAATTAAGCGGCAAAAAATACTCATTAGCACGAAAAAAATCATTAATTTTTCAAATATCTTGCATAGTGAGTTCATCGCCCATTTTTCCAAAGAAAAAAAATAAGGGTATCAATTAATTATTATTATTACAACCCACTTCACCATTTTCTTAAAAGTGAATATCTAAAGAATAGCGAAATAAATTACAACATTATGACGAACATTTGATTATATTTCAGTAAAATGACACTTTCATAACTTTCTACCAACATTGTTTTCCGTTACAGGAATTTGCATTATCACATGTGATATAACAATAATATGTAAGTTCAAACATTCAACATGTTATCGTAAAATGGGCATACGTATTTGTATAGCTAGAACTCTAAAAGGTTCACTGTATTTTTACTGAGAAATACACTTCCTTAACTTTACAATCATATATCACACATAATATATTAACATCTAAATCAATACATTTTATTCATAGAGGTTAGAGAAAGATATAAGGAAAAAGAATTTCATTCTTAAACTCGCTTGATATAGCACATACGATATACTAACACTAATATTTAAGTTCGAACACTCGATATGTTATCATAAAATGTGCATAAGCATTTGTATATAACTTCAAAAGATTCACCGCTATTTGCATTGCAAAATACACATTTTTATCTTTCCAATCATGTATCACACATAATATTTGATCCACTAAATCAATATATTTTACTCATAGAATTTGAAGAAAAAAAAAATCTAAAACTCGCTTGATATATCATATGTAATATCTTTAACTATATATTTGTCTAACATTACAGCGACACATAAGCGTAGAAATGCCACCTCAATGATGACATGGCATTTAAATGATGACTCAATGATGACATGGCACACACTAATCATGCACTAAAATTCGGTAATTTAAAAATTATCCATTTGTGGGAATCGAACCCATGACCTCTTGAACAAACAGGAAACACTCAACCACCGGAGCAAGCCATTTTTGTGATATACATTTGAAAAACAAAAACCACATGCTTTAACTTCCCTAAAAATCAGCATATCATCTCTCAATCATTCATTCAAAATCATTCTCCTGCTCCTTAATTATCTCCACTGATTATTGCCTTCCAAAATTATACATACTGATTTTAAATTATTCATTATGATCCATTTTGAATTTCAAATGCATATCACAAAAATCACGGATTATTTTAAACTCAAATTTTTTTCGAAAACCTAATGTTTATTTATAAAGGCAGTATTAAGAGGAGCCTGAAACAATTGATCCGGATAAGAGGAGCGTGTAGCCATATCTAAATCATTCACATAGAACACAAAAATAACCCACGGCAATCCATAAACACAAATCGTGAATCATGTATCTCAACATTTGATTGATAAATCGATTGTGATTCATCATTTGACCTGAATTTAAATAGGTCCCTATGATTGTAAGTTTGATTATGTTTGTTTATGATGTGTCTTCAATTGCAGGCCAGGGTTTACAGGTTTTATGATCGTGCTACATATACGAGCCAAATTTATCAAAAAATAGATCGATCTGAGAACCAGGTTTGTGAGTTCATCATTTAAAAAAAATTGATTGATTTGTCTGATTGGGGTTTTCAACTTATGTTATAATTTAATCGAATGTGTCTCACTTACCATCAATGTTGGACAATTTGTTTTAGTTTTGAATGCGCGGCAAGTGTTTGTGAAAATGTCTCCATGAATTTACATTTGTTTGTTATAAGAGACGCTATTGCCAATGGTTGTTTCAATTAAAATGACCTAATTGTTGCAGTAAGAAGATACGAGTAAGCCATAAGGTTAGTTTTTAGTTATAATGTAGGTTTGTTTAATTTAATTGCTTGGTGAGTGTTAGGGTTTCGTATTGATTTGTATTGTGTTATTGAATAGGTTGCGGTTGAGTACGACGGAATAAAAAGCGGTGCGAATCAGACGGCGAAGAGTTCGGCGTCGAGTTCGACTGCTCTTGTGCTATCAGGTATGTATATATATAGGTTTCTGTTAATGGTGACTGTAATATTGTTTGGCGTAAGTAATTGCGTTCATGCTGTAAATTGCTAAGTTGAATGGTATGCATTGCAATTTGATGGAAGAGAGCGCTTGGGTTTAAATGAGGTTAAGTTTAGTATTAGCGTTTTGGTTATAGATAGTGGCATAGGAGAGCAATCATACGCTTACAAAACATATTTATGCTGTTATAATTTAGTTTGTCTGTTGTAGAGGTAGTTGATGAATGAGAGTGATTATTGTTTAGATACTTCGGGTAGCTCAATGGCACAACGGTAGCTTTATTGAACTATTGTTGTTGATTGTGCATTTAGTAAGATATTAGCGTGCAAAAGCATCAATATAACAGTCTTTAAAAAAATGGTTGTAATATGCAAATTATATGTACACAGCCGTATATGTATTGCGCAATGATATTAGCTCAATTGTCTAAACGGTTAAATACTCCCATACAGGTAGAAAAAGTATTTGTGAAGCACCTTTCGTGTTTTCGTTTATTGTTCTACTTAAATGTTAAAGCCTATATGACGCCAAAAACCTTATGTAATCCCCAGGTTTATAGGATGCGGTTTCATGAACTTTTTAGTCTTTAAATATAGCTGTTTATATTTTTGATGTAAGCAACTTGGATATAAAACCATATAAGGCATATAACTTTGCGTCTTTTAGTCTTATATGTGCTCGAAAGTTAAGTTCTTAGTCTTTCTGATACAACAAAGTGGTACTTTGACCTATTAACATCATCAGCAGGATAGTAAAGAGTTACAAGAAAATAGTGCTGTGATATCACTATGATGTTAAGTGTCAGTCTTTTGACTTATACCGAACTTATATCTGTAGGTATTGAAAGTTCTAAGAAGGCTGGTGGTCAGAGTGATTCAGCAATTACGTCTGTTCAACCGAAGAATCTGTAAGCATTATTTCTTATTCGAATGGGCATGATCTATTTTCGTTTGTCCCTGGATTGATTATATTGTATATATTTAGTTTGTAGACTGATTTGGTTATGTAAATTGCTGTTTGGCAGAGGTGATGGTAGTTTGACAGGCAAAAGTACTGCTGTCGTTCTTGCTCACATGGGTTCAGAAAGGTTAGAATCTGCTTTTACTAATTTTTGAAAGATATGTATGTTTCAATGTTTGTTTGCATGATTCACTTATTTGCATTTACATTATCAATGTTTGCTTGCCAAGAAGTATCATCAGTGGGTCAAACAAGTAGTTTGTTGATGCATCTCTTATAAGACGTTTAGTTTTAGTATGCTTATATTTAGTTTTTATTTGTAATGTGTAATAATCTTGCTAACATATATAAAATGGTAGGTAGCAAGAGCTGCCTAGATTTATGCGGAATTCTTTGGAGGAAGCTTTACACGAGATGCATACCACATGACTAAGCCTCATCCTGATGGTTGCCCAATGCTTCACTGCTCATTGTAAATGTATGTGACCTACTCATTTAACAATCAAATGTTACATACTTTTCATTAACACCCTTACTTGATGATCCTATTAAAAAAATACCGAGAAAATAATAGGGTTCTGGAAGGATAAAAGTATTGGTAGAACATGGGATTGACATGTTAAAAAAGCCCGTGTTTCGAGCCTTACAAAAATTGGACAAGAGAAAAGATAAACAAGAGGAGCGACATGAGGCCAATTGTGAAATTATCGTTTTTGTATGCAAGGGTGCATGTTAAACTTGAGGAGGATCATGTATATTTATTTTTTTTCTTTTATATTTATTGCTTTTGTAATGTTTGAATCCCTTATAAAAAACGTTTTGATGTTTCTTTTGTTACATGAATTTGGATATGCTCATTAACATGCGGCCTGGGAACTAGCGGCTTTACAGCGCCAAACAATCCGCATGGTAACATGTGCACCATCATTACATTTTGCCTTTCTCATTTATTGACTCATTAACTTCATAATTGTTTTGTTTTTTGAAGTATCGGTGCCTCCAGAAGAAGCATAGTATGCTGCCCAGCTCGCGTGACTATAAGAAATGGGATTTTTCGATGTTCGTGAGGATCTTCAAGCACTGATAGTCACCGCAGGTAATGTTCATGATGAGGTTGTATGTGATAGTTATTGTAGAAGCATGTCTTTTATGCAACAAGCTATCTTCGCAAGTTCAAAATATTATGGCAACCTAGGTTTGTGCTGAAATATATTCGAAGAACCATTACAAATCACTTGACCACCGTAGCTCTTATTTCAAGCAACAAGATTCAAAGAATATGATCACAAAATGTAAGTGATCCTTTGTTTTAAGCATACTTATTTTTCAGTTGCAAAGGTGGCAAAAATGGGTGGTCAGACAGGTTCGCTAAGCTGTCAAAATGGGTAATTGCCAGGCTGTTTAGCTCCAGATCACTTTCTGGACAAGCTGTCAAAATGTTATAGTTACTACAATATATAATTGTGTGCTTTTTATTGTTCCATATCGGAGAGCGATTTTTTAAAATGCAATGCCAAATACCCCCTAAATATGTTGACTTATATGTAAAGACTATCATAGTCTATGTTTATCTTTTCCTTAATAATGATATGAGAAAAACAACGTGCCACTTCCTTTGTATTCGGGAATTCATAAACTTAAATAAATCCTACTGCAATGCCGCCGCTGTGCAACTGATCTGTCCTGCAGCAGGAAAAAGTCATGTACTTATATTGTTAAATCTTCTCATTCACATTTGTTACCATCTCAGTTATTTAATTTTCTATGTTCTGACTTGTATCTAATTTTGTGTAGGAATATGGAGTTGATTTGGAGACAGGGTTTTTGCTTTATGGACCTCCCGGTTGTGGAAAAACATTGATTGCTAAGGATGTTGCTAACAAAGCGGGAGCAAATTTCATACACATCAAGGTCTGTCACTGATTCTACTCTCTTTAACATCTTTTCTATTGTAATGTAAATTTTATGATATATTCTTTTACTGTGAAGGGTCTTGAGCTTCTGAATAAATATGTAGGTGAGAGTGAATTGGCAGTAAACCCACCTGCACCTGTCACAAATCCAGTTACAACCCCAAGTACAAATCCTGGAGGACAGCCCACGGTGAACCCTGTGACCACACCAACTACAAACCCTGGAGGGTAGCCAACAGGGAACCCTGTGACAACACCATCTGTAGGAAATGCTCCCGTGGGTCGAGGACAGAGCTGGTGCATAGCAAAGAATGGAGCATTGCAAGCAGCACTGCAGTCGGCTCTTGATTACGCATGTGGGATTGGTAGAGCTGATTGTGTCACTATTCAGCAGGGTTCAAGTTGTTACGAACCAGCCACCCTTCAGAATCATGCTTCGTATGCCTTTAACAGTTATTACCAAAAGAACCCGGTCCCAACAAGCTGTGATTTTGGATGAGCTGCTACTGTAACCACCACCAATCCAAGTAAGACAATTTCGCTTTACATTTCTATTTCATCATTCAGTTGGGTGCTAGGATTATCAAGTATAATGTTTGGATAAAAATATCTTGCTTAGGATTATCTTTAAGTTATGGGTCGAATAATACTCTTAGCGGGACTAATTTCTTAGGGCAATATAAAGTTATTTATTTGACACTTCTTTAAGCATAAATTCGAGAGACTAAGCTATCCATTTTGTAAACCTTCTGTTCTTTAGATAAAATTACTACCATTTTTGGTCAAGTTATTCTTATTTGCCAAATAATAAGAATCTGTCAAACATTCATATATTTGCTATCCTGCTATTAAAGTATAAACATCGTAAGCACATCAAAACACTGTTTTTCTATTGGGTATCATATTACAATAAATTATTTGATTCAGTATCAATTGATCAGTTTCATAGCACACCTCTGACCGTTTTCTGATATTATACAGGCACAGGTTCATGTGTCTACCCATCATCGTCATCATCATCCTCAACAACACCTACCACACCCTCAACCATACCTACCACACCCTCAACCACACCCACCACCGCACCCACGACCACAACTCCAACTACACAAGCACCTTATAATCCAACGACTGTGCCTGCACCTGCTACATCATCTCAGGGATCCACAATGCCAGGGTAATACATTTTTTTGGAAAAAAATGATCATTTTAGTAAGCTATACATTGAATATGGGGTTAGCTTATATGTTGTTGGTCTGAACTTTACAGGATACAATCTCCAACACCCGGGTTTAGCATAGGAAACAATGATCCAACAGGACTAGGAGCTTTTGTATAATACAGAGGTTTTGCAGTAGTTATGTAATATGTATTTAGTTTGACTTAATTATAAAGCATATCATATTATTTCATATGCCAATCAAACCTGTCCATCTGGTGGTTGCTTCAAGGACAACTTGAATAGCTTCCTCTAAAATCAATTATTGACATTTTAGCATGTTTAGCGGATAAACGGATTATCAAAGACCATTCCAATGGCGAGGTCATCGGAAGAGCTGCAAGGTGCGTTTTATTTTTTTATTCTTTTCCTCTTCTCTATGTGTTATCTTTGTAGCTACAGATTTGAACATTTGTTTGTCATGGCATTTGATCCAAATATCCCCGTTCCATTTAGATTTGTGAAATTCTCAGCACGTGCTTTCAGAAGTAGTGGCTCTCTAGAGTAAGGTACATACTTATTTTTCATTTTTTGCAACTCAAGATGTTACTATTTTTATTTTTTGAATATTCTTTAGACTTTTGTTGTTACACAAAAGCATGTGTTCAATATAAGTGAGGATATGTTATACCTCTGAACATCTGAAAGCTCAAGACCTGCATATTTAATCAGTACATGGATTATGTATTCGTTTGCGTATGTTGTTACTAAAGTGTAACAAACCTTATAAATGTATAAGTTTTATTTTTTGTTCAATGAATGCTATGTACAAATTGACAATTAATTCAGTTGTACATTTGTTGGAATGGTTTATAACGATGAACTATTCGTATAAGTCAAGACATTTTGCAAATAATTTATGTTTTACTTTTTCGTATTTTGAGAAATTAAAAAATGAAAGTGCAATTGCAGAAATCCTATCGTACATGAATGGAAGATTTAGATGAAAAAACCCAACATCCTATACTACATGTTTGAATATGATTTGTAAGTTAGAATTGAAAATAAAGTACCTCTCCCATTCATGATGAGCATAAAAAAAAATGACCGCAGATAATCTCCCATTCCCCAGCCATTCGAAATGGACATATATTATATTTACATGCTTTCATTTTATGTTTACAACATTTACTTTAACAAAGTCAGTATAATTATGAAATGTAATTTCATAATTAAATAATTTTCAAATTTTGAATCCGTAATCAAAGTCAGTACCATGCTTTCATTTTATGTTTACAACATTTACTTTAACAAAGTCAGTACCATGAACAAACATTTACTTTAACAACGTGTTTTGATAATACTTTTAATGTTATTTCTACATATAATAAATGATCAATTAATAAAGTTATTCCAGTTATGTTTGTTAAACATAATCTTCCGATTATCAATATTTCATTTTTATTAAAATAATTATGAAAAACAATTTAATGAAGCGTACCCGCCCATCGGGCGGGTCATGAAGCTAGTAACACTAATATGTAAGTTTGAAAACTAGATATGTTTTCATAAAATAGACATAAGCATTTGTATAAAACTTTAAAAGATTCACCCTTTTTGCATTGAAAATACAATATTTATATTTCCAATCATGTATCGCACATAACATTTGAATCTCTAAATAAGTAGAGTTTATAATTTTTTATTTATTTATTTTTATTTATTTTTTTATTTTTTTTTGTTGTTGTTGTGGTATTGATAATTTGCACTATAAAATCACATGATTTAAGGTGTCAACTATGAAAACTCTCGTATTATTATTAATTTGTGTTAACTCACATTTAATTAAACATGTGTTTATTTTGTTCAACTTTTACGAATAAACTGCACTTAGATTTCTCACAATTATATGTGAGATATGGTTAGGAAGTTTTGGATGTGTATTTACATTGAAAAAAATAGTAAAACTTTAAGAGTTTTATACTATGCCTATTTTACAACAAATGTTCAGTTTTAAACTTATAAATTAGTGTTATATTATATGTGACTTATCATGACGAGTTTAAATATAAAAAGAAATTCATTCTATTTTCTTTAACTTCTATAGCAACACGGAAAATAGCCTATGCCAGCACATTACAAGAATGAGTATATTTGGCCAGTCCCATTTATTTGACAATTAATTTATTTAACTGATTGCAATTCTTTTCTACTCATTTGACATTTTAAACATAATCCGAATCAACCAAATACGAAGTAAATGGATCTAAACGGTCACATATGCTGAAATTAAAATAGACCATATGTGGTGGATCAAAGTAATTATTTTGTGCCAGTCAATTGGGTGGCAGCGTAACAACTCCGTAACAACTCTTTTTAGAAGTAGCATTATTGTAACACCCACTTCCACATAGGAGCGTGAGGCCACAAATAATGACAAATTAAATCAACAAAATTTGAAGAACTAATCTTATTAATAAGTTCATGATGACGTATAGTCTATACCCGGGTCACGAACCCGGTTAGTGAACAACACTAACAATTAAGCCCACCACGTATGGGCCGCAACTGGACTACCAGTTATGCGGCTTGGGTCGACAAGGCCCAAGCCCAAAGTTATTTCCGGATAATATATAGAATATCTTCTAAATAAAGAAGATATATACTATATACCCGATGTCGGCTAACGCGCCGAAGAGTAGGGAACACGAAACCCACTAGGGTTTCATGCATATATAAAGGGCACCCAAGCCCTCGGTAAAAGGTACGATCTTCAATAAACCCTAACCATAAACTAAACCCTACATTCGATTACTTACTCTCACGCCGGAGGATAATCGGGGGAGACAATCCCTCGATAAGCCTAACGGTGTTTGTTCTTTTTCTTAGTGCGCAGGTCTCATCAAGCATTAAGATTCGAATTGGTACGAGAATAGAAGTCCTATCAAGGAACGCCCAACTTTTGTATCAACAAGTGGCGCCATCCGTGGGACCCGACACTAAGGATTTTACCAAAAAACTAGAATGACGAAACACGGAAGTCATAAGAGTCCGCATGGGAAGAAAACGCAGGACGATCCACTAGGAAAGAAGCATCAAATTGATACGGCTTCTAAACAGGCCTCTGGGACAACCAGTACGCCTCAAAACTTAGGAGCGCACCCAAATCTGGTCTTTCCTGCAGTGGAATCGCTTACCAGGTTTACCCCCGCTATTACGACAAGTACTAGTGAGATAGAACTGGAGCGCACACCTCTTGCCATACCAGAAGTAAACTTCACTGAGCCTCCCAACGCGCCTGTACGAAACAAGGATCCAGCTTTGGAAACCGACTCTATCGCGCTAGAAGGAGTTGCCTCCGAATTAGCCCCAAGTGACTTCGTATCTCAAAACTACGAAGCCTTGACTGCGCTCATGCGAGAGGAGGCAAAGAAGAGGTCAAGCCAAAGTCTGCACGCCAGACTCAACTTTGACCCTAATCCTGACGCATCCCCACCGCGCTACCGAAAGGAAAGACGCGAGAGGGATAGCCGTAAACAGCCAGTGTTCGCCAGGATTGGAAGGAAGGTTGTGGACGATGAAGCAGCCGACCTTCAACATCTGGAAGAGCCTGAAGAGGGGGAGCGGCGCGCCAATGTCCACGCTAGGCTTGGCAGACGCAGAATCCAAGATAGGCTTGGGCGACGATGTTCCCCAAGTGAAAGCCCCTCAAGCTCTGACTCTGAGGATAGTCGGCGCAAGCGTCGCAGAGGAGCAAGCTCAGACTCTGACGATAGTCGACTCAAGCGTCACAAAAGAGTCCGCTCATCCTCAAGAGATTCCTCGGACAGCGAGACTGGACACTGGAAATCAAGAGGGAAATACCGCGACCAGGATGATGAAGACATGTCTCTCCCCTGGCGTCGCCAAAAGGTTGATGCGTTTACTAGGCGCATCAGTGACTTTTCTGAAAATAAAAAAAGGCGCATGCCTGCTAATGTCAAAACATATGATGGGACAGGTGATCCTGATGATCACCTAAAAATTTTCGAATCAGCAGCTACTATCGAAAATTGGCCACAGCCTGTGTGGTGCCATATGTTCAACTCCACATTAGTAGGAAATGCGCGCAACTGGTTTAGTAAGCTTCCACGCAGAAGCATTGGTGGGTTTGAAGAGTTGCGCAGAGCGTTTCGCTTAAACTTCACCCAAAGAAAGAAGTGCGCAAAAAACCCTGTCGAACTCGCTAGGGTTAAACAGCGACAAGGGGAATCCACAAGCGCTTTCATGGAACGCTTCAAGGACGAGTGCATGAAAGTCAAGGCGTGTCCAGAGATACTCAAAATATCGGGTTTTATGAATGCAATCAATAACCCAGATCTGATAAAAAAAGCTAAATGATAAGGTTCCCCTAACCTTCGATGAGCTCATGAAGCGCACGAGGTCTTTCGTCCAAGGAGAAGAAGCCGCTGCAGATAGCAAAAAAGGCTATTCGAATCATAGACCACAAGAAGAGTCAAGGAGACAATCCAATGACCAAGGTGGCAGTCGTAACAGCCGCAGCAGAGGCTATCGCAACCAAGGGAGTGGAAGAGACAATGATAGATACACACCCCTCACAAAAACCCCAAGGGAGATATTTGTGACGGAGGGCGCAAACTTCCCGAAACCACCACCAATCCGCACCCCAGAGGATAAGCGCATAGGGAATGGTTATTGCGAATACCATGGACAGAAGGGCCACACAACCAACGATTGCGTCCAACTGCGCCAATTGATTGACAAATTGGTAAAGGAAGGAAAGATGGACCATCTCGTAAAAAACATCAGAGAAGGGAAAGACAAATCAAAACCAGGGGCCAAGAAAGAGACACCAAAAGAAAAGGCAGATATCATCTACATGATACAGCCATGGTCCCGCGCGACTAGACAGAAAGTTAGTCAGCGTTTTTCTAAGGGAAACGAAATTTCTTTCCCCTCCCTGACTGCGAACAACGCAGTAGTGGATCCACTCACCATTGAAATACATACGGGGGGTCACGACATCCGTCGCATGTATATAGATGGAGGTGCATCCGCTGATATCATATACGAACACTGTTTCAAGAAGCTGCGACCTGAGATACAGAGTCAGCTGATCCCAGCCACAACGCCGCTCACCGGCTTCACAGGGGAGAAGATATGGCCCACGGGGCAATTACGTCTATTTGTAGAAGTTGGTGACAAACCACACTCTACAACTACCTGGATGAACTTCATGGTAATCAGATCCCCCTCCCCGTATAACGGTATTATTGGGAGACCTGGAATTTCATCCATCCGCGCCGTCCCATCCACAGCGCACGGAATGCTCAAGTTCCCAGTGGAAGGAGGTATTGTCACCCTTTACAATACCACCACACCACCCAAGGAATGTAACGCAGTGACAAGTGACGTAAGTATTGTTCCAGAACAGCGCGCAATCAAAGTCCCAAATCTAGCGGTCGCCATTCACCCTGAATACCCGGATCAACAGGTATCTATTGGTGGGTCTCTGTCTGACAAAGGCAGGTCAGCTATATGCGCACTCTTGCAAAATAATTTGGATATTTTTGCATGGGAACCTAAACATATGACAGGAGTGCCACGCTCCATCACGGAACATAAGCTACAAATCCGACAAGGATATCCTCCAATACGACAGAAAAAGCGCGGACAAGCTCCAGACCGCGCAAAAGCCATCCTGGAAGAAGTACATAAGCTAGTAGACGCAGGCATCATGCGTGAAGTCTACTACCATGACTGGCTCTCTAACCCAGTGATGGTAAAGAAGAGCGATGGCAGCTGGAGGATGTGCGTAGACTTTACAGATCTCAATAAAGCATGTCCACAGGACTGCTACCCGCTACCGGAAATAGACTGGAAAATTGAGTCTCTATGTGGATATCCCTTCAAATGCTTCCTGGACGCATACAAGGGATACCACCAAATTCAAATGGCGGAGGAAGACGAAGAAAAGACGGCCTTCCACACAAGTCAAGGGGTCTACTGCTACACAAAGATGCCCTTCGGCCTAAAGAACGCAGGAGCAACATACCAAAGATTGGTGGACACTGCGTTCGAGAAGCAAGTGGGACGCAACTTGGAAGTATACGTCGATGATCTCGTCATCAAAAGCCATACAGAGGAAGAACTGGTGCGCGACATGGAGGAAACGTTCAAAACACTTAGGAGAATCAACATGAAATTGAACCCCAAGAAGTGTACGTTTGGCGCGACGGAAGGCATGTTTCTCGGGTATTTGATAGAACCCGATGGGATCAAGCCTTGCCCAGAGAAGACTCAAGCAGTCATTGACCTTCCCTCACCGCGCACACTGAAAGAAGTTCAGTCACTAAACGGCAAGCTAGCCGGACTGAACCGATTCTTATCCAAATCAGCAGACAAGTCACTTCCCCTATTCAAGACACTCAAGAAGTGCACCAAAAAGGGAGACTTCAGGTGGACTGCGGAAGCAGAAGAAGCCTTCCAACAGCTCAAGCAACACATTGCAGCGCTCCCAAAGCTTGTTGCACCCCGACCAGGGGAAGAGCTGATCATGTACCTATCTGCGACCCAAGGAGCAGTCAGCGCAGTGCTATTGACAGACAGGAACTCCGTCCAAACACCCAGTTATTTTGTTAGTAAGGCGCTCAAAAAGACAGAGATCAACTACACGGCAATGGAAAAGTTGGTCCTAGCTTTAGTGTTCGCAGCAAAAAGACTGCGCAGGTACTTCCAAGCGCACCCAATCGCTGTCATCACAGACCAACCCATCAAACAAGTTATCTCGAAACCCGACGCATCGGGGCGTTTACAAAAATGGAGTGTGTTACTGGGAGAGCACAACATATCATACAGACCGCGCACTGCAATTAAAGGGCAGATATTGGCCGACTTCATCATCGAGAAGCCGGATACAGATACTCCACCTGCGACAAGCAAGGAGGAACTTCAAGAACCATGGATTCTATTTACTGATGGATCCTCATGCGTAGATGGATTAGGAGGCGGCCTTATTCTCACCAACCCAGAAGGAGTTGAATTCACCTACGCACTGCGTTTTGAATTCACAGCCACGAACAACGAGGCAGAATACGAAGCACTCCTAGCTGGGTTACGCATCGCAACTCAAATGGGTGCACGCAACCTAGAAGTAAACGTCGATTCGCGGCTAGTGGCTAACCACGTTTCAGGAGAATATATAGCAAAGGAGGAACACATGATCCAATACCTCGAAAAGACCAAATCTCTGATCCAGAACTTCGATAGATTCATCATCAAGCAGGTTCCCAGGAGTGAAAATAGGAAAGCAGATGCGCTGAGCAAAATTGCATCCACCAGTTTTGCGCATCTCTCAAAACAAGTTTTGGTGGAAACCTTGAAAAACAAGTCAATCACAGAGATGGAAATATCCACGGTGATAGAAGAGGAAAATCCTACGTGGATGACACCGATTATTGACTTCATCAGCAAGGGCATACTTCCCCAAGAGCAGAAGGAAGCTCGAAGAATCCGACGCACAGCGCAGCGATTCGAGCTCAGAGACAACGTCTTATATAGACGTTCATTCCTACAACCATGGCTTAGGTGTGTTGGACCTCTCCAGGCAGACTATGTACTTCGAGAGATCCACGCAGGCTCATGCAGCATGCACTCAGGACCACGATCCATTGTAGCGCGCGCCCTTAGGTCTGGATACTATTGGCCAACTATGCACCGCGACGCACGCGACCTGGTACGAAAGTGCAATGATTGCCAAGTTCACAGACCCATTCCGCGCCGACCACAGCATAAGCTAACACCTATTACATCGCCATGGCCATTCTACAAATGGGGTATCGACATCGCTGGACCTTTCCCCATTGCCGCAGGAGGATTGAAATTCCTTATTGTGGCAATAGATTACTTTACCAAGTGGATCGAAGCAAAGGCAGTAGCGACTATAACAGGTAACCAGGTAAAACGATTCGTGTGGGACAACATAGTATGTCGCTTTGGATTACCTGGAGAAATTATCTCTGATAACGGAAAACAATTCCGTGATAACCCGTTCAAAGACTGGTGCGAACAGCTGAACATCACGCAACACTTTGCATCAGTAACTCATCCACAAACCAATGGTCTGGTCGAGCGCGCAAACAGAAGCCTTGGCGAAGGAATCAAAGCGCGCCTGGACAGACACAAAGGTAGATGGGTAGAAGAACTATCACATGTTCTTTGGGCGCACCGAACAACCATCAAGGTCAGCAACGGGGACACCCCCTTCTCTTTGGTCTATGGGACAGAAGCTGTTATACCAGCTGAAATTGGAATGCCAACCATCCGTACTGCGGAAGTTAATGCGGCAACCAATGATGATGAGCGGCGCATAGACTTAGATCTATTGGAAGAGCGACGTGAACGCGCAGCAATACGCGAAGAGAAAGCCAAGTTGAGAATGAAAAAATACTATGATACCAAAGTGCGCAGCACTTCATTCAGACCAGGCGACTTCGTATACCGCGAAAACGACTCAAGCCGCGCAGAAGACACTGGAAAGCTAGGACCAAAGTGGGAAGGACCTTACGAGGTCATAGAAGCACTTGGCAATGGAGCGTACAAGTTACGCGACAAGGACGGAAATGAGCTACAGCGAACATGGAACGTCCGCAACCTTAAACGGTGCTATCTTTGAAGAAGGCTACGGCCCAACATGGACACTCTTGCGCTTTAGAAAGTGCCCTCAATAAAGATCCATGTAATTTTATTATCTAGATAAACATTTTTTCTTTTCCAAAACTTGCAAGTATTAATAAAACGTTATGGTTTCTAGCTAACTCCATAACACATTTAACTTTATTGTTTGCATCTTTTATTATCATGTTTCAATATTGTTATATTCTTGCCTACATGGCGTGCATGCACACACTAAGACCCACGATGGCAGAAAGGATGAGTAAACCTAATAAACTACTCGTTGAGTAAGAGGGTTGCAAACCCATCAACACCGGATCACGAATCCTTGTTAAACACCTTGCGCTCAAGACGTTGGCGCAAGTACCTCACGCACCCCACGACGGATGCGCGATAGAGCACACTGTGCGCGTTTAACAACTAAGGAAATCAAGACTCTTGATTCCTTAAAAGTACAATACGACAAGTAAACTTACAAAAATACATAGACGACTATGATTAAGTTGAAAAAATTCAACACACGATTACGGTCCTTAAGGAAATTCATACACGATTATGACCCTTATTTTCTAAGTACGCTTAAACACTTAAAGCTATCTTCACGCAAGGATACATAAGTCATATAAGAACTACGAGTTCAAAAAGCATAAGTATTTAGAAGTTATAGACACACTAAGTACAAAAGCAACTTTTTATTTATAGAATACGTTTCTACAAAAAGGCTTATACAAAAAGGCTAAATGCTATAGGCACGCCTTAGCTGGCTAGAGCCCCCACCAAAAGCCGCTTCCTTTGCATCCTCGAGTCGCTTCAGTAACTCGGCATCATCAAGGGAAACAGTGGCCACGCAGACAGGCACACCATCGGATCTAGGCTGATGCGCAGCGCCTATGCCGCACAGAATGGCCTTTCCTTTCTCGCCTTTCTTTCGTGCGACCCTGGAAACATGCGCATTTAGCGACCTTTGCAAAGAAATCTCTTTCTCAAGACGAAAAGGATTCAGAATGTCACGAGGCTGAGCAAAAATGGGTACCTTCAACTGCGCCACATCAGGCTTCAAGTAGAAGTCCACCTGCTGATCTGCATCATCCTGCAGATGCCTAGGAAGAGTGAGCCCCGCCATGATCACGCTGATCGGCTGGTCCTGATCACGCTCCAAGAGAGCGATGTGCGGAAGCTCAAGCTTCTTTAGCTCCTCCATGGCAGCAACAAGCTCAGCATGGGCATCCGCCTTATACCCAGGCACCTCAGCAAGCGGCACGGTCAGCAACTTGGCCTCCGCAAGCTTGTCTGCGGCCGAGGTCTCACCGTGCGCAATAGCGCAATTCACAACCTTCCCAAAGGATGCGGTGACCTCAGGATGCTCCAGCGTACACATGGCGGCCAGGCGAAGACCATGACTGATCAACCACCTACGAAATAACACAAGTGTTAATAAGAAAAAGGGTCCCAAACATATACAAGATATAAAGAAGTAAAACAGCATGTACCTGCGCTCAGCCACAGACTGAACAAGATGGGGGTACAGCTCCTCATCGTACTCAATGCTGAGCTGGCGGAGCTTCTCCTCTTGCGTCTTCAGGGCAAGCTCAATGCGGCTGCGGAACTCTTCAATATTGGCAAAGTGCTTGCTCCTATTCTGTTCCAAGTACTTCAGCGCCCACAACGAGTTACGCCTCTGACGGTCTGCAAAAGCGCGCTCCCGCTCCAACTCAGCCATCACCATGACCTTCTCCTCACCCATTTTTAGCGCAGACGCCTCTGCGCGCTCCAGTTTAGCCTTGGAGCTCAGCTGCTCAGCTTTAGAGCTTGCTAACTCAGCCTGCACAGACGCTAATTGCGCCCGCAGTCTGGAAACTTCATCAGACTGGTACACCCTGGCTTGCGAAACCAGCTCAGACTGGCGCACAGCTATGGAGGCCAGCTCCTCCATCGCGGAGTCAAAGGGACTTAACTCCACTGCAATGTCCTTCGATGCAGACGCCTCAAGGGGACTCTCCTTGGGTGGCGCACTCTCATCAACAACACCAGCAGGCTGTTCACTGTACGAAAAATCAAGAAGCAAGATCAGCGTACGGAAAACAGTCAAGCATATACAAAATCCTAAGGGATTACTAAAAACTACTTACGTGGGGGGAGGAGTCGAGGACACGTTTTTCTCCTTCTCAGCCTCAGTTGAGGACACGTCCTTCTCCTTCTCAGTTTCAGTCGTGGACGCACCTCCACCAGACTTCTCAGCTTCCACACTGAAGACACGGAGCAACACGGTTAGAATAAAATACAACTTGACAAAAGTTTATAAACTAACAATTCAGATACTTACTCCATCTGCACCTCAGTAAAAGATGGGCCTTCCCCAGCCTCATTCCGCGGCCTCTTGGAAGGCCCTTCACCATAACCACCAGACGCTCTCTTCCGCGTCAGTGGGGAGCCCTCCTCCATATCACTATCAGAATCCTCTAAATGGATCAAGGGGGGAGGAGGCTGCGCAGTGTCAGGACCCTGCTGCACAGGAGGAGCCACAGACTGAACTGGCTCAGCTACCACCACATGAGGGGAGCCTTCGGGATCTGGGATAACCAAATCCACGACGCGCCCTGCCGTCGCCTGCAGAATAGTCTGCTCACCGTCCCCCAGAGGACGCACTCCCACCGCCACAGCACGCGGATTCTCCAGCCTCACAACAGCGAACAGATCCATCTCTGCGCATCAAGTAAACAGAGAAAGGCAAGTTACATAAAGTATGGAAAAAGAAGAAGCGCTTACACTAATAACGACAGTAAGGCGACAGAAGGAGCACCCACCCGTGCCATCCGCATTCAAGAATGTGGGGACCTCCGTCTCATGCTCGAAGTAGTTGCGACTGATGCCCATATGCACCAGGAACGCCTCCGGATATGGCTTGATGGGAATACGGTTCTCATCAATGATCGCCGCATGATCCGCGTTATACCACGTCTCAGGGGGGCGCTCATCCTTGGGCAGATCGGCACGGGTGTAAAATGGAAAATGGTCAGGGAAGACGGCTTCATCAACCCAAAAGAATTTTTCCCTCCAATCCTTGAGCTTATCTACCTTCTGCACGTAACACTGTAACTTTCCAACGCGCTTCGAGAAGGTAACCCACCCATTTGACCACGTTGCGTGATAAAACGCGCGAAATAAGTGGAGGGTTGGGTGAATCGCCAACAAGCGACAGTTCACCTCAAAGTTAGCAATCTTCCCAGCACCAATACAATGCAACTGGGAGATGTGGAGATTGTAATAATTGAGTATGTCACTCAGTAACACGGAGATGGGGACGCGCTGATTCGCCCACTCGAAAAAGCGCGTATATAACCCCACCTTCCCAGCAGGGAAATCCGCGATGGTGTCATTTGGGCCTGGTACCTCAGGGCGCAGGCCCATAGGGATAAAATAATCCGAGGTGAACTGAATCAGTTCATCCTCGGTTATGTTAGAATGAAAATCATGAAGTTGCGCTACCATATTGTGACTCAGATTATGTGCGCACGCGCAATTACCTTTGAATTATCTTTTTTTTGGAAGAAAATTTGAAGATGTGAAAATGGTGGAAGTGTGATTTTTAACTGTGGATGTCACAGTGAATAAGCGGCGGTAGTTTATATACTTTTCCTATCCACCACAGATGATCGCCACGTGTACCCCACTAGCTCAAATCGTGTGGCTAGGATAAATGACGGGACAAGGCAAGTGGGCAACCTCTCCACTTCCCAAGGTACCCCAATTGCACTTTTTTGGACTAGATACATTCCACGTGGATTTTAGGCGGTATATTTTTGAAAGCTTCCCGCGTACGCGTGAGGAATTATTTCGACAAGACCTTAGTCTAGCATCCGCAGGTCTTACCCTGCGCACACTAGACTGGGGGGACATGATGACGTATAGTCTATACCCGGGTCACGAACCCGGTTAGTGAACAACACTAACAATTAAGCCCACCACGTATGGGCCGCAACTGGACTACCAGTTATGCGGCTTGGGTCGACAAGGCCCAAGCCCAAAGTTATTTCCGGATAATATATAGAATATCTTCTAAATAAAGAAGATATATACTATATACCCGATGTCGGCTAACGCGCCGAAGAGTAGGGAACACGAAACCCACTAGGGTTTCATGCATATATAAAGGGCACCCAAGCCCTCGGTAAAAGGTACGATCTTCAATAAACCCTAACCATAAACTAAACCCTACATTCGATTACTTACTCTCACGCCGGAGGATAATCGGGGGAGACAATCCCTCGATAAGCCTAACGGTGTTTGTTCTTTTTCTTAGTGCGCAGGTCTCATCAAGCATTAAGATTCGAATTGGTACGAGAATAGAAGTCCTATCAAGGAACGCCCAACTTTTGTATCAACAGTTCATGAATAAACAAAGTTTCACTGTAAATTAAAATTTCGTCTAGAAAGTATCTCCAAAATTAAATAATATTAAGTCCAAAATATAATTTAAGTAGAGTCTCCAAATGCATAGTCTCTAAGTTCCAACTAGCCTCTCAACACACAAAACCACTAACTCCGATTACCTGTCGCGGAAGAAAGAAAGTGCGGCTGAGCTAACTGCCCAGTGCGCGGATGTAGATAAAAAATAACAATAAGAACAACGAATATAAAAGAATAAAGACATAAGATAAAGATCATTTAAATTTCAAAAGATACTTCCCCCATTATATCATCACCTCAACACCGGAGTAGTCAAAGAAATATAAGATTGAAAGAAAATGGTTTGAGATATTTATACCGAGTATCCTACATCATATCATAGCAAGTGCACTCTCACGAGCTAAAAGCATATCGTATCACAAATCATAGTGATACACTGCGACTCCAGTGCATCATAAATCGAAGGAAGGTGTGTATGACAATACACTACACGACCGCATGATCATATCAGATCATAAATATATCAGATCATAACATAGCCTAAGATGCATCCATACGCCTCCCCAAGTAATAAAAAGGCTCCACACACGAGCAAATAAAATTATAGCACATCATAAGGGGAAACGCCGTGAACCGATCACACTGTCACGGGTAATGCAAAGCTATTGGCGCCACAATGACAAGTCTGTGGTACCTTCACAGATAGTTGCTCGGAATTCCTAAATCCTATCAACATATCCAGGGTTCTATGGTAGCACATAATGAACATATAAACCAACCAAACACTATATCATAAATTATGTTCACCGTGCATATGAGTCCTAAGGGAAAGGAAATCAAGAAACGCTCATATAAAGGTAGTACCGCATTATTTTCATAAAAATCATTTTTAACATAGTTTTCCCTAGGATTATCAAGTCATATTTCAAATAATATTTTTACAGTTCATCATTTTCATAAAATGCATTTCTCAAACAAAGTGGATTATATAGCATAGGGATGTCAAAAGGATTATATATCAAAGTATCGCAAGGAGTTCAACGTAAGTATATCAAGTAACGGTGAAAGAGACTACGAGCATGCAAAAATACGAACATATCAACGATTCAAGAGAACACGAAAAGAACATACGTACAAGTGTACAAGTATAGCGTCAAAAACATCGACCAAAGTCCTCAAACAAAGTCCCTTTTAGATATCATCCAGCATCCTATTTCAGTTTTTCTAATAACCCCTTTTTTGTTAACATACCTATTATTATATGATTGGTGAGAGACTGATAATTGTATAAGCTTAATCCACATGTTTACTTTCAATATTATTTATTAACGCATTTAACCGTAGTCGTTTGCATAAAATTGTTTATGCTCAGAGGAGGCGGAGTGGAGGACGGGTTCACAACGGGTTCGAACATGAACGTCATAACTTGAGTACTATCTGATGTGGCTCAAACTCAGTCTGTGGCGCATCTCTCTCCCTCTCGTTTTGTTCTCTCTGTGAGATGTAGGGTGAAAATGCTAGTGATGAGATCGATTGATTACGTAGTCGTTGTGAAAGATACTAACTGACCAAGAAGGGTCAAAGGATTAAAAGCTAATTATGGGCCGAGAATTAAGTGATATGGGAACGTGATTGTTGACCCGTTCATTTTACATATATATTCCAATTTCAATTGCATGTTTTCATCTATATCTATATATTCTAATATACAGCAGTTGAAAAAGACGTTAAATGCCCCTATTAAAAAGTACGAGTAATACTGAAATTCTAGAGTGTCTAAAATAGTCATTTTGCTATAACAATTTTAACTTAACATTATTTTATGTAGGCAATTGAAAATTCGGCCAGAATAATAGTGAAGAAGCAATATTTTCGGAAAATATCAAAACTTCTCAAGTAAGCGTCATAAAATTCATTAAAAATGTCAAATCTTTCAAAGGAAGAAGCAACATTTTCGGACCCTCTTCATAAAACAAAGAAAATCACCGGATCCCCCTCCACTTTTTTCATCCGCCTCTCCCATTTCTTAAAGCCTAACCAATTTTCATCATCTATGATAAAAAACCATTTCGATTTGATTCAACCAGATTCAACATCCCTCAGAAGCTGATCTATGCCGGTGGGTTTTTTTCTATTCAAACCTTAAAATCGATAATTATTGCTGATATTCAGATTTCTATTTAGTTTAGATTTGAATCACATAGTACCACAATTTGGATGTGTTATTTTTATGTTGTCACTTTAATTTGTTTTTATAATGCATTTTATGAATGAATTTTTGAATCGATGTTGCTATTCATGTATGCTATTTTAGGTGGCTTTGTTTTATGAGGATGGGAATCATGTTGAGCCAAAGGGTGTTGTTAGAAGAGTTCCCAACATAGTCTGAGATGGGTAGGTTTATAAAAAAGATACCTAAGGGATTTTGGTGACTGAATGCAAGGTGTTCAATGAAATGTCTTTGAAAGGTAAGAGATAGCTATTATTAATATCCATTGTTATTACATCTCATTTTATTTTTATTGCAATATTTACTTAGTTTTTCGAATATGCTTGATGTAGTTTCTGATAACTATCACTCGATGAATGCATTTGGAGTTGTTAGATAACCATCATTCATTGTTTCATCGGCTCATAAATCCAACCTCGAAAGGACAAACCAATGTAGAACAAGTTTAACTGAGGTATGTTGCAAAGTTTGTTCTTACGAGAATTTTTTAAGCTATTTAATTCCAAACAATGAAAATAGATAATTGGTTAAATTAATATGCAGTTTCCTACATATTATTTTTGCATTCTATAGATAGCATTTGTGTACTTATTTGATTTCAACATCATGGAATCTATGAAGGTACTATACATACATAATATCTTTCTACGGTTATGATAGATCGGGCTGTTTTATTGTGGTATCTTCCTCCTGAGCTTTTCTTAGGATCGACAAGCTATGGAACATATGTTGATATGTGGAGCGTTGGGTGTGTTTTAGCTGATCTTTTTATCGGTAGACCAATTCTTAAGGGGAGAACACAAGTTGAGCAATTGCACAAAATATTCATGCTTTGTGGGACCCCACCTGAGGATTACTGGACTAATCCGACACTTCCTCTTGCAAAAATGTCTAAACCCCGACATGCTTATGAAAGCTCTCTTAAAGAAAGGTGTAAAGAACTCCCCAAGTCTGCTATTACTTTAATTGAGACTTTGCTTTCTGTTGAGCCTGAAAAGCGTGGGAGTGCGACGTCAGCTCTCCAGTCCGAGGTAATTAACAGATTCTAATCCACATAAACTGATATTAACTTAATGGAGGGTTTCTTGGTGCGTAATAGATAGATGTTGTTCAGGAATAAAAGTTAGTTATTCCAGTTTCAATATGCATATCATTATTTATAGCTTCTTTATTTATTTCTTTATATGAACGGGTTGCCTGCTACGCATATAAGAGGGTTTTCTTTAGGTTATTCAGACAATGCCTCATGGCCCTTTGTGACTATTATATGCATATCCGTTTGTGAACTCTCCAAATACATTAGTATCATTGTTTATGAAAATGTGTATGACTTATTAGAAACCTTCTTTGCTTCTGTTCAACTGTAGTGCATACATTCTTATCCAAACAATAATACAATATAATGACTCTTTCATCAACTTTGAACTGCATATCAATACTGTCGTGCAGAACCATGGCAAATGAAAAGCAAATTCAGACACGATCAAAAGAGATGGAAGAAGAGGTTTCAAAAGAATCTCCCATACGTCCAACCGCAAAAGATAAAGGCAAAATGATTGATATACCTTCTGATAGTATACGCATCCCAGAGATTAATCCAACCGATCCAAATCAGCTTCTAGAGGTAAGAGTATACCGAAAGTGGGTGTCAAAGAATGTACCTGACCCGAATCCAACGGGACTGTGCTTCATTTTGTTAGACAGAGATGTAAGTAGTTATTCATTAAAATGAAATAAATTTCAAGCCTTATTAACAATTTGTTGTAAGAACGGCAATTGTTTGTTTTTCAGGCTAACACCGTGCAAGCAAACGTGGACGTTAGAGATATGAGGCAATTTGAGCGCACTCTACAAGTAAATTTATGTTACAAAATCCAAGGGTTTGGATCTAAGCGTACACAGACTTGGCAGCGAACTTTGGAAAACAGCATTACGTTGCTGTTGGAAGGTTTACGAGAGCATTATAGATAGAGGATGAAGGATTCCCTGAACACTATTTCAATTTTATTGCTTACAATGAGTTGGGTCATCACGCGAACGTGCGGGACTTGATCTTAACAGGTACAGTATCTTCTATTTAAGATATTTAAATTAAAATGAGTATAACAAACTTCCACAACAACTTGCAGATTACATACGCATAATCAGAGCAGTCGGAATGGTTATAAGAATTCGGTGGCACTACAACCAATCGGATCCTAAGAAAAAACGTTGAAATACAGAATTTGAAGTAAGTTAAACAACAAACACTTTATTGCAACGGTGGGTACATATTATATAACAACTCTGACGTTTACTCCTTCTACGGTGGAAACACCATTACCCTCAGTTTTTGGAATGAAATGGCCACGGCCTTTGAACAACATCTGCTGATGCAACACGAACAACCGACAATATTAGCAGTGAGTTCATGTATAGTAAAGACGTATGGAGGTATTGTATTTATCTGAATCTTCATCGATAAAATTGCTAAGAATAGATGACGAAAAATAACACATTTAAACCTTTAACCCGGACGTACCTGAAAGTCGGTATATACGGGAAGTGTAAGTTTCTTTAAGATTCTACGATTGAACTCTATTTGTACCAGGTTGTTAACGTAAACACTAACGGTCATTTCCACACAGTTACAACGATTTGCTCGGCCCCATAATCTCCGCTCCAGCAACCGCTTCGATGACGCAGTCTCAGGAACATTCTTCATCCCAGCCGTTGATAACAATAGCGGAACTCCAGGAGATCAACCCAGATAATGTGCCGGTAATATAAAAACAAACGTTCCCCTTTATTTTTACTATTATTATTACTAACACCTTCTATTGAGTAGTTGTCACAACGGTTCATCATTGAAGGAGTGATAATGACGATTGAGGGGAGTAACGGGTGGTACATGAATAGGTGTAAAACATGCAGCCTAAGAATAGAAGATATTTCTCCACACTGGCATTGTCAGCCGCCAGGGACACCAGTGGTACTAAACTACAGGTGCAAACCATGTACATGTAAATACTTATAAGTTATTAAAATTGTTTTACCAATAAACCATATAGTTACAAACGCTTTATGATTGTAGCTATTGCCTAAAAGCAATTATAGCGGACGCCACTGGAAGTATCTCACTCTCATGTTATAGCCCAGAGGCCCATTCATTCCTGCCAGCAGTTTCCGAGCTCCTTAGTTATGTTCCCGACAGAGATCCTTTCACTGTGCCACCTATTATAAAAGATTTGGAAAACACCAGACGTAGGTTTGTAGTACACTTTGGAAAAGGAAGCCGCAGAAAGTCACAGCGGTTCATTTTAGATGAAGCAAGTGACCCTGATGCAACGTTGACACCGCCAGCAGAAACTGCTGAGCCTTTACCAGCATTACCACCTCCTATGTTGACCTTAACAGGGACGTGTTGCTCGCCTACAAACATTACGACATGTCAACAAACAGGTTTAGCTGAAGTATTGGTTGAAACAATGACCCCTCCGCCACCATCTACTGAGTCAGCAGAAAAAGAACACGCTGCACCAGAACCAGGAACATAATTCGTTCGAAAACAATTATTTCAAAGTTCAGAAGATGCGGCTGGACCGACAGCTGCAAAGAAGGCAAAGAAAGATGAAGTTGATCAGCAAGAGTAATCGATCTTTTCTAACGTATGTCTTTAGTTGTAAAGGTCTTTAAAGATCGTTAAGCAAACAATATTCCAATACTTAGACTAATGATGTTGGTAACCGTAGCAGCATAGCCGTGTCGACAGACTAACGCGACACGAATTTTGAAAACCTTCTACAAAGACGCTGCTTATTTAAACTACGAAGTTGTGTTTGACATGAAAGGTACGTAAACGCTACGCAAACACTATGTAAATTAAACCTTTTCGTAGCTATGTATATATACCTGGAAAGGATAACGTGCCTGAAAAATGTTAAGGCACACATTTTCAACGAATCAACAGTATAATTATCTTACCTACCAAGTACGTGTACTAATGTTGCCGGACAATGTGATGACACAAGTTTTTTAGAACCTTTGCATTTATGTGATTTATATACATTGAAACTTCTTTATACATTGAAACTTCTTTTACTATTCTCTTTGCATCTTTAATGGTCTCTTTCATTGGAAAGCCAGTTAACTATAACCATTTGGTCTTAGATCATGTGTAAACATATGGAAGGAGAGTTCGACTAAACTATAGAATGTCAACTGGGAACGTGTCATCTTGGTTGATTTGACCATAATATGGCGTCTACTGATCCTTCTAGGCTCAAGCTTAATGTCACCTGGTTTAGACAATAGCTGGCTAAATTGTGCCTTGGTTTGAAATTATATACAATGAGAAGGCATTAATGTAGTTTTTTTTTTTTTTTTTTTTTTTTTTTTTTTTTTTTTTTTTTTTTATGTGGAGGCTAATTTATGGATGTATATCAGACAATAGTTTTATTTATTTTGTAGTACAATATGAAATTTGTGAGTACAATGATTTAACAATTATAGTCCAAGGAATTGCAAAGGAAATATGCAAGACCCGAGTCGTAGTACCGATGAAGATTGAATGGAATTGTGATTCGGGATCGTGATTCGTGAAGTGAATGGGAGATAAAAGTGAATGAATTTGGTTTTTATCACTACGGAAAGTAAATCAACACTAGAAATAAAGAAATAAAGCATATGAAATAATAACGTAAAGAACAATTAAGCTAAATCGTAATTAAAACTAAAACGAGTGTTTTACTAAAAATAAACGTAAGCGCGCAAAATTAAAAGTGAAATCGAAGCACTACTAATCCTACGGGCATGAAAATAATTTTCCTACATTCTATTTACTAAAAGAAAATTTAGGGAAAAAGAAAAATATTTTTTTGTTGTTTTTTTTAATTATTAATTATGAATTAAAAACTAGATTAATCTAATTAAATGATTAAAATTACTAAACCTATTTAGAAAAATATGAAACTTTCTGAGTAAATACTTTGAGGTATAAAGAAGCTAGGAAAAATAACAAAAGTGAACCAGCTTTTTGGAATAAGCTGTTCTTAAGCTTAACAGCTTAATGGAGCTAAAATGGAAACAAGGTTAAATATAAACTGATGCAAAAGTTAACTAATAAAGGACTCTAGGACAAGTGGTTTGTCTGTGTGTGAGTGAACCCAGAAACCCAGGTTCGAATCCTGCTCTTTACACTTTTTACTAACTTTTTTATTTTTATATATATTTTTTTATATATATTTTTTTTAAAAACTTAAAAGCTAACAAACTTAAGCTACATTTGAAAAGGAAAATGTTTTGAAACTGAAAAATAAGTGGAGAACTAAGCTAGAACAGTAAGCAGTATAAAGGAAAAACTTATGAAAGAAATAAAATGAAAGCTGAAACAACTATAAGAAAAAGCTATAAGCTACATCAAATAAGAAATGGTAAAAATGGCAATTAACTGAAAAACAACTAAAAAGGACAAAATGAGCAACCACTAGCAACAAATAATAACTAAGAATCTATAAATAGCAATGGATAACCAGAAGCAGGCCTGATCTGCTCTAAACCAAACAGACCCTAAAGGCATAAACAAGCTAACCTATAAGCTACTAGTCTAAAAGCTTAGAACCTAAAAGTGCAAAACAGATTAAGCTCATAATATCACCTAATTGCATACCAAAATTCAGGCCTAAAGGTTTAATTAACAAGTAGATAATAAGCTAAGAATAAGGAAGATTGGGACAGAACCTGTGCAGACTACATGGTCTGCTATGTGCAGTCCTGAATCAGAGGCAACCACAAGTGACAACAGACCTAACCAGCGAAACCATCTCTTAATTCTCAATCTGAAAACTAAAATGGAACACAAACATACCACTACAAGAGCTAGATAAACTCAGGCTTATAGTAGACTTAGTAAGACAATTGCAATATTGAACTTTAAGGATCAACAACCAAATCCTACAAATTCCCCTAAATATCCTCAAAACAGCATACCAAAAGTTCCTCTAACTTAAATTAGGCTAAACTAACTCAACTCAAAGGGCAAATGAACAGAAGTCCAAAGTTTTGACCCAGCACAAGTCAGTGCCAAACACTCCTCTATTGTTTAACTGATTTTTTGTTTTTCAAAAGATTTACACCAAATACACTTGAGAGTTGAAAAACAAATATAATACTAACTATATTAAGCATCAATAAGTGAGAGTAACTTTAAAATAAGCAGTAAGAAAAAGCAATAAGCTAGGTTTGACTAAAAATTGACTTTCATTTAAACTTGAATTCGAGTACAAATGAAATACTGAAAAGTAAATTAACAAAAAGCTTGCTATAATAAGCCACAATAAGCAGAAATTAAACTAATCTAACTAAAGCTACTCCTAATTTACCCTAACTCTAACCCTAAATTATCTAACATCTCTCAGTGTGAATGAGGAGGGCTATTTATAGCCCTCAGCAGAACCTTCTGGGGTCTCCTCAGCATCAATCCTGGCCCTTCAATAATCCCTTGCTCTCCACGCCTCAATTCCAACCGTAGGATCATATAGATGAGGTGGCTCGACCAATCAGCTGCTCCCACGTGTCCCTTGTATGCTGTCAGCCCTTCTAGAACATCCAATCATTGGGTAATTATTATAAGTACGAGGTAATTTTGGGTGCAGTAAGTCTAGGGTTCGTCGTACAGTAATTCTGGGAGGAAAAGGGGATTTATTTGGGCGCGTGTGTGTTAGTGTGTGAGTTTTTAATAATTTTTTTAACTTTCTGGTTCTATATTGTTGACCGGGTATTTAGTTTTTGGGTCGGGTCAGGGATTTAAGGTGTGTGGACTGGGCTGGTTTATTAGATAGGTGGGCTGGGTTTATGTGTGAGTGGGTTGGGTTTATTTAAGAGGTGGGTTTAATAATAGGATCCAGTTTTTAGAAAATGGTTTAAGGATTTAAGAAATTTAAGTTTCAAGGACCATTTATGTAAATGCTGAAATTCTATGGACCTTTCCTGCCATTCTTCCAAAATAAATCCAAGGGCTGATCTTGACAACTTCTGATAATTTGAGGACCTTGGTTGACTTTTTGACCATAATTTCCTCCCCGGCTTCGGCTTTGAGTCTTTTCCACATCCCGTGCTCGATTTTCCGGTTTTTCGTGTCTTTTTATCGTTTTTCTCGATATCCGTCCCTGCACATATAAAAACACAAAAACGCAATATCTTTTGGCATTTTGGTCGGGTTTTTGGTCTATTTGGGTCCGGTTTTTTGTCAAGAAAAAGTATGTGAATAAGCACATACCATACAATATGAAAAACGTTACCGTCAATTTGGAGAGTGTATTTTTGTGTGTGTTAATATAAAACACATATCCATGCACATAATATAACCCTTTTTTTCATTGCTCCGTCAATTTGGGGAGTGTATTTTTGTTATTTGTGTTTTAAGAATGTTTGTGTGTTTACATTTAGTAATTTTTATTTTATTTTTGTAAACTATGGCTTTTTTTATATTCATATACACATACTATAGCTTACAAAATTATATCTCATATTTTATAAATGATACTATTAAAGAGTATTTTTATATCAAGGTTTTGTTAAATGCCATAAAATGTTTTCTGTGTTTGTTGTTACAATTGTGTTACTCTTTTTCTACAAGAAATGTTGTCAAAAGTACATATAAAAAAATATCTTATACTTTTTGTATCGTTTCAAAACTTACATTATTCTGATGTAACATAACTATTATCTATTTATACATCTAACATATCTTTTATTCGAATGATATCACAAACCGATCGCTTATATGAGCATATTTCTTTTCATAATAAATATAAAACAACTATTTCACGGTTTACAATTTCATCCCGTGAATTTCACGGGTTACAATTTCATCCCGTGAATTTCACGGGTTAATAATCTAGTTTTCATTTTATGATTAACAAACGAATATCCGCATAAAGCGACGGTGTATAACGACAAATAATTATACTTGCGAAATCGTGATTTTCGTACCTAGGTTTAAAAAAAAAAAACGAGTACAATTATTGCGAGAAAAAAAATTCATGGGTTTAGAAACAAAAAATGATAAAATTGTAAGGACTAATATTAATTTAGTTGTAGATGATGTAAGTATTTTTAATCAACAGTATAATAATCCTCTACGATTAATCAAATTTTAAGCATTATAAATTTAAAGAATGCATATTCATGTATTATAAGTAGTAGAGATTAGTCCATTTTTAATATCTATTTTTTATGTGAAAGTTTATTTCTTAATTAGTATTTCATTTTATCATTTTAAATATAAAAGTTTGTTTATTAGTATTCATCACATTATGCACTAAATGATAGTATGAAAGTATTGAGAGATATGAAATTAATCCTTTTATATATAACAAATATATATATGTAATCTTTGGCAACTGATATTTTCTTCACTGTATTATTATTATCTTAATAAACATATGTCAATTTTAGATTTATATATTTATCTTATGATAAAATAAATTAAGCACTACCAAAAATATCGGGTATTACAATTATTGCTACCATGCATGCTCTCTCCATAAACAACTTTTGATCCGGGACGGAAGCATGACCGAATATGACCGGGTGTACAAATTTTTTGTTAGTATACAAAACACATTTCAATGGACGGGGTGCATTTAAAATGCGTTTAAGAATAAATGATTTTTTTTTCAAAAATTACAACTACATCGATCACCTGCGAACGAGGTGCATTTAAAATGCGTCTTGGGCACCCGCGGAAACCTCTGGTTCCGTCCCTTGCTTTTGATCACCATCCAAACGTATTCAGCATCAATAAACGTGATACCAAGCTACTTCGATCAAAGATGGAAAGAAGCTTGAGAGCTAAAGATCAATTGTGGTTGAAGTTCAAGTGTGGTGTTAGCATCTAATAAGATGGTCGAGATATATTAGCTTTTGATATTATTTTCTTAGTTTATTATCTTTATTTTCTCTATTGAGTGCATGCATACGAAGTATAAATGACATTCGATCATGTATCAGTTTTGTTTAGTTTAATAAAAATAATTTATTTGGGGCTTAAGCAGGCAGATGGAAATGAATCACTAGGATTGCATAAATTACACAAGAAGTAAATTATTATGTTGAATTTAAAGAAAATTTCATATGTTTTGTCGAACTTCACTATAATTTAAGATTTGACTTTGTCTAAGAATTTTTGGCGTGGTCAGACTACATTCATTTGACCTAGTCTAAAGTAATTTATAGAAGAGCGCTCTTTATTCAAAAAAAAAAAAAAAAAAAAAGTTTAACTTTAAAAACTATTTTAGGGCTTCGGTTTTACAAAAAGTAGTTTTACTTTAAACTTTCACTTGCAACTCTCCCCACTGCAATTTCAATATTTGAGTTTGATAAACACAAAATTGAGAAGGTGGTTGAAGACTCTCCAAAACATTGAATGAACATTAAACCAACACTTGAACATCAAATCTTGACCCTTTATTACAAGATTGATTCGGAGCTGCAACAAAAAGGGAAAATCATACACATGTGTCAAGGGGCACCGACACGCTTATACATATTACTAATCCTATTACTAATCCTGTTTTATACATATACTTGACTTTTTGGCTAATTCAGTCCTCGGTCTTGTCGGTCCGGTCCAGTCCTGGACCGATGCTCACCCCTATGCAGCACCGACACGCGACCTAAATTAGTATGGCAATTCTTAGTCTACAGTTTTGTGTACTCACGACTCAAAGTGTTTAAATAAACTTAAGTTTTTACAAGTGGTTGTGTTTAATGTTGCTTGTGTGACAAAGTTTATGCTTAAATCATTTCAGAGTGTTTGTAAGTATTTGCTCTTGGAAAAGTGGACAAGTATATGGATATACAAACGTATTCAAGACGGATAAGTCTCTGGTTCGAGAATAACCGAAAGACTTAGTACGGAAAGTATTCACAATAAGTGTTTGTGAAAAATAATCGTTGATATTAATAAATACTTTTCATTAAGTATTTATATTAATAATGTTTACGTGATGTGGTATATATATAAATGTGTTTATCTATATTTAGTTAGTGGATGATAAGTTAGAAAATATTTATATTAATTTTTGTTAGAGTAAACTCCAAAATACATCCCTGTGGTTTACCCAATTTCGCACCATACATCCAAACTTTTTTTTTGCTCCTTATACATCCCTCTGTTTTTTTACGTTTTCGTCCGATTTTTTACGTTTTCGTCTGTTTTTTTACGTTTTCGCCTTGTTTTTTACGTTTTCGTCCGATTTTTTTCGTTTTCGTCCCTTTTTTTACGTTTTCGTCCGTTTTTTTACGTTTTCGTCTGTTTTTTTACGTTTTCATCCGATTTTTTACGTTTTCGTCTGTTTTTTTACGTTTTAATCCGATTTTTTACGTTTTCGTCCGATTTTTTACGTTTTCGTCTGTTTTTTTACGTTTTCGTCCGTTTTTTTACGTTTTCGTCTAATTTTTTACGTTTTCGTCTAATTTTTTATGTTTTCCTCTGTTTTTTTACTTTTTCCTCAGATTTTTTACGTTTTTGTCTCTTTTTTTACGTTTTCGTCCGATTTTTTTCCGTTTACGAAAAAAAGGACGAAAACGCAAAAAAATGACAAAAACGAAAAAAGATGGATCAAAACGTAAAAAAGCGGACGAAAACGTAAAAAAACGTGAAAAAACAGACGAAAACGTAAAAAATCGGACGAAAACTTTAAAAAACAGACAAAAACGTAAAAAAGGGACTAAAACAAAAAAAAGCGGACGAAAATGTAAAAAAACAAACGAAAACGTAAAAAATCGGAGGAAAACTTAAAAAAACAGACGAAAATGTAAAAAAAGGGACGTAAACGAAAAAAATCGGGCGAAAACGTAAAAAATAGACGAAAACGTACAAAATCGGACGAAAACGTAAAAAAAACAAAAATGAAAACGTAAAAAATCGGACGAAAACGTAAAAAATCAGACGAAAACGTAAAAAACAGACGAAAACGTAAAAAATCGAACGAAAACGTAAAAAAACACACGAAAACGTAAAAAATCGGACGAAAACGTAAAAAATCGGACGAAAAAGTAAAAATCGGACGAAAATGTAAAAAGGCAGACGAAAACGTAAAAAAAGGGACGAAAACGTAAAAAAATCGGACGGAAACGTAAAAAAAGAGACAAAAACGTAAAAAATCTGAGGAAAAAGTAAAAAAACAGAGGAAAACGTAAAAAATCGGACGAAAACGTAAAAAAGCAAACGAAAACGTAAAAAAAGGGACGAAAACGTAACAAAGGACTAACGGTGCAAACATTTTCTATCTCGTTAGGAGATAACAAAGAAATGGTTTCCGCCGTTTGTCCTTATTTTAACGGAGGGATGTATATATGTTAACTTTTACTAACGGAGGGATGTATAAGGAGCAAAAAAAAAGTTTGGATGTATGGTGCGAAATTGGGTAAACCACAGGGATGTATTTTGGAGTTTACTCTTTTTGTTATAAATATTTTCTTGTTATTTTAATTTTCGTCTTTTACTCGGATTTTAGTAGTAAATACTAAATATATTAGTTGACGAAAATATTGGACAAATATGTTGAAAAATATAAGTTTTTACATTTTTATTAAGTGTTATAAAATGTAATAAATCGGGTCAAAAATTATTAGTTAGAATGATAAAAAAAAAAAATATCAAAAATGTCATTTACAGGATTCTAACTCGGGACCTCTTGTTTAAAAAAATCATTACCCGGCGGCCAAAGCCTTTACTCGATTATAATTCTCAACTGTTATGTCTTTAACACAATCTTTCGGCTGTTTATATATGGGCTTGGGTATTAAAAAAATAAATCGTCCTCAACTGTTATGTATTTAACAAGCAGTGCAAAGTTACACGGTTCCCTTACCCAGCTTGCCGCGAGGGCATGATGATAGTTATGGCATCCTTCGGGATGGCCCAGCTTGCCGCGAGGGCATGGATATTATGGCATCCTTCGGGATGGCCCAAGTTGCCGCGAGGGCATATGTATTACATATCCTTCAGGATAGCCAGCTTGTCTTTATGACATGGATGAAAGTTAGTGAGATTGGATCCAAGGCTAGAAAAGATGGAAAGCGATGTAAGTGTGATTGTTGTGTCGGAAGTACGTGAGTAGGATGATGTATAATCTCCTTATTTAAATGGATTGGGACGCCTCTTCATTTAAATAAAGGAATTATAAATCGCCGAACCATAAGTTTATAATTCTTTACTTACATAGATTGGGACGCCTTTTTATGTAAATAAAGAATTATAAATGAGTGGGCTTATGTGTAGCCGATACGACATGAATACGGATAGTGGTATGAGAAAATGAAAACTAAAACAAGTTAAGACGTGATAAGAAAGAGAATTAGATATAACTAAAGTTGTTAGTGGCGCTAAGGTTATATGTGATATTGGATAACAATCACGCTTAAAACTGAAAAATAACATGTATTATTGGATAACAATGTAAAACCTCCTAAATCATTTTGTTATAAATATTAGATTATTGTAGAGCATTATGTAATCATGTTTAACACACTAGTTAACTGCTTGTGATTACTAGCTTCTATAATTTCATCCAAGGTTGTAAATATCGCTTTTCGGTATCGTCTCGGTCGACCCCCGATAAGCGATATATCGGATATATCGAAGGACCTAAATAGTAAAGGAATTTATTTAAAATATATATATATACTAACAATATATACAATTTGTAAAGTATAAGCCCAGCTGTTGGCCCAAGACTGTTAGCCCAAAGACTTATAAACTTATTCAATCCCAAGACTGTTGGCCCAAAGCAGATAATATAACCCTTTGAAGAGACTAGGGTTTCTCATTTTAACACAACCCTAGCCTCACTTCATCTTGCACCTCTCTCTTGCTCAGCCGCCGACCATAATCAACCGGCCACCACCGTGCCACGCCACCACCACCACTTCATCTTGCACCAAACTCGCCACCATCTACGTTCATCTAAATTTCACACAGGTTTGTGTTATTGTTGTTCATTTCTATTAATTGAAAAACCCATTTCCTTAAAACCATCATCATTTCAATCACAAAATTAACCTACTTAACATCACTCATATCCAAATCAGATCCAAAAAGAAGGAAAAACCCTAAAATCATATCCAACTTTTATTGTAACTTAGATACCTGACCCGATCGGTTTTAAAAAAAAAAAAAAAAAAAAAAAAAAAAAAAAAAAAAAGTCAAATATGTTAGTTGACCGAAAAGCCAATTTATCGCCGATAAGTTCCGATAAGTACCGAGTTTGACCGAAATTTGACCCGGACGAGAAATACAGACGATAACACAAATATCGTAGCGGTGGAAGGCCGATAAGCGATTTCTCGCCGATAAATCGGCCGCTATATCCGATATTTACAACACTGATTTCATCAAATAATTGACACTAAATCCTTTTACACTCACTTCATTTTTTTTTTATCTAATGGATAAAACTTAAAACAATGATTGACTTGAACTTTAAGAAAAACATAAGAGATGCTTTTTGATCTCAAAAAAGGTAAGAAGGACATGCTACTCAAAATACACGACTAATTTGATAACACAAATATACAAGGGTCTTATTAAATACACCATCTTTTCACTAAATAAACATTTTTTTTTTGGGTTAATTATTCAAAACTTTTACATTAAATAGAGAGAGATTTGGTTTCGAAGACAAAGCTAATTATTATTTAATACTCCGTAATTTCTTATTCTTATTCTCATTAACCATATCCTGAATTACCAAAGTGTCGGGTATGTTTAGATTAACTTTGATTTATCTTTTTATACATTTTTTGACGTCAACTACTATTATTATTACTATATACAAGGGTCTTATTAAATACACCATCTGTATGTCTAACTCTTTACTCTTTACTCTTTACTCTTTACTGTGGCCACATAATCAATGTACATAAAACTATGTGTACGCATGAACAGCTACTTCACTCATAAAGGTTTTGTAGAGGGGTAGATGGACCTCATTACTCACCTACCTTCATTTCACAATTTCTTCTTCTACTTATAAACATTCTTCTAAAAAACACACACACACATATCACACCCTATTTAATTTGAAAGCTAAAAACCCTAAAACATACCACTCACTTGTTTAGCCACTCATCTACTTATTCCTCATAACTCTCCTACACACGCACGCACGCACATCCACACTAGCAGAGTAGCTCGATCTCCCTTGTTTGGCCGCCCATCTCCCTTGCAAGCAAAGCTTATCTTTCTCGCTCAACACTACTCTCGATCGAGCTCATGGCTTTTGATTTCTTTCAAGCGATCGACTCTTTCTATCTTGACAATGGTCTGTGGACTAGACTACCTTTCATAATGATAAACACAGGTTAGACTTTTGTGTGGATGATCTGATTGTTTGTTTTGGGTTCAAATATGGCTTTTATGTTTGGATTTTAGGTTCATATCTGCTTTTAAATTTAAAAGTGCGTTTAGGTTCACATCTTCTTTTGATATTGTGTGTTTGGGTATATGCTTTTCATTTTTATTTTATTTTTCTTGTTTGGATCTGGTATTCTATAATGGTGAAGGAAGATAGTTCGTATTTTATGGTGATAGTTGATGTTGGATGGAAAATAAATAGGTTGAAATAAGATATTGATGGGTGTTTTGATTTAATGGTATTTCTTTAGATAAGATAATGGTGGGTGTGGTGATGGAGATAAAGAAGTTAACGGAAGACTATGTTCTCAAGTATGATTTTAGAGGGAAATGGAAGTAAATGAAATGGAAGTAAAGAAAATGATGTGAAATGGAAGTAAATGAAATGGAAGTAAAAAAAATAATGGGACCCACTCACTTTCCTTCACTTTCATCCCATATATGGGATGAAAGTTGTGACACAAAAAAACAAAGGGTGGCCCTCCCTTTTACTTCCATTTACTTTCATTTACTTCCGACCAAAAACTAGAGAACATGACTTTTTTTTGTTTACTTCTATTTACTTCCATTGAAAAACTGGAGAACATAGTGAAGTTAAAGGAAGAAGATGGGGTGGGTGATGAATTAAAATAATACAGTAATAATAATAATAATAAGTTTATGTTACTTACACAAATCGTCCCTGTGGTTTTATATGGTTAAAATGACTATTTTGCCATTCACTTAACGACCAAAGATAACGCCCGTCCGGTCAAAGGACGGGTCAACTCAATTAGGATAACCACAAGAACAAATTGTGTAATTTTTTAGAGTTAAGGACAAAACTTGCAATTTTGGCCCAACCATAAGGACAATTTATGTAATTAACTATTTTATTTATTTATTTGAAACGCGATTTTCTTATATGATAACCCTTGGTAATTTTGTTTTTTGTTTAGTCTCTCTATGCTTATTTTGAAGAAAACAAGAATCCAGATACGCAGACTAATAGGTTTAAGTGTGTTTGTTGCCGCTTGATGAGATGCATATTATTAGGTTTTAGTACATATTCGATGTGTTTGGCTTTGACCTAATTTTGACTTCAGGTTGCATGATTTATACTTTTGTTGATTCGTCTAAGTTTTTTTGTTTAAGCGTGATGAATGCTTTTTAAGCTTCGAATCTGATACATGTTTGTAGTTGGCTCCTAAAACTTCTGATCTCGTGTTTAATTCTTCTGTTCTGAGTTTATATCTTTGAACTTTTGTTGCTGGTCTTCCCTTTTGTTCCTGATTATTGCTCCTAAATCCCAACACCTATGCACTTTAGATGTCATGATTGTAGTACTACTATATATAATGCTTACGTGTCCAAGCATTATATTCGACCATTCTTCATATTATTCCTATAGTACTACTAAAATAATAATTTGTATTTTTACCTGATGCTTTAGGTGTGTCGTGGATCAAGTGAAGACGACTGTGGGTGCTGAGGCCCTATTCCCAAACACTGAAGTCCTCAAGTGCCATCATGGACTCGATCTCACAGATGGAGACCTGTATCCGCTCTGTTCTAGGCGAGAAGCTAGTTGTTGCGACATTTGCTGATGCTCATTTAGCTGAGGAGGTATTTATTTTAATTGAATGATGTATTAGCTCAAAACTTATGATTTACACACTTTATTAGTACTAGATTTCCTGAATCAATATTGAGACTTTAAAGCTATTCTCATCTGTATCAGAAGTTCCTGAGAGTTGCCCAAATTTTAAACTCATTTCTCACAGTTTTCCAAAAGTACTTTTTTCATCTCTGGAAAATTCTGTTATTTCTCGCACCTGCCATAAGAGATAGACACTAGCAGCAGCAATTGGTTTAGAAACCATTTCTTCAGTATTAGTGTCATTCATACATAAAAGCTGACATATTATTCTGGACTGCAATCCATTATAAATAAGTGTTAACCCATTTATAAAAAAACTTGTGTTGGTGTAGCCTATTTAAAAGAATAGAGATTGATTTGGTAAAATACTCGAACTACACGTTTGAATAGAAAATTTTAAGTCAGAGAGAGTGTTGGTGAGCTGGGAACGTTGTCATAGAGGTTAAAGCTATGTACTACACGATTATCTTGTAGCACACCATATAAAACATATTGAACCTATATCCCAAATTCATTCACACACACGCAGGGTTGCTGTATTGCTGAATGTTTTTGATGTTTGGCCATGAATGGTGGTGGTGGTTGTGGGTGGTGGCCGCAGGTGGCATGGGTGGATGATTGTTTGTTTTGGGTTCAAATATGGCTTTTATGTTTGGATTTTAGGTTCATATCTGCTTTTAGATTTGAAAGTGTGTTTAGGTTCAAATATGCTTTTACATATTTAGAAGGTGTTTTTTTTTTTTTTTTTTTTTTTTTTTTTTTTTTTTTTTTTTGATCTGGTATTCTATAATGGTGAAGAAAGATAGTTCGTATTTTATGGTGATAGTTGATGTTGGATGGAAAATAAATAGGTTGTAGAAGGTTGAAATAAGATATTGATGGGTGTTTTGATTTAATGGTATTTCTTTAGATAAGATAATGGTGGGTGTGGTGATGGAGATAAAGAAGTTAAATAAAGAAGATAATGGTGGGTATGCAACTTACACAAATCGTCCATGTGGTTTTATATGGTTAAAATGACTATTTTGCCATTCACTTAACGACCAAAGATAACGTCCGTCCGGTCAAAGGACTGGTCAACTCAATTAGGACAACTACAAGGACGAATTGTGTAATTTTTTAGAGTTAAGGACAAAACTTGCAATTTTGGCCCAACCATAAGGACAATTTATGTAATTAACTATTTTATTTATTTATTTGAAACGCGATTTTCTTATATGATAACCCTTGGTAATTTTGTTTTTTGTTTAGTCTCTCTGTGCTTATTTTGAAGAAAACGAGAGTCCAGATACGAGACTAATAGGTTTAAGTGTGTTTGTTGCCGCTTGATCAGATGCATATTATTAGGTTTTAGTACATATTCGATGTGTCTGGCTTTGACCTAATTTTGACTTTGGGTTGCATGATATATATTTTTGTTGATTCGTCTAAGTTTTTTTTGTTTAAGCGTGATGAATGCTTTTTAAGCTTCGAATCTGATACATGTTTGTAGTGTTTTCATTCCGCCTGATCTTATTGCTAATTGCATGAGGTTAAGTTTAATTGACCCATTGGTTAAGCTTCGAATGTGATGCATATTGTTAGGTTTTAGCTCACAAATTTAAAGTTGTGGCCCTTAAGTAAAGTGGGGCCATTGCACTTGTTATCTGGAATGTTGTTAGTATCTGTTGGAATCCTTCTTCCTTTCTAGCCTGCTGTTTGTACAGTTACCTTTTTTGCCAAAAAAATGTATTGTTATAATTCTTTTTTTTTTCTATGTTTTATAGCATTTGAATGTGCCGGTCTTTGTGCGGGATGAAGCAGGCAACCTGTTTTTTGGGGATCCGACTGCTCTACAAGTTGACTTTGCTCTCAATGGTGATAATGAGCAGATAAATGTTGAGAGGAAGAGCATGAAAAACAAAATGAAAAATGTAAAGTTTTCAAACAATCGTTAAGCCCCCCTAACTACAACGCCAGTTAAGACAAAGGCGCCAACTGCAACAACAACTATGACACGATCACAGGTTTGTTTGAGCTGTACACAACTTTGTTTCTACACCAAAGACACCCCATAGTCGCCGGAAGATACCAGTAACGTTGCTGTTCACCGCTTTGCTTGAGATGTGGTTGGACTAGACTACCTTAATAATGATTAACATGTTTGACATTCATAATGATTAACATGTTTGACATTCATAAAGATTAGTATGTTAGATATTCGTTTTGTTTCCGAATATCCGTATTATTTGATGTTTGTATTTAAAACAATGTAAGTTTTTTCAACATTCAAAGTGATTTGCCTTTGTGTATATGTCTACTAGCAGGGTACCCGCGCGTTGCGGCGGCGGATACCCTGAAACTAAAATTTCTGGTGTGCAATTTTTTATGATTATACATATTTCGTGACAATGACTTTACAGATGATGATAGTTTTAAGTTGGAATAACTTTAAGCAATAAAAAACTATTTCATATAAAAATAGTAGGGTACGAGAGTGATGCAAATGCAAATCTGCAATATAAAGATATTAGTCTGTAATATTATAAAGGCGTGTGGTCAAAATTGTTCAGTTTGCTTTATAGTATCACTTTTTATTTGAATGGTTACATTGTATCACTTTTATTTGTTTTTGTATGTGCACCATTTTCTATATCAAGTTTACGTTTTTATATCGTATGAGTTTGGATTGATCATTCATGTCACCGACACAATTCTTACAATTTATGCATAAAAGTTTACCAACATTTCACACATTAAACCAAAAATTGTTTCTAAGCTTTTAATCGATAAGCGTTGTCCAGTCCACAATTCTTTGGTCTCATTTAAAAAAAAAATAATCTAATATTTTTTTTTTCATTTTGGCTCAGTAGATGCCATGGTTTTAGAATTTTAAACTAAAGAACATTGCAATTGGTAACTTGCCATCTCGCGTTTTCTCCACCAAAATGTGAATCATTTTTTTTATTAAAAGCATCATAGCCAAATAATATTTTATTTTATTTATTCACCAAAGAGTGGTGGTTTTTAAAGTAAAATGGCCACAAATCCAAAATCAAATGTTTCCGGGAAATAGATATCCACAACACAAATTATTCTGGCCACATATTTCAAGCAACTCAAACCATGCTGGCCACATATTACAACCTTTAAACATAGTCTCAAGAAAATCTCGAAAGATCTACACAACTAACACCACTTTCATGGCAGCGGTTCACCGCTGTTCACGGCGGAGTTCATAGCAATAGTTTTTAAAAAGAACACAAAGCCACTACAACAAACAAACTACAGCAAAATTGTTAGATCATGCAAAACTAACCAAGACTATTATGAAACCGCAACAAACTAAATATGGTGGTCTATAAACCAAGGTACAATAATAGATCGGTTTGGAAGTAAACACTTCAAAAGCCACAAAACACACCAAAAACGACCAAGAACATAATAAACTGAACAAATTACCAACGGATTTCGACACCAAACGGTGGATCTCGAATAGAAACACATTTTTTCTGCTAGAGGTTCACTTTTACTAAGCTCAAAAGAGATCAAAACACAACCTAAAACAGATCTCAAAAGATCTACACTAATTCCCATTAATAGTTGACCCAAAATTTCTTATAACACAATAACAATTCATTTGGATAGTAGTCCAAGTCCACTTAAAAAAAAAACATTGCCAAGCCCAATACACTTTACCCTAATCATTCGGTTGTATCTAAAACTCAAAGGTAGCACCTTCACAACCCTAATCTTATGACATACGCAGTCTTCATCACATACTCACACTCATCTTCATCACATATCCATCTAAATGCAACCACTTACAAATGCAGTCACTTTATCTCCTTCTTATACACACGAGTAGCCACTTCAACCCACATCTTAACTCCTCATTTCAGCTACTCAAATACCAATCACAAACCACAGTTTTGTTATATCCGAAACACACAGAAAAAATATCAAACAAGAAAAGCTCATGTCTCCCTTATCCCTCCATAACATAAAACGTGCACCTCCTAAACACAAACTTAACGCCACCAACCTTATAACTCCACTCGAATTACACACAAGAACCAAACCCAGCAAGAACGTCTTCTTACTTCGTTCTTTTTGCTGCAATTCGAACACCATATATATGTTTGTGTAATGCAATTACTTGTTACCCAAGAACGTCTTGTTTATTCTCATTACAGCTTCAAGATCTCACAAAGAGGTCTCGGGTAGGTATATGTTTGTGTTTCGTTGAATATCTATGATGAGTGTTTGTAAGATCTATAAAGATCTTTAATTCTTGTTATGAAAACACACTGAGATCTTGTTTATTTTTCTTTGCATTTCGAAACCGAGTTCAGATTATATGTGGCTTGTTCGTGAGTTGGGTAATTGATGTGAGTTGTTGTAATTTTGTGTCATTGTTGGCAGCCAGCGGTAGAGATGTGTTTTATTTTTTGGTTTTGGTTATATATAGTTGGGAGGTTACGGGAAGGAGTAAGTATGGCGATGATGTTGTCAATGGGCAGTTACTAATTACAATTCAATGGGCTGTTACAATTGTTATGTTGCAAGTCTCGGCTGTTACTTTTTCATTTATGAAAATTGTGATCGAAGCCATTAGTAAAATGTTCTTTGAAACCATTCGAAGGTATCGGGTAGGTATTGTTTTTGTGTTTTCATTTTGTAGTTATAACGAATCGAAGAAAGAAAATAACAATCTTGTTATATTTCTTATCTTAATTGTTTCGGATATAAAGGAAGCTAGGCTTCAAAAGATTGACGATGATAAATTTCTTTCGATTGATTGACCGTTAGGGTCTGTTCACATTTGTGACCTTGAGAGAGAAAATCTGAGATGAGTTTTAATGTAATGTTTCTGTTCGAGTCTTGAATTAAATTGATTAGAATGTACATTGTGGTTAAAAGGTTGTATATTTTGGTGAAGGGGTGAATTAAATTGTGTATTAATTGACCACTTTAATAGCATATTTTGGTGAAGGGGTGAATTAAATTGTGTATTAATTGACCACTTTAATAGCATTTATGCAGTGTTTGTTGTACACTATGCTTTATTTCTTGTAAGTCTGAAAATTGGGTGCATTAAAGAGTTGTAAATCATGCTTTGATTATTGTAAGTCTGAATTTTCAGACCACAAAGGAGAGAGATTCCTTTGTGTATTATAAGTAGTATAGATATAGCATAAAATTAGTCGAAAGATGTTAACCCATTTTACAAAAAACGTGTGTTGTGTAGCCTATGTAAAAGAATAGAGATATTGATTCTGTAAAATACTTTAGCTACACGTTTGAATAGAAAATTTTGTTCGGTGTAAATGAGTTTTACTACATTTTCTTGTATTAACGTTTCATGGTGATGAATATTAGATTATTTTCTCAATGATGTGGTCGTAAATGTAGCAGTTAGCACAAACATTTGAATTTAATTTGGTTTTAATTGTGATTAGTCTTTTGATGAATGATACCACTTTAAATGTAGCACTGTATGAATTATTTAGTACCTATTTTTCCTGATTAAAGTCAATATTCAATACATTTTTATACCCTGTGATTCGAAAGTTTTCTATGTTTGAAATAGAGAAAATGGTAACCAACATATTTTCGCTTTAGTTAATTCTTTTCATAAATATTAACTTCTTTAAGGATATGGATGAAACTGTGAGACTTCTTCCATCACAGAGTAAAAAACACGCATCCTTATGTTTTACCAAAGGTACCAAACTACATGACCAATAGAGGTGGAAACGAGCCGAACTGAGTGCGAGCCTGTCTGAAGTTGAGCTCGGCTCGTTTAAGTTTTATAAAACTTGAGCTCGGCTCGTTTATATGATTTGGCAATGAAATTTAAAGCTTGGCGCGAGCTCGGCTCGTAATATATCTATTTTAAGATCGTTAATAAGCTTGTTATTGAGCTCATTTATAAGCTCACATGTAAACAAATTCATAACGTATTATATATGTCTGATACTTTTTTTAGGTAAAGGGTTTTGTTAATACAAATAATGTCAAAAATGTTATTTATATCTTTCGACCTCCATACGTTTTGATAATCACAAAATGTAAAAACACGTTACATAAAAATATACGTAAACAAGTTATTAGTCGTAAAAAGTCAATTTCGACACAATATCACTTAAGGTGTGAACAAACAATATATCAAACTAGTTAAGTGATCAAAATTCACGAAACGGCATGAGCCATATCACAGGATGTGAAATGCTGAAGTGACGCTGATTTGGCAAAACGGCATGTCATGATACCCTTTGCTCTTATAGAGGAAGGAAGTGCTTGCAATAATAAAACTCTCAACCACTATAGTCCCTTTTGAGGAAATCATTCACTTCAATTCACACTTTAATTTTTTACGTACAAAATCTTTCTTAAGTTGTCTTTTCTCAAATCTCTCAATGAATTATATCATATCTCACAATATATCTCTCTTTGGAGATGGACCATTGATTGAATATGAAATCATAATGGAATGCCAACCACCATATGCTTTTCATATGTTTCAAAATGAGTAAAGAGTGAAAGGTTTAAGTTATTAATGGTGTATGTATGTGTTGGTTTGATATTGGCTGAAAAAGGTTGTATAGAGAGGGTGGAATAAGCTTTTGGTAGTGATAATAAAGACGAAACGTGCATAGTCACATTACATTTTCAAACTCTCATTATTAACTTCTTTTACCCATTTTAGTTTTATGCATAGTCACGTTTTTGTATGGGTCATCTCATGTATCAGGCTTATAATAGTAAAGGATTTATTATGAATAGAGCTAATCACTTCGCGATTAATCATGAGGTATGCAAATTACATATTTTAGTTTCACGCATGGTTTAACTTGAATCAACCCCTAATTAACACATATCTTCTTATAATAGATAGCTCCATATGGATTATTTAAAGACACAGTATTTATAATTCTACATGTTACATATTGGACTTTCATTCATACTTGTGAGTAGCTACTGTTGAGTCATTCAGTACCCAAGAGTCGTTAAAACAGGATTTGAATACAAATTAAGCTAAGTGTTAATTAAACCGAAAACACAATTAGGTCACTGAGTGAACAGTCACTCAGTGAGTTACCTTCAAGATGCTCAGGACAAATCTAAGAAGAAAGATTCACCACACAGAGAGGCGGTACTCCCTGAAGTGTTACTTGAGCCAAAGAAGAAGGTAACGGGATCAGTGAGCGTTAGACAAGAGCTCACTGAACCCCAGTCTCCTCAACAACAACAACTGAAGACTGAAGAATGAAGGCGAAGACTGAAGAACTAGAAGCCTGAAAGAATGGCGGGATTGAGCGGGAAGGTTTGAAGAGATAAGAACAAGTCTTATCAGGGTCAGACAAACCATCCCTTAAGCGGCTAAAAGTCAAGAGGTGTCAGGACTGACACTAGAAGACTTTTTGGCGCAATCCTATTGGTTCTTGGAAATGACAAATATTGTTGTAGTTGTCAGACACGCCTTCCTATTGTTTATGTATATTTAGTCTTTCAGTACTCTTAATATGTTTGCCTATAAATAGCAAACAGATGGAGAAAAGTCGGTTAGGTATTTTGTGCAATTAAAGCTTAGACTTTCACAATACCCCTTTTCTCCTACAAAGAGTAACGTATCCCTGAGATAGCTCAGTGGGTCGAATTGTTACCACTTAACCATTGCTTAAGTTTAGATAGGAGACATCATACCTTGTCTATTCAATCACAAGTGTTTGTTCCGCAAAACACTTGGGTAATAGATTCTTTGATTGATTTCTAATAAGAATTTAAACGTTGAAAAACATTGTGTTTTTTATATTTCGTTTTACTCATTAGTTATAATCAAACAAATACATTGTATCAGTCATAAACACAAATAGATTAACTTTATAGTTAATTTTAAGCGTGTAAAGGGAACAACAAGTGGTATCAGAGCCTCTGGTTTATAAAATCTTTCAAAACTAAGAGTGCTCAAGGTTTTTAAAACCATAATCCTACTATGGCTGATATTAATGTACCCCAGCTAGTCGACAAAAAGGGTGGAAGCTTTTCAGCTGTTGCCCCAAGACTTGAAGCTGGTAAATTTAGCAAGTGGAAAAAGCGAATGCTTTGCTACTTGACTGGTATGGAACCATACTACATCACTAGTGTCAAAGATGGTCCCTATGTCCCAAAGACTGCTGAAGGGCTAAACAAGCCTGAAGCTCAAAGGACCATTGATGAGAGGAGGGTGGTCAATCAAGACCAACGCCTGAAAAGCATCATTATATCTTGTCTTCCAGACGATATAATGAAATCAGTCATCAACTGTTCAACAGCCAAGCAAACTTGGGATGACATGGTCAATAGCTTTGAGGGTCCCTCAGATACTAAGGAAAACAGGGTCATGGACCTGAAACTTGAGTACAATACTTTCAGGGCAAAGGACTCTGAAAGTCTCTCTCAGACATATACCAGATACAAGACTTTGATAAACGAACTATCAAATGATGGTGTAGTGTTGTCTAAGCATGAGACAAATGTTGGCTTTGTCAACAGTCTCCCTGAGAAGTGGCTAAACTTCTCACAAGGCCTCAGGAATGCTAATCACATTCAGACCCTTGAGCTCCCTGAGATCTATGGGAAGTTTGTCTATAAAGACAACTTAATCTCAAGGAGATACCCAGACTCAAAAGCTCTTGAGACCAAAAAGGCCTTGACCTCCACACCCATATCAACTGCCTTTTATACTAATGGTGTTGTGCAGGATTTTCAAGAGGATTCTGAAGATGAAATTGATAAAAGAACTAGTGATGAGTACCTAAATGATTTAAACTTGGAATTCCAAGAAAGGGCACTCCTTGCTAGTTCAAAACGTTTTATCAAAAGAAATCAGTCCAACTTTTCAAAAGCAAAAGCAAATGAAACCACTGAATGCTTTAATTGTGGTAAAAAGGGTCATTTTGCTAGAGACTATTATTCTAAAACCATCGCAGAACCCTCTTACAAATTTTCAGGAAACAGTTCCTCATGAACTAGCAAGTTTCAACCTAGAATGTTTCAATCGACCCACCAATTTCAAAACAAGGGTCAAAAAGACTTTGAAGCAAAATATAGGAAAGCTAAGGCTAAACTTGCACTTCTTGAAATTAATCCATCTATTTCTTAGGCTGCTCAATCATCCAAACCTGTTCAGACAAAGAACAAGATTTTAGTAGCTGAAGCCTATGACTGGGATGAAGAAGAGGTCTCCTCAGAAGATGAGGAAATAAGAGTGAGTGCACTGATGGCACTCTCTGAAGGTGATCAGGTGGCTGTTGGAAAAAGTCATGCAAGGAATGGAGAGTGGGTAAACATCACCATGAAGAAGGTAAACACTTTACTTTCTATGGATGATAATTCTGATTGGCAGTCATACATGAATTATATTTGTGTAGATCTTAAGTTTGTTGAAGAACAAAGGCTTAACCTGTTTTCAAAATATAACAATATTGTGTCAGAATTGAATAAATGTAGAGATGAATTGCTTGTACTGAAGCAAGCCAAATTAGAAACAATTACTCTACAAATTCAAAATACTGAAATTTTGAAACAAAACCAAGCCCTACAACATGAACTTAACAAAGAAAAGGCTGTCATACAAGGCTGGACTAAAAAGAACCCCAAGGTCTTTGATACTGTGGGTTTAATTCCTAAGAAAACAATAGGAATTGACCATCTCACTGAAACCCCAGTGTGAGTCATAGTGAAATGGCCTTTGTTCCAGCTGGCATATCTTTTGAGCAAGAAATGCTTCCCAAGTCAAATGACTGGATTGTCAGGGACAACCTAGTCAGTAAGTTACCAAACTTTGAGACTCGAAAGATCTTGCTTCCTGAAAGTCAGGCTTTGAAAAATATGCTTGGACTCCCTAACCAACTCAGTAGCACTGAGTTAGTATGTGAGCCTGAATCAGAATCATATCCACCACTCCCACCACTAAATATCCTTCAGGGTGCTCCACCAAGCTCAGACCTCCCACCATTGGTCTACTCTCAGAATTCTCCAAAGGAGAATCCAGGAATGGGAAAAACCATCCTGAAAGAAACTCTTGAAGTCTTAGTAAATACTGATGACTTATCAACTTCAGTCCCTTCTGAAGTAAATGTTGAAAGCCCTGATTCTAAAATTGATCAGCTGGCTGAAATGGTCAGGAAGCTGAGTGAGAAGATTGAATCTTCTGAGAAACCTTCTCTATCCAAGAAGGAACCCAAATCAGCTTCCTCAGGCACCACTAAAACCAAACCCAAACCCTCAAAACCTCTGCTTAAGTGTGAGTTGTGCCACTATACCAATCATTCCTCTGATGATTGTTTTAGAATCCTTTTCTGCAAGATATGCAATAATGAAGATCACAGGACCTCTGATCACATATCATACACTTCCTCACCAAAGATGGCAAACTTTAAAGCTCAAGCTCTTAAGTATCCATCATATTATAAGCAGAAACTGAAACAAAAGGCAAAGCCTTTTGTACCTTGCCCTCATTGTGTCTTTAATGACCATCTCCCTGAGGATTGTCTAATGGACAACTGTTGTGAAATATGTGGAGATCCCACTCATGACACCTCAGGACATGAGAAGGTCATTCAAAATAGAAGAGGAATTCCCAAACCATCCTCTCAGTACACTGAGTCCACCTCTGCAATGAAATGCAAAATCTGTGGTAGTTCAGCCCATTCAACCACTAACCATGCATCAATCATTAAGGTCAATCAAGTCAAACCAACCAAAAGGTGGCATCCTAGAAAGAACTAATTTAGTTTAATGTTTGTGCAGAAACATACCAGGGAGCCTGTTTGGCATCTAGATGGTGGATGTTCAAGGAGCATGACTGGTGTGAAAGAATATCTGCACAAGTTTGTGAAAGAATCAGGACCCAAGGTGATATTTGCTGATAACTCATCATGTCTCACTGAAGGTTATGGTTCAGTAAACTGTAATGGTATAGTCTTTACTAGGATAGCATATGTCAATGGCCTCAAGTACAATTTGATCAGTGTTAGTCAACTATGTGATGCAAAATACATAGTTCAGTTTGTTGATAAGCAAGGAACAATCTTCAATGCAAATAAGGAAGTTGTCCTTATTGCATCAAGAAGACAAGATGTTTATGTGTTAGACATGTCCAGTCTGACTCAGAATGGAACTTGTCTCTTTACTAAAGCCACTGAAACCCTTAACTGGCTTTGGCATAAGAGACTCTCCCACCTGAACTTCAAAAACATAAACAACCTTGTGAAACAAAACAAGGTCCTTGGCTTACCATCACTTGTGTTTTCAAAGGATAAACTATGCTCTTCCTGTGAAAAAGGTAAACACCATAGAGCATCCTTTAAAACCAAGACAAACTTTTCCATCAGGAACTGCCTTCATCTTCTCCATATGGATCTCTTTGGGCCCATCAGTCCTAGATCCATTAACCATGAGAAGTATACTCTGGTCATTGTGGATGAGTACTCAAGATACACTTGGGTATACTTCCTGATCAAAAAGCGTCAGGCAGCTGAAACAATCATGTCCTTTGTCAGGAATATTGAAAATCAAAATGACATCAAGGTCAAACAGATTAGGACTGACAATGGAACAGAGTTCAAAAATTATGAACTTGAATGTTTCTGTAATGAGAAGGGAATTTCCCAAAAAATTTTCTCACCTTACACTCCTGAACAAAATGGTGTGGCTGAAAGGAAGAATAGAACACTCATTGAAGCAGCTAGGACAATGCTAAATGGATCAGTCCTTTCCAAACACTTTTGGACTGAAGCAGTAAAGACTGCCTGTTACACACAAAACAGATCCATCATTGTCAAGAGACATAGCAAAACTCCTTATGAGTTATTCAAGGGAAGAATCCCTGACATCAGCTACTTTCATGTCTTTGGGTGTCCTGTGTTTATTCATAATAACAAGGATCACTTAGGAAAATTTGATGCCAAAGCTGATGATGGTTACTTCCTAGGATACTCCCTTGTCTCAAAGGCCTTCAGGGTGTTCAACACTAGGAGACAACAACAATCACAGTGATGAGTCAACCCACTCAGACACTCAAGATGCTGAAGATCATCATGTGTCTGATCCTGATCCTACCCATCAGGCCTCTACAAGTTCTAATCAGTTTCCAAGACCTCAGGACAGTTGGACTAGGTCTCAGGATATAGAACTTGTCAATATAATTGGTGAGCCTACTGAAGGCATGCTCACAAGAAGCATGGCTGCTCAACTGAGAGCAGCCTCAGCCAATGAATGCCTATTTGTGGACTTCATCTCCACAATTGAACCCAAAAGTGTCAAGGAAGCACTTAATCACCCAAGTTAGGTTCAGGCCATGCATGATGAACTAGAACAATTTGACAGAAACAAGGTAATGACCTTGGTCAAATATCCTGAAGATGTTTCAGTCATTGGCATGAAATGGGTGTTCAAAAACAAATCTGATGAAAATGGCATAGTCATTAAAAACAAAGCCAGACTTGTAGCCAAAAGCTATAATCAAATAGAAGGAATTGACTATGAAGAAAGATTTGCACCAGTAGCAAGGATGGAAGCCATCAGGATCTTCCTTGCTTTTGCTACCTACATGAACTTCAAGGTGTACCAAATGGATGTTAAAAGTGCATTCTTAAATGGGTCACTGAAAGAAGAAGTTTATGTTCAACAACCTCCTGAATTTGAAAGCCATGCGTTTCCTGACTATGTCTACAAGCTTAACAAGGCCCTTTATGGACTGAAACAAGCTCCCAGGGCATGTTATGAAACTCTCTCAGCCTTCCTGATCCAAAACAAATTTGTCAGAGGCAAGATAGATAACACATTGTTTATCTACAGGACAAATAATGATGTCATACTTGTACAAGTGTATGTTGATGGCATCATCTTTGGCTCAACAAGTTATAAACTTTGCAAACAGTTTGAAAAACTGATGGCAAACAAATTTGAAATGAGCATGATGGGAGAACTGACTTACTTCCTTGGTCTGCATATCAAGCAGACTGATAAAGGAACCTCTATCAGTCAAGAGAAGTATGTCAATAGCCTACTGAAGAAGTATGAGCTCAGTGACTGTACCTCAGTCAAAACTCCCATGGTACCACCAAACAACCTTGGTCCTGATCTTACTGGAAAACCAGTAAATCAAACTCTTTTCAGAGGAATGATAGGATCACTGATGTATCTACTTGCATCAAGGCCTGACATCAAATTCTCAGTCTGTTTGTGTGCCAGATATCAGTCTGACCCAAGAGAATCTCACATCACTGCTGTGAAAAGGATATTCAGGTACCTGAAAGGTACTTCAAACCTTGGATTATACTATCCAAAATGTTCAGGCTTTGATCTCAAAGGATACTCAGACTCTGACTATGTTGGATGCAACATGGACAGGAAAAGCACCTCAGGCTCCTGCCAAATCCTTGGTGGAAAACTAGTCTGTTGGAGTGCTAAGAAGCAACAATCAGTTGCCATGTCCTCAGCTGAAGCTGAATATGTTGCAGCAGCAAGTTGTTGTGCAAATGTACTCTGGATGAAAAGTCAACTCAGTGACTATAGAATTCAGTACAAGATGGTTCCCATCTTTTGTGATAACACAAGTGCAATTGCCATCTCAAACAATCCTGTTCTTCATCAGAGAACAAAACACATTGATATTAGATATCATGTCATGAATGGTGACATTGAATTACACTTCATTCCTACAGAATATCAGCTAGCTGATATATTCACCAAACCATTGGATGAACCAACTTTCACAAGACTGAAAGCTGAACTAGGAATGTTGGATATTGAGATTCAGTCCACTGATTGAATCCATCCAACCTTGTGTAAATTCTGAAAACCCAGGTCCCTGACTCAATGTGTTCCTCAGTGAAAAGAATCACTGAACCTCAGGAACTAAACCCAAGTTCCTGAACCCTTAAGCCTCAGGAATTAAACCCAAGTTCCTGAACCTTTGAACCTCAAGAACTAAACCCAAGTTCCTGAACCCTTGAACCATCAGGATTAAACCCAATTCCTGAATAAGCTGGTTCACTGAAGGAAGAGTCATTCAGGGCCCTCAGATGACATTCAATGCTAACTTAAATGCTCTAAGTATCTAGTTAGTAAATGTCCGAGGTTGGTAACTGAATTCTTATTTAATATAAGAATATTTGTTCTTTTGCCTTTCTGGCATGCACCTCATGGGCCACCACATTCTCACTTGGCATTTAATACCTCTTCAATCACATAACAGATATGTGATGACTCAACTTTGCAAATTACACTTTTTGCAGACGGCGCAACTGTTTGCCTTGATAGTTGCGAAATACAGGGGTAGTGGAGGGGTTGGGCATTAAATGCGGATCTCAAATGTTTTATTCAAAACGGTTTTCAAAATAATATCTTCTGAGAAAATTAAACCGCTTAATGCCTAAAATACCCTCCTCTCCACTTCCCTATAAATAACCCCCAAACAAAAAAAACACACACGTTTTTTAGAAAATCCTAAGCAAATTCTTGCCCTTTTCTTTCAAAACAAAATTTTCTTTGTATGTGTGTTCTTAGCTTTTAGAAACCCAGACCATTTGTTGTTACCCAGACTTACCCAACAAAAATGGCGTCTTCTAATGCTATTACATACGCTCCTAATATGGAATTCCAAATTGAGTGCGTAGATATGACCAAGAACAATGTGGTAGGCAATTTTGCCTATCCCCAAAAGCATATGAATTTTCGGCTTCCGAAGCACAAAACGAACAAAATCCATTGATCAAATTACTACCACACCTCTCGCAAGTACACCGTTGACAATAAGACGATGTCGGATCAATCGAATCTCCACACCCATCGCAATAACGTTGACCGAACGAAGATATATCGGGTTGTGGTGGGTAGTCGGAGAAATTTGACGGTTCATTGAAAGAGTTTGGATAAGCGAATGCAGTTTCAGCTTTCGAATACGAACACATACAAAGTCCTCGACTAAATCCACATTCGTTGCAAAAACATCGGTCACAAAGTGAATTGTCCCCCAACTGATCTCCACATATAAAGCAATTATACTGAGTAAGTGAAGATGGCTGGGGTTGTGGAGGGTGTTCGGAAAAATCTTGAGAAGAATTGAAGGAATTTGGATTTGGATTAATTGGTAATTCACACCAATTACAAAATCCATTACGACAATTGCCTCCACACCGCTCACACAAGCACTTGTAACAACTAAGACTATCACCCATTGGACTTTTACAATGAAAGCAGTGATAGCCGAGTGACGTCATAAGAATTAAACGGATAGAGGGATAAAGAGATAGAATTAAACGGTTAAGAGGATAAGAAGATTATTTTTGGGTTTTGAAATTTAGAAACATGAAAAATCACAAAAGAAAAATGGAAAATAAATTTGAAGAGAAAATCTTTTTGGATTTTTTAATTAAGGAAAAATTAGAATTATTATCTTTTTGGTGATCGTTTTATCAACCGTACTCGTTTCTTTCAAAACTACGCGCAGCGTGGCGGGAGAGAAGAATGGATCTCTCTTCGGTCTGCAATTTAATGTCAAGACCTCCTTAAACCCCGTGTATAGGTTGTAGCAAAGAAATAATCCAAGTAACGTTTAATTTCACGATCTCTTTTGTTGTTTATTCGGAATGGTTTACAACGCCCTTTCGAGAGCGAGGATTTATTATTAATGGTGAAAACACTTTAGGAAAAGTGTTTTTTAATTATTTTCTTTTTGTATTTTTATTTTTTATAAAAACGATAACTTCCGAGGAAGGGTCTTCAAAACACGAATCGAAAAACGGAATCACGAACTCACTTCAACCTTCCCCGGCAACGGCGCCAAAAACTGATTCGGTCAATTATAGATCAAGGGAGAATTGCACAAGAAATATGCAAAACCCGAGTCATTTGTCCCGACGAAGATCGAATGGAATTTGTGTTCCCGGGACGTGATTCGTGTCGTGAAAAAGTGAAAAGTGAATTTTCTTTAGTTTTACAACTACTAATATGATAAAACAAGTAAAAACAAGTAAACATGCACAAGGTACAAGTTATTCAAGAAAACGAATCATAAAAACGCAAATAACGCAAAATAACACGCGATTTAAAAATAATGTCTACTTAACAAATTAAAATGCGAATTCTAAGCTAGACTAAACCTACGGGCTCAAATGAAATTTTTAAAACATTAAAATGATAAAAGAAAATTTTAAGAAAAAGAAAAATATATATATATATTTTTTACTTTTTATTTATTTATTATGATTTAAAAACTATTTTTGTACTTTTATTTAATAAAAGAAAATTAAACTAATTATGAAATAAGAGATTTATTCTACAAATTTATTTTTGAAAAATCTTAATAAACTGAAAATGAAATAAAATCAGAAACTATTTTTGTCTTTTTGTGATTTAAATTGAAATTAAAAATGATTTAAAATTCTAAAAACTATTTAAAAATGAAAAGAAATAGTAAATGATCGAGAAAAATTATGAAATTTTTAGGAGAATTCTAAAATATTATTTGAAATCTAGGAAAAATAAGAAAAATAGAAAAATAAGCTGAAAAGTGCTTTTTGGCTTAAAAACAGCTTATTACAAGTGCTTATTAATAAGCACTTGCAACAAAACTTAGTAAAACTCTTACAGAATGTTCACAGAACTCAATTAAAGACAAGCAAACTGAATTCAGATCAATTATTGCACAGAAACTCACAATTGGACAAATAAGCAATTTATGTTAAGCCAAATAATAAGCACATGCAAATCAGAACAAGCCAGGAACTCAGGGAACAAACAAAACACCTAAACAAGCTCTAAACTAATCAGATATATCAATCAAGCTCAGGTTACAATCAATCAATAACCACTGCAGTCCTAAGGGAAATTCAGCAGAACATGAATTAGGTACCTACTTAGCAAGCCAAAATAAGCACACTAATAAGCTCTAATGTAAAGTATTATGGGGGCAAAAGTTTACTAGCACTACTGAGATTCTAAAAAACCTAAAAGCCCTATCAATAACTCTCAATTAGTGGCCTAATTTGACACTAGTTCAGGTACCAGAACAAATACCTATGCTGCTACCATTATACCACTCTGACTTTTTATTGCAACCTTAGTTTGGCCAAATTGAATTTTAGATGATCAGTTCTAAACTAAAATGTGATGATAAACTAATTCAACTCTAGATTAAGCTACCTTATACTATACTACACCTATAACCAAGTTTACACTAACTAATTAAACTATTTCAAGCAGTTAAGAAAATTAGAACCTAGGTTTGACCATTAATGCATTTAGCTACTGATTTTATGCTACTGCTAACCTAATAATGCCTAATAAGAACTAGTTATGCAGAAGATTTAGCCCAAGAACAACAAGAACACTAACAACTAGGCAGATCCAAACACTCTTTAAAAGCACAGTTACACTACAGCACTCAGTTTCAAGCAACAATTCACAGTGATACTTATTAAACTGAGTTACAAATCATGAATAGATAGCAATTGAACAGGAACAAACAGCTTTTAACAATAAGATCTCAATAACACAGATCCACTAAAACTATGCAGAATGAAACAGATACAAATCAAATAAGATAAAGGAAATCAAACAAGCATGAAACAACACAACTACACTATATCATGATCAAAACAAACTAATCAAACAGTAAATCACACAATTAAACAGATCTAGACTAAATTGCTATTAATATGAAACTGAAAGATAAAATTTGAAAAGAGATCTTACTAGCTGCAAGCCCTAACTGACATAGGGTTATAATCCAACCAAAACCTATCTTTGGATAGGCTCAATCACCACCTGAGCAACCATAATAAACCACTATGAACACCATGAGTTACTCCAGTTGACTTTCGTTGACCCGAAGCATTAGCACCAATTAAAGCAGGAACAATTTAACTAAACTCACTGTAAACTATTGTGAAACTTGAATGAGCTTATGAAACATGTAAATGAAAGCTTGTAACAGATTTGAAAGAGTAAATTGCAAGTATTTAAAATGAGAAACTTTGAATTATATTAAAACTTTGAAATGAGTACAATCTGAAAGCTTGATAAAACTACAACGTTTTGATTTAGCTAAAAATTACACTACATAAACTACTCTATTCTATCCTACTCCTACACCTAGCTAACCCCAAATCCGTGAGTGAAGAGCTCAATTTATAGCCAACCTGCCGAGTGCCATGTCACCAATCCGCGTGAATGTGTGCTTCTTTCAATCAATCTCATCCATCCAATCATCCCTTGATCAACAATCTTTCATTGCAAGCCGTAGGATCAAAATAGTGAGGTGTTCCCTCCAATCAAAAGCTTCCACGTGTCCCTGGCAGCTGTCAGGTCTTCTAGAAACGCGTGCAAGGACAATCCTACCCTTAATTGCGGTGAAAAATTGTACGGGGTGAATTAGGGTTCGGGTAACAGTAGAATTTCTGGGTTAAATGGGTGAATTGGGGGCGGGGAGTGTTTGTGTGTTTATTTATTTGACCGGTTATAATAGTTGACCGGGTTTTGATTATTGGGTAAGGTCAGGGTATAAGGCTAGTGGACTGGGCTGGTTTAGAGTGTGGGTTGGGTTAAGTTTGTTATTTAGGGCTGTGGGTATTTATTTGTTGTGGGTTGTATTTAGATGGTAATATCCGGATAGAATAAGATTAAAGGTAGTAATGAATTATCAAGGACCAAAGTTGTAAAGTTTGAAACTTCAAGGACCTTTTCTGCCTTTTTCCAAATATTGATCCAAGGGCTTGATTTGAACTTTGATGAAACTTTGAGGACTTGATTGACATAAAACTTCCCGGCATCGGCTGTAAATATCCTTTTCATATCTCGTGCTCGTTTTCCCGGTCTTTGCTTGATTTTTGTCCTTTTCTTCGATATCCGTGCCTGCATATGTAAAAACAAAAACACAATATATTTGGCATTTTGGTCGGGTTTTTGGTCGTTTTGGTCCGGTTTTGGTCAAGAAAAGGTATGTGTTTAAGCACATACCAAATTCCCCCAGACTAAGCTATTGCAATGTCCTCATGCAATGTTATAAAAACACGTTTTTGAAACCGAAAATTTCCAATCTCTTTTTACTAACTTTGAGAAGTAGCAAAATTTTCAAAAGAGATTAAGAAATCCTAAGTTCTAAAAACTCCCCATTTTTCCTTTTATTCTATTTTTGTAATTTTCTTATTATGCATGTGACGGCTTTGTCGACAATCATTATCTATCGATAATTTTTAGGGTCTTCGAGTAGGAAACACGACTCATGAAGAAGTGACCATACGGGTAAAATTCGTCTTCCCTGATTTTTCACGAGTTCCCAAACTAAGCTTAAAAATGAAATCATTGCTATTCACAAGTTAGATTGCCAACACTACTCATAAAAGCTACTTGTGTAATTACTTCTCGTTCCCAAATTCCTATTTTCCTCTATTTATTTTATTTTTGGTGAGAAATGAATTTCTTCAAGTTCTCGTTTCGATAATTTTTAATCCGATAAAGATACCTAGTTTAGACGCTAAGTAGTTTCCAAACCTTCCCTCGAAAACCGTTGCATACAAAAATGAGGTCCACATCAAGGTCTCTGATTTAACACGATTTTGAGGATATCCCTTTTATTTGCGACCGAAACAACTCATCTACGAGTCCAGAGACAGAAGCCTTTATTAGGATACCCCCGGAGTCGAAGTTTGGCATTTTTAACATTATTAAGCACATTAACGTATTTAGTCCTTGGCCCTTTATAACAATCACAACATCGGCTGCGAACCGGCAAGATGTGATAGTCTATTATGACCTTGGAATTTTTCCTCTGCCTTTATTAGAAGTCTACAACATCGGCTGCGAACCGGCAAGATGTAGAAAACTTTTTATGGCTTTGGATTATTATTATTATTCATTATTCATTAATTATTTGTGTTGCCAAACCCCAAGTCCTACGGCTTTTATAACAATCCCAACATCGGTTGCGAGCCGGCAAGATGGAATAGTCTATTACACCGTAACACTGACAGTACCTTGATGTGTACCCAACTCTTATAAGCAAGGATTTTCTTAAGAAGGATTAAAAACTAAATTTCGCCAAAACCAAAATAGCTTTAATTATTCCTAGATTACTATTTTTTGGGTGAAACAAGCTGATGGGAACAAAAAGCCACAAATAACTTCGATGAGCTCTAAAGAGATCCAACTACTCCACGTTTAGCAATCTAACTTATAAACAACTCTATCATTTCTCGTTCTTCGCAAATTTAAAATCTTAAATAATAAGATCCGCGAATGCTTAGCCTTATAATCAAGCCATGCATATATAAAGTCAAATACGGGAACTTGCAAACTCTTAAAAAGAATTCGCGTTTTCTAGCTCCTTGTGTAAAAGACTAGCACGAGCTTATAGATTATAAACGGTTAAGGGAACAAGCTAGGGCTCAAAACGCCCGGTCAAGTCAGAATTTTATTCCTACTCTCTCCAGCGGAAAATCAACAAAAATGTCAAAATTTATTATATTTTTGCAAAAATTTTAAATTTTTTCTCATTTTTTGGATTTTTTCAATTTTTTGGAGGAAAAACGGGGTTGCATGAGAAAACGGCAAAAATACAAGGCAAAAATCAAATCGACAGATTACCCCCCCCCCCCCCCCCAGACTAAAACGAGACATTGTCCTCAATGTCTTAAAGGTAAGGGTTCTCCTACATAAATCTAAGGCCGTTTATTAATTATGCCAAAAGATAGATGTAAAACGATAAGATTTTTAGGATATTGATAAGCAGCGAATGATGAAACTCGAGTGGAGAGAAGACCACGAGCACGAGAGTCTTCATCAATCGGGCAAACCTGGACATACACAGAAAAACACGAAACACAAGATGTGGAAGAGGAAACCCTCCTCACATCACTTTATTAGAAAAGAGATAAGAAGATAGATGGATAAGCATGGGGTGCCTCCCATGAAGCGCTTGTTTTTGGTAACCGAGTCACATGAGCTTGACTCGACCCCGAATTTATTTGTCCATGGGGAAGCATGTGGAAGAAGAAATCTCCATCGGACTTTCGTTCAAGATGTTTGGATAAACACTGAAACATACGAAAGTTCCACTCCGATGAGATACCCACGACTCTAGATAGAAAAGAAAATGCCGGGGTCAAAGATGGTATCTTCACTCCCGAAGGAGTGAAGGATAAGAGAAGTCACCGGATAGGTGAAGAAAGGAAGAAATATCATAATTAGAATGGAGATCCATTCTTCATCATTAAAGCTCATTGATTCTTTAGCAACAACCTCGGGAGGGAGGGTCGGGATGATATCCTTGATAATAAAACTCTTAGGAGAGAGTACATCTCCCCCCGGGTCAGGATCTTCTTCAATAACAAAATAATCATACTCCGGAGGAGGTATGATATGAGTAAGTTCTTCTGAGAACTCCTCATGAAGAGATTCGAGAATACGAGGAGAATCTGTGAGTTCCGGTATGGGCTCATTAAGATTAGAAAGAAGATCCTCCTTGCCCTCAACGTCCTCTAACACCCCATCAAAAAGAGGATTAACGGCACAAAAAGTGTACTCGTCACTATATTCAAAGAGGGGGTTAGAGAAAATTCCGGAAGTAACCTCGGAAACGTCGAGAGAATCTCCACAAGATTGCAAATCACAATCACCGTCAAATATTTCCTCGGACTCACTTGGGATTGGGACGAGGTTCTCAACATTGTCTGATTCCGTTGCCGGAATAGTGTCGAGAAGCTCGTCCCCCATTTTTAGAGAGTCCTCGGGTTCTTTGGTAGGAAAGACGGGTGCTATTTGAGGGAAGGTTACCGGAACAAATCTCTCCTCGTCATCATCGGAATCATCGTCATAGTAAATTAAGCTCTCTCGAAATTTAGCTGCTCTTTCCTCGGCAAGTAATTCTTCCATGGACTTCCCGGGAGTATTAAGACTAGCCGCTTGCTCTCGATATCGAACCACAAGTTTTTCAATTTCGCGCATTGTATCTTGATTTGGATAATTGACGGGATTTTGTGGGGGTTGGTAATTGTCGAAACCGGAAGTATTATAGCTAGGATTAGGTTCATAGTAATTTTGACCCCACGGTTGACATTGATAATCATTATGAGGACCCCCACAATTTGTACAAGAAAAGTTCGGTGTATCATTGAAATACGGTTCTTGATCAAAAAAGTTTTGAGGAGGGTGATTGAAATTGTTTTGAGGATAATCGGAAATGTTCGGATTAAAATCATAAGCATATGAATTTTCGGCTTCCGAAGCACAAAACAAACAAAATCCATTGATCAAATTACTACCACACCTCTCGCAAGTACACCGTTGACAATAAGACGATGTCGGATCAATCGAATCTCCACACCCATCGCAATAACGTTGACCGAACGAAGATATATCGGGTTGTGGTGGGTAGTCGGAGAAATTTGACGGTTCATTGAAAGAGTTTGGATAAGCGAATGCAGTTTTAGCTTTCGAATACGAACACATACAAAGTCCTCGACTAAATCCACATTCGTTGCAAAAACATCGGTCACAAAGTGAATTGTCCCCCAACTGATCTCCACATATAAAGCAATTATACTGAGTGAGTGAAGATGGCTGGGGTTGTGGAGGGTGTTCGGAAAAATCTTGAGAAGAATTGAAGGAATTTGGATTTGGATTAATTGGTAATTCACACCAATTACAAAATCCATTACGACAATTGCCTCCACACCGCTCACACAAGCACTTGTAACAACTAAGACTATCACCCATTGGACTTTTACAATGAAAGCAGTGATAGCCGAGTGACGTCATAAGAATTAAACGGATAGAGGGATAAAGAGATAGAATTAAACGGTTAAGAGGATAAGAAGATTATTTTTGGGTTTTGAAATTTAAAAACATGAAAAATCACAAAAGAAAAATGGAAAATAAATTTGAAGAGAAAATCTTTTTGGATTTTTTAATTAAGGAAAAATTAGAATTATTATCTTTTTGGTGATCGTTTTATCAACCGTACTCGTTTCTTTCAAAACTACGCGCATCGTGGCGGGAGAGAAGAATTGATCTCTCTTCGGTCTGCAATTTAATGTCAAGACCTCCTTAAACCCCGTGTATAGGTTGTAGCAAAGAAATAATCCAAGTAACGTTTAATTTCACGATCTCTTTTGTTGTTTATTCGGAATGGTTTACAACGCCCTTTCGAGAGCGAGGATTTATTATTAATGGTGAAAACACTTTAGGAAAAGTGTTTTTTAATTATTTTCTTTTTGTATTTTTATTTTTTATAAAAACGATAACTTCCGAGGAAGGGTCTTCAAAACACGAATCGAAAAACGGAATCACGAACTCACTTCAACCTTCCCCGGCAACGGCGCCAAAAATTGATTCGGTCAATTATAGATCAAGGGAGAATTGCACAAGAAATATGCAAAACCCGAGTCGTTTGTCCCGACGAAGATCGAATGGAATTTGTGTTCCCGGGACGTGATTCGTGTCATGAAAAAGTGAAAAGTGAATTTTCTTTAGTTTTACAACTACTAATATGATAAAACAAGTAAAAACAAGTAAACATGCACAAGGTACAAGTTATTCAAGAAAACGAATCATAAAAACGCAAATAACGCAAAATAACACGCGATTTAAAAATAACGTCTACTTAACAAATTAAAATGCGAATTCTAAGCTAGACTAAACCTACGGGCTCAAATGAAATTTTTAAAACTTTAAAATGATAAAAGAAAATTTTAAGAAAAAGAAAAATATATATATATTTTTTTTACTTTTTATTTATTTATTATGATTTAAAAACTATTTTTGTACTTTTATTTAATAAAAGAAAATTAAACTAATTATGAAATAAGAGATTTATTCTACAAATTTATTTTTGAAAAATCTTAATAAACTGAAAATGAAATAAAATCAGAAACTATTTTTGTCTTTTTGTGATTTAAATTGAAATTAAAAATGATTTAAAATTCTAAAAACTATTTAAAAATGAAAAGAAATAGTAAATGATCGAGAAAAATTATGAAATTTTTAGGAGAATTCTAAAATATTATTTGAAATCTAGGAAAAATAAGAAAAATAGAAAAATAAGCTGAAAAGTGCTTTTTGGCTTAAAAACAGCTTATTACAAGTGCTTATTAATAAGCACTTGCAACAAAACTTAGTAAAACTCTTACAGAATGTTCACAGAACTCAATTAAAGACAAGCAAACTGAATTCAGATCAATTATTGCACAGAAACTCACAATTGGAAAAATAAGCAATTTATGTTAAGCCAAATAATAAGCACATGCAAATCAGAACAAGCCAGGAACTCAGGGAACAAACAAAACACCTAAACAAGCTCTAAACTAATCAGATATATCAATCAAGCTCAGGTTACAATCAATCAATAACCACTGCAGTCCTAAGGGAAATTCAGCAGAACATGAATTAGGTACCTACTTAGCAAGCCAAAATAAGCACACTAATAAGCTCTAATGTAAAGTATTATGGGGGCAAAAGTTTACTAGCACTACTGAGATTCTAAAAAACCTAAAAGCCCTATCAATAACTCTCAATTAGTGGCCTAATTTGACACTAGTTTAGGTACCAGAACAAATACCTATGCTGCTACCATTATACCACTCTGACTTTTTATTGCAACCTTAGTTTGGCCAAATTGAATTTTAGATGATCAGTTCTAAACTAAAATGTGATGATAAAATAATTCAACTCTAGATTAAGCTACCTTATACTATACTACACCTATAACCAAGTTTACACTAACTAATTAAACTATTTCAAGCAGTTAAGAAAATTAGAACCTAGGTTTGACCATTAATGCATTTAGCTACTGATTTTATGCTACTGCTAACCTAATAATGCCTAATAAGAACTAGTTATGCAGAAGATTTAGCCCAAGAGCAACAAGAACACTAACAACTAGGCAGATCCAAACACTCTTTAAAAGCACAGTTACACTACAGCACTCAGTTTCAAGCAACAATTCACAGTGATACTTATTAAACTGAGTTACAAATCATGAATAGATAGCAATTGAACAGGAACAAACAGCTTTTAACAATAAGATCTCAATAACACAGATCCATTAAAACTATGCAGAATGAAACAGATACAAATCAAATGAGATAAAGGAAATCAAACAAGCATGAAACAACACAACTACACTATATCATGATCAAAACAAACTAATCAAACAGTAAATCACACAATTAAACAGATCTAGACTAAATTGCTATTAATATGAAACTGAAAGATAAAATTTGAAAAGAGATCTTACTAGCTGCAAGCCCTAACTGACATAGGGTTATAATCCAACCAAAACCTATCTTTGGATAGGCTCAATCACCACCTGAGCAACCATAATAAACCACTATGAACACCATGAGTTACTCCAGTTGACTTTCGTTGACCCGAAGCATTAGCACCAATTAAAGCAGGAACAATTTAACTAAACTCACTGTAAACTATTGTGAAACTTGAATGAGCTTATGAAACATGTAAATGAAAGCTTGTAACAGATTTAAAAGAGTAAATTGCAAGTATTTAAAATGAGAAACTTTGAATTATATTAAAACTTTGAAATGAGTACAATCTGAAAGCTTGATAAAACTACAACGTTTTGATTTAGCTAAAAATTACACTACATAAACTACTCTATTCTATCCTACTACTACACCTAGCTAACCCCAAATCCGTGAGTGAAGAGCTCAATTTATAGCCAACCTGCCGAGTGCCACGTCACCAATCCGCGTGAATGTGTGCTTCTTTCAATCAATCTCATCCATCCAATCATCCCTTGATCAACAATCTTTCATTGCAAGCCGTAGGATCAAAATAGTGAGGTGTTCCCTCCAATCAAAAGCTTCCACGTGTCCCTGGCAGCTGTCAGGTCTTCTAGAAACGCGTGCAAGGACAATCATACCCTTAATTGCGGTGAAAAATTGTACGGGGTGAATTAGGGTTCGGGTAACAATAGAATTTCTGGGTTAAATGGGTGAATTGGGGGCGGGGAGTGTTTGTGTGTTTATTTATTTGACCGGTTATAATAGTTGACCGGGTTTTGATTATTGGGTAAGGTCAGGGTATAAGGCTAGTGGACTGGGCTGGTTTAGAGTGTGGGTTGGGTTAAGTTTTTGTTATTTAGGGCTGTGGGTATTTATTTGTTGTGGGTTGTATTTAGATGGTAATATCCGGATAGAATAAGATTAAAGGTAGTAATGAATTATCAAGGACCAAAGTTGTAAAGTTTGAAACTTCAAGGACCTTTTCTGCCTTTTTCCAAATATTGATCCAAGGGCTTGATTTGATCTTTGATGAAACTTTGAGGACTTGATTGACATAAAACTTCCCGGCATCGGCTGTAAATATCCTTTTCATATCTCGTGCTCGTTTTCCCGGTCTTTGCTTGATTTTTGTCCTTTTCTTCGATATCCGTACCTGCATATGTAAAAACAAAAACACAATATATTTGGCATTTTGGTCGGGTTTTTGGTCGTTTTGGTCCGGTTTTGGTCAAGAAAAGGTATGTGTTTAAGCACATACCAGGCGCAAAGGGGGACAAAGACTCAGAGGGATTTAAACAACCCGCTGATACGGAACCCATCACCCAATCCAGTCTCTCGGGAACTGACCTTAAACACCAGGCTGAGCAAACCCACTCAGTTATTATGGAAGGGTCAGGACCTGGCCATACCCCATTGCAGATTCAGTCGATGGCGGATCTTCAGGCTGTTCTTATGTCTGATGAAGAGCTCAATATTGAGAGTGAGGAAGAAGTGTATGAGGCAGGTGATGATATGGAGACTGATGCTCAACCCACTGAACAATCGCATTAGTCCTCTCCACATGGTGAAGAAACAGAGTCTCAGGCTGATCATTCTTCAGATTCTGAATCATCCTGCCCTCCAGAACTCAGGAAGTATGACAACATTCTTCCTCTCACTGAAAGACAAATGGTCAAGTTCCTACAAAAGGCCAACAATGCTCTCTTTACTGGGCTAACTGAAGAAATTTTTGACCAACACTGTGAAGCTGCTATTCATTATGTCAACCTGAAGGAATCAGTGGAATCCTATGATGAGGATGTTAATGAGCACAAGTCATCTATCTCCTTCTCCCTGACAAATCTTGATGAGAATCTTAAACTGTTCAACGAAGCTCTCACCAACATACACAAGAGCGTTGCAACTATTCAAGAGTCCGTGAAAGATGACCCTCAGCTTAACAAGAAAATTCTTCAGGCTTCTGAGACTTACCAGCAACAGTCTACTCAGTTAACTGAGCTGGTCAACATGCTGAAGTCCTCCAATCTTCAGGGACTCAGCTCTTAAGTGGACTCCATCAAGTCTACCATGGTTCTTCTAGAGTCACACTTGGCATCTTGGGCTACATCTTCTACTTCCTTGGCTTGGAATCTTGGGTTAAGGATGACAACAATAGAGGCTTCTCAGGCTTCTCTTGAGGCTAAGGTCTCAACTCTTCAGCAGGACACCTCAGACATCAAATCAATGATGACTGAGATTTATCAAGCCTTCAAAGTTCAGGCTGCTCCCTCAACTTCAGTAACCGCACCAACTCTTGCTCTCACCGTGGGTCAAGCAATAGTTGAGGGGGAGAAAATCACTGAAGAACAACCTAAACAACCTCCTTCTCACACTAAGGGGGAGATTCCTGAGACAACCCCATCTTCATCTCGCCAAGACAAAGGCTAAGGCATTCTCACAACCACTATGCCTGAGCCTACAATCTTGGTGCCTGCTTCCTCTGAAAGAAGGCAAGACCCTGATGAGCCAGTCAAGGTCCCTTATGAAATAAATGGAGTACTGTATCACCTCACTGCGGACCAAATTCAGGCTCATTTAGAAAAGGAAGAAGGGTTGAAGAAAGTGGCTGAGGAAGAAAGGCAGAACAAGTCTGCCCTCATTCAGGCTGTCACAGAAGAGGCTGAGAAGATTGGTCTTGAGCCAAAAGCCCTTGCTGGAAGAAACGGTGGTGAGAGCTTTGTGAAAGCTCAGGATGCTGAGATGTCTGCTCTCAGGAAGAAAAGAGAAGAAAGGTTGAAAAGAATTGAGGAGATAAGGCAAAAGAGGATTGAGAAATACCAATGGGTTACGAAAAGCAGACTGAAACCTGAACCTATCACTGATGTAAAGATTCATCAGAACACCAAGCCTGCTGTCATCACTGTTTTCAGAGGTCCTGACAAGAGGAACTTTGAAATTCATGAACCCTTCAGATTTGCTGACTTTGGGATCACTGAATTGGATGAATTGGGTCCAATCATATTCAAGAAGTCAAATGTGGCTGTCAAGGAACTGATGAAATTCTTAAAGCTAATATATGAAAAAATGGCAGCGACACTTGAAGAACTTGGTATTCCCTCACTTCTACCAGCTCCAACCAGTCAGCCTGCTCCCTCTCAAACCTCTAGAAGAAAGAGGAAGCTAATTGGATCTGAGCCTGAGATCAGAGTCCTTGGCCTTCAATGCAACAGAGCCCTCCCTGAAAGAGTTGCTTTTGTGAACAACCAGGTCATTGAACTACCTGAAAGGGGTCTCTTCTTCACTGATGAGTTTAGAGACCCAGCCTTCCAAAGATGGAGTGATATTGATCAGGCAGGAATCAAAGCCATGCTTGGTTTTCTTATGATGGCCTCACCAATCCAGAGTCCTGCAAATGTGAGGTTCTGTCAAGACCTGAGAACCAAGATTCAAGAACATCCTGATCAACATGAGCTGGAATCCAAAAGACCAAAGCTTGAAGCCCTTGGATACAAACTGGACAGAGAATCTACAACACCTATCATGTACATTTAGTAGTTAGGACCCTTGTAATGAAATTAATAAAATGATGTCCCTTTGTTTTGTTATTTCAGTGTCCTTATTTACTTTCTAGTACATTCAGTATGAGCAGAAGTCGTTAGCTCACTCATAACTGATCAAAAACACTTAAGCATAATTTATATCCAAATAGGGGTAGATTGTTGGATCCTTAAGTACCCAAGAGTCGTTAAAATAGGATTTGAATACAAATTAAGCTAAGTGTTAATTAAACCGAAAACACAATTAGGTCACTGAGTGAATAGTCGCTCAGTGAGATGCTCAGGACGAATCTAAGAAGAAAGATTCACCACACAGAGAGGCGGTACTCCCTGAAGTGTTACTTAAGCCAAAGAAGAAGGTAACGGGATCAGTGAGCGTTAGACAAGAGCTCACTGAACCCCAGTCTCCTCAACAACAATAACTGAAGACTGAAGAATGAAGGCGAAGACTGAAGAACTAGAAGCCTGAAAGAAAGGCGGGATTGAGCGGGAAGGTTTGAAGAGATAAGAACAAGTCTTATCAGGGTCAGACAAACCATCCCTTAAGCGGCTAAAAGTCAAGAAGTGTCAGGACTGACACTAGAAGACTTTCTGGCGCAATCCTATTGGTTCTTGGAAATGACAAATACTGTTGTAGTTGTCAGACACACCTTTCTATTGTTTATGTATATTTAGTCTTTCAGTACTCTTAATATGTTTGCCTATAAATAGCAAACAGACGGAGAAAAGTGGGTTAGTTATTTTGTGCAATTAAAGCTTAGACTTTCACAATACCCTTTTTCTCCTACAAAGAGTAACGTATCCCTGAGATAGCTCAGTGGGTCGAATTGTTACCACTTAAGCATTGCTTAAGTTTAGATAGGAGACACCATACCTTTTCTATTCAATCCAAAGTGTTTGTTCCGCAAAACACTTGGGTAATAGATTCTTTGATTGATTTCTAATAAGAATTTAAACGTTGAAAAACATTGTGTTTTTTATATTTCGTTTTACTCATTAGTTATAATCAAACAAATACATTGTATCAGTCATAAACACAAATAGATTAACTTTATAGTTAATTTTAAGCGTGTAAAGGGAACAACAGCTACCCCTTATATACATTCGTCATGATCGTACAAAAAAGTGGTAAAATATATATAAAGCATAAAAGTCTCTAAAACTTCAACACAAACTGTTCACACGTGTACCTTCTTATTGTAATCCAAAACTGAAACTACAAGAGTCTATTATATTGAATTATTTACTTTGGTGCATATTCGTTATGGTGATAGTGTTTTGGATTTAACACCACACATAATAATGATCAATGATACATCTTCAACAGATATCCCAGTCCCAGCCTATGTGCAGTATATACACCAAGGTGTATAAGGAAGCAAAATTTTGTTCCTATGACCAATGTGGCACTACCAAGAGTTGTCTTTAAGATAACTTAATCTAAAAATGGAGTTTGTAAATAAATTGTAGGAAGTTACAAGATGATTCCTTTCTATGACTCTGATGGGTATTTGTATGTAATGTATCATTGCTCATAAGAATTAAGTGCATATTTCACGAACGCTAACCGTGACTTAGTCCAAATCAAAAAAAAAAAAAAAAGGGACTTCATTTTTTGTTTTATGTACGTGTGTAAGCTGCGTTAGAACATTGCTATAGTAGTGTATCCAATGAAGTTAAATTAGAAAGCTCTTGGTTGAGTAATAAGAATGAGAATGGGTCTTCTAGCTCATTGCAGTATTGCACTATTGATGCTCAGTCGATATTGAGGAATAGTGTCGTTCAAAACTATAGTATGACATTGAAATGAAGTTTAATTAAATGGCAATAGGATGAAACTGAAATGAAGTTTAGAAAGGAATTAATCTCTCAGATTACTACATCCCAAAACTATACTAGTCCACATTACTAATAGAGTTTGTTACTTCCAATATATAATAATCCTTCAGTTTTTAAAACGGATAGTTACTACCCTAACTTATGTTTATCATTAAATCTAGTAAGTTTTCCAAGACAATTGCTATCTTAAATGCATTAAGGTAAAAAAAAAATGTATAATCAACATGCTACTAATCAAAATATACTTTACAAGTTTATATGTACTCATTCAAATAAACCCAACCATATTGACTATAGTTGTGCTTTTTGGTTTGTTTGGACGATATATATTGGACACATAGGATCGATAATGTAATGTCTACAGTTGGTTTCTTAGAAAGTACGCACCGAAGATACATTGAATTCTTAGTTAACCCTTTTGCTCGATACGTCTAGTTAAGAGCGTGACGTTTCGTCACCGTCCTACAATTAATGGCAGGAGTTACATTTGACTGCATTTATGCCTTGCAATTGCAATATAGTCAAACTTATTGTGAAACAAGGTGCTCCTAAGTTAAGGGGTCTTGAAGGGTAGTTGTCCCTCAACTGGGAATCCATAGTCGCAATAAGCGTGTAACATGCCGACACGTATCTAGCAAATAAATATGTCACATTTCAAAGGTACCTGTCCCCAAGAAGGGAACAACACCCCACATGTAATACTCTTTCTAATCACACTATGGACCATGCACTATATATCTATACGAATATCTCTTTTTTTAGTCTAAATTCTCATATTTTTTTACAGTTACTCCTCCGTGCATTGTCGATACGTACCCCATGTTCGAGCTTACATTTTAATCTTTTTGCAGGTTAAGTTTTATCTAATGCTCTCACAATTTCTATGAAGATTGAGTAAAAGTCGTGTGCCCATGTGCTATTAAATGTGGATAAAATTGAAATCGACATGACATGATACATCGTAACAACCATATATTAATGGAAGATTTAGTTTGTACGAAAACGCTCTAGTAATTTTGATGATATCGAAAGGGAAAAAAAGACCAAACAATTTAAAGAAGAGGACAAATGTAAGAAGAGATAGGTTGAATGGACAAGCTAGTGAGGACACGACATTATCATCCTATGTAAAATATATTTAACATATGACTCCAAAATAACCAAACTGACAAAACATAACATGTCTTATACCTCAACCCCACACTATGCAAAGTTAAATAAAGGCGTCCTCCATCTACTTCACTCATAAGGCTGGACGCACTCTCCCGTATTATATCGGTCGATTGCAACAAAAAAAAAACAAAGCGACCGATCGAGTATTGGGTCGCTTGGGATGCAAAGGTTGGGTCGGTCGCTTCTCATTTGAAGTATCGATCGGTCAATCGACCGACTATTTAATTAGTTTGTATGTGTTTGTGTGTAAAAAAAATTATTGGACTGTGGCACTTTGGTCGCTTCTGGTCCGTGGCAGCCGGTAATCCAGGTCGCTTTGGTCATGTCCAGCCTAAAGGTTTTGCAGCGGGGTAGTTGCTTACTTCGATTCCTCTACTCTATCCTCATTCCTCATAACTCACCTGCATTTACCCTAGCTAAAACACACACACACACACATACACACACACACACACACACATATCCGCACTAGCTCGATCTCCCTTGTTTGGCCGCCCATCTCCCTTGCAAGCAAAGCTTATCTTTCTCGCTCAACACTACTCTCGTTCGAGCTTATGGCTTTTGATTTCTTTCAACCGATCGACTCTTTCTATCTTGACAATGGTCTGTGGACTAGACTACCTTCATAATGATAAACACAGGTTAGACTTTTGTGTGGATGATCTGATTGTTTGTTTTGGGTTCAAATATGGTTATTATGTTTGGATTTTAGGTTCATATCTGCTTTTAAATTTAAAAGTGCGTTTAGGTTCACATCTGCTTTTGCTATTGTGTGTTTGGGTATATGCTTTTCATTTTTATTTTTTTTTTTCTTGTTTGGATCTGGTATTCTATAATGGTGAAGGAAGATAGTTCGTATTTTATGGTGATAGTTGATGTTGGATGGAAAATAAATAGGTTGTAGAAGGTTGAAATAAGATATTGATGGTTGTTTTGATTTAATGGTATTTCTTTAGATAAGATAATGGTGGGTATGGTGATGGAGATAAAGAAGCTAAAGAAGAAGATGGAGGTGGGTGATGAATTAAAAAAAAAATGTTTATGTAACTTACACAAATCATCCCTGTGGTTTTATATGGTTAAAATGACTATTTTGCCATTCACTTAATGACCAAAGATAACACCCGTCCAGTCAAAGGACGGTCCATCTCAATTAGGACAACCACAAGGACGAATTGTGTAATTTTTTAAAGTTAAGGACGAAACTTGCAATTTTGGCCCAACCATAAGGACAATTTATGTAATTAACTATTTTATTTAGTCTCTTTATGCTTATTTTGAAGAAAACAAGAATCCAGATAAGCAGGCTAATAGGTTTAAGTGTGTTTGTTGCCGCTTGATCTGATGCATATTATTAGGTTTTAGTACATATTCGATGTGTTTGGCTTTGACCTAATTTTGACTTCAGGTTGCATGATTTACACTTTTGTTGATTCGTCTAAGTTTTTTTTGTTTAAGCATGATGAATGCTTTTTAAGCTTCGAATCTGATACATATTTGTAGTGTTTTCATTCCGCCTGATCTTATTGCTAATTGCATGAGGTTAAGTTTAATTGACCCATTGGTTAAGCTTCGAATGTGATGCATATTGTTAGGTTTTAGCTCACAAATTAGTCAAAAGATGTTAACCCATTTTACAAAAACGTGTGTTGTGTAGCCTATGTAAAAGAATAGAGATATTGATTCTGTAAAATACTTTAGCTACACGTTTGAATAGAAAATTTTGTTCGGTGTAAATGAGTTTTACTACATTTTCTTGTATTAACGTTTCATGGTGATGAATATTAGATTATTTTCTCAATGATGTGGTCGTAAATGTAGCAGTTAGCACAAACATTTGAATTTAATTTGGTTTTAATTGTGATTTAGTCTTTTGATGAATGATACCACTTTTTCTACTTTTAGCCAATATTGCATATAAAACCTTTATTAGCTTTCAAATTACCATTGTATGAATTAGTTATTAGATGGTTCCTGATTAAAGTCAATATTCAATACATTTTTATACCTTGTTATCCGCAAGTTTTCTATGTTTGAAAAAGAGAAAATGGTAACCAACATATTTTTGCTTTTGTTAATTCTTTTCATAAATATTAACTTCTTTAAGGACAAGGATGAAATTGTGAGACTTCTTCCATCACACAGTAAAAAACACGCATCCTTATGTTTTACCAAAGGTACCAAACTACATGACCAATAGAGGTGGAAACAAGCTGAACTGAGCGTGAGCCTGTCAGAAGTTGAGCTCAGCTCGTTTAAGTTTTATAAAACTCGAGCTCGGCTCGTTTATATGATTTGGCAATGAAATTTAAAGCTTGGCGCGAGCCCGGCTCGTAATATATCTATTTTAAGCTCGTTAATAGGCTTGTTATTGAGCTCATTTATAAGCTCACATATAAACAAATTCATAACGTATTATATATGTCTCATACTTTTTTTGGGTAAAGGGTTTTGTTAATACAAATAATGACAAAAATGTTATTTATATCTTTCGACCTCCATACCTTTCGATAATCACAAAATGTAAAAACACGTTACATAAAAATATACGTAAACAAGTTATTAGTCGTAAAAAGTCAATTTCGAAACAATATCACTTAAGGTGTGAACAAAAAATATATCAAACTAGTTAAGTGATCAAAATTCACAAAACGGCATGCAAACGGCTTGAGGCACAGCACATGGTTTTCTTTTTTTTCTTTTTTTTTTTTTTTTTGTTTTGTGAATGTAAAATGCTGAAGTGACGATGATTTGGCAAAATGGCATGCACAACAGCATGTCACGATACCCTTTGCTCTTATAGAGGAAGGAAGTGTTTGCAATAATAAAACTCTCAACCACTATAGTCCCTTTTAAGAAAATCATTCACTTCAATTCTCACATTTTAATTTTTTATGTACAAAATCTTTCTTAAATTGTCTTTTCTCAAATCTCTCAATGAATCATATCATATCTCACAATAAATCTCTCTTTGGAGACGGACCGTTGATTGAATATGAAAATCATAATGGAATGCCAACCACCATGTGCTTTTCATATATTTCAAAATGAGTAAAGAGTGAAAGGTTTAAGTTATTAACGGTGTATGTATGTGTTGGTTTGATATAGGCTGAAAAAGGTTGTATAGAGTGGGTGGAATAAGCTTTTGGTAGTGATAATAAAGACGAAACGTGCATAGTCACATTACATTTTCCAAATCTCATTATTAACTTTTTTAGTTTTATGCATAGTCACGTTTTTGTATGGGTTATCTTATGTATTGGGCTTATAATAATAAAGGATTTATTATGAATAGAACTAATCACTTCGCGATTAATCATGAGGTATGCAAATTACATATTTTAGTTACACGCATGGTATAACTTGAATCAACCCCTAATTAACACATATCATCTTATCATAGATAGCTCCATATGGATTATTTAAGGACACTGTATTTATAATTCTACATGTTACATATTGGAGTTTCATTCATACTTGTGAGTTGTGACTTATGAGTAGCTACCCCTTATATACATAGGTCATGATCCTACAAAAATGTTAGACCCGTTTCTCGGGTACTTGGACCCCACCCTAGATGAAAATGGATAAAGACTTTATGTGATTGGCCAGTCAACGAATGTTGCGTTGTGGTCAAACCCGATAGTCAAGTGATAGTCAAAACATGTGTTATAAAGTTATGGAAAGTAGTTTGTGCCACAATTAGAAAGGAAATAGACTTCAAGGGTTCAAGTTGCAATAGACCAAAAGTGTTAAGATATGTAGTGTGGCCAAAATAGAAAGAATAGGACTTGAGGGGCCATTCTTGTCAATGGCCCAAACTTGTGTCTAGATAAGATTATCTAGGGATTTCTAGAGAAATCCATATCATTCTTGAGTCTTGAGAAGGCCGGTTCTAGAGGGGAGAAAAGAGAGGGAAAAATAATCTTGATGATGAAGCTAGTGAAGTGATCATGTTCCTATGGCAAGATTAAGCATAACCTTGATTTCCCACAAGTAAGTAATCTCTATTTCTAGTGTAATTGATGAATTGAGAAGTTAGGGTTTATGAACCCTAACTTGGAAAAGATGAATAAATGGTGGGATTGATCATCATATAATCAATATATGATTATATGATGATTAGAGTTGTTCGGGATAAGCTAATGGTTGTATAAACCATGGTTATAATTATTATGTTATGTGTTTTAAATGTTTGTATGATGTTATGATTCAAGGTGCTTATGATGATGTTGATGATGATGACAAGGTTGATGATGAGGCTTTGATATGCTTAGCTTGGAGCTAAGGTAAATAAAATGATGACGACATGTATTATATGGATTTCTAACATATATGTGCTAGGTATGTTGCATGTCAAGTGATATGGACTTGAGTTATGCTTATGTGATGTGGTGAATATGGTTTATGTGATGAGATGATGTTATGTGTTAGATGAGATGTGGGGTAGTAAGCCCGTAAAGTAAGTGTTTAGTGTATATGATGTTTATGTGTTGATTGAAGTATAATGTTATGTTATGATCGTTTTACTTACTAAGCCTTTGTGCTTACGGTTTAGTTGTCTAACCGTTTTGTAGGTTGTATGCTTTAATGGATGGCTTGGATGTATGGAATAAGGATTGGATATGCAAGTGTAAAGTAGTATGCGTTTAGGAGCTTAGGTAGAATACCGAGCTCAAGAGTAAAGTTTGTACCCCCGTGGGTCTTTTATGGTTTGGTATAATGTAGTCGAGTGGCAAGTTGTATGATAAGGTTGTCCTAACGTTTTGGAGGTCAACCGTTGTGTCAAAGTATGTTATATGTGCTTATAGTCAAAGTTAAAGGGAGTGTTTGGGTTAAGTGTAAAAGTACCCATTCTGGGTTGTACATGGGTCAAGTGTTTATGGAACACGTTTGATATGTTAATTTAATGAGTTTGGTTAAGTTAGAAGGGTTGTGGAAGTCGTATGCGTTATTTGTTGTGTAAATAGGTTGAAATGGGTTATGGCGCATAACCCGTCGTTTTGTAAAGTACTATTCCGGGTGGTCAAATGGTGAATGTTTTTATACGTAAATGAGCTTTTAGATGTACTAAGTAAATCTGGAAAGTATGGTAAAGTATCGAGGTCGGGTTTTCAAGTACGGGGCTCGAACGTAATTTTGAAAGATCAGCAGCCTCCATCCGAATCGGATGGAGAGCCATCCGATCGGATGGGCTGCTCGGTAAAGTTTTTGGTAAACTTTGAAAAATCGTATCTTTTGATTCGTAAGTCGTTAGAGGTCGTGCCACCAGGAGTTTTGAAGGTAATTGAGTCTAGTTTCATTTAAAAATAGTCTCAAAGTCTGAATATTCACGGATTTTTGTAAATGGTCAAAAGAGTAACAGGATGTCCGTAAATATCAAGCGTTTCCGCGTAAAAAGTTTTAAATCTTTGGTCTAATCGGGCACGGGGTGTAACAACTTGGTATCAGAGCTTCGGTTTAATTGAATTAGGTTTCCACTATAGGTTGCCTAGTCTTAAAACACTCGTAGAAGCCTTGAACGTAAGCGCTAGTGATACGGGAAGTAGTTGTTAAGTATGAGGTGGATTATGCTTTTTGATTAGATGAGCCTATTGATGATAAGTGATGAATGTGTTGATGTGTATGAGATGTTAGCCTGTAAGGGACTTGAAGTGTTTGAATAATTGGTTAGCCTTGCACCTCAGTTGGTGCCGGTGATTGTATTGCGATTATGTGAATGTATGATAGAGTTATAGTGATGGAATGCGAGTAAGAATGTTAAGCGGTATTAGAGATGGGCTAATAAATGAATTAAAGATGTATGATGCCTTAGTTATAAGGTAGGCTATTGCTTGCGGCTAATTAGAATGTTGATGCTTAGACATAGATTGATTGTGCAATGTGATATATGAACCATAGACTATGTGAGTTGATTATGATCGTGAATGTTAGAACACTTTTTGGATAAAGTGTTAAGTGTTATCATTATGTGATGTTAAGTCTATGGTAGTTGGTTATATGTCTAAGTAGAATGAGATTGTGCTTGATAGCATGAATGCATAGAAGTGTATGAGTTGAGATAGATACATTGGAATGCATATTATGTGAGACTTGATCGTTATGTGCGAATAATGTTTATTGTATGATTAATAGCAGAAGTTGCTTAGAAAGCACATATTAACTCCAATGTAATGTATAAATGTCACATTATGTGTGATGATCTAGTAATGAAAGAAAGTTGAAAGAACACATTGACATGTGAAAAGATAAGTATGGTAAGTGTTTGATAAAGCATAGATGTTTTGAAAGCTTGAGATAAAGTAAGAAACGAATAACGAAGTATGTGTGTAGTTTGATGATTAGAAAGACACAATTGATATAATAACGATTAGATGCTTGAAGGCACAAATTCTTATATGAGTAACTAAAAGGAGAAAGTTAAAGTGTATAGTTAAGACGTGATGAGATTACGTTGCATATAAAACATGATCAGTAAAATGTGTTAGTAATATATGGTTAAGCGTGATGAGTAGAAGTGATGAATAAGATGCAGATTGAGCTAGAAGTCATAAGTGATATGAAGTGCACTAGAAATAATTGTAAAACATGAATATAATCATGTTAATACGTTGGAATGTGTATGATGAATGAGAGTGTTATAGAATAAACCTATGTAAGGTTTATATGCGTAAAAGTTGAGTAGGCTAAATAAAGTGATAGTATAAGTAGAGAATATGGTCAACAAGGGGTTGTCGGGTAATAGTAAAAGTGCGTTGTAAGAACACATAGAAAATGTGTAAATTGTAATGGACAAGCAACATATAGAACTTGTCTAATATAAAGATGGCATATAGTGAGTGTGTGAGTCAACTTGGGGTTGACGGATGAATGCTAAGTTGCATTTTTAGAATGCAAATATGAAAAATGGGCAAGTATTATATAGAACTTGTTGAGATGATAGTAAATGTGATAGTGAATATTGAAATTGCTTAAGGCAATGAGAATTGAGAAAATGATAGTGTGTACTTATGATAAAAGTACATAAAAGATGAATTGAGTAAAGATGATAAGATAGATATAGCTTGGATCCAATGCTCTAGTTATGGTATCCTTCGGGATAGCCCAGCTTGCTTTTATGGCATGGATGTCAGCTTGCCTTTATGGCATGTGTTTATGGTATCCTTCGAGATAGCCTAGCTTGCCTTCAGGGCATGGTTGTTAGCTTGCCTTCATGGCATGTGTTTGGCATCCTTTGAGATGGCCTAGCTTGCCTTATGGAATGGATGATAGCTTGCCATTATGGCATGATGATGATGATAGCTTGCCTTTATGGCATGGATGGAAAGTTAGTGAGATTGGATCCAAGGCTAGAAGAGATAGAAAGTAAAGTAAGTACGAGTGTTATGTCGGAAGTATGTAAGTAGGATGGTTTATGGTTTCTTTATTTAAATGGATTGGGACGCCTTTTCATTTGAATAAAGAATTCGTAAATCACCGAACCATGAATTTGTAGTTCTTGATTTACATAGATTGGGACGCCTTTTTATGTAAATAAAGGATTATAAATGAGTGGACTTATGTGTAGCCGATATGACATGAGTACGGATAGTGATATGAGAAAGTGAAAACTAAAACAGGTTAGACGTTATAAGAAAAGATAGATATGAATAAAATTTATAGCGGCGTTAAGGTAATGCGTGAAACCTAAAGATAGATGCCTAGAATGAATTGTGCATTAAATTGATAAGTTATTTAGTGAGCATTCCCAAAATTTGATAAGAAAGATTGCTTAAGTGATGTGTGAGACAGATTTTTTTTAAAGTGCCGTTTATATGGTACTTTGTATAATTTGAAATAAGTTACCGGATTTTGAAGTAGATAAGTGTTGGTATTATGTAAAATGCGAAATTGACCGGTATATGATTTGGTGTCATGTTAGTGCATGGGCATATGACGTGGAAATAGTGTTAAAGTTTGACTTATATAAAGTCAAAATAGGAGATGTTTCCGAATGGCAAGTAGTCATTGTTGGAAGTTGTAGAAAAGTTTGTGATGAGAAGTGAGTTTTAAGTGGATTATGAGTTATGATTATGTATAGTGAGTTTAAAATTTGCAAGATTACTTAGATCGTTGCAAAGTAATGGCTTAGAAAGCATGAGAATAAGGACATGTATATGTTGTGAAATGGTTTTTGAATAGCATAGATGAGAGATTTCGGGGACAAAATCTAAATAAGGGGGGTAGAATTGTTAGACCCGTTTCCCGGGTACTTGGACCCCACCCTAGATGAAAATGGATAAAGACTTTATGTGATTGGCCAGTCAACGAATGTTGCGTTGTGGTCAAACCCGATAGTCAAGTGATAGTCAAAACATGTGTTATAAAGTTATGGAAAGTAGTATGTGCCACAATTATAAAGGAAATAGACTTCAAGGGTTAAAGTTGCAATAGACCAAAAGTGTTAAGATATGTAGTGTGCCCAAAATAGAAAGAATAAGACTTGAGGGGCCATTCTTGTCAATGGCCCAAACTTGTGTCTAGATAAGATTATCTTGGGATTTCTAGAGAAATCCATATTATTCTTGAGTCTTGAGAAGGCCGGTTCTAGAGGGGAGAAAAGAGATGGAAAATAAGCTTGATGATGAAGCTAGTGAAGTGATCATGTTCCTATGGCAAGATTAAGCATAACCTTGATTTCCCACAAGCAATTAATCTCTATTTATAGTGTAATTGATGAATTGAGAAGTTAGGGTTTATGAACCCTAACTTGAAAAAGATGAATAAATGGTGGGATTGATCATCATATAATCAATATATGATTATATGATGATTAGAGTTGTTATGGATAAGCTAATGGTTGTATAAACCATGGTTATAATTATTATGTTATGTGTTTTAAATGTTTGTATGATGTTATGATTCAAGGTGCTTATGATGATGTTGATGATGATGATAAGGTTGATGATGAGGCTTTGATATGCTTAGCTTGGAGCTAAGGTAAGTAAAATGATGATGACATGTATTATATGGATTTCTAACATATATGAGTTAGGTATGTTGCATGTCAAGTGATATGGACTTGAGTTATGCTTATGTGATGTGGTGAATATGGTTTATGTGATGAGATGATGTTATGTGTTAGATGAGATGTGAGGTAGTAAGCCCGTAAAGTAAGTATTTAGTGTATATGATGTTTATGTGTTGATTGAAGTATAATGTTATGTTATGATCATTTTACTTACTAAGCCTTTGTGCTTACGGTTTAGTTGTCTAACCGTTTTGTAGGTTGTATGCTTTAATGGATGGCTTGGATGTAGGGAATAAGGATTGGATATGCAAGTGTAAGGTAGTATGCGTTTAGGAGCTTAGGTAGAATACCGAGCTCAAGAGTAAAGTTTGTACCCCCGTGGGTCTTTTATGGTTTGGTATAGTGTAGTCGAGTGGCAAGTTGTATGATAAGGTTGTCCTAACGTTTTAGTGGTCAACCGTTGTGTCAAAGTATGTTATATGTGCTTATAGTCAAAGTTAAAGGGAGTGTTTGGGTTAAGTGTAAAAGTACCCATTCTGGGTTGTACATGGGTCAAGTGTTTATGGAACACGTTTGATATGTTAATTTAATGAGTTTGGTTAAGTTAGAAGGGTTGTGGAAGTCGTATGCGTTATTTGTTGTGTAAATAGGTTGAAATGGGTTATGGTGCATAACCCGTCGTTTTGTAAAGTACTATTCCGGGTGGTCAAATGGTGAATGTTTTTATATGGAAATGAGCTTATATATGCACTAAGTAAATCTAGAAAGTATGGTAAAGAATCGGATGGAGAGCCATCCGATCGGATGGGCTGCTCAGTAAAGTTTTCGGTAAACTTTGAAAAATCGTATCTTTTGATCCGTAAGTCGTTAGAGGTCGTGCCACCCGGTGTTTTGAAGGTAATTGAGTCTAATTTCATTTAAAAATAGTCTCAAAGTCTGAATATTCACGGATTTTTGTAAATGGTCAAAAGAGTAACAGGATGTCCGTAAATGTCAAGCGTTTTCGCGTAAAAAGTTTTAAATATTTGGTCAAATCGGGCACGGGGTGTAACAAAAAAAGTGGTAAAATATATATAAAGCATAAAAGTCTCTAAAACTTCAACACAAACTGTTGACACATAATAATATTCAAAACTGAAACTACGAGAGTCTATTATATTCAATTATTTACTTTGGTGCATATTCGTTATGGTGATAGTGTTTTGGATTTAACATCACACATAATAATGATCAATGATACATCTTCAACAGATATTCCAGTCCCAGCCTATGTGCAGTATATACACCAAGGTGTATAAGGAAGCAAAATTTTGTTCCTAAGACTCTGATGGGTATTTGTAAATAAATTGTAGGGAAGTTACAAGATGATTCCTTTCTATGACTCTGATGGGTATTTGTATGTAATGTATCATTGCTCATAAGAATTAAGTGCATATTTCACGAACGCTAACCGTGACTTAGTCCAAATCAAATAAAAAGGAGGGGATTAGGCCTGGGCAGTTGTTTGATAAGAGAAACTCCTACTGCCTTACCGAGCTTTTATTTATAAAGTATCTTAATTATTTGTTTTATGTACGTGTGTAAGCTGCGTTAGAACATTGCTATAGTAGTGTATCCAATGAAGTTAAATTAGAAAGCTCTTGGTTGAGTAATAAGAATGAGAATGGGTCTTCTAGCTCATTGCAGTATTGCACTATTGATGCTCAGTCGATATTGAGGAATAGTGTCGTTCAAAACTATAGTATGACATTGAAATGAAGTTTAATTAAACGGCAATAGGATGAGACTGAAATGAAGTTTAGAAAGGAATTAATCTCTCAGATTACTACATCCCAAAACTATACTAGTCCACATTACTAATAGAGTTTGTTACTTCCAATATATAATAATCCTTCAGTTGTTAAAACGGATAGTTACTACCCTAACTTGTGTTTATCATTAAATCTAGTAAGTTTTCTAAGACAATTGCTATCTTAAATGCACTAAGGTAAAAAAAATGTATAATCAACATGCTACTAATCAAAATATACTTTACAAGTTTATATGTACTCATTCAAATAAACCCAACCATATTGACTATAGTTGTGCTTTTTGGTTTGTTTGGACTATATATATTGGACACATAGGATGATAATGTAATGTCTACAGTTGGTTTCTTAGAAAGTACGCACCGAAGATACATTGAATTCTTAGTTAGCCCTTTTGCTCGATACGTCTAGTTAAGAGCGTGACGTTTCGTCACCGTCCTACAATTAATGGCAGGAGTTGCATTTGACTGCATTTATGCCTTGCAATTGCAATATAGTCAAACTTATTGTGAAACAAGGTGCTCCTAAGTTAAGGGGTCTTGAAGGGTAGTTGTCCCTCAACTGAGAATCAATAGTCGCAATAAGCGTGTAACATGCCGACATGTATCTAGCAAATAAATATGTCACATTTCAAAGGTACCTGTCACCAAGAAGGGAACAACACCTCACAAGTAATACTCTTTATAATCACACTATGGACCATGTACTATATATCTCTACGAATATCTCTTTTTCATATTGCTTGATTCTTTGTGTCAATATAAATGCAATAGTTTTTATCGGCTTTCTAGTCTAAATTCACATATTTTTTTACAGTTACTCCTCCGTGCATTGTCGATACGTACCCATGTTCGAGCTTACATTTTAATCTTTTTGCAGGTTAAGTTTTATCTAATGCTCTCACAATTTCTATGAAGATTGAGTAAAATTCGTGTGCCCATGTGCTATTAAATGTGGATAAAATTGAAATCGACATGACATGATACATCGTAACAACCATATATTAATGGAAGATTTAGTTTGCACGAAAACGCTCTAGTAAGTGTGATGATATCGAAAGGGAAAAAAAGACCAAACTATTTAAAGAAGAGGACAAATGTAAGAAGAGATAGGTTGAATAGACAAGCTAGTGAAGACACGACATTATCATCCTATGTAAAATTTATGTAACGTAAGACTCCAAAATAACCCAAACTGACAAAACATCACATGTGTTATACCACAAGTCCACAACCCTACACTATGCAAATTGAGATAGGTCTTTTGGTTATCATACTTGCTCCTTTATATACATGTTGGGTAGTTGCATACTTCATTTCATCAACTCTATCCCCATAACTCACCTGCATTTACCCTAGCTAAAAAAAACACACACACACATCAACTCTTGGCGCTTGTTTTTCCCGCTCATAACCTTCGCACCAAACGAGCAAAATTCACAAAGTTGTAAGACATGACAACTCATTCATTTACTTGATTGTAGTGGGTGAGATAGCCCTAACTACCAACATATCAAATTATCAATGCTTACTACATATCTTGGTGTATATATATTTATTACTAACCTTCCCTCATTTAACTCCTGCAACAACTTTTCACCGGTATACACTTTACTTCGCTGTTTTGTTTTCTTATAAGGAGTGAATTAGTGATCTCAAAAAGGTGCCCTTATACCTTCATTCAACCCTTCCTTACAACGATTTTGATAATGGGTTTGATGAGAAATGATTTTGGTAATGTGTTCAAAGTGGTGGCAGTTGTGATGGTTGGTGGTTGTTATGGTGGTGGTGGTGTTGGTGTAGACTTTTTGAGAGAAGAAAAAGGAAAAGAGCAGATGAGTACTTACATATGAAGAGAAGGAAGAGAAGGTAAAAAGACAATTGTACCCTCATGTGCAAGTCACATGAGGGAATTTAACAGTCAAATTTAACGTCAGTTTGGTCAAGGGACCATGAGTGTTAAGGGTTTCAGAGTTGGGGACTGTAAGTGCAAAAAAAAAGTCAAGGGACAAAGAGTGTGAGTCAACCCAAATCACAGGGACCATCTTTGTAATTTACTCTTTTTTTTTTTATGATTGTGTAGTATTTTTGTATTTCAGTTTGTTTGCTATAAGGTTTAGTTGTGTATTTAGTTGTAGAATAAATCAAACGTTTGCCGTAAATAATACTTTTACTAGTTCAATGGCAAAAGGGGTTTCATGTATATAAACAGTAATTTTAATGAAATCTGAAGCGAATAATACGAGCAAGAGAAGTAATCAAAGGCTAGACACTATCGGTAGCTTCGATTCCAGCAGTGGTCCGTGTCTCGTAAATTTGTCTTCTTGTTGTTAATATACTTTAGATTCGTTATTTTGGCCCAAAGCCTACTAATCATGACTTCTAGAAAATAAATGAAGTAATTTTTAGATTCTTATGACTATATATATGATGTCTCTGTAATATTTATATCAGAGTACAAGTATGGTTATCATATCATAAGCATGTGTACAAAATTATCCTAAGGTTTGCACAATAGCAAGAGATAAACCTTATATATTGAAACTACGATAGGAATAAAAATTCAGAAAATGAGAAAAGTTACAAGAATAAATATAATGCAAAGTTCGTTGAACATGAAAAAATTACACAAAAACAAGGATATGATGTGATGCATTCAAGTTATATGATCGTCTTACCTCCACAAGGAAGTGGATATCTCTTATTTCGTACTATAGAATTTAACGTGTTTAAATTAATAGTTCCTAGCTACATATTTTGTAACCGTTAGAATTGCAGGTACAATCGGATCGTACCTAATACAACAATAAAAGATAATCACAACTTACAACATTCCAATCAAAACTTTGAAAATCTACGCCAGGTCGGGTCACATCCATTCGCACAACCAAATAACTACAAGTCTACAAGTCAGTTTTCGACAAAAAACGAATATATTTTAGTTTAAGGTAAAATATGCAAGGGGCTGAAAACATCAAACTTCATTGATCTTTATTGAGCTTGAGTTAATTCAACAAGTAATCTGACCTTTATGAACTTGGAGCATATGTTATACTAGCAGGGTACCCGCGCGTTGCGGCAACGGGTATCATGCAATTAAAATTTTCAACGTGAAATATTTTTCAGTTCTATATTTTACGATATACTCGTAATAGTTTTACGGATGACGACAATTTCAGTTTTGAATAATTTTTAATTGTAGTTTATACACGTGACGTTGTGGAAATACATGTTACATTATGGAGGTATGAGGATAAAGTAGTTGACAATGGCCCGTAGTCGCAAGTTATTTAAAAAAAAAAAAAAGAAAAAAAAAAAAGCCACTTACATCGTGTTGAGAAAATTTAATTCTTTAAAAATACACATTATAAGTTTTTTTTTTTTTTTTTTTTTTTTTTTTTTTTTTGCACTTATTTTAATTATTAACAATATTTATTATATTTATCCCACATATGTAGAATGATACGAGTAAAAGAGTATTATAAAGATAAAGAAAATCTCAACGTTCAAAAAATCATGTGATTAACTTTAAAGAGTATAGTTATTATTATACTGTATACTAGTAATTAGCACTTAGCGCCTTTGCATTTAACGTTTTAAATCAATAGTTCCTAGCTACATATTTTATAACCGTTGAATTGCAGGTACAATCGGATTGTACCTAATACAACAATAAAAGATAAAATCACAACTTACAACATTGTAATCAAAACTTTGAAAATCTACGTCAGGTCAGGTCACACATCCATTCGCACAACCAAATAACTACGAGTCAGTTTTCGACTTCGACAAAAACTGGATATATTCAGTTTAGATGAAATATGCAAGGGGCTGAAAACATCCAACTTCATTGATCCTTTTTCTGCTGTTTGCTCTGGTTAAAAAGACATATTTGTGATTTCCTGTTGAAAGAGTATCATGCTCTATGCTGATGTTGTGTTGACACTTGTCTGTTTTCCTGTGTTGAAAGGCTATATGCTCTATGCTGAACTTATGACATTTTTATTTTATTTTATTTGAACTATTACTATATGTTGCTTTAACTTGCTTATCAATTTGTTAGCAACTGATTGAGTAAGGGATAGGTATTTTTTTGAAACCATATGGTTGTTGTAGGTAGTTATGTAGAATTTAGGTTAATTAGCAGAAAGTATTTTTGTTAAAATACCTTCCAAACTTTCAGGGACTGTGTCTGTAATAACAGAAACTTGTCTAACTCTAACCTTTAAGTTTGTTCTCTGTTTGTTATGTTTACATTGTGCAGGGTCTAAAGCTGGACTCTCCCAAAGTTGAAGTCTATATAAGCGTATCATTGGATTAGAGTTAGAGCAACCTACAAGTTAATCGACGCCTAACTCTTATAAGAGTTGGCTAGTGTTCTTGTCTGGTTCTTGTATGACTGATCATATCAGTCTGCTATATTGTTGTTATCATCCTGATTGTTCAGGTTTGCCTTGTCTTGTTCTTAATCTGATTGACTCCAGTTGGAGATCAATCTTTGTTTCATTTATCTTGTATTGTAACGGGAACTCAATATTGAATCAAGGGGAGGTTGGTTGGATTCATACCAAAGTGTTGTTACCATTTTTACATGGTATCAGAGCTTTGGCTCTGTCGAATTGGTGACTTCAAGTTCTAGGGTTTCAACCAATTTTTGGGGGTTCCTGAAATTGGTGCCTATTCTGGTTGTATTATTGTTAATTCAACGTTATCATTGGGTTAATTGCTGGTGGATTTAAAGTTCTGCTGAATTAGGGTTTGGTTCTGGAAACCCTAATTTTTCTGATTTGGGCATTTTTGATTCGAGTGGTTTCAGACGCTAATTGGGACCTGTTTATCTCACAATATCTCTTAACTAAGTGAATTAAAGAGTGTTGTGAGGTCTTTCCGCTGTCTTCCTCCTCAAATCACTATAAGCTATCTCTCTCTCTCTTTAAGATTAACAAGAGTTTAGTTAATTGGGTGCAAACGGGTTCGGTTAACACCTTGACCCTCCATCTTGAATGGTGTGGAAACCTGCTCTGGCCAACCCTAGTCCAATTGGCTGATTCTTTGTTATATCTTGGGTGTGAGTCTTTTATTTTTGTTTAGATTGACGGAGATAGGTTAGCCTAGGTTCTGAAGTTTGATTTGGGATCGGTGGTTTCTTGTTATTGAAGGAGTTTGGTGCTTATTGTTATTTATCTGGTTTTTTTTTTTGTCTGTGCTTATCTGATTATCTGTTTGTTTTTCTGGTCTTTGTGCTTTCATTATGGCTGCTAGTAGTAATGAGGATCTTATTAGCAATCTTGACTTGGGTAATCCTTTACATCTTCATTCTAATGATATCAGTTCTAGCTCTATTGTGTCTGTCAAACTCACTGGAACTGAGAACTATAGGGTCTGGTCTACTGCTATGACATTAGCTATTAATACTAGAAATAAAATGGGTTTTATCAATGGAAAATGTATTAAGTCCACTTATGCCAGTAGTAATAATCTGTCAAATCAGTGGGATAGATGTAATTCCATTCTTCTGTCTTGGATTTTGAACTCTGTGTCTGAAGATTTGTATCTTGGTCAAATATTTTCTGATAATGCTGCTGAGGTGTGGGCTGAACTTAAAGAAACATATGATAAACTTGATGGTTCCATTATTCTGAGTCTTATACAAAAGATTAATAACTTTAAACAAGGGGATCTTACTGTATCTGAGTATTATCATAAGCTTAACTCCTTGTGGAGAGAATTTGACATTATGACCAAATTGCCTAAATGTACTTGAACTGCTAGAGAAGATGTGTTAAAACATAATCAACTCATGAAACTTATGCAATTTCTTACGGGTCTTAATAAAATGTATCAACCTATCAGGAGTAGCATTCTCTCTAGAGAATCTCTCCCAGATGTTAAAGATGCCTTTGTAGTTGTCTCCAGAGAAGAGTCTCACAGAGGCATTGCCTCTTCTTCTTCTGGTTCTGAGTCTAAAAGTCAAATTGCTAGCTTTGTATCTAAAACTAATTGGCCTAATAATGGGAATAAGAGATTTGATAACAAAAAGGGCTATGTTGCTGACAATAAGAAGTTTGTGAATACTGGGAATAATAACAATAGCAATAATAGGGGTCCTAATCCAAACTTGCTTTGTAATCACTGTGGTAAAATTGGTCACACTGCTGACAGATGCTTTGAAATTGTTGGGTATCCCCCTAGTTATAATAAGAATCCTGGTCAGAAACAAACCAATGTCAAACCTTCTTATGCTAATTCTAGTACTTCATCTGTGGAAAATGGCCCTCCTATGACTTTTACTAACTATCAGATGATGAAACTTATGAGTCTCATCAAAGACATGCCCTCTAGCAGTATGCAGGCCAACATGCCATGTATACCCAGTTTTTTGAACAATAATGTCTTCTTTAATGTAAATTTCCACAAGTTTTATAATAACAACACTTCTGTACATAAAGTTAGTATTGGGTGGATTATTGATTCAGGAGCAAACCAACACATGACTGTTAATACTTTAAACATGTTTAGCATTACTGATATTTCTTATCTAAATCTCACTGTAGGACATCCCAATGGTACTCTAGCTAAAATCAAGTATATTGGAAATCTTAAACTGTCTGCTAATGTCATCTTGTATGATGTGTTGGTTGTCCCTGAATACTGTGTTAGTCTTTTATCTGTTCATAAACTTGTCAAGGATAGTAGAATGTTTGTTGGTTTTGATGAATCTAAATGTTATATTCAGGACTTGACTCAAAACAAAATCATGGGAACTGGTAGTGAAAATGGTGGTCTCTATTTGTTTGATTCTCCCTCTCCTCTTACTGTGTTAGGTAATCTATCTATTACTGTTTATGTATCTAAGTCTTTGTGGCATAACAGACTTGGTCATCCTTCTGACCAAGCTGTTGGCCTTCTTCAACCTGATCTTAAGTTCACTAAGGATTCTCATGTGTCTCCTTGTGACATCTGTCACAAGGCTAAACAGACAAGAGAACCCTTTCCCATGAGTGATTATAAGAGCTCTGCCATTGGTGATCTTGTGCACATAGACCTTTGGGGGCCTTACAAGGTCACTAGCAGAGAAGGTTTTAGATACTTCTTGACTATTGTGGATGACTATACTAGGGCTGTTTGGACCTATCTGGTTAAAACTAAAGATGAAGTTTATAACCTGTTTGTTAGTTATGTTAATCTGATTCACAATCAATTTAAATGTAGTATTAAAACTGTGAGATCTGATAATGGTACTGAATTTATAAATAACAAAATGAGTAACTTGTTTCACAGCCTGGGAATAATTCATCAAACATCCTGTGCTTACACTCCTCAGCAAAATGGGATTGCTGAGAGAAAGCACAGACATCTGCTCAATGTTGCTAGAAGTTTGTTGTTTCAAAGTGGTATTCCTTTAAGTATGTGGCCTGAATGCATCATAACTGCTGCCTATCTGATTAACAGGTTGCCGTCTTCTGTTCTGAGTGGGAAATCTCCTTTTGAAATTGTGTATCGTCAGAAACCAAAACTTTCTCATCTGAGAAGTTTTGGTTGTCTATGTTTCTCTTCTGTTCTTAACAATTCTGATAAGTTTTCTGTTAAATCTGAAAAATGTGTTTTAATTGGTTTCTCTGCTACAAAAAAGGCTTACAAAGTTTATAGTATTGACTCTAAAATGGCTTTTTATTCTAGAGATGTTCAATTTTATGAAACTATTTTTCCTTTTAAAATGAAGTCTAAAATGCAAACTGATCAGAATTCTGACTCTACTCTGAATGATCTAAATTTCTTTAATGAGAAACATCCTGATCATCATCCCAATGATGAACGGAGAGGTAACTATACAACACCCAATGATGATGGTGGTGCCTCTTCATGCCCTAGAAGTATACATACTTCTATTGATGGTGAGACTACTGGCACTGCAACATCTATGGGTGACAACACTCTATCTGAGGGAAATATCCCTTCCATTCCTGAAACTACTCAAGTCAATCCTACTCAGAACCTAAGTCCTGAGCAGCCTGCTCTCAGGAGATCCAGTAGAAATACTAAGGCTCCTGCTAGGTTTAATGACTATGTTGTTAATAGTAGTGTTAAATATGGCCTAGACAAATATGTGTGTTATTCCAATCTGAGTCCTGTTAATTATTGTTTCTCCACTACTTTAAACAAATCTATTGAACCCTCTTCTTATGATGAGGCTGCTAAAGACAATAACTGGATTTAGGCTATGAATAATGAGATCACTGCTTTAAAAAGGAATAATACTTGGACTGAATGTGATCTTCCTAAAGGAAGAAAACCTGTTGGTAGCAAATGGTTATGGAAAATTAAATATAAATCTACAGGAGAAATTGATAAGTATAAAGCCAGGCTTGTAGCCAAGGGCTTCAGCCAGAGGGAAGGATTTGATTATATGGAAATCTTCAGTCCTGTTGTTAAAATGTCTACTGTTAGATGTATGATTAATGTTGCTATTTGTAATAATTGGAGTCTTTTTCAATTAGATGTCAATAATGCTTTTCTGTATGGTTATTTAACTGAGGATGTGTACATGACTCTACCCCCTGGCTTTGATAATCATAAGTCTAAAGTTGTGAAGCTTAATAAGTCTCTTTATGGTCTTAAACAGGCTCCTAGACAATGGAATGCTAAATTAACTTTAACTCTTAATGAACATGGTTTTGTGCAGTCCAAATATGATTATTCTTTGTTCACTAAGAGGTCTGGGAATGTGTTTTTGGCCTTACTTGTGTATGTTGATGACATTGTCATAACTGGCAATGATATTATTGAAATTGTGAAATTCAAAGTGTTTCTGAAATCTAAATTCCAAATCAAAGACTTAGGAAAGTTAAAATACTTCCTTGGAATTGAAGTTTTGGAAAATGATAAGGGTGTTTGCCTTAGTCAAAGAAAGTATTGCTTAGATCTCTTGCATGAATATGGTCTGCTTGCTGCTAAACCTGTTGACACACCTTTACCTGAAAACACCACTCTTAATCACATTGAATCTGTTGATGATAAAGCCTTGAAAAATATTGGGAACTATCAAAAACTGGTTGGTAAGTTAATTTACTTGACTCATACCAGACCAGACATTTCTTATGTTGTTCATTGCTTAAGTCAGTACATGCATGCCCCTCTTGAGTCTCACTTGGATGCTGCACTAAGGGTTTTGAGGTTCTTGAAAGGGTCACCTGGTAATGGTGTGCAAATTAACAAAACTGGAAATCTTAAGCTTAGAGCTTATGCTGACTCTGACTGGGCAAGATGTCCTGTTACCAGGAAATCTGTGTCTGGCTATTGTGTCTTTCTGGGTGACTCTTTGGTTACCTGGAAAAGTAAGAAACAATCTACTTTATCTAGATCCTCTGCTGAGGCTGAATACAGAAGCATGGCTTCTTGTACTTGTGAGATTATTTGGTTATCCAACCTTCTTGGTGATATGGGTGTTAATAGCTCTTTACCTGTGGTGTTGTACTGTGACAACAGTTCAGCACTACAAATTGCTGGAAATCTAATTTTTCATGAAAAAACCAAATACTTTGAGATTGATGTTCATCTTGTTAGAGAAAAGGTGTCTGCTGGTGTTATTAAGACTGAGAAAATTTACACTTCTCAGCAAATTGCTGATATTTTGACAAAAGCTCTTGGCTGTAAAAACCATAAGTTCTTGCGTGATCAGCTGGGTATGTTGGACATGTTTGGTGTGAAAGTTTGAGGGAGGGTGTTAAAATACCTTCCAAACTTTCAGGGACTGTTTCTGTAATAACAGAAACTTATCTAACTCTAACCTTTAAGTTTGTTCTCTGTTTTTTATGTTTACATTGTGCAGGGTCTAAAGCTGGACTCTCCCAAAGTTGAAGTCGATATAAGCGTATCATTAGATTAGAGTTAGAGCAACCTACAAGTTAATCGACGCCTAACTCTTATAAGAGTTGGCTAGTGTTCTTGTCTGGTTCTTGTATGACTGATCATATCAGTCTGCTATATTGTTGTTATCATCCTGATTGTTCAGGTTTGCCTTGTCTTATTCTTAATCTGATTGACTCCAGTTGGAGATCAATCTTTGTTTCATTTATCTTGTATTGTAACTGGAACTCAATATTGAATCAAGGGGAGGTTGGTTGGATTCATACCAAAGTGTTGTTACCATTTTTACAATTTTTCGAGTTTAAAAATGATGAAAGTAAGTTGTTCTATGCTGATTGGGTATTACTGTTGATTTGATCTTTTTCCTCGACGGGACTTGAACCTCTTGACAAACATCGTAAATTCATAATTACAGTTGTCAGTGGGCCAACATTCCGTTAGTCCAGTCGTCCAGTGATTGGACTGCAAAAATTAACATATTTTTCACTAGCTTGTAGCTAAGGTGCATACATCTTATATATGATTCAAACAAATTACGAGCCAGGTGAGTGTATAACATAAACAAAGACTAGAATCGGTTCACGAGTCAAAAAATTTAAGGTACATTAAGGACTACTTTTACGTTTATTGCTACAATAAAATTAATCAAGTTGCACCAGGAGTTATATATCTTCTGATCTAACCGATTGTTTTTGTCTTTTACACTCTCATAAGATCCTTGTCAACTTGAGCAGCTGCTTGTCAATCTCCTGCACATTTAGCCATCAAATGATGCTCACACTCCAATGGCACCCCATAACATACCACCAAGCAGAATAGCTATCCACCCAAGAACTACATACTTCCTTTTTATCCACAAAAACCTCTCAGTATTGCCTAGTTAACTTTAAAGCATAGTTTACTCAATCCCGTATTTCCTTGAAGGCTTGACTATCAACATGACATTAAACAAGACAAATCATAAGTCATAAAATCAGGACATCTACCATTAGATTTTAATCAGGACATCTACCATTAAACAAGACAATCCCGTATTTCCTTGAAGGCTTGACTATCAACATGACATTAAACAAGACAAATCATAAGTCATAAAATCAGGACATCTACCATTAGATTTTAATGACCCATATTCCTAACACCTTTACTGCATCCCGTAAAACAGTAAACCAAACAGAACATTCGCCCATATTAGGGAAAAAAAATTGCTTAACATTTTGATCCCTTTTGGCTTAAGGTTTGACATTAACATGACTCGATACAAGTAAAACCAAGGCTATCAAGTCAGGAGACCACATTTACAGCATATACCAAAATATTGGAGCATATTCTCTCCCTAGTCGAAAAAAATGAAGAAACACACACTTTATCCATCTAAAAACTATAAACACACACTCTTCCTAGTCGAAAAATCACAAATCACATTATGTCGTCCACTTGGCATTTACAGACTTCACACGGGAGGTGGACTGTAAGATTGATGGCATTAGTTAGGATATTAAGTTACAAACTAATTTAACTATAGGATAAGAGAAAAAGTTTAATTCAGAAACATTATGGAAATCAGACCAAATTAATACTCTATTAAAACAGGTTTTATTGATCAGCCCGTGTATTGCACGGGTTTTTAACTAGTATTATAGATAAACAGGATTTCATATTCAATTCTGATGCACACCAACTATTGAATTTGCAGGTAATGGGGCTTCCAATTGTTGTGCCTCATGATGGTGGAGCTTCAGGAATGAGGTATCTAAACCCTACACCTGCACAGGTGGGTTATGTCAGAAGATACACTGCTCGTGAGATTTTGACAGACTTCGACACAGAGAGGAGCCATGTTAGGTGCTGAAAGGAAACTCTCTGACACAAGGCTAAGAAGAAGGGCATTCTCTAAACTGTTCTGGTGCAACAGAAAAACTTATTTTGCTGCTTGCTGGTTAAAAAGACATTTATCTGTTTTCCTGTGTTGAAAGGGTATGCCCTATGCTGAACTTGTCATGAGTTACATTTTTATGATTTTGAACTATTAGTATATGTTGCTTTAGCTTAAGCAACTTATTCAATTTGCAACATTACAAATCAGAGTTTGAAGAATATAAGTTCATGACATATGCATTGTTTTGTTTCATTTGATACACAAGAGTGTTCTAATGACTAGACCATGTCAATACATTTTCGAAACTAGCATATCCTATGAACCATTCAACAAGAGTGTTCTAATGACTAGACCATGTCAACACATTTTTGAAACGCTTGTCAGCCTTTTCTGCATAATATTTGCAGCTACACATCCTGTTTAAAACGCAAATATGTAATTCGAGTAAACATATTATTTTGTAAAACAACCCGAATGCATTTCTAAATCTATATTATTGTTGTAGTACAGTGCAAAGATTCACAATCATGTACATAGATAAATAACAAAACTCCAATAGATTGTTGTTATATGTTGTAACCCGATAGAAATCCGAAGTCGTGTGAGTACACTTTCAGATCAATAAAATGGAGTGGATACCAATTTATGATCGGATAAAATCAAATTTGATTCAAGATTTTGTATGTGAGTATGTTTGCAGAATTTCGTGATCAAAGATTTATGATCAGAATCGTTCTTCAATTCTCGACCTTGAGAATATATATAAAAACGGTTTTTGCCGCCCTATGGACCCCGCTTCTCTCGGGGGGGGGGGGGGGGGTGGCGCTGCCCCCGAACCCCCGCCAAGGGGGCTACGCCCCCTTGGAACCCCCGTTAGTCCCGTTAATATCCAAATAAGCGTCGACTCTTATTTGCATATTAAACGCAATCTATTTTACACTAAAATACCAACAAACCTCCCCCATTTTAGTGTAATCATAAATTAACTAACTAGTTCACAGCAAACAATCAAACTAATGCATAAATGAAATGTCGAGACGATTGAATTTCATATTAGTATATTACACATTTCAAATATTCGAATACCAAGGTTTCCCGGAAGATTGAACCTTGTAATATTCAAATTGAATACATGAAGATAATATACACATTAGTTTTACATACATAATTCTTACATGACATATTCTTTTACTAGCCTATGTCCCTATCCTTCATAAGTATATCAAAGGCAAGTCCCAGCTTCTTGAAGCAGCTAAACTTCATACTCATATAGGTAGTTCTTTTAATCTTGCACCTGCAAATGCAATTTTTCAAAAGAACTATTAAGAAGAACACTTCAACCTACCTTAACTTGCAGAACCGAACACATACCTTTGGGATAATTTTGATGTTGTGTTCCAAACTCTAGATGTTAAGCCTTCCACATTGAAAATTCAGCACCTAACGTCATATTAGGTGGGAATTGAGTATCTTAACATGAGAGCTTTCATATGGACTTTAACCCCAATCCCACAGCTGATCCTTTCACGAGATCTCTACATAACCCTTTGGTTAAATGGTCAGCTAAGTTCCGATGAGTTGCAATCCACTCAACGGATATGACACCATGCATTATGAGCTCACGAACCATGCTGTGTCTCACACCTAAGTGTCTTGACTTGCCATTATACACTTGACTATAAGCATTAGCCAAAGTAGCTTGACTATCACACTTGATAGAAATGGAAGAAATCGGCTTTGGCCACAACGGAATTTCATAAAGCAAATTCCTTAACCATTCAGCCTCATTACCAGCTGCCGCCAAAGCAACAAACTCAGACTCCATAGTTGAGTTTGTTATGCAAGTCTGTTTCTTCGATGCCCAACTAATGGCACCTCCCCCAAGAAGGAACACCCAACCAGATGTATAAGAATGATCTTCCTTATTGGTTATCCAACTTGCATCGCAATAACCTTCAATTACCGAAGGAAACCCAATGTAAGTTAACTTATAATCAACCGTTCCTTTCAAATACTTGAATACTCGACCCAAAGCTCGCCAATGAAATGTACTAGGATTGCTAGTAAACCTACTAAGCTTTCCAACTGCATATGCTATATCCGGCCTAGTACTTATCATGGCATACATTAACGATCCAATCCTTTTCGAGTATTCAAGTTGAGACACCGCTTTACCTTTATTGGGTAATAGCTTAAGATTTGGATCCATGGGAGTACCTATGGGAGAACAGTCCTTGAAATTGAACTTATCCAAGATCTTCTCAATATAATGTGATTGAGAGATTGAAATACCCTTGTTCTCACGGATGATCTTGATTCCTAAGATCACCTCTGCCTCCCCCATATCTTTCATAGCAAACTTAGATGACAAGAATTCCTTTGTTTCATCAACTTGATCTTGGTTGGTACCAAAGATCAACATGTCATCCACATATAAGCATATCATGACTCCATTTCCAGAATAATCAAATTTACTATAAACACATTTGTCGACTTGATTTAATACAAAACCACTCGACAATAAAACCTCATCAAATTTTTGATGCCATTGTTTAGGAGCTTGTTTTAACCCATAAAGAGATTTAACTAATTTACAGACTTTGTTTTCGTGTCCAGGCATAACAAACCCTTCGGGTTGTTTCATGTAAATCTCTTCATCTAATTCACCATTCAAGAATGCAGTTTTCACATCCATTTGGTGAATTACAAGATTGTGTATAGCAGCTAATGCCAATAACAATCTAATGGTGGATATCCTAGCAACCGGAGCATAAGTATCGAAATAATCAATTCCCTCCTTTTGTCTAAAACCTTGGATTACCAACCTTGCCTTGTACTTGTCAATAGTACCATCCACCTTCATCATCCTTTTGAAGATCCATTTACTTCCTAATGGTTTACACCCAGGAGGTAAATCAGCCAACTTCCAAACTTTATTTTGCAAGATAGAATCCATCTCATCTTGGACTGCTTCTTTCCAAAAAGCAACGTCCCTTGAAGCCATTGCTTCACTATATGTCATTGGATCCTTATCAATATTGAAACAATATTGATATTGAAAATTAATTTCATTCCTAGATCCTTCAACTAAGTAAAGTTGAAAATCATCACCAAAAGTTTTGGCTTTTCTAACTCTTGTACCCTTTCTTGGTTCAGCGCTAGTCGATGGAACATCCTCGGTATTAACCGGTGCCTTCGAACTATGATTCATGTCCCTTGGCCTAGGTATAGATGTGAATCTTTCTTCATTAAAGATTGCATCTCGTGACTCTATCACCGAGTTCACCGAAACATACTCATTTGATTCTAATACTTAGAATCTATAATCATATGAGTTTTCAGCATATCCAATAAATATGCAATCTATACCTCTTTCACCTAAAGTTTTCTTTTAGGTTCCGTGAGCCTAACCACAGCCCTACATCCCCAAACCTTGAGAAAAGTCAAGTTTGGTGCTCTCTTGTGCCAAAGTTCATATGGGGTTTTTTTGTTGCTTTTACCGGGAATGCGGTTTAGCAAGTAACAAGTCGTTAACATAGCTTCACCCCGGAATCCTTCACTTAACCCAGAATAAGACAACATTGAATTCACCATTTCTTTCAATGTCCTATTCTTTCTTTCAGCTACACCGTTTTGTTGTGGTGTATATGGAGCTGTTGTTTGGTGTATTATTCCGGTAGATTGAAAATATACCGGATCATAATACTCCCCTCCACGATCGGTACGTAAGATTTTTACCAACTCTTTTTGATGAAGCTCTACCTCTTGTTTATAAATTCGAAATTTATCAAGAGCTTCATCTTTTGCATGCAATAAGTAAATATAGCAATAACGTGATGCATCATCTATGAAAGTTATGACATATTTTTTATTACCTAGAGATGGAGTAGCATGCAAATCACATAAATCACTATGAATAAGATCTAAAAGTTTGGATTCACGATTTGCCTTTTTAAATGGTTTTCTAGTAATCTTAGTTAACATACAAGTCTTACATTTATTATGGTCCAATTCAATCCAAGGAATCATGCTCATTTTTTACATTTCTTTCATTCTTTTATGGTGAACATGTCCTAATCTAGCATGCCATAATTCTAAGTTACTCAATTTAACATTAGATGTTGAATCTACCATACAAATCGAATTAGAGCTAAATGGCACATCCAAATTTAACATAATCATGCCATTACACAAATAACCAAATCCAACAAAAGAACCATGTGTTCGACAAGATATACTTATCGGATTCTAACACTTGTTTGTACCCGCAATTATTTAAAATTACACCGGACAACAAGTTTTTCCGAATACCGGGCACATACAATACATTGCATAACGAAATAGTTTTTCCAGAAGTAAAATTTAAATCTACTAGTCCAATGCCATGGATCGGTTCTGTAACGACGTTTCCCATTTTTAAAACACTCCCGTCATCTATAGTTGCAAGTTCCGTGAACCATCTTCGGTCCTTGCAAACATGACTCGTCGCGCCAGAGTCGAACCACCAAGCTATGTCATCATCCTGTACGTAAAATGATTCAGAAATTAACGACACATAATTCAAACCCGAATTATTATCAAAGGTTAAAATTTGACCTGCTTGTTTCGGATCCCCTTTGGATCCACCACTAGTACCAGCATCATTCTTGCCTTTACCAACTCGGAAATCTCTCTTGAAATGTCCTGGTTTTTCACATTTCCAATAGTCACTATTACCGGACTGTTTCGACTTCTTCACAAAACCCTTTTTGTTTCCACTACCTTGAAACTTCCTTTTCTTATTGTTCGTATTGGAACCCTTTTTGAAACTAGGATTAGTTTCTTCAACAACATTGACAGAAGACCCGCCAATATCCTTGTCTTTTTCGTTTCCCCAAACATTTTCCATTCTTCTACAACCTTCCTCAATACTAAACGTACTGCCCAAATTAACAAGATTGTATTCGTCCTTCTTATGTTTCAAACTGTGTTTGAATTCCTTCCAAGAAGGCGGGAGTTTGTCTATGATGGAAGCAGTGGCAATGGATTCATCCATTTTCAGCCCATGTTGTTCAAACCTACCGAGTATTCCCAAACACTCGTTGTATTATTCCATCACAGAACGCCCATCCACCATTTTATAATTCATAAAATCACTTACCAAGAACTTTTTGCTTGAGGAATCTTCAGCCATATACTTGGCTTGAAGCGTATCCCACAATTCTTTTGCGGATTCGACATTTTGGTAAATATCAAATAAAGTGTCGGACATACCATTTAGAATTGTTCCACGGCAAATGAAATCATCATTCCAGAATTTGTTTCTCTTCCTTGTTTGTTCAACAGTCTCATCCTCCAATTCTTCCGGTGCCGGGGTAGTGAGAACATACACAACCTTCAAAGTTGTCAACAAAAACTGCATCTTTTTCTGCCAACGCCTAAAGTCTTGTCCTTCAAATTTCGCCAACTTCACGAACTTGGATGTCATATCACGAATCGATTCACCAGCCATCGTCACTGATTTTATTGATCTTTGTTGTTATATGTTGTAACCCGATAGAAATCCGAAGTCGTGTGAGTACACTTTCAGATCAATAAAATGGAGTGGATACCAATTTATGATCGGATAAAATCGAATTTGATTCAAGATTTTGTATGTGAGTATGTTTGCAGAATTTCGTGATCAAAGATTTATGATCAAAATCGTTCTTCAATTCCCGACCTTGAGAATATATACAAAAACGGTTTTTAGGGCCTATAACTGTTTTACAGTTATCTTTATTATTTGGATAAATACATTAAATTTGTAACATATTAAATATGTAACAAATTTGGAAAATACAAATTCTAGTGAATTTTTAACATAGCAATGCTCGACCCCAGCCAGGGGCTGCCGCCCCATGGACCCCGCTACTCTTGGGGGCCCCGCCAAGGGGGCTACGCTCCCTTGGAACCCCCGTTAGTCCCGTTAATATCCAAATAAGCGTCGACTCTTACTTGCATATTAAACGCACTCTATTTTACACTAAAATACCAACATAGATAACATTAGTTTTTACCCAATATCAGTAAAGTCCAACATAACTACACCTCAACATAATAATCGGTGCTCACTTCCCTCTTGACAAACGAAGGCAAGGCAAAGGCAGTTCTGTGCATCTGTTTGATTCAAGAAAACAACAAAGAAGGAAATATATCAATGTATCAGTTTGTTAACTATTAATGATAAATTGCTAAAAAAAAAAGAGAGCGGATTGAGTTAAAAAAAGGGCATATTACCTGAGAGTTGTAGAATTTTAATTCTCTCCTATGCTCAAGTGCTCCCTCAACCTTTTCGATTTGGTTTATAGGAATCTTGAAGTCTACAGGTGGTCCATCCGTTGAGTACAATATGAAACCAATAGCACCACTAAACACACACTCTCCCTAGTCGAAAAATCACAAATCACATTCTGTCGTCCACTTGGCATTTACAGACTTCACACGGGAGGTGGACTGTAAGATTGATGGCATAGTTAGGATATTAAGTTACAAACTAATTTAACTATAGGATAAGAGAAAAAGTATAATTCGGAAACATTATGGAAATTAGACCAAATTAATACTCTATCAAAGTAATAATTCTTTTGTAGATGGATAGTGTCTCTGAAACTTAGCAAGCTTGCTATTCAACGCATTAAATACGTATACGAGTGATGTGATATACTGATATTATCTATCTGAAACAGATTGAATGACTGATAACTGATTGAACAAGATGAGAGTTTGACTTATTTTGGTTGCAAATTTGACTTGGCTATAAAAGGAAATTAGCAGAGATGAGGAGATGGGTTGGTCACTGGTGTACAAAGTCTTGCATTCTATACGTAATAATAGCCGATAAATTGAAGGGAAATTTGACATGATTAAAGCAGTAAAGCACAAATGTATGCAATGACATGACCTTGATGGACTTCATTATAACATAAATGGACCTGCATGAGGTGGTTGGGTGGGGTGTCCTGGTTTATGGACTTCATTATAACATAAATAATCCACTTCATATCTTGTTATGTCTGAACTTTTTGTCATTAGCTTTTCTTATAATTTCCATCTTCTTTTCCTGATAGTATACTTGATTTGATTAAACCTGATCAATCCAACATCCCAAGATTCAAGCTTTAGCAACTGAAACACTTCTAAGATTCAGTTATCAAAGAGACCTCAACGACATCAAGATTCAGTTTTTATCAACAAGACCACCTTGCAAAAGTTAAGTTATTTCTAAAAATAATTACCAAGTCGAAAAGACAAGGGACTTAAACAACCATATACAACCTAACTCGGTTAGAAAGCGATGTTGCACAGGTTCATATTGAAGCCAATTGTGGTTCATAACATGCTTATTATTCACCATAGTGTGTTTGTGAATAAAACAGTGTAATGGAATTTCAAAGATAGTAAACAATGAACTTTATTTATGTGAATGGATTAATTGTTTACAAATACTTACAAACCTATATATACTATGTGAAACGACACAAACAGTTTAACATGAACCATTGTTTCATTTGGACTCTAACTGTCATAAACTAATTAACTTCCATAACTACCATAACTAACTATAACTGTTATTCTATCTGACACATAAACGATTGTTTGGATTGGTGGCCTTTGGCCCAATCCTTTACCCATAATACAAATACTAAACATACATAATTGCTTTGGCATATACAGACATTATCTGGCCTATATCTCCTCCCTAATGTCTTAATGCCAACATCCGTTTGTGTAGCTTCTTCTGTTCTTTAAGTAATGACAGTAAAGTCATTACTGTCTGATGTGCTTTCACTTTCTTCATCATCTGAAGTTTCACTCATGTTGCCTTCCAAGTTAAAACCAAAATGAGTAGTCTTGCCTTTTCTGTTCTCAACTTCTTCATGTGCATTTCCTACTACAACTTCTGTCCCCTCACAGCCTTGTGGACCTTTTTCCTTGGCAAAACCAATGCCACTTCCAACCACTTTATCATCAGGCTCTTTTCCATACCAGGGCTTCTCTGTTGTCTCATAGTAAACCTGCACCATCTCAATGAATTGTTTGTAACATTTCTTTACTGCATCCTCATCTTCCTCTGTCAAACCAAGTAGTTTAGCAACCTTCTTCCATTTATCACCAAAGGTGACACTTAGATAACCTCCCAGGCTATCTACCGTCTTATGCAGACCAAGCAAATCAATTTTACCATTCCTATGACTGGTGGTATTTGCTCTAACACATCTTGATTCAAGTAAACCAGATAAAACCATTTTATCATATCCAAATACCTCTTGCTGAGTACTTCCCAATTCTTGTACACCACACTATCTTTCTTGATCAAATTTAAGAAGGATATAAACCTAGGGAATGAATTTACTTTTATGGCATACAAGGATCCATTCATACTTATGTATTCCTCATCCAATTAATCTTGTACATCATTCCTGTCCCACTTTAGTTCTTCCAAACCTTTTACCAGTGAGCATTCTTCCTTTGGATCTATTGACTCAAAGTATTCATCTAGAAACTTGTTATGTTTTGCAATTACATTTCCTGCTTCATCATCTTCCTTGGTACTTTCCTCTTGTGCTACTTCTGTTCTTGCATTATCACACCTTTGGTCATCAAACATGTAGTGTATACTACATTTATTGTGTCCATACTTCACAATATAACCTTGATCCTCCAATTGATCAATACTTAGAAAATTTAAGGTTGTTTCTGGTGTGTATAGTACACAAGGGATCACCAAATTCCTATCTTTTGTTTCCACAGTTGCTTCTCCAACTCCATAAGAGAAGATAAACTTCTTCTCACTTTCTTCAGTCCCTTCCATTCGAAATCTATTCTTCAATTTCTTGAATAATGACTTAGTTGGACACATGTGTTGTTTGTATGCACTGCTAACGTACCATATATTGTTCCAACTTGCATAATCTGTTCCTTCCACCATGTAATCAGTGATCACATGTACTTTCTCAGGGTACTTTAACTTTTCATCAACTTGTTTGACAATGGGTTTTACCACTTTGCTTTGATCTTTAATCATAATTTTGTTTCTTCTGTTTGGACATTTCCAGAACACATGGCCACGTTTTTTACAGACATAGCAACGTGCCCTCTTCTCCTTTAATGTACTTGTGCTTCCTTTTCCATGATCTTTGAGAGTTACTGGCAGTTTTGAAGCATTGAATGCCTCAATTTCTTTAACTTTGCGCCTCAACATCTCCTTGCTTTCAGGAGACAACTTTCTCTTTTGACTGTTCCATGGTAACAGCCTTTGTGGAGATTCTCTTTGCAAGTACTCTCTAGTGAGTCCCATCTGCCTTTACCTATGAATTGGCTTCCCCCAGGTCTCAGAGCCTTTGCTCTGATACCAATGTTGCACAGGTTCATATTGAAGCCAATTGTGGTTCATAACATGCTTATAATTCACCATAGTGTGTTTGTGAATAAAACAGTGTAATGGAATTTCAAAGATAGTAAACAATGAACTTTATGGATGTGAATGGATTAATTGTTTACAGATACTTACAAACCTATATATACTATGTGAAACGACACAAACAGTTTAACATGAACCATTGTGTCATTTGGACTCTAACTGTCATAAACTAACTTAACTTCCATAACTAGCATAACTAACTATAACTGCTATTCTATCTGACACATAAACGACTGTTTGGATTAGTGGCCTTTGGCCCAATCCTTTACCCATAATACAAATACTAAACATACATAATTGCTTTGGCATATACAGACATTATCTGGCCTATAAGCGCCCCATGCATATAATGATATCAGAACAAGCAGCAGTCGTTTTTTAAAAAATACTTTATATACAATACAAATCTTCAACATTCAGGGATCTACGACGGACTAGAAAGATTATTTTTATTACATTTAATAAAATATGATAAAAGGTTCGACGGGTATATGGAGCCTCCTAACTTATTTAGCAAAACCCGCGTTGAATTTGACCCAGGGAAGTTAGATTTTAAAGATACCATTGATATTCACTTCATCAATTATCTGCACTAGCTACTTCACTTCACTTGTATTATTTCTAAATTACTTTCTCAAGATGTCAGATTCGTCTGTTTTGGCAAACCTTCCTCTAATCCTCGGCTGACTGTCCGCCAATGCCTTCCTGCAAGCATACTGAATACCGCAAACTATTAGATACTTTTCAACCATTTGATCTGTTTTCTTTTCACCTGACTTTTCACAATATTACCTTCAAAACGGAAAAAAAAAAAAAAAAAAAAAAAAAAAAAAAAAAAAAAAAAAAAAAAAACGTATAATATAGAACGAAAGAATAAAAAAAAACATACGAAAATGTTTAAAAACAGACAAAAACCTATAAAAATGGACGAAAACGTAAAAAAAGGGACAAAAACGTATAAAAACAGACGAAAATGTAGAAAACCGGACGAAAACTTAAAAAAAAATGATGAAACCGTAAAAAACCAGACAAAAACATATAAAAACAGACAAAAATGTAGAAAAACGGGCGAAAACGTAAAAAAAATGACGAAAACGTATAAAAACGTACGAAAATGTAAAAAAACGGACGAAAACGAATAAAAATGAGTTTGATAAAAAAAAAAGGTTAAATAGAATTTATTTTGATATAATTACACCACTAGACGCTTAGTCCAGTGGTTAGGGCGTTGGTTTTTGGGCAACAAGACCCGAGTTCGAGCCTATGCTACCCTTTTTAATTCATTTTATACAATGAGGACTAACAGTGCAAAAAATATTAACGGATGGACTAACGGGCAAACAGTAATTAAACACTTAACGGTCAAACTAACGGTGCATCCAAAATAGGGACTAAATGAGTGCGAGGTTTCAAAATAGGTATCTCTGGTGTAATTAAAACGACCTAGAGACTAAACATGAAATCTGAGCAAACCACAGGGACCAAACGTGTAATTTTTTCTAAATTAAATTAAGAATGAAATAGATAGTAAAATAAGACCATAACTTAAGGTTTCTCTATTTACACGCATGCATGGAACTCAGTATTTGCTTGATGAGGTGTCCCCCCAAACATGGCTCCACAAGGAGTCAAGGACCCAGCTGAGGAGCTTGATTGCATTGGGCAGGTTGTTGGTGAAGTCAACGCTCATAATCTAGTGTTTGCAAATCAAATGAACCCTGAGGCGTTCAATGGGGTGTGTACTTCACCTTTGAATCTATTATCAAGATTTTGAGTTCGAAGTTGGTTTTTGTTTCAATTAAAAGTGGCCAATTATTAATATTATTTTACTTTTTGTTGGCGGCCCGTTTACATGTTTTGCTGGTGTATCTTGCTCCTAGCCTACCTCAGGTGAGGTTTGCTGTGCAAGATGGTGAATAGAAGGTTTGTGGAGCTGGTGTATCATATCATAAGCACGTGTACAAAATTATCCTAAGGTTTGCACAATAGCAAGAGATAAACCTTATACTGAAACTACGATAGGAATGATAATTCAGAAAATGAGAAAAGTTACAAGAATAGTGAGACTTTCTTGCGAGAACCATCTTATCTGCGAGAACTGACAGAACCACAAAAAACATACATGCACGCCTTCAATAATTGTATTTTTGCACATATGTTCTAAAAACAATGCATATGTTTTAAAAAAAACATGGTTGTTCTAAAGAATTTGATAAGAAATTGGAAATACAAAATTTTTCTTTGAAGGTATGCATGTATGTTCTTATAAGGCGTGCAATGACAATATTGCGGCCGTGTGTAAGGTTTTTGTGAAAAAAGAGGATGAGTTCATGATGATATTGAAGAACATAGGTGGATACTTACGATTATTGATGATTTGCATGTATTTTTATTTTATTTTAAAAGGCGTGCATGTATGTTTTTGGTGGTTCTTTCAGTTCTCGCAGATAAGATGATTCTCGCAAAAAAGACTCCCTACAAAAATAAATATAATTCAAAGTTCGTTGAAAATGAAAAAATTACACAAAAGCAAGGATATTATTTGATGCATTCAAGTTATATGATCGTCTTACCTCCACAAGGAAGTGGATATCTCTTAGTTCGTACTATTGAATTTAACGTGTTTAAATCAATAGTTCCTAGCTACATATTTTATAACCGTTGAATTGCAGGTACAATCGGATCGTACCTAATACAACAATAAAAAATAATCACAACTTACAACATATCAATCAAAACTTTGAAAATCTACGCCAGGTCGGGTCACACATCCATTCGCACAACCAAATAACTACAAGTCTACAAGTCAGTTTACGACAAAAAACGAATATATTTTGTTTAGGTAAAATATGCAAGGGGCTGAAAACATCAAACTTCATTGATCTTTATTGAGCTTGAGTTAATTCAACAAGTAATCTGACCTTTATGAACTTGGAGCATAAGTAATCTGACCTTTATGAACTTGGAGCATATGTTATACTAGCAAGGTACCCGCGTGTTGCGGCGACGGATATCATACAATTAAAATTTTCAACGAGAAATATTTTTCAGTTATATAATTTACGATATAATAGTTTTACGGATGACGACAATTTCAGTTTTGAATAATTTTTAGCAATAAGAAATTAACTCATATAAAAATTGTAGATTATACACGTGACGTTGTGGAAATACATGGTACATTATGGAGGTATGAGGATAAAGTAGCTGACAATGGCCCGTAGTCGCAAGTTATTTATAAAAAAAAAAAAAAAAAAAAAAAAAAAAAACGAATTTTAAAAATCACTTGCATCATTTTGAGAAAATTAATTCTTTAAAAAATACACATTATAAGCCTTTTTTTTTTTTTTTTTTTTCTTTTTTTTGGCACTTATTTTTTGTGGTTAATTATTAACAATATTTATCCCACATATGTAGAATGATACAAGTAAAAGAGTATACTTATTATTATATACTAGTAATTAGCACTTGGCACCTTTGCATTTAACGTGTTTAAATCAATAGTTCCTAGCTACATATTTTATAACCTTTGAATTGCAGGTACAATCGGATCGTACCTAATACAACAATAAAAGATAAAATCACAACTTACAACATTGCAATCAAAACTTTGAAAATCTACGTCAGGTCAGGTCACACATCCATTCGCACAACCAAATATCTACGAGTCAGTTTTCGACTTCGACAAAAACTGGATATATTTAGTTTAGATGAAACATGCAATGGGCTGAAAACATCCAACTTCATTGATCTTTATTGAGCTTGAGTTGATTCGACAAGTAATCTGACCGGCCAGGAACTTTACAGTTTATGAACTTGGAGCACATGTTATATACCAAGTTATTGGACCGAGTTATTGTCGAGCATTTTAGCTAATGAGTATGTTAGAATTTAGACATTCACTATTATCTACAGTGCATTTCTAACGGATAAAGCTCGAAGCAAACTTTACTTTTATTAAAACAACTTCAAGATCATGAATCTAGTTTGTTTAATGAGACTCTTGGATATGAGGTCAACTAGTTGAATTTGGGAGCAAGAGATAAGGAAAATACTAACTATGATCCAGTTGTAGTTGTAGTTCTAGTTCTTTGCTGGCTAATAATAATCAACTAACTAACCGTGACATGTTAACAGATTTGACACGGGTTTCAAAGACATAACAAGATAAAAACAAAACACAAGAAGTACTAAAAACAACTAAACATGTAGATGTAACTATCAGATGGATTTGATTGAGGGAGTGAATAATGGTATCAATTGATAGCTTCGGTTCAAGCAGTGGTATGTGTCTCGTAAATTTGTCTTTTTCTTGTTGTTAATATACTTTAGATTCATTATTTCTGGTAAAGGTTAAAGCAATGACACTTCCCTTCTTCATTTTTGCCTGACACCACCTTTAACTACATACACCTGGAATTTTTACCATCTTTTACTTAACGAAATTAATTATGTCGTGCAACAAATTTGAGTAAAAATGGATTAGCCACGAAAGATTGGTTTTCAACCTTTTGCGTGTGACATTGTGGCAATATGAATGTTTTGAATAAGTTTCGTAATAACTAATAAGTTATGAGTATAAACTCCTCATCAATACGTATCAATTAGCATGTGATAAGAAAAAGATGAAAATATAAAGATCGAGTGTCAAATACAAAATTTGCCTTTCGTTTACAGCATCCATTTAAGAGAATGCAAAAAGAAAATATCTAACGACAGATCCATGCAAATGTTTTCTTATGGCAAGATTTATCTGGTACCTTACACTCTGTTCCCGAGTTTTGAAATAGAAGAAAAGTGTTCCCGAGTTTTGAAATAGAAGAAAAGAAGAGAAGTGACAAAAATGGGCAGAAGAGAAGAGGAGAGAAATGAAATTTAATTTTTTAGTTCGTGTTCCCGAGTTAGAAAGAAAAGAAAAGTAGAAGAAGAAGAAGAAGAAGAAGAAGAAGAAGAAAAATTATGATTTTACAAGTATACCCTTTATTTTATATAAAATTATGTTATATGTTTAGGGCATTTAAGTCATTTATATTAATGAAAAGTTTCCTTATTTACTTTCTCCTCAAATCATCCCACTTTTGGGAAGAAGATTTTGAAGAGAAAATAAACCAAATTTCCTCTCCATCTCTTTTCTCTTATCTTCTGAAAAAACTTGGGAACATGAATTTATTTTGATTTCTTTCCAGTTCTCACTTCTTTTCTTTTCTTTCAAAAATAAAACTCGGGAACGCAGCGTTAGTGACGAAAATTAGAATTTAGTCTGGTTAAAAAAATAACTTTTTAAATTACCATTTAACTAAACTTTGATCGAGCTCTGAGTCACTTATACCTTTCGTTCATTTACTAGATATTCAACACGCTAAAGATATTACATGAATCTAGTCACTATATTTGTATGCAAATTAAACGTGTACGTACATTATGGCAAGTGTGTAGACTGAAGGATCTAATGTGTATGTCTAGGTCTCTTTACTCTCTTTACTACTAGTACATGTTTTTTTGTTGCATGCAGACTCTCTTTACTATGTGTGTACGCATGAACAGGAGGTCAGCAGTGAAAGTTAAAAGGTACGTCTCAATCAGACAGTAAAAGCATATCGTATACGAGTATAATACAATGAATTCGACGATACTTTCTTTAATATTTTACAACCAATGGTGACAAATAGAATCAAGTCATCAAACACTGCACTTATTTTCTCTCTTTTTTTTGCTTTTACAGTTTTACTGCCATTTCTTTTGCTTTTTTGAACACTGTAAAATGGACCTTTCCTAATTGTGTGTGGCAAAGTTAACAAATCCGGTCTAACTTTAACCAGAATGAGCTTCAACCCTATTAAATGTTACATATTATAACATTATTTATACAATCGTATTGGCGTATCTATAGCGAAAAGATCATGCAAGATGCCAGTTAAGGTTATAGAAGACACGAGAAAGCGGCAAACGTAATGGGAACAATATTTTGGGTGTGCTAAAATTCTCCTCAAACATCAATGCGAAGAGCTCAATTACATACACCAAATGGCTTATGACAAGCTAACCTTTTTTGTATCATCCTAAGAAAATTGTTACCAAAGCTCAAAATTTGTTTACTTTTAAGTTTTAGAAACAAATCAAGACAATGCTCATTGACGGTTTCTCTCAAAATCCTTTACCTTTTTGTTCTCAACGCAAGTAACAACAAAAAGGTTACAAATTACAAAAGACTGAGTAGGAGCCCGAAACAACAAAAAGATCATTAGAACTCTCAAAACATACATGAAGCACGAACTCGCTCACTAAATTTCTTTCAAGATATAAGGCTAAACACTATGGTCAGTTGGTCACCAAACCTACCACCTCCATGTTAGCGTCACATCATGATTTAACACACTACCAAACCTACCACCAAACGAGTGTTATGGTCACCACCAAACCAAAAATATAAAAATACTGTACTTTAAACAAACATACCTCAAAATATACTCATACACATTCACAAACTAAACTAATAATAATAATAATAAAAACCTATTTTTCCTTGTATTTCGTTAGGTGGTGCAAACAATCAAATAAGTGCAAAAAATACCTTTGGCGTGCGATGGTTGGTAGTCACAATGGAGTTCGCGCGTGGTGGGTGGCACCACCAGGTGGTCGACCCATAGTGCCCGGTCTAAAGGTTTGAGATTTAATTATTCCAGTTTAGAGATACACAACTACTTCTATTCCTAGGTCAAAGAAGAGATAACTTGTGCACTATTAGAAATATATCTTCATGCTACGACTTGTTTAACTCATTTGACGTAACATGAAAACTTTTACATCGCCACTTTTAAGTAAAAACCAAATGATGACATGCCATAATTAGAGCTTTCACCACCGACTTATTGTTGAAAGTAAGATTACTTTTGCATGATAAATTGTTGTCTAAAGATAGAGGATGACACTCGCGTACAATGGACACGGTTACTTTTAACCAATCACTTGCATTTTTTTTTCCTCACTCGTCACCTGCCAACGCGTACAATCTTTGCCCATACGTGCAGGTATCTATTGCCCACCGATTAACGTATGGGTTAGTGAAATGTAACAAAAGTACAAAAACAATAATATGAAAACTAACTATGAAATATGCATAAAAACAAACAATATTAATTTGCCTAATACCAAGTGTACATAATACTTAAGAGCTAAGGCATGTATGAAACTAGCAAATTAAACATAATTACAACAACATACTGTCATAGTAGTTCATTTTGAGAAATAAGTAAAATATATGAAACAACTTTTGCAAAACACATTATTACAGTCACTCTAGCCTTTTAACATCTTACTTTTATATACTACAGTTCGGTAGCAATTAAACATATATCAACAACGTACTAGGATCCTCAAATGTTCAAAATGAACATGATGGGTCATGTTAAATTTATAGTGAGTGACAAAGAAAAAAGTAAAATATCATTGTGGGACCTTTGCATTATTTTAAATCAAATATTCACTCACAACAAATTAACACGACCTATCATGTTCATTTTGAACATTAGAGGATCCTAGTCCATCAACAACTTCACTAATATTTAGGTAGTACAAAATAAGTGTCCAGTTTGACTTTTCAGAGTCAAACTGGTTCAACTTTGACCTTATTTATTTTTGCGGGTGTTATATAACACCCGATGCAAAATATATAAATAGATTTATTTTTAAGTGTATTTTTCATTGGTGTAATTTTTCATCAAGTATTGTATAACCAAAAAAAAATATTTAATGTCCAGTATTACTCTGAAAAGTCAAACTGGACACTTATTTTGGGACGGAGGTAGTATAAGAAAAAGTAAATTGCAAAAATCGTCCATGTGGTTTGGTCAAATTACCCTGGCAGAGTCTAAAGTGAAAGGGAAGACGAAGAGGGTATTTTAGTAATTTAACTTAAGACTAAATGTGCACTTGTAAGTTTCACCACACGCCACCCACTAATTGGGACGGAGGGAGTATAAATTTTCACCCACGATTCACCCGCGAGTAAAAATTATTAACAAGATTACCCATACATTTACGCGTGAGTACCCACGATTTATGAGTTTTTGCTCGTCACATTGCCATCTCTTAAGAGAAATCAGGTGGTGATGTGAAACACAATTAGGATTATTTCATTTTTATGCGACTTTTATGAACTAATACAACTCTTTGTTGTAGCAACCTTAGCTCCCGTGATTCCAGACTACAGATTGAAATATGTATTTTATTGATAACAAAATACAATGCAAATAACATTATAAATTTATATTATTTGTACCCTATAGAGTAAAAGCATTAAAATATTAATTCAATTTACAATAAAGGGTGAAACTCACAACAAGCAAAAGATTTTGTCATCATTTCATTTTAATCTTCCTGTCATACTTCTGATGTAATCATCACCATTTACTTTACATCAAAACCCCTTCAACTACAATCATTTTCCACTTTACTACCTCCAACTTCCTTTCTAACTTATCACACATCATATAGTACTATCTATCATTACACTAGGCAAAAACCAGGGTACTACTAATCTTAATTCATGAATAATGATAATATATTTTCCCGCCATTTTTCTTCAAATGCTACTTCTTTTCTCTTCATCAACAGAGATCCGAGAGCCATGAGATGGAGCACTTCCAGATCTCGATAAAACATTACACCCTGAAAACAAAAGTTTTAACTATTTTATATTCTGACATAAAATTTGAACGGTACATTAAATAATATAAGAGAAAGTTTTTTATACCAACTACTATGCTTTAAACAACTTTATTTTTTTGGAAGTGTATAAGATTAAACGTGACATTAAACAGTGCAAAAATTGTCCAAGAATATATTAAGAAACGTTAATGAATAAAGAAATTACCTTGAGAAGGTGAATTGTAGGATTTCTTGCAATGCAAAATAGCACTTTGGATACCATCATGTTGTTGCAAAGCTGAGTCATCTCGTCTTAACGCCGTTAAAGAAACAGCTTTAACGGCGTTAGACGAAGATGACCTACTTTTACCCAAATGTTTTCTCACTTCTTTAAACACAGTAATTTTCCCCGACAGTTTCTCATCTTTCCTCGGAGAAAACATAAACTGCGACTGTTCCGAACATCTAACCTTGTCATTACCTCGTTTCGAACCTTTTGGTTTAATGAGATTCAAATACTTGTGCACAACATCTTTAGAAAACCTTTTTGACGTCATATGTTCGTCATGATGATGATCACTTTTCAACTTATGTCTCAAACTATTATCTCGACAAAGTAACGAGCTGATAGTAACTTCTTCAATCTCACATTTCATTTCCTTAACTTTCACCTTGTTTTGTAACCCTAGCAAGCTTCGAAATGGAGACTTTGGAGTAGTCTTGGTAGTACCATTATTACTATTGGAAATATCTAGTGGCAATATTTTCCTCTTGTTCGACTTTAAATCAGTGACCATTGTGGACTCGATATTATTTGGATGAGTAAAAACTAAGTCGAAGAATGAGCCTTCATCATCCGTAATATCGAAGTCACTAGGGTTTATGGGGTCACCAATGCCAGCATTACGCCAAAATTTTAGGAGGCTGAAGACATCCATTGTAGGGAAAGCCAGGGTTGGTTTGATGAGTGGAAATGAGGATATGGGTTATAAATAGTAGTGGTAAATGACTAAAGGGTGAAAAATTATATTGGGTTGGTTTAATGTATTAATGGGGTGTATGTGTAATGTGTTGGTTTGATATAGGGCTGAAAAAGGTATGTAGAGAGGGGGTGGAATAAGCTTTTGGCAGCAAACACAGTGAATAGTGAGAGTAAAGACGAGACGTGTATTTCTTTGTTTGATTCCTTGATGGTGTAGAACAATGGCGTCACATTGCGTTTTCCAATGGTCATTATTAACTTCTTTTCCCCATTTTAAAATTTTAATTTAATGCATAGTAACATTTTACTTTTGAATATTAACAAAATGGTGGAACGTTCTAGCAAGATATGAGTGGAGTTGTGGAGATTGTGGTGCATAAGACGAATACATGTGTTATACATATCATTGGAGTCGTACAATGCATTATCAGGTCATTAAGTTGTTAATATGTGAACAGTAACTTTGTAACCACATCTTAGCAATAGGAGAGTGGATTAAATTAAATCCTTGTGAACAGTTCCAATGGAACCACACAAGAGCCAATAGCAGCGCACATTCGTGGGGTTAATTAAGAAACCACCCAATGAAAAATAAACACGTGTCATTTAATGACATTTTTTTAAAACCCTACAATTTTAATTGTTAGTATATAGTATAATAAGCAAGTTCCCAACGTATATGAAACTCCTCTACATAGACAAAACCACCCCAAGACAGGTGATCAAACATCAAAAGGGATGTTTGTGTATGGTTGAGAAATCAAGTGGAAGTTTTGTCATGTATTAGATTGTAAGAATAACGCAACTTGTTTATATTTGGCATGAGAAATCAAGTGGAATATACATTGAGCTAAACTCGAGCTTATCAGCATTCTTACTCTTTTCGAGTTTATAATCTTAAAGCACGTAAAGGTATCGTGTTGAGTATGAACTTGGTATAAGTTTTTTGAGCCAAACTCAAGCTCGGATGACTCTCTTTAGACTTCATTTCTTGTGTGTCCTTAAAACTCATATGGTAATATTCTTAGTATATATCTAATGTATTGCTTTTTGTCAACAAAACAAAATAAAAATTGAATTCACAACACATATTAACACTTGGGTCATAACATTTGATGTTGACGTGATTCTAAATGAATATATTCGGAAAAGAGAAAAAGGAAGCCTTGAAAGCAAGTGTATATGGTGTAAAACAAAATGGAATTATACAACTTAGTGTTAGGAAAAAAAATAAAAAAATAAAAAATAATAAAAAACCTACAATACTGATTAATCTTCATCTAAACGTTAATTGGGCACTAACTTTCTCGAATTATATAAACCCATCAACCGTGGTCAATGGCGGTAAAACTTACCGAAAACCTGCAAATGTTACCAGAAATACTCAAAACTCACTGTAAACTTGTTTTAGTCACTTATACTCGTTGTTTATATCTGTTACTAAGTTATTTTATTAAGAAAAATAATGTCAAGAATACCCAAAACTCACTATAAATACCCATAACTTGCCGAAAAATGTCAATCCGATTAATCCCGTCTAAACCGATTACAAGCTACAAAAATGTCGATTGACTGACTATCGATTTACAATTATTGTAACCTCGATAAAAATAAAAAAATCCTCAGGGAGGGGAGAGATCTGGTAAAAAGAAAAACAAATATGAAAAAAAATGAGAATGATTTCTAGCCACATATTTAAAAAAGAAAGAGAATTTTTTTTAAAAAATGTATCTACGCTTGTAAGTGCATCTAAAACGTGTAATTGTGGTTTCTTCTCACCCTTCCTATTTCATTTTTTTCTCTTCATTTATTCGTAACTCTCTTCGGTGAATGTTTTAAAATACATTCCATTATTGATTTTACTAGCATGTTATACTAAGTTTGACATATATTAAAGAAACTAAAATGCCAACAAAAATTATAAGAAACTTATGTAAATTTGTAGACTTACTTTGTGTTACTATCCAAAATCATTGGTCATGTATGCTAATCGTTTGTCTTTACCTTCAGGCAATGTTATAAATAACGTTAGGCGTAGCGTGATGACATGGCCAAAGCTCGCGCCTTAGAAGCCATGACGAAGTCATGACATTTTTTAGAGTGTAACTTAAAGTGCCACAAAATATTTATAGATTTATATATTCATATGATATTTCATATATATCGAGTTTACATAAAGTGTTATACATACGGAATAAAGTCAAAAAACTATCCTTGCGTGTAATTTTTCATTTCTTTCAAAAAAAAAAAAAAAACCCAAATACCAAGCTCAAATCGTGATTACTCAGCCCATATACGTGGTCTGCATAACATTGTAACCAAATTCCTTAAAAACGTCTTAAAAAAAGGTGTCACGTGTTGCGCCTTAGCCTTATTGCGCCTTTCCCCACCTCATGTCAATCCACGCTTAGAGTCATGACGCGCCTTTTAAAGCTCTGTTTTATGTATATTATCAGAGAAATATCTTTATCTTTGGATATATTATGAGTCAATATGCGATTGTTTACATATTATCTTTCTCACATCCTGTTTTGATATAGTTTTTTTTTTTTTTGAAAGGTGAATTTCTTTTTAAACTTCGTGTCGCGATTCAACAGCGGAAGGTCTAGCTACGTTGTCTTAACTGGGCCCGCGCTAGAGAGCTCCCTCGAAGTGGAAAGCTTTAACCAAATACCCGATGGGGGGAAAACCCCCTACTAATCCGCCGAAGGCACGACGATTAATAGGAGTAAACCCTGCCCCCTCAGACTTGACCTGAGTATACCCAAGCCAAGCCCTCATAGAGGGACTTCCTAGTATCTCAAAGTTGACACTAGTGGGGTTTGAACTTGGGATATGCCTAATCATTTAGTATCATATGTCCACATTTTTTATGGTATCCTATTAAAGTATATCGATCTTATTGTAAAATTCAAATGTAATGCTATTTGATCTAGCATGTTGTAGATATCATACTGGGATACGATTATATGATACTAGTACATTACAACGTCAGACATTGTACAATTGGTTACAGTAGCAATGGCAGGTGATGCCTCACCATCACCATGCCCAATCACGCGCCACCCTCAATGCGGGAGGTAGCTCTCACGCGCGACACATACAAACCAAGAGAGAAATGGTGAGGAGCCTCAATATTCGTGTACTGAGGCAAAATGGGTATTTTTATTTATTATTTATTTGATTAATGAGTGTGTGTGGGGGGTACGTTTGAATAAATTAAGTATTTTTAATGGTGGTGAGTAAGGATGTCAAAAATGCCGATCCGACCCGACCCAAATCTCACCCGAATAAGCCTATTCGGGTCAGGTTACTCGGGCTAATAATCTTATTCGGTATTCGGGTCAACCCGAATGCTAAATAAGGTTGGGTGTCGTGTTAGATATGTTTTCCTAACTCGGGTTCGGGTGAACCCGATTGACCCAAATAAGGAGTTTTTTTTGTCCTTTTTATAACTTATCGATGAAAATTTATAGAACTAGGCAAAAAAAATTTATCAATTTACTCATATTCGGGTTGACCCGAATCCGAATGGATCCAACTCGAGTGAACCATACCTGAATTGGTCCGAACCCGACTAACCTAAGATCTAAATAGAGTTGGGTTCGGGTATGGTATTTTTAGCCTCATCCCGACTTGACTGGAAGCCGACCAACCCGACTTGACTAACACACCTAGTGGTGAGAAGAGTGACAACTATTATGGCCGAAAGGTGAGAGAAATGGTGATGTGACTGATGTAGCGATAATAGTTATGGTCACCATTGTGTCTAGCTTAAGAGTTTATCATATGGGTGAGTTTATCCACACCCTCGATGAATCGCTTGCTTGTACGGTGTGCATCGCGTGTTGTACGGTTTGACCAAACCCTCCCTGATGTGACAACATAAGGAGGGTTCTTATAACACCTCCCTTAAGAGTTTATCATATTTATATAAGAACATTATACTATAGTAGCACCTTATGTATTAGTAACTTTTCATGTGAAAAGTTTTTGAAATGAAGGCCAAAAATGCTTTTGATTATTTAACTTGGAAATGGGGCAACATTAGACAAAAGAAAAGTTCACGGGTGCAAGCAAATTTCCAAAAAAGAGGAGAAAAGGAAAAGTTATGGGTGTTTGGTAAAACAAAAAAGACCCAAAAAGAACACTATGTGAGACAAAGGTAAAAGAGAAAAAAAAGATAGGTGCTCAAAGGATAGGGTCAGAAGTAAAGTGTATGTCAAAGTGAAGGGGTGTTTAGAGGTGACTTTTACTTTTCTTTACTTTCTTTTTTCTCTCTTTTACCACTACTAAATTTATTTTTCTTTTGGTCCAACCTAAAGACTATAGAGTATTCTACACGCTTAACTGACTCAAGTTAACAAGTATTTTCTCTTCTTAAAATTTCAAAATTTTTGGCCCGTTCAAAAGTAAACAAAAGATATTTGTTTTAGCTATCAAGGTATATCACAAAAGTGTATAACTTGACTTCTGTAACTATATGCTTTTTATACAAAAACTAATGTTATATATATTGGAGAGAATAACATGTTAGATATAAATGTCTTTGCTAATAAAACTCAAGCATTGATTACTTCGATAATTTTTGGACTAGGAGTCATGTTTAGTTACACATTTTGAATTTTTGATAATTCAATTTGATGACATAGATCAAATACGTAACTATTTATGTTGAACCCAAACATATGTACCTCGTCACTAATAAACATAAATACCAAGGTTGCAAAAATCGCGAATCGGTAGTCGGGCGGTCGACCACCTTGTAGCTTGTAATCGGTCTAGGCAGGATTAATCGGTGATTAATCGGATTGGCATTACTGTCAAATTTTAGTTATTTCCGACAAGTTTTGTGTATTTCCGGTGAGTTTTAGGTATTTCCGGCAAGGTATTTTCTAAAAAACAACTTGTAATAGACTTAAACAGTTACTATAAGTTATCAAAATAACTTTACAGTGAGTTTTGGGTACTTCCGGTAAGATTTATAGGTTTCCGGAAAGTTTGACCACCATTGACCGCCGTTGACCACGGTTGAGCTATTTGTTTGACCCAGTTACATAAATCGGCAAGGTCAGTGGCCTTGTAGCACCTAATCGGCCTTGTAGACATTTTTTTGCAACACTGATACATAAATACATAACGACAAAACCATGCACATAACTTTCCAACATGACTAGTGGCACATGATTACATGAACTGTGTCTTCCAACTAACATAAAGGTTAACTGGTTAAAGTTTTGATACCCAAATGCATTGACAAGATCTTTATTGTACAACATTTGTTCATAACAAGCATAAATGGCTTTTGGAAAAGATGAAAATGAAAACATGCTTTGTTTGAAAAGAATTAAAAAGTTAAGGGGTGGAATTTAAAGGCAATTCTAAAGAGAAGGAGCGGGTGGGCACGCCTAGTCTTTGTATTATTTATGAACCCCAAACAAGCTTTTTTCTTTACAGTATTATTATAGTAAAAGGTTTGACTTCTTTTTCTTTAGAAAGAAGATTTGGACTGCTTGGAATATGGAATAATATTTTCTTTGCCATTGTATGAGTCATAGTGTTTGATTGATTGGACCTTGTTCAATGATCTTGTTAGTTGTTAGCCTGCAAAGATTAATATGCTTTCCATATTTGATAAATCTAGGATAGCCCAAACCGGAAAAAAGCTATGTGTAAAATCGAGGGCCCGTAAAATGTTTAGTTTCACATTCTGGTCCCTATAACACTAGACTGCCTGCTGTGGTGATCGCGATTATCATCTACAGCTCCGTGTCACATCAGATTTTTTACTTCATCACCAACTTAGTGTGTAATAAGAAAAAGAAAAATATCACCCAAACATAACCCACCGTATATACAAATATACCTTACATACTCACACACAACTAACTTCAACAACTCGCCGCTCCATCAACCGAGTTCTTCCAAATATCGTTCACATACGTCCTTGGGGGGTCTGTTTTAACACCGACGCATCAGTGGTGGTGGTCGAAGCCCTGTTACACCCAGTCTTATAGTTTAAATTTGAGTCTTTATTAATATCTAAATTATGTTTTTGTTATTAGTGATTCTTAAACTATGTTCAAATGAGGAAATATATTGCACTTACTTTTGCTTTAGAATGGGTAAGGTAAAATTGGAGGTAAGCACAAAGTTTCAATGTAATGTGCAGAGCTTAAGAAGTTAAGATTTTCACAAGAAGTTTTAAGTTCATTCTCGTAGGCGTTAACTCTGGGTCAACTTTTAATCTAATACAATATTTCTTTTTTTTGGGTAAAAGGTTTATACCTTGGTAAATATATTAACCAAAAAACAATGAGGTTCAGGCAGTATGGTAAAGCACCATATTGGCTTACAAAAAAAGCGCACCATTTGTGCTTCTAACCTTTAAGATTCACAAGAAAGACATGCCTTTAATCTAATATTTCGAGCTTGCCAACTATGAACATTGACTATACGCTTTTATTTTGAATTTAAAAAGGTTTAGTGAGGACGGTAAAGAGAAAGCTTTTGTAAACAAGCTTTGGGTTTTAATTTTTAAGATGTGGTAGTGTACAAAATGAATTCAATGGTTGAATATTTCATATTTACTCAAATTATGCCTTAAAAGTATTGTACAAAACGCATTCAGTGGTTGTATTTTGAGTATATATAAAATTAATGATAAAAAAATGAGATATGAAATTCTCCCTCAGTAAAAGTCGAATCTGGTTCAAGAAAACTTAGAGCCAACCCTCAAACCAACTTTTGTGTGAAAATATGTTAAAAGGTTTTACAAAATTTAGTCTCCAAATATCTGTTTTCTTTAATATATATAGTTTGTTGTAACGTGGGAATAAAAGAAAATTGGAAATAAAAAATATTGATGAGAAGTAAACAAGTCATATCCGATGCCACATTCCATCATGACACACTTGAATTTTTTTTAAAGGCTATCATTATTATAAGGGAGGTGTTATAAGAACCCTCCCTACGTATGAGTCCCGTCTATTTTTGATGGAATATATAATCCGACAAAGCAGACAGTACAAGCGGCGTCAGCAGTAAAGTCAACACACCCTCCCTAACCCAACCTTTACTATAAACCTCTATTGCCAGTTTGCCAGAAATTAAATAGTGGATTCCTGCAACAACTGTGTTTGACATTTTTACGATCCGTATTTTAGAATGTTACGATTTTACAATTCTATGAAGAAACACGATCCGGATCCCACGTAAGATCTTAATAAGCTTAAGATCTTATAGGATCCCGATCTTGACCATATGGCTTAAGATCTACTCCGATCCGATCTTATTTTTCTCGAACCGCAAACTAAAAAACTACGAAATTATGGTTTATGTTTTTATATAATTTAAAAAATAACATGTGATTCTTCTTAAACATTTCATATTCATAATTTAGAACAACATTTTCATAAAATATTCTTATAATTTCATGTTTATAATATATAATAATTTGCCGATTTGAATAATATTACAAAGATCATTAAAGAATAGCATTATAGTAAGATCTTAGGATCCCGATCCGATCTTACGATCACGATCTTGCAAAAACGAAAATGATCCTAGGTAGGATCCGATCTTGAAAACTATGGGTGAAATTGTTTCTGCATGGGGCGGGGTGGGGTGGTTTTATGGTAAAACCAAAAACCGAACCATATATTTCGGTTTTTGAAAACTACAAACCATTTGGTTTCGGTTTTTTCGGTTTTTTTACATTGAATCGGTTCGGTTTCGGTTTTTTTTCGGGTTTTTATTACTTGACAACAAGCAAGTTTAAATCTTATATAAAGTTTACGATTCCAAGTTTTCAAACTTAAATATTTTAAATAAATATCAATATTTGCATAATATCCAACAATCAAAAGCTACAAAAAAACGTACGAAGCAACCAAACAAGAATCTGAAATACAAAATACATGTTTTTACGCTTTTCGTCCACAAAAAACATTCAAAAACTGCTATTGTTTGAAAACAAAGATATAATATCTATAAATGTATCAAGTTTGAATGTACGGATAATAAACAACACTATTGTTATTTTCTTATAGATAAAATTGTATACTCAAATCTTTGAAATTAAATATCAAATCTCTTATATAGATAAAATTATATAAAAACATATATAAAGGTGGGGCGGGGCGGTTTTCTCGGTTCGGTTTTTCGTATGAAACCAAAAACCGCCCCAAACATTCGGTTTTTATAAAAATCAAAACCAACACCATCGGTTTGTCAATTGGGGCGGTTTTTTTTGGTTCGGCTTTTTCGGTTTTTTTTTGTTTCGATTCGGTTTATCGGTTTTTGTTTCTCACCCCTATTGAAAACCTTGGTTGAAATTGTTTCTAAATCATTTTGATAAATACTGTATTCAGTGATAATAAAAGTGCGACCAAAACATAATTTACTAAAAACTATGAAAATACAAAGACCATCTTTGCATTTCGTTTCTACAAAATCACCAAGAAAAACTTCACAAATCGGTGCACTAGAATCTAGTTTAAGAATCTTTTGTTTTGTTATTAGTACCCCTCTAAATTGATAACTTGACCTTCCCTAATTTTTTTTTAACTACAAAACGGAAAACACGGAATATAAAATATCAAGTTTGACAGAAAATGCGAAACAGAAACTGATAAAAGACGAAAAATACGAGACAAAAACTGATAAAAACTGTGTTGTATTCTTAATATTGACAAAGGTCACATCGATGAATCATCAATATATAATACGAGTATTAAACAATGCAATTTCTTAACAAAGTCAAAATTATTAGTTAGGTTTGTTGGCCCAAACCTAATAGCGGGTTTGGGTCCATGAGGCTATCTAATAAAAATGTGTGTCATGCCAATAAAATGATATAAAGTATATGATGACCAGAAGGCTTAGTCAATTCTTCGATCTTCTTGAAATTATGAGTTGAAGCATTTGTGCAATTGAATTTAGCAAACTCTTGACTTGGTCTTCCAAACGGCTGGACACACTCTCGCTCAAGTGTTGGGTCTGAATGTCGTGGGGTTGTAAATGTTGTTGCCGAAACCGTTTGGATTTGTAACCTCTTACGTAAGTTACATGTTCTTCTTTATACGTATACTTTGCTCAAATGTGATAATGTTAGTACAATATATAACTATAGAGGTAAGATCTATGCAAAACAAGTATCACTTAAAAAACAAATAAGCCAATCTCAACCATCCATCCATCTTTCATCTAATAGCTAAGATCAAATCAAAAAATAACAAAGGGAGGGCAAAATTGGCATTTTAGCTCATTTAATATAAAAACCCACTTTCCACCTTTTTTTAAAAAATAACATATCTTGCAAACGGTAAATCTTCAAGCTACGAAAAATACACCATCGCGACGAGAAAAAAATTATCTTTCTATAGATATGCATTGTTATATACTTTCGACGAACTTTTTTTTTCAAAATTCCGTCCAGAAAAATCCCACGGGATTCGTAAAAAGACGATTTTTTTTTTTCAAAATTTCCGTCCAAAAAAATCCCACGGGATTCGTAAAAATCCCATGGGATTCGTAAAAAGACGAAAATTTTTTTTTCAAAATTTCCGTTTAGAAAAATCCCACGGGATTCGTAAAAAATCCCATGGGATTCGTAAAAAGACGATTTTTTTTCAAAATTTCCGTCCAGAAAAATCCCATGAGATTCGTAAAAATCCCATGGGATTCGTAAAAAGACGAAATTTTTTTTTTCAAAATTTCCGTCCAGAAAAATCTCACGGGATTCGTAAAAGGACGATAAATCACAAAGGATTCAGTATGAATCCCATGGGATTCTTTGGTGCATCCTATGGGATTTATTGTGAATCCCATGGGATTCTGTATGAAATCACAAGGGATTCATTGTGAATCCCATGGGATTCTGTATAAATCCTATGGGATTCAGTATTTTAATAGTACATCTTGAAAAACCCACGAACACCTCCCACTCACAGAAATGCTATCCCATTCGCACGCCATCCTAAAACTCACACTCACACTAATAATCACTATCTTCCAAATTCACCAAAAAGCAAATACAAGAAGCATGTCAGTAACACTTTAGAAACAAATTTTTAGATTATCACTTTCAAATTTCAATGCCCACATCCAAACACCACATCAATGTCTTTGCTGCTGTAACATATAAATAATGAAAACGATGGAGTGGTGACGTCATCGGTGAGGTCGTCAAGTTCGGAGAAGGAGTGGCTCGTGGAGGTGCGTGTAGTGGGGGAAAGTGAGTCGGTGTCGATAGGAGAGGCGCGTGAGATGAGGAGGTGGCGGAACTCGTCTTCGAGATGCGCCATGGCGATCTGCAGAGTGGAGTTGACTTTTTTGTTGTTGACTGGTGGAACGGTGTCGTTTTGGTTTTGGTTGTTGAGATGATCGATTGCGTTTAGGTACTGATGGATGTCGTGACGGTTATCGGAATCGAAGAGCATACGAGTTGTTCTAGAAGATTCGTCGGAAAAAGAACATGATGATGACGTGTCTCATCGGAGGACGATTTCTTCCGCCGTTGAGTTGTCGTTAATTTCCGGTTGATCCAGTAATATGAAGAAATGAAAAGATGATAGATTTTTATAAAAGAACGTTGAATAAAGTTACAAAGCTACCCTCTGCTATTTTAAAACGGCGGGATCCAGTTAATTCTAACCATCTGATGAAAACTAAATCAATGGCTAGGATTGGATGGTTTGATCTTTAAATAAATCTTGTTCTGCATTGAACTTTTCTCATATAACTATATATGTAAGCCAATTACATGCAACACAAGCGCACAAAAGACATAAAGATTGATATTTATTTGGTTCATGACAAGTTGTCGTTGGACAGGTTCGGGTTCCACCTTTACTTCTCGTTTTCAGTATTCCGACATCTTCATTGAAGGGAGATTCAATTTGAGCGACCGACGACCTTAGGCTTAAACTGTTGGGACTATCCACATGATTTTATGTATCGCATGACATCTTCGCTAATCGCTAGAAGACGCTTCAATTTGAGCGTCCAACGATTTCCGGCTTAAATTGCGGTGACTATTGACAGGATTATATGTATTGTATGTAATTTAATTTTTATGTTTGCCATGCATAGCATACGTATTCTCCATACACATCCAATAGCCCATCTTGTATTACTACATCCGTCCCATAATAATTGTCCACTTTGACTATTTTGAGTTTTTTTTATTAAACTTTGACCATAAATATTTTTATTTGTGTAATATAATACTTGATGAAAAATATATGAATATATTGAATTTTAAATGTATTTTCATTGGTATAATTTTAATCAAGTATTATATAAAACAAATAATAATATTAATGGTTAAAATTGAATAAGAAAGACTAAAAAAAATCAAAGTGGACAATTATTATAGGAAGAATGGAGTATAATTTATGTGGAAAATGGTTGTGAACCTAAAAATGTGAATATTTTAAAACTTCTTGAATTAAAACTGTTAAACCTTTAAAAATTCTTCGCAAATCTTAGCTACTTATAATGCACAAAACCTTTTTTGAACGGTAATTACACTAAAATATTTAAAACTTAAAATTAAAAAAATAATAAAGCATATTGTACAACCAATTCAAACACATCCCTCTATTAAATGCCACTAGCAGGGTACCCGCGCGTTGCGGTGGCGGGTACACTGAAATAAAATTTTCTAGTGAATCATGTATTTTAGTTTGTTATATTCTTTATGACAATAAATTTACGGATATCAAGAATTTCGTTTAGCCCGTGCCCGTTCGGGCTCGAGACCATTTGGCCCGCGTCCGTTCGGGCTCAAGCCTATTTGGCCCGTTGCCCGTTCGGGCATGAATATTTATATAATGTGCTTTATTACTTGTATTAGTGACATTTAATCCAAGAATTGTGTTTAATTTGGTTGTACAATATGTTTGATAATTTGTATTTCATATGTAAGGGGTGTTTTAATAACTGTATTAATTGTATTAATTGTATTTATTGACCAGTTAATTAATTGACTACATTAAATAGCATTAATGTGGTGTTTTATTTTTTTAATATGTGCATTAAAGTGGTGTACACTATGCTTCTTGTCTTGTAAGTCTGAAAATTATGTGCATTAAAGTGGTGTACACTATACTTCTTTTCTTGTAAGTCTTAAAATTTAGAGAGAGAGTGCTTTGTGTATTATATGTAGTATAGATTAAGATACTTCAAACTTAGGCTGGACACAGTCGTTGACCCAAGCGACCTGGGTCACCGGCTGTCACGTCAGCTTTCTCTCTCCGGCGACCAGAAGCGACCGACCTGCCACAGTCGATGACAGACCTTTTTTTTTTTTTTTTTTTTTTTTAATCAAACATTTAAGATAAACTTAAAATTCATTAATAATAACAACATTACAATACTGAATTAAAAACATTACAATACTAACTAAAAAAAAAAAAAAAAAAGAAAAAAAAAACGTAAACTAATCAGCTAAATTGTATTTTTCTTTGATTTCTGCCTTAAGCTGCCTAAGATGATTTTGGTGACTTTCGGGCAATGTTGGGTCGATTTTGGTGTAGTATAAGATAAAATCTTGGTTCTTGGTTGATTTTTCCATGAGTTCGACATGTTTTCGTTGAAGTTCTATTTTCTCTCTTTTCATGGCCAACTCTTGTTGCTTCATCTTCAAATACTCATCTTCAACGACATTTTTCCCCCTCTTTTGAAGGCTTCGATTTTAAAAAGTTCTTGGTTAGCGAAGCTACAAACGATTGTGGTGGATCACGAGAGGAGGACGATGATTTCCTCCTAGCTGCGTCACGACCTTCTGGTCGTGATTCTCTAGTATCGTCTTCAGTTTCAGAATCATCGACTTCTTGAAAATTCAAAGGACCTTGTGTTGACCCCGAAGTTGTTGCAGAGCCCTTTGTTTTCTTCCTACTATTCGTTCGGATAGCTTCCCCCTCCGTCTTCCAAGCATCGTGATGCCTCAAGATTTTCCAACATTCCACCAAGTTGAAATCATGACCGTAAATCATACGGTATTCCCTCAAAGCTTTCTCACTATCATCAACATCATTCTCACCACTACCATGGTTAAGCTTGATATTATCCATGATAGCAGCAAAATTTCCAACCCTACTCCGAATCCGATTCTTCCATTTGCTGTTGATAGAGTCGTAGCTTCGATTTGAACCGGTTTCTTTATTAAAATACGCTATCACCTTCTCCCAAAAGCGGTTCCTGTTAATAGCGTTACCTCGTTGGGAATTTTCTGACACAAAAACCCAAGCTTTACAAAGAGCGACCTCTTCCGCCTTTGTCCATGATGTCTGTTTTTGGGACGGTTCGACATTCTTCCCTTTGTCCTTCGCCTTCGCCTTTGTAGCACGTCGCAAAGCGGTCCTTGGTTTGACGGGTGATGTCTCTTCGACATCGTCATCGTCTTCAACGGGGAAAGAACCGTGGTACGAACTATGGTAAGAATCTTGACCTGAACCTCGCCCCATCGACGCATCTTGAGTCGGATATTGTTGCGTCGCTTGGTTGTCCATAAAATCCTCCAAATCCATCTCAAGATTAACATCCCGAATCGGGGAATAATCTTGATACGGTTGGGGAGATTGCAATAAATCCATGTTAGGCCGATACGACGACCCACTTGGTTCTTGGTAATAATCCGTATTAGGACGTTACGGTGGAACATATGGATGATTCACATAAAATGGGTTTTGATTTGGGTTGGGTTGTGGTAATCGTGATGAGTATTCAAAAGAGGGTGCACGAAATCGAATAACCCGTTGTTGTGGTGGTGTTACGCCGGTTAGTTGGAAGTTGTTTTCCGGCGAGAAGTTCAAATTCGGGGCATTTTGGGGTAGTCGGGATCGTCGGTCTTTTGATGTGGGAGTGTTTTTCTTTGGCATGATGAGAAGTTGTTTGTGGATGATAAGTTGAATATGAATTGTGTGTTTGAGGTGGGTATTTATAAGGTTGAAAAAGTTTTTTTTTTTTTTTTTTTTTTTTTTTTTTTTTAATTGCAACGGTTTGATTTAGTAAATGTGTATTGATTGTGTTTAAACTCGGTCGGTTGGCCGATCGATATTGCATTTCCACATGAAGCGACCGATACTCCACATGGGAAGCGACTGATCATAATATCGGTCGGTTTGGGTTATTAGAAGCGATCGGCTGATTATTTCAGGTGGACTGTGTTCAGCCTTAAAATTAAATAATACAAATTATAAAACATATTGTACAAACCATTCAAACACAAAAACAACAATGTAAGAAATACAAAAACTAAAGCTAAAAGAACATCATGTTTTCTCTATACTATCAGGGTATTCGCGCGTTGCGTCGGCGGGTACCACAAAACCAACAATGTAAGAAATACAAATACTAAAGCTAAAAGAACAACATGTTTTCTCTATACTGTCAGGGTATTCGCGCGTTGCTTCGGCGGCTACCCTGTAATCAATGGCGGATCTAGACAATTTTTTTTAGGAGGGCCAATAGTATAATTTTAATGATGTAAAAGGGCCAAAGAGTTTTTTTTTTTTTTTTTTTTTTTTTTTTTTTTACTAAGATTAAATAAAAAAAATAAATAAATAAATAAATAAATAAATAAATAAAAAAGGGAGGGCCACCACTCCCTTTGGTCTATACTTGGCTCCGCCAGTGTCTGTAATCAAAACTTTTAGCGAACAATATTATTTGATTATATATTTTTCATGATAATAACTTTACGCATGATGAGAATTTTAGAGAATAACTTTATAGCAAAGTATCTCATATAAATATGATAGAGTACCCGTGCATCGCGATGCAATGGCTATACAAAAACGGTAGTTAGCAATATTATGTAGTTGTGAAGATTGACGGTGAAATGTACTTGCTATAGTTAATGTTAGTCTTAAAATATTCCCTCATTCAAAAGTACAAGTTATAAACCTATGTTTACAATTATTTAATGCACTAATATACAACACATTTGTTAATGTTATCATTAAAATACATCCCATTCAAAAATACAGTTAACATACCATAAGGTATAAACCAAATAAGCTATTAATGTGGTCGTCATAACTCAGACACATAAGTTCGATTGAAAAAAATTGTACATGTCAAAGTACGAAAACTTTTAGGTCGTTTATAAAGTATGAAAAATGTATAGCTTTTAAATACGATAATTCATATTTTGTTAAGCAATGTTATAAATAGTCCTACTAATCATCTATTTGCACGAACTAATGAATATTACTCTATTTTTACACGTTATATGTTAAGTAATGTCATATATACTTTTACTAATCATCTATTTTCACTAACGAATGTGCACCACTCTATTTTTCAAGTTATATAATATCGTGACGAATATTACACAAATTTATTGATTAGCAAATATCTTTCACCGTGCATCGTCAGAACTTCATAATACCACTAACTGCCGTTTTCGTTTAGCTATTGCATCGATGCATAAATATTCTACCATATTTATATGAGATAATGTGTGATAAAGTTATTTCCTAAAATTCTAGCTATGCGTAAAGTTATTACCACGAAAAATACATAATCAAACAATATTATTCTTCAAAAGTTTTGATTACATGGTACTCACTGCTGCAACGCGCGAATACCTTGCTAGTAACAATGATACGTCAACCATCAAAGCATTGCCTCCAAAAAAAAACCCTCGTTGTGTTCAAAGGACATATTTGATGTAGTTTGGAAAATCTAAATTGGTACGTTTTTCTGTGGTTAACAAGTGAAACACATTACTACTATATTACATTTACCGTGGAATCGATGAACAGTGCTACAGTAAATGAACAGTGGCGGTGCTACAGTAAATGAACAGTAGCGGCCACATGAACAGTAACATCCGGGCTACAGTACTGGGCCATGAACAGTATTGTAGCTACAGTAACTTTTTTTTTTTTTTAAGAAACTTGAATCAAAAAAATCCCGCCACAACGCGCGGGTGCACCACCTCGTTGTTGAATAAGTGGTGTTCATATAAGTCATAAGATATAGTTGTGTTAAAAGTTTTGTTACAATTTTGTATTTTCTCTGTCTTCAAAGAAAACCCTTAAATTAATTTGTGGGTCATATTCGTTAATAATGATAATAAGTTTTAGTTATTAAAAATCCTAGAAAGGAAATAAAACCAGAAACACAAATCACGTGAAACTTGAAAAAAAGTTGGAAAATCCACATGAGTGTGTGCTTGACAACTTTTGTTTCACAGTGTATCAACAAAGTCATTCACCCCACCATCAAACTTTGGATGCTTTTGAGTTTTTAGCGCCATCCTTGACATCTACATTTAATACTTACTCCCTCCGTCCCAATTTTATTGTCCCATTTTTCTATTTCGGGCATCTCAAAATTATTGTCCCATACCAAAAATGGAAAGTGAATAGGTAGTGAAGTTTGGTAAAGTTTACTATATTACCCTTGGTTGAAATTAATATTACAAACTTTAATGAAGTATTAATTAATTGGTTAAGGGTAAACTTGTCATTTGGCAAAAAAGTAAGAGAGATAAAGTAGTGATAGTGATGTTTTTCTAAAAGAATGTGATTTTTGTTATGGGACAATAATTTTGGGACGGAGGGAGTAATACTTGAGTTAAGTATAAAATAAAAATAACACATTGCAAAATGTTGATCTTTGGTTATGATGACAATCTCTCGTAGTTTGAAGCTTAATACTCAGCTCCTTCGGGTCTCGTAACAAATGTCTACTCTACTTATGCACATGACAAACCATTTTATAAAAATACGAGTACACGTGCACAACAACGAAATTTTATAGCGGCATAAGTTTTCAGCCGTGTATATTATATGATTGAATATTTTCCGAGATTATAATGATTGAATAGTTTCCACAACGGAATTATAATGATTAATTCAATATCTTAACTAATTATAAAGGAAAAATGGTCAACAAGTCAAAAAAGTGAAAAAACTTAAATTAATGTAATCCTTAAACTACCCTTTGAAAGTTACACTTTGTTCTCAAGTATGATTTTAGAGGGAAATGGAAGTAAATGAAATGGAAGTAAAGAAATTGAAGTAAATGAGATGGAAGTTATGAAAATAATTGTGTTCTTAAGTTTGGAGTGAAAGAAAGGTAAAGTAAAGAAATGTTGTCACTTTTTATATTTTTACTATAATATCCTTGTACATATAAAATAAATACAAATTGGTGAGGGGCATTTTTGTCACAAACATTATTTAATAATGGGACCCACTCACTTTACTTCACTTGCAGCCCAATTATGGGCTGAAAGTTTGACAAGAAAAAAACAAAGGACTTTACTTCCTTTTACTTCCCTTTACTTGCATTTACTTCCTAGCCAAATCTTGAGAACATGAATTTTTTTCATTTACTTCCATTTACCTCCTAGGCAAATCTTGAGAACAGAGTGTTAATAAAGGACTGGAAATGTTTATAAAGGAAATATAAAACAAATGTTAATAAAGGACTTGAAACAGCCCATGTTAATAAACAGCCAATGTTCCATGCAAAAGTCAATATGCAGCCAATGTTAATAAAGGAAATCTTGTAATATACAGCCACAATGCCTTATTGCTTGCAAAGGAAAGGAAATAAGGAAACGATTCATAATGTTTAATGCCAATATATACGTACGAAATAGTTGAATTGTTTCAAAATGTTGAATATTTTGAAATAGGTAAGGAAAGTATTGATGTACATAAAAGAGTTTATACGTATGAAAATGTTGAATATTTTGAAATAAGTAAGGAAAGTGAAAAGATTATTCTCTACTACACGTTACTTCTCTACACATTACTATTGAAGGAAAACGAAACTATTGAAGGAAATTCAAGGCTGGACATTAAAACGCAAGGCGGAAAGTATTAAAACGCAAGGTTGGACATTAAAATGCAAGGCGGGAAAATTCAAGATTTATGTGAAGTTGAAAGGGTCTTTTCCACTGCCTATATAAACAACCATAATGTGCCTTCATTTCATAAATCAGTCGCATAAAAAAGAAATGAAGAAATGGAAACGAAAAAATCAAAAGAATGTTGATGATGATCTTGAGGTTAGATGAAATTTTCTTTGTTATGAGTAAATGTTTGCTTAGTTTGCAATACGAAAGTATACACTCACTGAGAGTGATGAAGCCTGTGTTGCTTATTTTGCCATTCGAAAACATTCATCAGTGAGAGTGATGAACCCTTTGGTCCAATATTTTTCAATACGAAAACATATACTGGAATTTAACACTTCCTGTTGGTTATATATATATAATTTTTAAAAGCATGTGGTCCATTACCTTTAAATTTATCTTGTACAGTTTGAGCATCTTTTTTTTGGGATAATTACAAAAATAGCCCAAGCAACCAAGTGATTTTCCTTATCTAACCCGTGATCGAAAAATATTTTTTTTATCAAGGGCAACCTACACTTTTTTGGGCAACTGAAATCAGGAAGTGTATTTTTTGGGCAACTTTTGTATTTTTGGGCAACTTGTGTATTTTTTTGGGCAACAATCGACATTTTTTGGGCAACTGGGGACACGTGTCATCATATGGGGCGAGTTGCCCAGTTGCCCGGGGTACGGGGTAGAAAAAGAAAATTACTTCGATCCATGGTCTATTTTTGTAATTATCCATTTTTTTTAATCTGCACTGACATAACTTCTTTGTTGTTTTTATACAACTTGATCCCCCTCCTAACCGTGCTTCACATTCTATTCCGTTTTTCAACCCTAACTTGATAAACTGGAATTGGGATGACGTTATTGTCATATCAATTGATGACGAAGATGATGAAGAAGAGGAAATTCCAACGCCAACTGTTGAGAGTCGAGTATTGGTGGTTGGTCGGAAAAGAGTTTATATTTTGATTGATGAAAGTGAGAGTGATGAAGAATAAAATTTATATTTTTGTCAAAACATCTTGTTTAACGAGAGCCATAAATTATAAATAAACGGTTAATTCTACATGTCTTGGTTTCCTCCTCATATTGAATGTATTACTTATGCATTGCATTGTGTTCTAGCAGTCTTTTGTTGTTGTTGTTGTTGTTGTAGTCCGTTATTTCTACCTTTTCCCTCTCGATTTGTGCGTGGTGGATGTGAGAATGCTGTATGTCAGAATGGGTGATTTGGGTTATGATCTTTTGCTAGCGGGTCAAACATGTGAGAAATGTTTTTAGAAAATACCTAAGAGAAAAAAGTCAAATGGGTCGATGGTTGTAAAAGTCATTGATATTTATTACCTTATATAAAAAATCTATATATATACTTTGTGTCTCAAACAATCAATATATTTATTACCTTATATAAAAAATCACAAGAAAATATATACATAACGTTTTTTCATCATAATCTACTTCGGGTTGAAAATTAATCATTAGGCCTCCATGATGAATTCGAGTAACACATTCGCGCATGAAGGAAATGTTCAAAAAAATCAAGATGTCAACATGCTTGACCAAAGTGCTACAAATGTTACGGTAAATATGTTACGGTTTAGTGATATATTAATACTAATAATGTGATACATATAAGTCTTAGTGAACTGTTAGTTTCAAGCATGTCATGTGAAAAACACCTCAACGAAAGTATAGAATATGTCATGTGGTGGTTTCTGGTTTATTTAAAATGAGCACGGTTAATTGTCTTTGTGATTTTTTAAAACTATATATCTATATATCTTATATAAAATTGAGCTTCATGTATAAATGTGAGCATATTCATGGCATAAGCTATAAAACACCTTTATGCAAAGTCGCTAAAAGTTGAGTTTCACGTTTTGAATGAGAGTCTTAATGATTGAACTATCTAAAAGTTGAGTTTTGATGCTTTGAATGGGAGTCTTAATGATTGAACTAATGCTATAAAAATTAATTCGTAAAGACTTGAACTTAAATACAATAATTAAATGCTAAGAATTTCTAAAGTCATGAAACGAACTATTAACCACACAAAGCATGTTTAATATCTACCATTTCAACTTTTTCTTTGAGGTATGTTTAATGAATAATGAATAATCAACTAATAAAGAATAATATTTTCATGTGTATACTTAAGAAAAATACTATAAATAGCACATTCAAGTAATGCAAACCACTATATCACATTACATCACAAAATTGGCGTACGGTTTATCTATAGAGGCCTATATTGAGTCACACGGATAATTATATGTTGACTCAATGTTCGTTTGTTTGAAAGCAAACGGGCCACCATTTGTTATCTTCTAATCTTCTAACTATGTCTAAAAGTTTAGTATGATATTTATTTACTCATATAAAAGTCATGCTTCAAGGAATATAGTTAGATGCTTGAGGTAATTTCTAAAGTCATGAAATTATACATGGTACTATTATTATCTCAATTTAATTTAATCCCTAAACATAAGTTTACTTTATTTGATGATATGTTGTTATTATATATATACTAGCAGGGTACCCACGCGATGCGGCGGCGGATACCATGTGACTAAATTTTCTGGCAATGTGATGTTATTCGGCCATACTATTTTTAACAATTAATTTACGAATAACAATAACTTTAGTTAAGATATTAGTATAACTGCAAGTAATTAAAATGTTTTGTGATTGTCAACACGTTGTTGCGATGACAAAGACACAGATATTGATTGCATGACGATGTAGGAGGTCGTGGTGGTCGACATTAACGGGTAGATGTAAATAACTAAAAGCTTGCGTGATCACATACTTATGCATATCATTTTTAACGTAAAACTATAAAAGTTCAAACCAACTAAAAGGTTGCTTGATCACTATCTTATTTATTTATTTCTTTGTTACTCCCTCCGTCCCATTTTATAAGTCCATGTTTGAAAAGTCAAAGTATTTTTCTTCAGAATTTGACAGTAATTATTCAACCATCTGAACATATTCAATTACTTTTAAAATTCTAAAACATCATATATAAATTCAACAATTTAAACATATTCAATTCACCATTGATAACACATTGATATAAATTCAACCATTTGAACATATTCAAAATGACCAACAAAATCCATTCATGATCAAAATGAAGAAAATTATTGCTGAACAATACGCTATGAACATTTAGATCGGGCCCGTGTGCATCGCACGGGTCTGAATTATATTGATATATTTAATTACTTTCCACAAAAAATGTGTTAAAATCAAGATCTACGAAAGCATCTATTGTTTACGAGAGTTATTTAGTACTAAATGATAAATGTTCTGATGGGCAACTACTTAATACATTACATATAACTGATTATATAAAACTTATATTACAAAAATTGACGCAAACTATAGAAACATCTGCACAAACATTACGTACAAAAACGTAGAAATTCAACCAAAATCCCAGTCGGTGCATCGCACGGGTTCGTAAGGCCTCGTATATAGATATAATTGTGTTTTCTTCGGATTAAACAGCAAGTTAGACACTTATTACGTGACGTGAAAAGTAAGAAACTATTCGGTTCATCGATAGAAAGTTAGAAACTAATAACAGATTACTACTATACAACATTAATATGGGACAAAATCACGAAATAGGAGAGATCACAATGACGTTACTTTGGGAAAGATGATGGAATAAACTTTAGTGAGAACTAGGAACGACTTGCATTTGATGTCGTTGTTGACATCTAGTTTATCCCATTGGGTGAATAAAGGTTGCAAGAAAGACCCATACGTAGTGTGACATGTCAAAATGATCGATAAAACTAATAGTTAGAGGATTACATATTATAAACTAGTTTATAGTTTTGAAAAATGTGTTTACGTATTCATAAGTTTGTGCACCAAGCACTTCTAAAGTAAAGTACGTTTACACCCTAGTAAACTAATTAGACAACTCTTTCATGAGTAGTAGTTTAAGGGTTTAGGATTTGGATTTGGATTTTGTTTTAAATTAGGATTATGATTAGGATTTGGACTTGATGTCGGAAAGAGAAAATATTTTATAAATTAAATGGGACATGATATCCTAACACCCCCTGTAGGGGGTGTTTCAATCATTAGGTGCTTTGTCGGCTTGTATTGTCTGTTTTGTCGGGTTGTATATTTGACCAAAAATAGGGGGTCTCACATGTAGGGGGTGTTACCCTAACACATCCCAAATTAAATAAATTATTATTTTATAAAAAAATTGAAATAAGTACTTTAAAAGAATACAAATTTTTTTATGACATAAAAACGAAAAATAAAAGGAAAAAGACAAAATTAAATTGTAAGAATTCAAAAGTCAAATAGATAAAAGAGAAAAACCTGGCCTACTCGAGAGGAATTATGCAAACCCTGAAAGTCGGGTGTGATATGAGACCTAAGAGTAGAGGGTATGTCAACTTGGGAAGTGAGTGAAACTTTCACTTTCGTGCGTTAAACCCACGTTAACCACACCGCCCCCTGTGTTAAAGCCACGTTAAACCCTCCACGTTAAAGCTTTAACGTGCGTTAAGGTGTTGTTTTTTTTGTGAGTTAAGGTTTAACTCCCACACCGTATGGTGTGTTAAGGTTTAACTCAGGTTATTTTAGTTGAGTTATGATAAAAGTGGGGCCCAAAATGTTGAGTTAAGGTTGAGTTATGATAACGGGTGTTTTTTTTGAGTTACAGTTGAAAAGGTTAAAGCTGATGTGACGCTGACGTGGCACTGAGTGGAAGTTTAACTCCGTGTTATGACACCCTCTACTCTAACAATGATACACGTTATATGTTAAGTAATGTCATATATACTTTTACTAATCATCTATTTTCACTAACTAATGTGCAACACTCTATTTTTACAAGTTATATAATATCGTGACGAATATCACACAACATTTATTGATTAGTAAATATCTTTCACCGTGAATCGTCAGAACTTCATAATACCACTAACTGCCGTTTTCGTTTAGCTATTGCATCGATGCATAAATAATCTACCATATTTATATGAGATAGTGTGTGATAAAGTTATTTTCTAAAATTCTAGCTATGCGTAAAGTTATTACCACGAAAAATACATAATCAAACAATATTATTCTTCGAAAGTTTTGATTACATGGTATTCACTGCTGCAACACGCGAATACCTTGCTAGTAACAATGATACATCAACCATCAAAGCATTGCCTCCAAAAAAAAAACCTCGTTGTGTTCAAAGGACATGTTTGAGACTTGTATTTCAAGGACCAACTTTGACTGGTTAAACACGCTCTGTGACTTGAGAGGTGAGAAATAATATTTTTTATTAGGGCTTAAAATAGCCAACTTATAAGTGGGCCTCGCTTATGGGTATGGCATTCAGCTTTTGTGTTGGAAAACACACATAAATGCGTGAATATAAAACGCTAACACACTATCTTTTGAAACTTGACAATTACATGTGATAAAATCAAGATATAGATGAGAAGATGTACGCATACGTTATAATAGGCTCCGGTTAAACACAATATGTAAGACTAACATGCCGTTTTCCTGAATGATAATTATGCTTTGAGATTAAGACGGATGATATCGTCTTCGTATAATTGTACTTGGATTGCATGATTGATATTTGATGTAGTTTGGAAAATCTAAATTGGTACGTTTTTCTGTGGTTAACAAGTGAAACACATTGTTGAATAAGTGGCGTTCATATAAGTCATAAGATATAGTCGTGTTAAAAGTTTTGTTACAATTTTGTATTTTCTCGTCTTCAAAGAAAACCCTTAAATTAATTTGTGGGTCATATTCGTTAATAATGATAATAAGTTTTAGTAATTAGGCCACTCACATCAGTTAACTCAGGTTTAAAATTTAAGGCCTGACACGTCAGCTTTTTCACCCTTTAACTTAACTCAGCTTTAACTCACACATCAATAACTCAGCTTTAACACATTAACTCAACTTTACACATAAAATTTCATATTCAACCCCTAACTTATAAATAACTTCATTTTTTTTTTAAAACAACACATTTATTAAAACATAACATTACATTAACACACTTAAAAAAAACGTTACAACGAAATTAAAGAAATAAATAAAAATAACGACGAAATTAAAAATTACATCATAAAAATAAAGACAATCCTAAATCTACTCTGGAATATAATCCCCGAGCTTGTATTTTGCCACGATGCGAGCCTTTTCTTGGTTGATCCACCACACCACCTCTGGTGGCTCCCCGACGGTCTTCTCCTTCAAAAACTTTATTTCTTCCAGCCTTGTTATCGCCTCCTCCTTTTCTTTTGTAGCCCGATACGCGGCTATTGCCATTTCCCGTTTGTGACGATACTCGACTGTCATATTCTCCACGAATTGCACTGACGACATACTTCCTCCCGTACTCGCTCCCGTGCTAGTTCCTCCCGTGGTCTCGGATCGAGCTTTCTTTGCAGCACGCCTCCCCATTGGCCTTGGTATTTCATTTTGACCAAACAACGCCTCATTTGTTTGGCTTGGTGGTTCATCGCCGGTTAAATCAACTGGCTCTGGCGTGTCCCACTTCACATGACCACGTAAAACCTCCCAAGCCTCCTCGTTGCTAAAAGGAGCGGTTTTGTGCTCGTCCCGGTACATTTCTCGGGCACGTTTCAGGATATCAAGTTCACTTTCGCCACTTCTTTCTTGGCGTTGGGAACGTTTGTAGTACGCGTTGAACTTTGAACAGTCACGGTTCAAAGTTCTCCACTTACTTTGGAGCATATCCTTGTTCCTTGGTTGGTAATTGACTCGGTTAAACTCATTCTGCACTCGTTGCCAAAACGTATCCCGGCTTTGATTTTTCCCCACATGTGGGTCTTCCGACGCTGCAACATAACACTGAGCAAACATTTTTTCCTCTTGTCCGTTCCAACGTTTGCACTTGTTGGCAACGGGTTCTTCATCATCATCCAACGGTTCCGGTTCGGGGTTTTTAGATTTTCTCACCTTTCGTTTTGTACGCCCGAACTTGGTTTTCTTTGCAGGAGACGTTGGAGTGTCGGGAACTTCATTGGTTGCGGTTTGAGATTGTTGTTAATGTTGGGTGAAGTTGAGATTGGAAAAATTTTGGGTGTTTAGGTCGGCTTGTTGTTCCGAATAGAGCATTTGTTGATGTTGTTGGTAAGCCGACAAGCCAAGTGGGCTCGGGATTGAAGATGAGCCGGCGTTCGGGTTAGAAGATGAGCCGACATTGGGGTTATTAAAACCGGTTGCTAAGAGATCCAAGAACGTTTCGTTATCGTCATCGTTTAGGTTGAATCGAGACATTTTTTTTGGGTTGAAGGTTGCAAAGATAGTGTAAATATGTAGTGTATTGAGTTGTGGAAGTGTGAAAAAAAATATGGTGTGAAATGGTTATTTATAGGGGATTGAAAATGGGTTTGAATTTTTTTTTTTTTTTTTTTTAACCCGCTCCTTTCCAACGGCTAGAAAAGTCAGGGGCCAAATTGCAACATTTTCAAAATTCCAACGGTTAGAAAAGGGGGCGGAAGAGTAATTTTTTTTTTTTTTTTTTTTTTTTTTTTTTTTTTTTTTTTTTTTTTGTGGCAAGAAACACCCTTAACGCTGCGTTAGGGTGTTAACGCAGCCCCTAACGCAGTGTTAACGCCCGTTATGTCCATCGAGTAACACCCCTTAACGCGAGTTAAGCTTGCAAAATTTCTTCCTTTAACGTGCTTTTAACGAGATCGATGGGAGTGGTCTTAAAAATCCTAGAAAGGAAATAAAACCAGAAACGTAAATCACGTGAAACTTGAAAAAAAGTTGGAAAATCCACATGAGTGTGTGCTTGACAACTTTTGTTTCAGTGTATCAACAAGACAACAAAGTCATTCACCCACCATCAAACTTTGGATGCTTTTGAGTTTTTAGTGCCATCCCTGACATCTACATTTAATACTAATACTTGAGTTGAGCTTCATATATAAATGTATAAGGCTATATTTGGCGCACGAGTTTATCAGAGCTTATCGTAGCATGTTTTTTATTTTTTAGAAAAATAAGCTACCATTAAAAATAAGTCTCGTTTGGCTGACACGGCTTGAAGGAGCTTGTTAAAAAAATAAGCTACTAAATGAAATGCTAGTTGTACTAGCATGTAAAAAAAAGCTCCAGCCACCTGCTCCAGCAATCAGCTCCAGCAAACCGCTCCAGCGATCCGCTCTAGCTCCTACTTGTGCCAAACATACCCTAAATGTGAGCATATTCATTGCATAAGCTATAAAACACCTTTATGCAAAGTCGCTAAAAGTTGAGTTTCACGTTTTGAATGAGAGTCTTAATGATTGAACTATCTAAAAGTTGAGTTTTGATGCTTTGAATGGGAGTCTTAATGATTGAACTAATGCTATAAAAATTAATTCGTAAAGACTTGAACTTAAATACAATAATAAAATGCTAAAAATTTCTAAAGTCATGAACGAACTATTAACCACACAAAGCATGTTTAATGTCAATCATTTCAACTTTTTCTTTGAGGTATGTTTAATGAATAATGAATAATCAACTAATAAAGAATAATATTTTCATGTGTATACTTAAGAAAAATACTATAAATAGCACATTCAAGTAATGCAAACCACTATATCACATTACATCACAAAATTGGCGTACGGTTTATCTATAGAGGCCTATATTGAGTCACACGGATAATTATATGTTGACTCAATGTTCGTTTGTTTGAAAGCAATGAGGGAGAACAATATATATTCATTTAAATCTGATTGTAGGTTAGTTACGGGCCACCATTTGTTATCTTCTAATCTTCTAACTATGTCTAAAAGTTTAGTATGATATTTATTTACTCATATAAAAGTCATGCTTCAAGGAATATAGTTAGATGCTTGAGGTAATTTCTAAAGTCATAAAATTATATTATTATCTCAATTTAATTTAATCCCTAAACATAAGTTTACTTTATTTTATGATATGTTGTTATTATATATATACTAGCAGGGTACCCACGTGATGCGGCGGCGGATACCATGTGACTAAATTTTCTGGCAATGTGATGTTATTCGGCCATACTATTTTTAACAATTAATTTACGAATAACAATAACTTTAGTTAAGACATTAGTATAATTGCAAGTAATTAAAATGTTATATGATTGTCAACGCGTTGTTGCGATGACAAAGTGTTGGGTCATGAAAAACCCAAGAATGCTTCAAACATGATTTGGACACAAATTAACTAAGTGTTAACTTAAACCGAGAACAATTCAAGTCACTGAGAGAACAGCCTCTCAGTGAGTCATCTTCAGGATGCTTAAGGCGAATTCAAGTAGAAGGATTCACTACTCAGGAAGGCGGCACTCCCTGAGTAGGACTTAAGCCAAAGAAGAAGATGATGGTTTCAGTGAGTGTTGGACAAGAACTCACTGAACCCCAGTCTCCTCAACCAACAAAGTGATTGAAGGACTGAGGAACCAACGCCTGAAGAAAAGGCGGGAACAATAGGGAAAAGATCTGAGAAGATATTAGTGTAAGCCCAACACTCTTCTCTTGTCAGATCCAACCTTCCCTATTGCGGCTAAAAGTCATGGAGTGTCAGCCAACAACTCCCAAAGTCTTCTTGGCCCTTTCCTATTGGTTCTTGGAAATGACAATTACTATTTGTAATTGTCAGACACGCAACCTCAACAACTTGTGTTATATTTAATCACTTATACTTAGATTACTTGTGTATAAATAGAGCAGATGTGAGAGAAGTTAAGGTGTGCTTTGTATAATTAAAGTCTTGAACTTTTACAAAGGAACTTCTCTCCTACAAAGAGTATACAACTCACTGAGATAGCTCAGTGGGTATATTGTTACCACTCAAGCAAAACTTGAGTTTCGATAGGAGACACCCCATACCCTTGTCTATTCAATCTCAAGTGTTTGTTCCGCAAAACACTTGGGTATAGATTCTTGGAATTATTTCTAATAAGAATTTAAACGTTGAAAAATATTGTTGTTTTTATACACGCGTTTTATAACTGTTATAATTAATCCTAAACATTGTATTAGTCATAACACGAAATAGATTAACTTTCTAGTTAACTCTAATCGTGTAAAGGGACCAACAAGTGGTATCAGAGCCTCTGGTTTATAAAATCTTTTAAAATAACCAAGAGTGCTCTAGGTTTTTAAAACCAAGATCCTACTATGGCTGATATCAATGTACCCCAGCTAGTCGACAAAAAGGGTGGCAGCTACTCAGCTGTTGCACCCAGACTTGAAGCTGGGAAATTTAGCAAATGGAAGAAGCGTATGATTTGCTATCTTACTGGTATGGAACCCTACTACATCACCTGTATCAGGGATGGCCCATTTGTCCCAAAGACTGCCACAGGGCTTAACAAGCCTGAGGCCCAATGGACCATTGATGAGAGGAGGGTGGTCAATCAAGACCAACGCCTGAAAAGCATCCTTATATCATGTCTTCCTGACGATATAATGGAATCAGTCATCAACTGTCTTACAGCCAAGCAAACTTGGGATGACTTGGTAAACAGCTTTGAGGGTCCCTCAGATACCAAGGAAAATAGGGTCATGGACCTTAAACTTGAGTATAATACCTTCAGGTCAAAAGACTCTGAAAGTCTCTCACAGACCTACACCAGATACAAAACTTTGATAAATGAATTATCAAATGATGGTGTTGTACTGACCAAACATGAGACAAATGTTGGCTTCGTCAACAGTCTCCCTGAGAAGTGGCTCAACTTCTCACAAGGCCTGAGGAATGCTAACCACATTCAGAACCTTGAGCTCCCTGAAATTTATGGGAAGTTTGTCTATGAAGACAACTTGATCTCAAGGAGATATCCTGACTCAAAAGCTTTTGAGTCCAAAAAGGCCTTAACCTCCACACCCATAACAACTGCTTTCTATTCTAATGGTGTTGTGCAGGATACTCAAGAGGATTCTGAAGAAGAAATTGATGAAAGAACTGATGAGGAATACCTGAATGATCTAAACTTGGAATTCCAAGAAAGGGCACTCCTTGCTAGTTCAAAACGTTTCATCAAAAGGAATCAGTCCAACTTTACAAAATCAAAAGCAAATGAGACCACTGAATGTTTTAAATGTGGTAAAAAGGGTCATTTTGCTAGGGACTGTTATTCTAAAACTATCTCAGAACCCTCTTACAAATTTTCAGGAACTAGCAAGTTTCAACCTAAAATGTTTCAGTCCACCCAACAGTTCCAAAACAAGGGTCAAAAGGATTTTGAAACAAAATATAGGAATATCAAAGCTAAACTTGCACTTCTTGAAACTAACCCCATATTGTCTCAGGCTCCTCAAACATCTAAACCTATTCAAACAAAGAACAAGGTTTTAATAGCTGAAGCATATGATTGGGATGATGAAGAGGTTTCCTCAGATGAGGAAATAAGAGTTAGTGCACTGATGGCACTTTCAGAAGAGGATCAGGTGGCTGTGGGAAAAGGTCATGCTAGAAATGGAGAGTGGGTCAACATCACCATGAAGAAGGTAACAACTTTACTTTCTATGGATAATGATTCTGATTGGCAATCTTACATGAATTATATTTGTGTTGATTTAAAGTTTGTTGAAGAACAAAGGCTTAACTTGCTTTCAAAATATAACAATATTGTGTCAGAATTGAACAAATGTAGAGATGAACTGCTTGTACTTAAGCAAGCCAAACTAGAAACAATAACTCTACAAATTCAGAACACTGAGATTTTGAAACAAAACCAAGTCCTTCAAACTGAACTTAACAAAGAAAAGGCCATTATTCAAAGCTGGACCAAGAAGAACCCTAAGGTTTTTGACACTGTGGGATTAATCCCTCAGAAAACCATTGGTATTGACCCTCTTATGGTTGATCCAACTGTGTGTCAAAATGAAATGAACTTTGTTCCAGCTGGCATATCTTTTGAGCAAGAATTACTTCCCAAGTCAAATGACTGGATTGTCAGGGACAACCCAGTCAGTAAGTTACCAAACTTTGAGACTGGAAAGATCTTGCTTCCTGAAAGTCAGGCTTTGAAAAATATGCTTGGACTCACTGAAAAACTCAGTAAGCTTGAACTCACTGAACCACTCACTGAGTCCTTGAATGAGTCTGAATCAGAATCATACCCTCCACTTCCTCCACTGAATACCCTTCAGGGTGCTACACCTAACTTAGGCCTCCCACCTATGGTCTTCTCACCACACTCTCCAAAGGAGAGATCTGGAAAGGGAACAACCATCCTGAAGAGAGCAAACCTTGATGTCTCAGTAAATACTGATGACTCATCAACTTCAGTCCCTTCTGAAGTAACAACCCAAAGCCCTGACTCAAAATTTGATCAGTTGGCTGAAATGGTCAGGAAGCTAGGAGAGAAGATTACATCTTCTGAGAAATCTTCTCAATCCAAAAAGGAACAAAAACCTACTTCCTCAAAGACCAAATCCAAACCCACAAAACCCCTGAAAAGGTGTGAGCTATGCAACTATACAAATCATCTCACTGATGATTGTTATAGAGTCCTTTATTGCATGATTTGCAAAAAGGAAGATCACAGGACCTCTGATCATAAACAATGCTCAGTCATGTAAAACTTTTCAGGACTCAAGGCTCAGTGCCTGAACTACCCTTCTGATTCTAAGCAGAAACAGAAGCAAAAGGCCAAGCCTTTTCCTCCCTGCCCTTTGTGTGGATTCAATGACCACCACCCTGAGGACTGTCAATATGACAAACATTGTGAATCTAGTGGAAGTTCCACTCAGAAATCCTCAGGAAAAGAGAAGGTCATTCAGTCAAGAAGAGGAATGAAACAATCCTCTCAGACTACTGAGGCTGCCCCTACAACCAAATGCAAAACATGTGGTAGCTCAGTCCACTCAACCTCTGACCATGAATCAATTAATACTTTCATAAAGACCTACAATACCAAACCCTCCATGAAATGGAGTCCTAGAAAGAACTGACCTAGTTTACTATTTGTGCAGAAACATGCTAGGGATCCTATTTGGCATCTAGATAGTGGATGTTCAAGGAGCATGACTGGTGTTAAGGAGTGTCTGCACAAATATGTGGAAGAACCAGGACCCAAAGTGATATTTGCTGATAATTCATCATGTCTCACTGAAGGTTATGGTTCAGTTAACTGCAATGGTATTGTCTTTACTAGGATAGCATATGTAAATGGTCTTAAGTATAATCTGATCAGTGTCAGTCAACTATGTGATGCAAAGTACATAGTTCAGTTTGATGATAAGCAAGGAACCATCTTCAATGCAAATAGAGAAATTGTCCTCATTGCACCAAGAAGACAAGATGTTTATGTATTAGACATGTCAAGTCTAACTCAGGATGGAACATGTCTCTTTGCTAAGGCCACTGATACACTCAACTGGCTTTGGCATAAGAGACTAACCCACCTGAACTTTAAGAACATTAACAATCTTGTAAAACAAAACAAGGTCCTTGGCTTACCATCACTTGTGTTTTCTAAGGATAAACCATGCTCAGCTTGTGAAAAAGGTAAACATCACAGAGCATCCTTTAAAACCAAAACCAACTTTTCCATCAGGAACTGCCTACATCTTCTCCATATGGATCTATTTGGACCTGTCAGTCCAAGGTCTATTAACCATGAGAAGTACACTCTGGTCATAGTGGATGAATACTCAAGATACACCTGGGTATTCTTCCTGATCAAAAAGAGTCAGGCAGCTGAAACAATCATGTCCTTTGTCAGGAACATTAAAAATCAAAATGACATTAAGGTCAAGCAAATTAGAACTGACAATGGGACTGAGTTCAAAAATAATGAACTTGAATGTTTCTGTGATGAGAAAGGTATTTCCCAAAACTTTTCCTCTCCATACACACCTGAACAAAATGGTGTTGCTGAAAGGAAAAAACAGAACACTCATTGAAGCTGCTAGGACAATGCTATGTGGATCAGTCCTCTCCAACCATTTTTGGACTGATGCAGTCAAAACTGCCTGTTATACACAAAACAGATCCATAATTGTCAAGAGACATGGGAAAACCCCATATGAGTTACTCAAAGGAAGAATCCCTGACATCAGCTACTTTCATGTCTTTGGGTGTCCTGTGTTTATTCATAATCACAAGGATCACCTAGGGAAATTTGATGCAAAAGCTGATGATGGATACTTCCTGGGATACTCACTTGTCTCAAAAGCCTTCAAAGTGTTCAACACAAGGAGACAGCAGACTGAGGAAACATTTCATGTTACCTTTGATGAGAGCACTGATGCAATCAGGTTCTCAACTGCCTCAGTAGAAGAGATAGGAATTGATAATTCTTCAAGATATCCTCCTGATGAATATCTGTCTGAAAACAATCCTTCTACTCAGTATCAAGATGATGCTAACCTCTCCTACTACATTATCCCTCACAACCTACCAAACCCAACCATCACTGAGTTTGTTGAAACACATACAAGTACTGATGATATCCTTCAGTCTGAACAAAATACTCAGGACCCAAACAATCTCAGTGATGACTCAACTCACTTAGACACACAAGGAAATAGAAATCTTGTGTCTAATCCTGATCATACCCATCAGGCTTCTACAAGTTCTAACCCACTCCCAAGACCTCAGGATAGTTGGACCAGATCTCATGATATAGAACTTGTCAATATCATTGGTGAGCCTTCTGAAGGCATGCTTACAAGAAGCATGGCTGCTGAACTAAGAGCAGCCTCATCCAATGAATGCCTATTTGTGGACTTCATCTCCACAATTGAACCCAAAAGTGTTAAAGAAGCACTTAAACATCCAAGTTGGGTTCAGGCCATGCATGATGAACTAGAACAATTTGACAGAAACAAGGTAATGACCTTGGTCAAATGTCCTGAGAATGTCTCAGTCATTGGCATGAAATGGGTATTCAAAAACAAAACTGATGAAAATGGCATAGTCATTAAAAATAAAGCCAGACTTGTAGCCAAAGGCTATAATCAACAAGAAGGCATTGACTATGAAGAAACATTTGCACCAGTAGCAAGGATGGAAGCCATCAGGATCTTCCTTGCTTTTGCTACATACATGAACTTCAAAGTGTACCAAATGGATGTTAAAAGTGCATTCTTAAATGGCTCACTAAAAGAAGAAGTTTATGTTGAGCAACCTCCTGGATTTGAAAGCCATGAGTCTCCTGATCATGTCTATAAGCTTAACAAAGCTCTTTATGGACTGAAGCAAGCTCCCAGGGCATGGTATGAGACTCTCTCAGCCTTCTTAATCCAAAACAAATTTGTCAGAGGCAAGATAGACAACACATTGTTTATCTATAAGACAAATAATGATGTCATACTAGTACAAGTGTATGTTGATGACATCATCTTTGGCTCAACAAGTTTCAAACTTTGCAAACAATTTGAAAAACTAATGGCAAAGAAGTTTGAAATGAGCATGATGGGAGAACTGACATACTTTCTTGGTCTTCAGATCAAGCAGACTGATAGAGGAACCACTATCAGTCAAGAGAAGTATGTAAAGAATCTACTGAAGAAGTATGATCTCAGTGACTGTGCCTCAGTCAAAACTCCCATGGCTCCTCCTAACAACCTAGGTCCTGATCTAACTGGTAAACCAGTAAATCAAACTCTCTTTAGAGGAATGATAGGATCACTGATGTATCTACTTGCATCAAGGCCTGATATCCAATTCTCAGTATGTCTATGTGCCAGATATCAATCTGACCCAAGAGAATCTCATGTCACTGCTGTGAAAAGGATATTCAGGTACCTGAAGGGCACTCCTAACCTTGGATTATACTATCCAAAGTGCTCAGGACTTGATCTCAAAGGATACTCAGACTCTGACTATGCTGGATGCAACATGGATAGAAAAAGCACCTCAGGCTCTTGCCAAATTCTTGGTGGGAAATTAGTCTGTTGGAGTGCTAAGAAGCAACAATCAGTTGCCTTATCCTCAGCTGAGGCTGAATAAGTTGCTGCAGCTAGTTGTTGTGCAAATGTACTCTGGATGAAAAGTCAACTCAGTGACTATGGAATTCAGTACAAGATGGTACCCATCTTTTGTGATAACACAAGTGCAATTGCAATCTCTAACAACCCTGTTCTTCATCAAAGAACAAAACACATTGATATCAGATATCACTTCATCAGGGACCATGTCATAAATGGTGACATTGAATTACACTTCATTCCTACTGAATATCAGTTAGCTGATATCTTCACCAAACCTTTGGATGAACCAACTTTCACAAGACTGAAAGCTGAATTAGGAATGTTGGATATAGAGAATCAGTCCACTGACTAATTTTATTTCCAACTAAAGTGTAAATTCTGGAAATCTCAGGTCCCTGACTCAATGTGTTCATCAGTGAATTACTTCACTAAATCCATCACCTCAGGAACTAAACCCAAGTTCCTGAAATCTTGATGTGTCAGAAACTAAACCCAAGTTTCTGAATCCTTGCTTCTCAGGAGTCCTTCCATATTCCTGAATCATCAGTGACTAATCCTAAGTCCCTGAAAAACCTATCACTGAATGAAGAGTCATTCAGGGCCCTGAAAAGGACATTAAATACTGACTTAAATACTCTAAGTATCTAGTTAGTAAATGTCCGAGGTTGGTAACTGAACACATATTTAATTCAAGAATATTTGTTCTTTTTGCCTTTCTGGCTTCCACCTCTGGGCCACCACATTCCCACTTGGCATTAAATGCCTCTCCAATCACATTTCAAATATGTGATGACTCATCTCTGCAAGTTGCACTTTTGCAGAACTGCTCAACTGTTCACCTCGACTGTTGCGCCAAACCAGGAAAGTGGAGTGTTGGCATTAAATGCGGATCCCAAAACTGATTATTCAAAACAATTTCCAAATAATTCTTTTGAATAAATTAAGATTTGCTCAAATGACCAAAACACCCCCATCTCCTCTTTCCTATAAATACCCCAACCAGAAGAATACATACACATGTTTTTTATAGAATTTTAAGCAAAACTCTGCCATTTTTTATTCTCAAAAACAAATTGTGTGTGCATTCTTAAGCTTTAGAACCCCTTTAACCTTAGTCAAACCCAGACTTACCCACAAATGGCTTCTTCTAAAGCTGTGAAATATGCCCCCAACGTGGATTTCACAATGGAGGGTGTTGACCTAACCAAAAATAATGTGGTGGGAAATTTCTCATATCCACAAATCTACCCAGCCTACAAGAACGTTATGAAATATCTTCGTAATTGTTTTCTTGCAAAGGCTTTCACCCACTCTCCCTCAGTCATCTACCATGACTATTTGAGGGAATTCTGGTGTACGGCTGTGGCAACCAGCCCCAAAGACACCAAAGAGTCAATCATCACCTTCACGGTGATGAATGGGAGTAGAACCCTCTCCTTTGACTACTTAGCATTCATCAAAGCCACAGGCCTTGACTTTGCTGAAGCCTTTTCTCCCAACCCTACTGATCAGGACATAAAGAATGAACTGATCTTTCTTGCTCCCCATGACCCCAGACGTCCAACAATGTCTGTGGGAGGCTTACTGGAAAAGGCTCCAGTAGTCAAAACATGGTTCCACCCTATTTGGAGGATACTGATGACATTTGTCATTCAGGTCCTGGGTGGAAATAAATCCTCTACGGAACAGTTGAACTCATCACAACAATTGATGTTGTTCAGTCTCCTTGAGGGTACAAAAATTGACATCGGAGGAATAATCTTCCGAGACCTCGTTGCTAAGCTCTCAGGAAAACATAGGCAAAGGCACATGTCCTATCCTAGATTTGTTTCCTGTGTGCTTCAGGACCTACTCGGTTCTAACTATGTGAGGACTGATGCAGAAGGTACGAAGCCTGAGGTACTGCACAAGTCAAACTTCACTAGTAGCATCAGTGAGGTTACACATATTGCCCTGACTGAATACATGCAATCAGTCATTCAGGGTAATGACGCTATCTCTCCAGTTCCTTCACCGACCAAAAAGGTGAAGAAGACAAAGAAGGGTCAGTCCAGCCAGGTGGTTAGACCCAAGCCACTCGCCACTGAGACTGATCCTCAAAACCAACTCAACCTCAAAAAGAGGTTGAAAAAGGCCGAGACCTCTGAGACACCCATTTCTGAGACCCTCTTGACCTCAAAACAAAGGCCAACAGAAGTCACTGAGCAATCATCCTCAGTGACCTCGGGCACACCCATTCCACATGGTTCAACTGACATACACAAGTCAGAGGGATCAGGAAGCATTCCCCCCTCACATCCCGATGAAGGAACTGTCAAAAAACAATCAGTTCCCAAGGGAGGAAAGGGTTCTAAATCCTCGGTAAGGCAGCACTACCTTACTGAGAAGAGGACCCACAAACATTCACATCCCGTTAACGTTCCTGAGAAATCACCCTCAGGATCTCAGGGAGAAAAGGACCCTAAATCCCCTGAAGGACAGCACAATCCTGATGGGAAGGGGGTCCACAAATATTCACAATCAGCACCTAGTGATACTACTGGAAAGCACCCATCAGTAGTTGAAGGTGCTAAGGGGGACAAAGACTCAGAGGGAAAGAAACAACCCGCTGATATGGAACCCATCAACCCCTCAGGCGGATCCAGTCTTTCAGGAACTGCCCCCAAAAGCCAGGCTGGTGTTACCCCAGTTATTATGGCTAGTCAGGCTGAGAAAACCCACTCAGTTATTATGACAACGGGGTCAGGACCTGAACAAACCGAAGGCAAGTCTTTTTATAAAGAGGAGCCGGTTGATTTTTTGGGTATTGAGTCCATGGGGGACTTTCAGGCTCTTATGGAGTCTGATGAAGAGCTCAGGGAAGAGAGTGAAGAGGAAATTTTTGAGGCAGGTGAGGATATGGAAACTAATGTACAACCTGAACAACCTGAACATTCACATCAGTCATCTCCAAGCCAAAGTGAAGAGTCAGGTTCTCAGTCTTCTGATTCTTCTGATACTGGGGACATCCTCCAAAAGTATGATAACTCTCTTCCCCTCACTGAAAGAACATTGGTCAAATTCCTACTGAAGACCAACAGAGCTCTTTTCACTGGTCTCACTGATGAGATGTTTGATCATCACACTGAAGAAGCTGTTCACTATGCCAACCTGAAGGCAGATGTTGAAAGTTTTCATGATGATGTGATCGAAATCCAATCAGGTACCAACCACTCCCTGACAGCTATTGATCTTCACTTCCAGAAGTTCAATCTTACTCTTGAAGGCATTACCAAAAGCCTTGGAACTATTCAGACAGCTGTCAAGGATGACCCCGTACTCACCAAGACGATCCTTCAGGCTGCTGAGACTTATCAGAAGCAATCAGGTGAAATCAGTGAGCTTCTCAGTTTACTGAAGGATTCTAAGCTTCAGGGTCTTACTTCTTCAATGGACTCAATCAGGACTACCATGGGTCTTCAGGAAAAACATCTTGGTACTTGGGCACAATCTTCAACATCCTTGGCATGGTCTCTTGGGTCAAGGATGTCAGGCATCGAAGCTTCTCAGGCTTCTCTGGCAGATCAGATCTCAAGTCTTCAGAAAGACACCTCGGACATCAAATCAATGATGACTGAGATCTATCAGGCCTTCAAAGGTCCTACTGCTCCAGTGACTCCAACTCTTGCTCTCACCATGGCTCAAGCAACAGTTGAGGGGGAGAAAGACACTGGAGTCTCAAGCCAACAACCTCCTTCTCACACTGAGGGGGAGATTCCTGAAACTTCTTCCTCCCGTCAAGATAAAGGCAAAGGCATCCTCACTGAACCTGAGCCTCAACCAGCACCTATCACGGTTGCAAAGGATCCTGAATCACCACTCAGGATCCCATATGAAATTGATGGAGTTCTTCACCACTTCTCAGCTGATGAACTCAGTGCTTATCTTCAGGAAGAGGAAGCAAGGAAGAAGTTAAAGGAGGAGGAGAAGGCAAGCAAGTCTGCCTTAATCAAGGTTGTTCATGAAGAAGCTGAGAAAATTGGTCTTGAGGCTAAGGATCTCTCAGGAAGAGAAGGTGGTATGACCTTTGTGAAAGCTCAGTCTGAGGAGATGACTACACTCAGGCAGAGAAGGGAGGAAAAGAAAAAACGGGCTGAAGAGATCAGGCAGAATAGGATTAAGAAATATCAGTGGTATATGACTGAAAGGTTGAAGCCAGAACCAATCACTAATGTTCATATTCAAAGAAACACCAATCCTGCCATTGTCACTGTCTACAGAGGTGCTGACAAGAGAAACTTTGATGTTCATAAACCTTTCAGATTCGCTGACTTCGGGATCACTGAATTGGACGAGTTGGGTCCATTAATAGCAAAGAAATCAAACGTTGTGGTCCCTAATCTGATGAAGTCTTTGAGTCTGAGGTATGGAAGATTGGCAGCAGCACCTCAGGAACTTGGCATTCGATCTCTTCTTCCTGAATCTGCACAACCTGCTTCCTCTCAGTCTTCTTCAAGGAAAAGAAAGAAGATAGAAACTGAGCCTGAGATCAAGATCCCTGGTCTTGACTGCAATAGGGCTCTCCCTGAAGGTGTTCCTTTCAGGAACAATATGGTCATTGAACAGCCTGAAAGAGGTTTGTTCTTCATTGATGAGTTTGGCGACAAAGCCTTCCAGAGGTGGAGTGATATAGATTTGTCAGGAATTAAAGCAATGCTTGGCTTTCTAATGATGGCCTCTCCACTCAAGAGTCCTGAGAATGTGAGGTTTTGTCAAGACTTGAAAAGAAAAATCAATGAACATCCTGACCAACATGAGCTGCAGTCAAAGAAGCCCAAGCTTGAAGCACTTGGAATCAAGTTGAACTGATGACCTGCCTGAATACCCACCACTATCCCTTTTGTACTTAGTTTTGTTAGGACTTGTAAATGATATTAATAAGATGATGTTTTTATTATTTCAGTGTCCTTATTTACATTCTAGTACATTCAGTATGAGTAGAAGTCTTTAGCTCACTCATAACTGATCAAAACACTTAGGAATAATTTATATAGTTAGATGTTTGAGGTAATTTCTAAAGTCATATTATTATATTATTATCTCAATTTAATTTAATCCCTAAACATAAGTTTACTTTATTTTATGATATGTTGTTATTATACATATACTAGCAGGGTACCCACGCGATGCGGCGGCGGATACCATGTGACTAAATTTTCTGGTAATGTGATGTTATTCGGCCATACTATTTTTAACAATTAATTTACGAATAACAATAACTTTAGTTAAGACATTAGTATAATTGCAAGTAATTAAAATGTTATATGATTGTCAACGCGTTGTTGCGATGACAAAGACACAAATATTGGTTGCATGACGATGTAGGAGGTCGTGGTGGTCGATATTAACGGTTAGATATAGATAACTAAAAGCTTGCGTGATCACGTACTTATGCATATCATAACATTAACGAGTAGATGCAAATAACTAAAAGCTTCTGGAGGCGATGGTTTTGGCAGTGACCGTGGAGGAAGAAATTCTACTAACGTGTTTAGTACGCACAAAGAACCCAAAATCTTTGACATGGCAGAATTTTTACATTCTTGGATTTTAATCTTCGTGCATGGTCAGTTATGTGGAATTAAACATTAGGCTATTTGTTGTTTTCTTTGTTTCTTACATTGTTATAAATATGTATATTGTTTTCTTACATATTTTAGGTGATTGTTACAAATAATTTTATGTGTTGTCTTAATGAAATTTGTAAACATGTAACCTATACGAGTGCTTTTTATGTTTGAAGTTGGCAAGTGCATACTCATTCAAGAAATATTCACGAGTATGTATATATGTAAGGCAACATTTGAAATGTTAAACAACATTTTAATATTCACGAGTTTGTATATATGTAAGGCGACATTTGAAAGGTTCCCGACACCCTTCGGGGTTTAAGATTAAGCTCCATTTAACTTTCTATTAATCATTTATAGTTCCGTTTGATGTTTTAAACATGGGAGGATACGATGCTTTCGCATTTTATAAGTCCATGTTTGAAACTAACTAAAAGGTTGCTTGATCACTATCTTATTTATTTATTTTTCTGTTACTCCCTCCGTCCCATTTTATAAGTCCATGTTTGAAAAGTCAAAGTATTTTTCTTCAGAGTTTGACAGTAATTATTCAACCATCTGAACATATTCAATTACTTATAAAATTCTAAAACATCATATATAAATTCAACCATTTAAACATATTTAATTCACCATTGATAACACATTGATATAAATTCAACCATCTGAACATATTCAAAATGACCAACAAAATCCATCCATAATCAAAATGACGAAAATTATTGCTGAACAATATGCTATGAACATTTAGATCGGGCCCGTGTGCATCACACGGGTCTGAATTATGTTGATATATTTAATTACTTTTCACCAAAAATGTGTTAAAATCAATATCTACGAAAGTATCTATTGTTTACGTGAGTTATTTAGTAATAAATGATAAATGTTCTGATGGTCAACTACCTAATACATTACATATAATTGATTATATAAAACTTAGGGCCCGTTTGGTATCTCAATATAGGCCATATATTCTGACTTAAAACAAAAAGTGATGTTTGGTGTGACTTTGTAAAGTATTAAATTTGGATTTAGTCAGAATATATGGGCAATAACAAATCCGGACTCTATCCCTTACTTTTCTGACATATTAACTATTTTGTGGGCCTCAGTAATATTCACTCTCTTCATTTATTTTGTGGGCCTCACTAATAAAAGATACACGCGTTGATAGTGGATGCATATGTCCAAAAAATATATAATAAATTATTTTTTTTTCTTTTGTTTTTGTATAATATATAAATTAAATAATATTTATTAAATAATATATTTTTTCACTCCCACTTATTTTAATATTTTTTTCTCATTCTACATCAAATCAAAATTCAAATAATTCTAAACCCATCTACAAACCAAACGGGTCCTCTAAATTCAAATCCTAATCCTAATCCTAAACCCGTCTACAAACCAAACGGGCCCTTATATTATAAAAATTGACGCAACCTTGTTAAAAAGTATATAAACATCTGCACAAACATTACGTACAAAAACGTAGAAATTCAACCAAAATCTCAACCGGTGCATCGCACGGGTTCGTAAGGCTCGTATACAGATATAATTGTGTTTTCTTCGGATTAAACAACAAGTTAGACACTTATTACGTGACGTGAAAAGTAAGAAACTATTCGGTTCATCGATAGAAAATTAGAAACTAATAACAGATTACTACTATACAACATTAATATGGGACAAAATCACGAAATAGGAGAGATCACAATGACGTTACTTTGGGAAAGATGATGGAATAAACTTTAGTGAGAACTAGGAACGACTTGCATTTGATGTCGTTGTTGACATCTAGTTTATCCCATTGGGTGAATAAAGGTTGCAAGAAAGACCCATACGTAGTGTGACATGTCAAAATGATCGATAAAACTAATAGTTAGAGGATTACATATTATAAACTAGTTTATAGTTTTGAAAAATGTGTTTACGTATTCATAAGTTTGTGCACCAAGCACTTCTAAAGTAAAGTACGTTTACACCCTAGTAAACTAATTAGACAACTCTTTCATGAGTAGGAGTTTAAAGGTCCATTTGGTTTGTAGACGGGTTTAGGATTTAGATTTTAATTTTGATTTAAATTAGGATTATGATTAGGATTTGGATTTAATATTGGAAAAAGAAAATATTTTATAAATTAAATAAATTATTATTTTATAAAAAATTTGAAATAAGTACTTTAGAAGAATACAAATTTTTTTTTTATTACATAAAAACAAAAGGTCATACTAACCGGACGGTGTCTAGTGACAGAGACTATATAGTAGGGTACTTTTGTCTTGGGTCCCATCAGTTTTCTTCCCATCTGTCCCATCTGCCTGTCTTTTGTCCCTTGCACACGCCTTTTTTTTTTTTTTTTTTTTTTTTTTTTTTTTTTTTCGCTCGCATCACGTGGGCTTTTTTTTTTTTTTTTTTTTTTTTTTTTTTTTTTTTTTTTTTTTTTGTGTTACCAAAGCATTTAATTCTCATGGGTTAGAAAAAGTAAATATTTACTTTTGCATTTAATTTTTGTTTTGTCGTATGCTAAAAAGATTAGTGGTACCCAAAGCATTTAATTTTTCTTTTGTACATCTCTTTTTTACGGGACGTTAAAAACATATTTTTCTAACAAAATAAAAAAAAAAATCGAAATAAAAAAGAATTATTTTTCTAAAAAAAATTTTTTCCGAAAAAAATTTGTAAAAAAAGTTTTATTGAAAAAAAATTAATTTCGAAATAAAAAAATTTAATTTCGAAATAAAAAAAAATTAATTTCGAAATAAAAAAAATTAATTTCGAAATAAAGTAAGTTGTTTTTAAAAAAAAAATTTAATTTCGAAATAAAAAAAATTTAATTTCGAAATAAAGTAAGTTGTTGTTAAAAAAAAATTTAATTTCGAAATAAAAAAAATTTAATTTCGAAAAAAAAATTTAAAGTAAGTTGTTAAAAAAAAAAAGGTTAATGTGTTATCGTCATTGTTTAATTGAATAATAAAAGTTGCTTTGTTTAATGCGTTAACGTTAACGTGTTATTTTTTAATGTGTTAACGTTAACGTGTTTGTGTTAATGTGTTAACATTGTAGTTGTTTAATGCATTAATGTTAACGTGTATAAAAAAATAAACATTACACTAAAAAATAACACATAAAATGAACATTACAAAAAAAAAAAAAAAAAAAAAAAGTACAAATCGACAAAATTAAAAAAAAAAAACAAAAAAAATAAAAAAAAAAAAAAAAAGTACTGAAAAGTACAAAGGTACTAAAATACAACAAAGTACAAAAAAAAAAGAAAATAAAAAATGAAAAAGTACAATTGTACCTTACAAGGTAGGGAGGGTTAGTATATGAATAATAGGGAGGGTCAGTATATCACGAGCCAAAAACAAAAAATAAAAGGAAAAAGGCAAAATTAAATGGTAAGAATTTAAAAGTCAAATAGATAAAAGAGAAAAACCTGGCCTACTCGAGAGGAATTCTGCAACCCCTGAAAGTGGGGTGTGATATGAGACCTAACAGTAAAACCAAACTATACGAAACAAACATAAGGGTGGGAGGAGTGGCCTTCGGGTTACTATGCGGGTTCAAAAGGTTCGATGCGGATATGACTCCCTCCACTGCGGGCTTTGATAGGGGGCTGAATTTGCGAGCTTTGAGCTCGATTTGGGTTGGAGAAGAAACAAATGATTTGGGTGTGTTTGTGAAAATATTTTGGGAGGGTTGGGAGAATGATGGTTGCCAGTAAAAAATGTTGAATTGAGGGTTGGAGGGTTGAAATGAGGTGGAGGAATTTGATTGGTTAATTTTGGGAAGATTGAAGAATTAGAAGGTTAGGAGTGATGACTCCCTCCACCCTAAGTTTTTTACTTTGATCCGAATCTATCAACCCACAACCCCATACCAAACGCCTCATAACTTTTTATTTTACCCATTTGATGGGTTTTAAAAAATAATTTATGTTTTAAAATCGCACTAGAATTAGATAGATGGTGATATGATGCCATTAATTTTGTCGGGATTATCCAATTGGATTACCTAGTCATTGGCAAACCAAAGCAAATGGTAAGGTCATTTAGGGGCTGTTTCTTTTTTTTCCTGTTTCTAGTTAGGTCCTGTGTGGATATATGTGTACTGTTTCTAGTTAGGTCCTGTGTGGATATATGTTGTTTCTTTTTTATGCTTAATTGACCATCTTAATACGAGTTTTTTCCTGAACTAGTGTAGGTGGAAAAAATTTATAAAAATTCGAAAAAATTTATAAAAATTTTAAAAAAATTCGAAAATTTTTAAAAATTCAAAAAATTTATAAAAATTCAAAAAATTCGAAAATTTTATAAAAAATTATAAAAATTCGAAAAAACTTATTAAAATTTTTAAAAAATTCAAAAAATTTATAAAAATTTATAATTTTTTTAAAATTCAAAAAATTTGTAAAAATTTATAATTTTTTAAAAATTCAAAAAAATTATAAAAATTCAAAAAATTCGAAAATTTTATAAAAAATTATAAAATTTTTTAAAAAATTCAAAAAATTTATAAAAATTTATAATTTTTTAAAAATTCAAAAAATTTGTAAAAATTTATAATTTTTTAAAAATTCAAAAAAAATTATAAAAATTCGAAAAAAAATTTAATAAATTCAAATTTTTTATAAGTTTTTTTGAATTTTTATAAATTTTTATAAAATTTTCGAATTTTTTGAATTTTTATAAATTTTTTGAATTTTTATAAATTTTTTATAAAATTTTCAAATTTTTTGATTTTTTATCAATTTTTCGAATTTTTATAAATTTTTTTGAATTTTTATAAATTTTTTGAATTTTTATAAATTTTTTCAATTTTTATAAATTTTTTGTATTTTTAAAATTTTTTGAATTTTTTTAAAATTTTTATAAATTTTTTCGAATTTTCATAAATTTTTCGAATTTTTATAAATTTTTCGAATTTTTAAATTTTTTTTGAATTTTTATAAATTTTTTCGAAGTTTTCTAAATTTTTCGAATTTATTTTTTCCACCTACACTAGTTCGGGAAAAAAATCGTATTAAAACGTCCTGAATAGAAACAGTATCAAATTTTGCCCCCTTCCACATTAAGGATTCTCTTTTGCAATAAGTTAAAAAGAAACACCAAAGTTTCCTGTTTCCAGCCAATTTTGTTACCAAACAGGACATTAAGTTGAAAGTAAACGGTCATTTAATTAGGTAGGCATTATAGTACGGTTTGTACATTGCAAACTATAAGGCTAGTAGGCAAGGCACAAGTTTTTTCACCATACACATCAGCGTCACGTCAGTTTTCTCTCTCCTCTCACTCCCCTTCACCACTCTTCACCATTTACTAGTCGAGGCAAACCAATCCTTCACCATAACTCCCATTTTTTTTTTATATACTTACACAATTAAAAACGTAAACGTAAAAATATAAAAACGTAAACTTCAAATTTAAAAACACAACGTACGAAATTAAAAAGTTACATAAACTTCAAATATTAAACATAGTACATAAACCGGGAATATTAAAACAATACATAAACTACGATTATTAAAGACGCAAACATACGAAAGTAAAACATTACATAAACTTCGAAATTAAAACTAAAAGTTTAAACCCCACTTCTCTTTGATCCCCGCTCTAATCTCGTCCATGGCTTTGCGTGCATCCCCAGTCAAATGTTTATATGGCTGCATATAGAACATCAAGTCTGTTTGCTTTGCTTTATATTCATTCACTCCCACTTCCTTTCTTTTTATCTCCATCCATTCAGCCCGTTCTTTCCTCTTCAACTGATTGTCATGTTCGACTTGCTGTGCCATCTCCGATATCATCATCTTAGCCAAATCCTCTTCATTAATAGTTGCCGACGATCTCACACCTTTTTTCTTCAAAGCTTTCGCTTTGTCCCTGCCCATTGGTCGTAAGTTGAGATGTGGGTTTAGCGAGGGAGTATTTCCTAGATTGAAGGTTCCTTCGGGTGTCGGGGGATTGCTTTGATTATTTCTTCGTTGGGTACGATTATTTTTTCGGGGAGTGTTTTCTTGTGACATTTTTATAAAAAGGATGAAGTAAATAAGTTGAGAGTGAGTTGAGAGTGTTGTTTGTGAGTATTTATAATCAACTCCAATTTTCACCTTCACCATTTTTTTTTTAATATTGCAACGTATATATTGCAACAAAGTGATTAAATGAGATAGTGGGTCCCGTTTTTTCTGCTTTTTCAATTGGTGAAGATTTCACCGAATATTGTTTCGTTTCTTGTGCGTCGCGCGTGAACCATGGTGGAGGGCAAGAGAGTATACGCGTGAGGTGGGGCCGGATGGTGAAACCACCACCCCCTTGCACACTAGCCTAAGGTGAGTAGTAATGGTGACCACGGTTAATCTTATCATCTCAGCGTCAACTCAACACGACTTTTTTCGTGACTATGTTAGTGTAATAAGGTGACCACAGTCACTACAAAAGACATATTTCACTTAAACAAAAATATACCCCACAAAAACAATTAAATAACACACATTCAATAAAAATGAGGGGAAGACTCGATCGACCAAGCGATCAAGTTGTGCATTATTTTAGCTCGACCAAGACCACGCACGACCAACCCCATGTAATGGGGTGGACGGGTCCAAATAGAGGGTTGACCGAAGGTCCGACCCAACCATTACGATGGGTCTAAGTGGCTTTGCGTGCTATTGTGACGATCTCTTTTTTAAACAAAACTCGTATCAATGAAAAATTGTTAGTTTTTTAATACTTCAACTTTTTTTAGTAGAAAAGATACTCAAGCTAATGCAACAGTGATTTGCTTGCACTCGTTGATAATTCAACTTTGTGCAAGAACAAACAATAAGAGTTCAAATATAGTCAAGTTAAAATAAAAAACTTTAGATGGTGAAAACAGTGCCTAATATTGACATCAATTGTACTACAAGAAGTTATAATACAACCAACATGTTAATAGCAAATCAGTAGACGTATAACCAAAAGATAGCTAACAATCCAATAATGCTATATTTGCACACATAAAAAACTACAAATACATTTGTGCAAGGACGGACGGACACAGGATTTTTTAGAGGGTGTTGCACAAAAGAAATGTTGGGCTAACTAAAGTTACACCGTAAGAAACGAAAGTAGCAAATTTTTTTTTTGAAGGTTGCACATTTCACAAAAACAACAGTTTGAAATCCATTTACCCGTGATCTATTCATATTAAGTTTAACGACCTACAATGCGACAACTGAATAATGGCTAACTCCATACACGACTGTTTTTTCGTCTAGTCATGTTTACGTGGTATGAACATAAAGAAAAAACTTGACCAGTCTTTCACAATATAAACATTTACTTAGTTAATGTGTTGCTCTTAGGATGTGAGTTTTATTGTAATAATATTAAGAAAATGAAAAGAGAAGTAGAAATGGAAGAACGACTCAGCAGCAATTTGGTCCTTACGTATAGTAATTCACTTTAAGTTTTCACCAATATAATTATATATGTTCAAATTATGAGTTGAAGCATTTGTGCAATTGAATTTACCAAACTCTTGACTTGGTCTTCCAAACGGCTGGGCACACTCTCGCTCAAGTGTTGGGTTTGAATGTCGTGGGGTTGTAAATGTTGTTGCCGAAACCGCTTGGATTTGTAACCTCTTACATAAGTTACATGTTCTTCTTTATACGTATACTTTGCTCAACTGTGATAATGTTAGTACAATATATAATTATTTATGTAAGCCAATCACGTGCAACACAAGCGCACAAAAGACATAAAAATTGATATTTATTTGGTTCGTGACAAGTTGTCGTTGGACAGGTTCGGGTTCTACCTTTACTTATCGTTTTCAGTATTCCGACATCTTCATTGAAGGGAGATTCAATTTGAGCGACCGACGACTTTAGGCTTCAACTGTTGGGGCTATCCACATGATTGTATGTATCGTATGACATCTTCGCTAATCGCTAGAAGGCGCTTCAATTTGAGCGTCCAACGATTTCCATCTTAAATTGCGGTGACTATTGACAGGATTATATGTATTGTATGTAATTTAATTTGTATGTTTGCCATGCATAGCATACGTATTCTCCATACACATCCAATAGCCCATCTTGTATTACTACATCCGTCCCATAATAATTGTCCACTTTGACTTTTTTTGAGTCTTTTTTTATTAAACTTTGACCATAAATATTTTTATTTGTGTAATATAATACTTGATGAAAAATATATGAATAGATTGGATTTTAAATGTATTTTCATTGGTATAAGTTTAATCAAATATTATATAACACAAATAATAATATTAATAGTTAAAATTAAATAAGAAAGACTCAAAAAAGTTAAAGTGGACAATTATTATGGGAATGAGGGAGTATAATTTATGTGGAAAATGGTTGTGAACCTAAAAAAGTGAATATTTTAAAACTTCTTGAATTTAAATTGTTAAACCTTTAAACATTCTTCGCAAATCTTAGCTACTTATAATGCACAAAGCCTTTTTTGAACATTAATTACACTAAAATACTTAAAACTTAAAATTAAAACAATAATAAAGCATATTGTACAACCAATTCAAACACATTCCTCTATTAAATGTCACTAGCAGGGTACTCGCGCGTTGCGGCGGCGGGCACTCTGAAATAAAATTTTCTGGTGAATCATGTATTTTAGTTTATTATATTCTTTATGACAATAAATTACGGATATCAAAAATTTCGTTTAGCCCGTGCCTGTTCGGGCTCGAGACCGTTTGGCCCGCGTCCGTTCGGGCTCAAGCCCATTTGGGCCGTTGCCCGTTCGGGCTTGAATATTTATATAATGTGCTTTATTACTTGTATTAGTGACATTTAATGCAAGAATTGTGTTTAATTTGGTTGTACAATATGCTTGATAATTTGTATTTCTTATGTAAAGAGTGTTTTAATAACTGTATTAATTGTATTTATTGACCGGTTAATTAATTGACTACATTAAATAGCATTAATGTGGTGTTTTATTTTTTTAATATGTGCATTAAAGTGGTGTACACTATGCTTCTTATCTTGTAAGTCTGAAAATTATGTGCATTAAAGTGGTGTACACTATGCTTCTTTTCTCTTGTAAGTCATAAAACTTAGAGAGAGAGTGCTTTGTGTATTATATGTAGTATAGTTTAAGATACTTCAAACTTAAAATTAAATAATATAAATTATAAAATATATTGTACAAACTATTCAAACACAAAAACAACAAAGTAAAAATACAAATACTAAAGCTAAAGGAAAAACATGTTTTCACTATACTATCAGGGTATTCGCACGTTGCGTCGGCGGGTACCCTGTAATCAACGGCAGAACTAGACAATTTTTTGTAGAAGGGCCAATAGTATAATTTTAATGATGTAAGAGGGCCAAAGATTTTTTTTTAATTTATTTTTTATTATTTTTTTTTATTATTATTTTTTTGTTCATTTTATTATTATTTTTTTAACACACAAAAATAACAATGTAAGAAATACAAATACTAAAGGTAAAAGAACAACATGTTTTCTCTATACTATCAGGGTATTCGCGTTGCGTCGGCGGGTACCCTGTAATCAATGGCGGAGCTAGACAATTGTTTGTAGGAGGACCAATAGTATAATTTTAATGATGTAAGAAAGCCAAAGAGTTTTTTTTTTTTTTTTTTTTTTTTTTTGGTTAATTTTATTATTATTACGTTTACTATATCAAAATGACAAAAATACACTAAGATAAAAAAAATTTATGTGAGGGCCACCACCCCCTTTGGTCTATACTTGGCTCCGCAAGTGTCTGTAATAAAAAATTTTAGCAAACAATATTATTTATATTTTTCATGATAATAACTTTACGCATGACGAGAATTTTAGGGAATAACTTTATAGCAAAGTATCTCATATAAATATGATAGAGTACACGTGCATCGCGATGCAATGGCTATACAAAAACGGTAGTTAGTAATATTACATAGTTGTGAAGATTGACGGTGAAAAGTACTTGCTATAGTTAATGTTAGTCTTAAAATCAAGGTTGCAAAAATCGCGAATCGGTAGTTGGGCGGTCGACCACCTTGTAGCTTGTAATCGGTCTAGGCGGGATTAATCGGTGATTAATCGGATTGGCATTACTAACAAAATTTAGTTATTTCCGGCAAGTTTTGTGTATTTCCGGTGAGTTTTAGGTATTTCCGGCAAGGAATTTTCTAAAAAACAACTTGTAATAGACTTAAACAGTTACTATAAGTGATCAAAATAAGTTTGCAGTGAATTTTCGGTACTTCTGGCAAGATTTATAGGTTTTCGGCAAGTTTGACCACCATTGACCGCCGTTGACCATGGTTGATAAGGTGGTTTATAAGGTATGAAAAATGTATAGCTTTTAAATACCATAATTTATATTTTGTTAAGCTGTCATACATAGTCCTACTAATCATCTATTTGCACAAACTAATGAATACTACTCTATTTTTACACGTTATATGTTAAGTAATATCATATATACTTTTACTAATAATTTATTTTCATTAACTAATGTATAACACTCTATTTTTACAAGTTATATAATATCGTGACGAATACCACACAACATTTATTGATTAGTAAATACCTTTCACCGTCAATCGTCAGAACTTTATAATACCACTAACTGCCGTTTTCGTATAGCTATTGCATCGATGCACAAGTAATCTACTATATTTATATGAGATAGTGTGCGATAAAGTTATTTTCTAAAATTCTCGCTATGCGTAAGGTTATTACCACGAAAAATATGTTACTACCTCCGTCCCATATTAATTATCCAGTTTGACTTTTTGTATTCTTTCTTTTTCAACTTTGACTTTAAATATTTTTGTTTGTGTTATATAATATTTGATGAAAATTATGCCAATGAAAATACATTTAAAACACAATCCATCCATATATTTTGCATCAAGTATTATATAACACAAACAAAAATATTTAAGGTCAAAGCTAGAGAAGAAAGACTACAGAAAGTCAAATTGGACAATTAATATGGGACGGAAGGAGTATCAAATAATATTATTCGCCAAAAATTTGATTACAGGATACTCATTGCTGCAACGCGCGAATGCCCTGGTAGTAAATGATACGTCAACCATCAAAGCGTTGCCTCCAAAAAAAAAAAAAAAAAAAAACCTCGTTGTGTTCAAAGGACATGTTTGAGACTTGTTTGTCAAGGACCAACTTTGACTGGTTAAACACGCTCTGTGACTTGAGAAGTGAGAAATAATATTTTTTATTCGGGCTTAAAATAGCCCAACTTACAAGTGGGCCTCGCTTATGGGTATGGCATTCAGCTTTTGTGTTGTAAAACACACATAAATGCGTGAATATAAACGCTAACAAACTGTCGTTTTCCCGAATTATACGGGCGCGTTTAGTTGGAGAAAAAATTCTCTTCTTTTCTATCTTTAGTTTTGTAAAAATTTGGAAGGGAAATTTATCTCCACAAAACACTTGAAAATATAGAAAACGCGTTTAGTTGATGTTTGTATTTTCTATTTTGAAAGGAAAGGAAGGGAGGATTGCGTGTTATAAAGGAAAATAAGAAAACAACTAAAATTTGTTTTGTAATTTTCCTTGTTAAGTTAAGAAATATGGATATTTTTAAAATGCATATTACTTTCGTGGGAAATTACTTGCAAAAGTATTTTAAAAAAGGAGTATTTCGCTTTTTGGTATTATATTATGATTTGGTAAATAAGGTTTTGGAAAGTGATTTGTTTCTTTCTTTTTTCCTTAAAAAAAATACCACAAAAGTGTATATATACCAAAGACCCCACAAGAAAAAACCCTCAATAAACCCTTCAGTAATCCCCCAATTCAGTTCTCAAAGAAAATCACAATTTCGTGTTTGGTGTTGCAACTTGTGATCGATCGACGTTACAGTTCTAGTTTCCATGTTCGACATCTTCGGATTTGTTGGAGGTTTTATCCAACAGATTAATAGTTGAAAAATGAACGGATCAATGGAGACTGTGTTAGACTGTGTTTTACCATACATGCACGATGGCGATGACCTTAACTCTATCTCTTTAGTTTCCCGTAAGTTTTATGAACTCGATTGTATTACGCGTAAGCATTTAACTGTCCATCTATTTTACGCCCCAAACCAGTCTCATGTAAGTAAGAGATTCCCTTTCATCGAGTCCTTAACACTCAAGGGAGTTCCTCAGGAGTATTGGATTGAAGGAATATCGGGCATTGACATCACCATATGGATTAAAGAAATATCTGTTAAGTTTGAGTGTTTGAAAGCACTTCATATCCATGATATGGATGTTTGTGATTCTGATCTCATGATGTTGGCTACAACCCGAGGTAAAGATTTACGGATTTTGAAGATTTGTAAGTGTGGAGGGTTTTCTACCGATGGGTTAATGCACGTCTCTAAGTATTGTAATGATTTGAGGACGCTGTGTTTGAAAGGTAATTCTATTAAAGGTGGGTATTATAAGAAATTTGATGGGCAATGGTTAGTGGTTACGTGAATTGGCTTTGCATAACAAGGTTATTGAATCGTTACATTTTGATTTTGATATTAATGATGTGAAAGATCTTTCACTTATTGCAAAAAAATGTAGCAACTCTTTGGTATCGTTGAAGATCTTTCCTAAACTTCTAAATCATATAGGAGATGCCTTTAGCCATGCTATTAAGTTAGAAGAATTTGATGGCGCTATTTTTGACGAAGATGGGGACTATAGTAGTTTCAAATTCCCCCCAAGTATTCGTGGTTTAGGTATTAAGTACTTGCCCGTTACTTCCTTCTCTTTTCTACTCCCTTGTGTGAATCAGCTTCGGGAATTGAATCTTACATGCTCAAGAAGAGGTGAAGAATGTTGCCAGCGTTTCTTGTTTGAAAGGTGTCCCAACTTAGAAGTTCTACGTACAGATGATGTATGTGGAGATATCGGATTGCGAGTTATTGGTCAGGTTTGCAAGAAACTGCGCAAACTTACCCATTGTGGGCGTGTGACTCACATGGGACTTATTGCTCTGGTACAAGGATATCGATGTACCAATTTGGAGTATTTAAATGTTGCACTCTCAGATCTTTCAAATGAAGCTATGGAGTGCTTAGGAACTTATTTGAAGAATCTATGTGATATCCATATTTGTTTGTATGAGCAAGTTCTGGAAACAAAATTACCGTTAGACAGTGGGATCCGAGCTATGCTGAACTCAAGAGGCTATATATCATGAGCTTTTTTCAGGGAAGATTCACGGATGGGTTTAGGGTACATTGGGAAGTATGGTCATAATCTAAGATATCTCTCTCTATGGGCTGAAATAGGAGCAACTGATACAGGACTTGTGGAGTTATCCAAAGGGTGCCCAAAATTAAGAAAGCTAAAATTGAGCGGTTGTCCCTTTAGCGAGGAAGCAATTGCCTCTTTTGTGTTTAATATACATTCACTTAGATATATTGATGGTATTTTTTGTTTGGCACACACTTGTCCAACGTTTACTGCTGAGGTAATACTGTTTGAAGATTAATTTTTAATCTGCTATAAATTATTTGATATAAGAGGTTGTATGAATCTTTTTTCCAAACACTTATAAATTTTTTTTAGATAGTTTATGCATGTTCGACCCATTTCCTTTTTACCTAAACATTTTACCCATCTAAGATAAAACCCAACTCAAATGACCCATTTTTATGTATATTTGCTGAAACTGTTGTGTACCACCATCTAATCGTCCCGTGCTAACCCCTAATGCCTAATATAAAATCCGCTAAAAAATATTAGGAAAAACAATGCATCTTTTGTCTCGTGACTAAGTGTCCCATATATGTAGTTTATTTTGAAATGGTAAACTACAGAACTAGTCAGTTTTCACCCAATCTCGAGGACGCTATCTAGTTTTAGTCATTTAAAACTGTCAGATCTAAGCTTTCAACTCCTTCCGCAGTCTTTCTTTTCCCTAAAGAATAAACCATCCGCTGAGAATTTTTCTTCAAAACTTTCTACTGACGTTATTCATTTTGATGCACTGACCTTCGCTGCAGGCACTTACAAAACTGAAACAGTATGCTACACTAGCTGAAAACCTCCGTAGGTTAGCCGTACAATTAGTAGCAGATGGCAGTGGTGTAGGATCTGTAAAGATAACATACACGTCCTCAAGAGCAACAGATGATCTAGTTACCCCATTAGTCAATGCTATGGTTGACAAAGGTATCCATATAAACGAAGAACGGGTTCTTTTAGATAGGGCATCTGAGAAGCCACTTGAAATCATAATAGTCCAAATTGCTAATGTCGAGTCCCATCTTGCGGTTGCAATATCTGATTCTGGTGAAATTAAAGTAGAAGGGAGGGTCAAGGATGGGGTCCCACATTTGACGAAAGTAGGTGCTTTGGATGTGGATGTGAGTTTGGAAGGAAATATTATACTTTGTAGACAAGCTGATCAACCTAATATAATTGGAAGGGTTGGATGTATATTGGATGAAGAAAATGTGAATATTAGCTCTATGAGTTTCGGTAGGATCGCACAAAGAAAACAAGCGGTTATGGTGATTGGAGTTAATGAGAAACCGAGCAAAAAGGCTTTGAAGAAGATTGATGAGATTCCGGCTGTTGAGGAGTTTGTTTTCCTTGCTTTGTAGTCTTGGTTTTGGTCAAATCTTGGTGGCAAAATGAGTAAAGTGGACGATTGACTGACAAGTCAAAAACATTTGTTATTTTGTTGGCCAAAACATGTCAAACTTGGTTGTTTTGATGCACTAATGTCGTACTGTTAGTTTCGTTAAACTTATTATTCGTGATTAAACTACAATGCTGGCTGATTCTTATTTACTATTATGATAAGAGTTTATAATAGCTGAAGGGCATGGAATACTGTGTTATTGTTAGAAACGAAAGCGTCTTAGTGTTGAAATTTAAATGATTCAGGTGATTCTTAATTGCAGTTTAACTGCTTCATCGAATTCTGCAGAAACATATTTCATTGAGAGTCGACTAATCCTATATATGGAAAGTTGATCAGAGGCTCTTTATTCCAAATTTTAGTAAATTAATTAGGCAAGTTCAGCCTTCCAAAAAAAATTAGGCAAGTTCAATCTTTGTAAAAAAAATGCCCATGTGTACGCCACCAGTTTCACACGGATTAGAGCTTAGCTGTCTCGCTCACGAATGGTCACAGAAGTAGGTTATCTTCAACACCGCAACCAAACAAAGAAAATATAGAGGACCAAAATTACAATAACGAGCATCAAGATTTCTATATAAAAATTTCTCTAAGGGTAAACTGCAAAAATGTCCATGAGTATAGCCCAAATTGCATTTTTAGCCACCGCAAAGATAAAACTGCAAAAAATGTCTTTAATGTGGATGTTTGTTGGAAAACGTTTATTTGAACGCGATTTCCGTTTTCCTTGTTGTCCACAAAACATTTTGTGGAAAACAAGGGTGTTTTTCTCCCAACTAAACGCAACCTAAATATCGCTTTGAGATTAAGACGGATGATATCGTCTTCGTATAATTGTACTTGGATTGCATGATTGATATTTGATGTAGTTTGGAAAATCTAAATTGGTACGTTTTGGTTAACAAGTGAAACACATTGTTGAATAAGTGGCGTTCATATAAGTCATAAGATATAGTTGTGTTAAAAGTTTTGTTACAATTTTGTATTTTCTCTGTCTTCAAAGAAAACCCTTAAATTAATTTGTGGGTCATATTCGTTAATAATGATAATAAGTTTTAGTAATTAAAAATCCTAGAAAGGAAATAAAACCAGAAACATAAATCACATGAAACTTGAAAAAAAGTTTGAAAATTCACGTGAGTGTGTGCTTGACAACTTTTGTTTCACAGTGCATCAACAAAGTCATTCACCCACCATCAAACTTTGGATGCTTTTGAGTTTTTAGTGCCATCCTTGACATCTACATTTAATACTTAATACTTGAGCTAAGTATTAAATAAAAATAACACATTGCAAAATGTTGATCTTTGGTTATGATGACAATCTCTCGTAGTTTGAAGCTTAATACTCAGATCCTTCGGGTCTCGTAACAAATGTATGCACATGACAAACCATTTTATAAAAATGACGAGTACCCGTGCACGACAACGAAATTTTATAGCGGCATAAGTTTTCAGCCGTGTATATTATATTATTGAATATTTTTCGAGATTATAATGATTGAATAGTTTCCGCAACGGAATTATAATGATTAATTCAATATTTCTTTGAATAGATTCAGTTATCACTTTTCACTTTTAAGAGTAGTTGTTTTTCCATTATAAATATCAAATCTATAATACTATAAGATTAGGCCCTCTAATTTATTGTGGAGGCGTCAAGATTGCATAGAGTACAAGTTACCTAATGCTCGGAATTAAATACAGAAAATAGAGTTTCATTATGCGGAGGCTTCATGCGTAAGTACCTTGATTTAATGTTCATGCTTAAGTGGTAAGTACATATGAGCTATATTTAGTGTTTCAAATGTAAATGATTGAAACCATACGAAGTGTTGCTAGCCTTTATTTTCATTTAATCATTTGCTCCTTTCATTTGCCTTCAAATAAATGTACAAACCCTTGAACCACCATCATTGAATACTATAAATAACACCATTTGGTCTTTGTTACTGATATGTGTGTGTGTGTGTGAAACTTTAATTTGTGTTTAGTTTGATGATTTTTTATGAATCACATGTTTGTTGTTAGTTTATTATTGTTTGTGTGTAAATTCAGTGCAACACCAACTAACCAATTTCCTTTTGATCTCTACTTTTTGTTTCTAGGCACATGATGAGAATGAAATGGATCGCATGCTAGCAATTGATGGCATTGAACTCATTGGCATCAATAACCGTAACCTTGGTATGTACCCCATCTGTTTTTATGGCTCAAGATCTGTGAATTAACAAGCTTGCTAATTAGATAAATAGTTTTGAAATAGATATTGACATGATCATATTTTTCAGTCAATAGTTTTTCCATATTTTTTCTTATAGTGTGATAAAGTTCTTTTTGGTGTAGCTTCTCACCTATGGAATTGAATTTAGTTGGTTAATGTAAAATTTCTCCGTCCAATGAAAGTGTACTATCCATATTAATGTTACGTGCAATGGTTCATGTAGAAATATTGACTTGATTAACGCAAGGGGGTATACGTGCAAAGGTAAGCAAATGGTTAACTTGCTTGCATGTGAAGTCGGTTGATAGTCCAGCTTTGAAGTTTATGGAAGACAAATGGATGTGTTGTTGCCTGAGAAGGAACCGAGGGTTAGATCTGCTAACCTATTTTAAAATTTTGGGTTGGTTAGTAGTTTATTAATGTTATTCTTGCAGGTATTGATAAGTGGTTAGTGACGCTAACGGGGTATATCAAGATGTTGATAACAAAACAAAGTGGAAGATGGAGACGGAGTGGATAATATCTCCACATTTATGAAAGAACTGTCAAAAAATTAGGCATGCAAGATAATGAAAATCATATGTAAACAAGGTTTATAATTAGTGTGACAAAGCTTTGATGAATATTAATGGTGGCTTGAATCTTGCTTTTATTTTATTTTTCCTTCTACTTAAGCAGTTTAAGAGGTTGCAATGTATCCACCCCATGACATTAGAAATAATACAAAATCAAAGTTGAATTGATGGAAAGTATAACTAGACAAAATTAATATTTTGAGAATTTATTTTAATCTACGTTATTTTATAGGGATTTGAGGGTCTCTTTACCAATGGTTACTATATGGTATTAATTGAAGTTCACAAATTATTTGTTTTAATTTTGATCTTACAAATATATATAAAATTTGATGTTGTTATTAATGAAAAGATGAGTTTTGGAATGTTTGTAGGGACATGAAAGTGAGAATGTGTCGTAATTAGTGGGAAGGGGTAATCTTAGGCTCCATTTTTTGTATCGAATTCATTTTAATGTGGAGTAATCAAGATACTCAAGATGGAGTCCCATTGCATATAGTACAAGATAGCTAATACTCGAAATTCAATGCAACCTCATAATAACTATACAATCATGAAAGGAGATGAAGTGCAAGGGTTGCCCGAATTGATCACATGGCATTTAGTATAGAATTAAAGTCGGCTAGATGAAGTGCAAGGGTTGCGAAAGGTTGCAAGAATAATTAATGATATAACCTAATTCATGCCTATATAAACCGGCCTAAATCACATTTAGTATGTACAGATTCACACATCTTTTAGATCTTTGATTGTTGGTAGCGGTATGTAAATTCTCTTTTGCAACATTTAGGACATGATTCACACATCTTTTAGATCTTTGTAATTAACCCGGCCTTCTTTTTTTCTTAATTTAGTTATCATACGCAGGTACCATGCAACTCACACAAGATAATGCATGCTCAGATAAATGGAACCAAAGACTGGGATACCAACTATTTTCTTTGTTTCATACATATTTAGGTGATCGTTATAGATAAGCATATATATAGATATATGTATTATGTTAATGCATTTTCATATACAAGTAATTTATGTGCGTTTTCTATTGATGTAGCTCACATGTGCGAATTGATTCAAGAAAATGTACACGAGCATGTATGTAAAGCAACATTTAAATGGTTAAATGATACTTTTTAGTGTGATTAGTTTATGTAAGTAGTTGCTTTCGAATGCTCTTTGAGAAATATTAGAATGAATTTATTGTGTGCAATTGAATTATTATTGAAAAGAAGAAGGTTCGCGCATCGCAAAGTGTTTTCTTTTTCTATATGTAGAATCATTAGTAAGAAACCAATATTGACGCCCATTAAATGAGTTTGCCATAATAGAAAAATACAACATATTAAAAATATCACATTGAGTAACGAATAGAAAGGAAAAAATACATAATTTTGACTTAAAGCCATTTGTAAATTATAATATCAAATAAAAAAGTTGAGTTTTAAACATAAGCAAAAGTTCAAACTTTTATCAAAAAACAAAACCAGTGCATTTAATGTGAAGTATATACAACATCAAGATGGAAGTGCAAGACTTGCCGGAATTGATCACATGATATTTAGTAATTAGTAGAGAATTAAAAGTTGGTTATTGATTGAGATGAAGTTGAAAAGGTTGCAAGAATAATTGATAATTTAACCTAATGCAATATATATAGATATATGTATTATGTTAATGCATTTTCATATACAATTAATTTATGTGTGTTTTCTATTGATGTAGCTCACATGTGTGAATTGATTCAAGAAAATGTGCACGAGCATATATGTAAAGCAACATTTAAATGGTTAAATGATATTTTTTAGTGTGATTAGTATATGTAAGCATGCAACTTGAATAATGAATATAAAAGGAAAAGTACATAATTTTTGCTCGAACCCATTTGTAAATCAAAAAAATTAAGTTTAAGACATAATAGTGGAGTCCAAAAGGTTTTAGGAATTATTAATAGTGTATTAATTAATATTCATTTGGTTAGCTATTTGGAATTGAGTTTATTGATAAAATTTATTAATATTAGTTAGACTTCAATGTTAATTTCCAATGAAATTAGTTGTACAATAAAATGAGATGAAGCTAACTTTAGTTTTTAATCATAAACTTTATAAATAAATACTAATATGTTATAAAAATATTAAATATAAAAATCACCAAACAACTAATGGCATACTTACAACAGATGTAATACAATCATAACTTACGAACCTAATAAAAAAAATAATTAACGCAAATTACACTATAACAAATAAGAAAAAGCCAGTGTGCTTCGTATTACCATGCAAAAATCATATAATGCAAAATTATTGTTGGGTTACGTAATAGGGCAAAACAATCAAAGGAAATTACATCAAGCGTATGACAATTTAATAACGACAACCCCATTTAGAAAATATAAAGACCAAAAAACCAAAACAATATCAACCATTTTTATATTTTTAAAAAACAAAATAAAAATGTTTCATACAACATACTAAACTAAAAATACAAATTCACTCGACAATACACAAAAACAATACGCGCAATTAACAATTAGATTAAAAGCCTGTGCGTAGCACGGGTTCTGCATGCCTCGTATATATAAAGATTAGGTCCTAAAAATGAGTGTGGAGTATTAATGACACCATTTTTGAAGTGAAAATACATGAAGATTAATGTCATGACATGTAGTTAGTGAGAGCCATGCGAAGGGATCGTGTACTTACTGAGGCACTAATTGATTGTAGATGTTACATGAAAAAGAATAGCAATCATCTTTGCAATTAAGCTACTCTCAATTTATTGATCAATTACTTTTCATTTAAAAGTGGTATATAAGATGATATGGTGACCACTTATGTATTCTCCACCACTCCATCACTCCATCACGTTTTGAATCCCTTTATTTGCTTAAATGTCTTCATCTTGGTGAGACAAAAAAAGTATACTTTTTGAAAAAAGTTTGTACTTGGGTCCCTTTTTTTCTTCTTCACAAGAACTTATACGAACGCTATGTAGTGCGAATGCTAAGTGGTAGAATTACTACTATATCACACTTCTTCGGTAAGCATGCAGTCTAATGGGGATAGTCTATTCATAACACGTGATTGTTTAATAATAATGAGTCATGCTCTTTTTTTTTGCTGTAATTTGAGTTAAGAAACATATGTAGTTCAATCTGATCGAAATTGATATAATTTGGAATCGCAGGAATGTAAGTGGTATTATAAGTGCTTCTGGAGGCGATGGTTTTGGCGGTGGCGGTGGAGGAAGAATTTCTACTAACGTGTTTAGTACGCACGAAGAACCCAAAATCTTTGACATGGTAGAATTTTTACATTCTTGGATAGAAGCTTTCGGGTTGGAAAGGTGCCCGCCCTATTAGGTCAAGCTGGTAAGGCCTTGTTTTTAATGAAATCCACTCTTCAAAGCTTGCCTTTATGTGGAATTAAACATTAGGCTATTCGTTGTTTTCTTTGTTTCTTACATTGTTATAAATATGTATATTGTTTTCTTACATATTTTAGGTGATTGTTACAAATAATTTTATGTGTTGTCTTAATGAAATTTGTATACATGTAACCTATACGAGTGCTTTTTATGTTTGAAGTTGGCAAGTGCATACTCATTCAAGAAATATTCACGAGTATGTATATATGTAAGGCAACATTTGAAATGTTAAACAACATTTTAATATTCACGAGTTTGTATATATTTAAGGCGACATTTGAAAGGTTCCCGACACCCTTCGGGGTTTAAGATTAAGCTCCATTGATCTTTCTATTAATCGTTTATAGTTCCGTCTGATGTTTTAAACATGGGAGGATACGATGCTTTCGCATGGAACAAAGGATTATGTGACTCCAACTGCTTTGCAGGTACTCATGGTTATATCGCACCGGGTGAGTATTATCTCCAAATGCATTCGTTATTTTTTCTTTATCATCGCAAGTACAGAATATAAACTCATACTGTAATTTGGTTTATTTTGTATAGTAGAATTGGCGTACAGTCTCAAAGTGACAGAAATGAGTGTTGATGAATATTTAGTAGATGATACATGAAAAAGGTGTTGATGATCGGTTTGGTTTGTACTACGAAGCTCTCAAATCTAAGGCCGAGATGAATATTTAATAGATGATACATGAAAAAGGTGTTGATGATCAGTTTGGTTTGTACTACGAAGCTCTCAAATCTAAGGCCGAGCATGAGAGAGGTCGTAAAGATGCTGAGTGATGTCGAGCCATACAATGAGTTTTTATGGACCAACCACATTTTCTAGAATTATATGTTTATAGATTGTACTTTTTGCTCTTACTATTTGTACAACTTGCCTTTAGGGAATGTAAAGTTGTATTAAAAACCAATCATAAGGTTGGTGTTGTTGTTGTAAAACAGCAAAATGTTATTTCAGGAAAATTATGTCAGAATTTGCTAAGTTAAATATAAATTTTATTGTACAAAACCCATGTTGCGAAATAATGTACTTTAAATATAGATCTATGCATGTATTGATAAGCCCTTTGTTAGTGAGTATATCGGAAGAAAATAAAGTGTTGATTAATATCTATATATCTATATAAAAGTTGAGCTTCATGTATAAATGTTAGCATATTCATGGCAAAAGCTATAAAACACCTTTATGCAAAGTCGCTAAAAGTTGAGTTTCACGTTTTGAATGAGAGTCTTAATGATTGAACTATCTAAAAGTTGAGTTTTGATGCTTTGAATGGGAGTCTTAATGATTGAACTAATGCTATAAAAATTAATTCGTAAAGACTTGAACTTAAATACAATAATTAAATGCTAAGAATTTCTAAAGTCATGAAACGAACTATTAACCACACAAAGCATGTTTAATATCTACCATTTCAACTTTTTCTTTGAGGTATGTTTAATGAATAATGAATAATCAACTAATAAAGAATAATATTTTCATGTGTATACTTAAGAAAAATACTATAAATAGCACATTCAAGTAATGCAAACCACTATATCACATTACATCACAAAATTGGCGTACGGTTTATCTATAGAGGCCTATATTGAGTCACACGGATAATTATATGTTGACTCAATGTTCGTTTGTTTGAAAGCAATGAGGGAGAACAATATATATTCATTTAAATATGATTGTAGGTTAGTTACGGGCCACCATTTGTTATCTTCTAATCTTCTAACTATGTCTAAAAGTTTAGTATGATATTTATTTACTCATATAAAAGTCATGCTTCAAGGAATATAGTTAGATGCTTGAGGTAATTTCTAAAGTCATGAAATTATACATGGTACTATTATTATCTCAATTTAATTTAATCCCTAAACATAAGTTTACTTTATTTGATGATATGTTGTTATTATATATATACTAGCAGGGTACCCACGCGATGCGGCGGCGGATACCATGTGACTAAATTTTCTGGCAATGTGATGTTATTCGGCCATACTATTTTTAACAATTAATTTACGAATAACAATAACTTTAGTTAAGACATTAGTATAATTGCAAGTAATTAAAATGTTATTTGATTGTCAACGCGTTGTTGCGATGACAAAGACACAGATATTGGTTGCATGACGATGTAGGAGGTCGTGGTGGTCGACATTAACGGGTAGATGTAAATAACTAAAAGCTTGCGTGATCACATACTTATGCATATCATTTTTAACGTAAAACTATAAAAGTTCAAACTAACTAAAAGGTTGCTTGATCACTATCTTATTTATTTATTTTTTTGTTACTCCCTCCGTCCCATTTTATAAGTCCATGTTTGAAAAGTCAAAGTATTTTTCTTCAGAGTTTGACAGTAATTATTCAACCATCTAAACATATTAAATTACTTATAAAATTCTAAAACATCATATATAAATTCAACCATTTAAACATATTCAATTCACCATTGATAACACATTGATATAAATTCTGTTAGAATTTAAATACCATAACAATTATATAAATAATTCCTACAACATCAAAGCACATAGTGTAAGCATAAGATCATATTTAACACATAAGAGATTAACCGAATAATAAAGATACGTACCTTTGATCCTAGCAAGAACAAGGATCAATACTTCAAATCTTCTTCTTTAATTAATCAAGTGGATTACCGAGAAACCCCTTACCTTTTTGTTTCTCAATCCAAGAGGTATTAACTATAGTGAGTTAATAACCAAGGTTTTGTACACACGTACTATAACCGATTAATGTTTGATGCTAGTAAAAGAACACACGAAAACCAAAACAATTTTGCTTCAAGAAAACAATGGATCGACCCACCAAAGGGTTAGATCTGATCGGTTTGTGTAAAAGAAGAAGAATATAAAGCTTAGGGTTATAGCAAGAGTGCACAAGGTCTGAAACCCTAACCCCTGAGCCTTGTATTTATAGAGTGGTAACTTAGAGGACAAGTTTGATGTGGATTGGGCTTGGTAATACCCTAAACCGATTGGACATAGTAATCCCATAAGGATTCTAGAACCTTCTTGTCCTGTAATTTTACCTATAGTCCTTCCTTTATTCACTAACGGTCGTTAGTCAATTCCCGTTAATTACTTAACGTCCGTTAGTCGTTATTTCGTGTTCAAATAATTAAATACATAACGTTTATATATATTAATTATTCTTCATTAATCATTCATACGTAAAGTGTGCAATCCCATGGTCCCGAGTTCGATTCTAGTCATACACGTTTAATATTTTTCCATAAACTCTAACAGCTCCCACTTGGAAATCTATTAATAGTGTAATGACATTGGTTAGTGTCTAGCAACACGCCAATGCCCCTAGTACAACTCGGGTGGTGGTCTCCTGGAAAAACCATTTGATGATTCATCATCATACTTATCCTTTTGTTTCTAATACTACATTAATAAAGATATGGATCTCAGTCATTCTTTATTAACCATTCTGTTTCTCGTTGTTTCTGATTGAGCAAGATTACCAAATCTTCTGAACATATTCAGGGGAGATCTTGGGCGTGCGCACGCATACATCTTGCCAACCCTATGAGGGGCCCAGCAGTATTAAACTTCAAACAAATTTTGAAGGAACAAATTCTCTCTTGACTACTAGCCTAACCCATGAACTTTGCAACATTCCTGAAAACAATCCTTATAGCTATCAGTTACATATAGCGGTAAATTGCTTCACAGAAATGCACTACATCCATGACAGTTATCTGGTATCTCAAGTCTGAGGATAACTATATATACATGATTTACTTGATGACAAGATCCATAAAGTAAACTCATGAAGTCGGGATAAGTCCTATATTCAATTCATTGAATATCATATGAAATTGGCATGTCAACGCATCAATATACTTTCAAGTATATTCTACCAATACTCAGATTTTTCTTAATTTAATGATATTCCCATATCATTAATCGACAACGGACAATTTAGAATAACATAAGTTACTCACGGATTTAAACATGCAAATATAGGATATATTATTAAGAAAATGATAATCAAACATAACAAGTATTTTATTTTATTAAAATAATAATTGTTCATAACATCTCATTATTCAAATACTAAATAGATCAATGCATGATAATACTTATTAATGAATTATGCCTCAAGTCATGTCAATCATGCTTGTTGACAAGACATAAATCAACTAATCATGATCTATCGGAATTTTGAGAATACTTATTTCAAGAACTTAATTAGTAAAATTCTTGTATGTGTGCATTCAACTATCTTGATATTGCCACATAATATTTCATAAAATGTGTGACATCCAACCACCAATTTATGACAATTAAACTATCAAACATTTTATAGTTTAAAGTATTCTAATTCTTTAATGTACGGAGTATAATGCAACTATGCTCACAATTAATCATAACTAGTACACATGACCATTAACAAAGATGAAATTCTACTATGACTAGTATTGAGTGTCATCTCAATATAATTAGCATAATTGTATGCAACCAACAATATGCTCTTTAAAATTCCGTAAACTTTAATATCCATTGTGTAATGTTTGATGTCTTCCAATCTTTCATGATTTGCCAGCTATAACAATTACGCAACAATTTGCCATATGGTTCATACTTAGAATTTAGGAGCAATTCCAGGATGAGGATGTTAATTCTATATCCAACCATATCCATTACACTTAGTTATCTAATAACTTTCAATTAGATATTAATGTTGTCAAATCATCTTTCATCCAAGCATGATACAACAAATAACATGATGTACATGAAAAAATCCTTGTGTCAAACTTAGATTTTATTCATGTTATATCTTTTCAAAGATATGTTTCTATTAGACTTTCTAATAGTATATCATGTTTTATTTAGAATCAGTTATTTTACCGCTTATGTTTATAACAATAAACATATATTCCAAGGTTGTATATTTATTTTCTAAATCCTCAAGTGAAGTTTCATTACAAACCAAGACTTAACATTTAATGTTCATGGAATGTTACTTCCTATATGTTATACAACATATATTAAATAAGAAAATAAATATAACACTCCCACTAGCTTTCAGGAATATTAAGGAAATATCTTATTTTAATTATAAATCAACACTTGGATTTAATAATTAAATATAAGTATATCTCCTAGATGCATGCATTAATTCATTCATGAATTTTTTCACTTTGTACACTTCCAAAGATTATTTGAATTCAAATACTCCTTTTAATTACTTATCGTCCTTGCACAAGTAATTACTCAAGAAAAAGTTTTGATATTCCATTGTTAATTTCATATTAATGAAACTAAGTATATATTTAATGTGCCTAGAAAGAATATTCAATCACAGTTAATTGTTTAAGTGTGATTGATGATCTTGTCATAAGATATTCATTAAATTTGTATACAAAATTTGTCCAAATGATTTCTACACAAAGATTTAAACCTCTAAGATTTTTATTACCTTTGAAGAAACTCATCTTCATTCTATAGTCAAACTATAGAGTTAAAGATTAATTAAGTTTTCAAAACTAATTATCTTTATGGACTGCATCTCAACATTCATAGTAAGAGTACCTTGCCAAATTCAATATTTGCAATTCATCTTTAATGACCAACAGGTTTACCATAATCCTGTAACTCATAATCCTCAACATATTATTCAAATATTTGAGATATTCTTGCGGATCTATGAATGATAATTCCATTAACTTAAGATTTAACATTAACAAGTTTAATCCTCATCATGACTTTCACTAGTGTATTTTTAGAAGATCATGTATCTTGTAATTTTATCTTTTCAAGATAAAACTCCCGCTTGCCTTTTGCAATTTATAGACTATCTATAAATACTTAGCAAATATAGCAACACAAAATTATTCTCTTTTGGGACATTACAAATACATATTGACAGTTCCTTACATTAAGTTTGTTAATAACCTACTCATAAGTAGTTTAACAAATTCAGAACTTCAATTTTAAGACTTAATGTGATTCATCACATTTCATAATAAATGGTGTCTTATTAATCTTCTAGGTTGGAGTCTTATTGAGTATATACAACTCATACTCAATTTTCTAACCTTGATAACTTTTGGAAGAAAGGAAGTTATAGTTATCTTTAATCAAACAATACTAATAGAGTTTGATTCTCCTAACTGAACACACCACAAACTTGAGGTATTTCATTAGAACTAATATTGTGAGACAATCTAACAATATGTAAGATGAACTTATACTCTTTTTAGCTTACCTATTTACTAACTAAATCAATTTAATGGTGAAATAGATTTTGCAAGCCAATTGCATGCATTATAACATAAGTACTTTTTAACTAAGTCACTTATCGTCCATGTCTCAACAAGAAGACATAGACTGTTATAATCCCACTATACGTTATAAATCATTGATCAACTCAATGACTTCTTGTATATGCCTTAATAAAGAAGACATAACAAGTTAACGTCTTACTTTATATTATAATAAGTCTTGTAACAATTAAAATACTTCATATTTATAGCTTTACAATAAAGTATAAACAGGTATAACTAAAGTAAACATGAACACCACAATTTGGTTTCAATAGTAATTTCAAGTTAATTTATTACTTCATTTATTTATGACATTCCAAGAATACATAAATATTCAAATTTGAAGTAGTATTAGATTACTTCATTTATTTATGTCATTTCAGTAATACATAAATATTTATTTTGAAGTAGTCTCATTATCCTTATTGACACTTGTTCTAATAGGTATCTAATTTAGAAACAATAATTATCCATGTACGGTCTCACGTAATCATGGAATTTTACTTTGTTGTTGTAATCTAGTAAAGGTCTCACTTAAGCTAAGTTTCAACAACAAGTGTTTCTAGACTTGGAGGTGTATTAGTCATATTTAGAACTTTAGTTTCTTACCTTGCGGTCAAGACAATTCTTTAAATCATATTCCTTTATGTTATACCTTGCACACAATATAAGATTTCTCCCACTTGTGCAAGGAACAACATCATGTATCAGATAAACAATACGTCACTCGTTTGTTTATGTGATCAATATGATTGTGTCATAGATATTAGTAGATATAGAACCACCTTGTCTAGTAAGGAAACGTACATGACTATCCTTAAAACCACAAGTGTCTACAATTGGAAAGTAATTATCTCAAGACATTCTAGAGATAATTTGGGTTACTACCAAGATGACAAAGCTTGTAGCTCCCACTGAATTACAGATCATTACAATAATTCAATATTCAATAATTACAACACAATGCTCCCACTGGATTTGACAACATTGTAAATGTTTCATAACCAGTCAAAGCAAATAGTGTGGTTACTAAAAAGAGTGTATTCTACTATGTAGATGATGGACTATCCATCATATGCAATTAACTTGAAAATTGGGCATGCAATTTTCCTTAATATGTCTACCATCCCCACAATGGTATGTAGCATCTTTAAGTGGTCAAAGCACAACAACTAGATAAATCATGCTAGTTTGCCTTTTACCAATTTTGCGGTAACTAGTCTAGCTTCTAATTTAATAACTCATAAAATGTGCAATTTTCTTAACTATTAAAGTTTGCTATGAGTTATTTCTTAGAATTTAGACAATTCTAATTTTCCTATCTTGCCTTTCTCATTCATGAAAAATAATAGGATTAAGTCTCATTCTTCTCTCAAAGAAAGGAGACTAGGTTTATTCTTTTAGTAAAGTTGATTCTAGCCAAAAACCCCTACGGGTGTAGATCAATTTACCACTAAAAGAATGTTCCACATTTACGGTTTAACGTTGCATTAATACATTAAAAGAATTTACAAAATTCAATTTTAGTATTTTCAATAATAAAATCTTTTCAAGAAAATAAAATACCTAAGGAAATATTCATATAACCATTGAATTTCTTGAAAACTAGGATCCAAATTTTCATAGTTTCACTACATCAGTTGATCTGCTAGTAGTGAAAGTACAAAATATGGTAATATGTCGTACAATAATCGGCAAATAATTTCCGACTCCTAGATCATTATGGGAATTACATTTGCCAAATACAATTTGCAAAGTAAGCATGTTTCTTCCCATCTCATGCCTTAAGTTTCAAGGTCTCACTTACAACTTAATTAAGTCGTCTAATTTAGAAACTGCAAATTCTCCATGTCACGGTCTCACGCCATGGAAATTTACCTTGTCATTAATATCTAGGCAAGGTCTCACTTACGCTAAATATTAACTCCAAGTGTCTCTTATAATTAGATAGCATGGACTTAAATTTTAGGGTATTGTATTTTGATATGACAATCAAAATATGTACGAAGAAGCATGCACACATCTTCGTAGCATAAGTTTTCAAAACAATTTTATTTACCAATTAGGCTAAGAGTTAAACCAACAAAGTTTTAATTGAGGTATTGGGTTCACCAATCAAAGAATTACCTACAATTATCGCCCACTATATCCTACTGCTGCATGAGTCAAAAGACCCAAGTTATTCGGATAATTACCACAAAAGTGGCGCGTGAAATTGTGGTCAATTCACCCTTAAGATGATTTTGCACAAAAAAATAGCATTACTTGGTAGCTCCAATTTGACGCACAAATGAGCGAAGAGACAAAAGTCCGCCCAAAGGCTAATTAAAAACGCGTCTCTTTCGGATGACAATTTAATGTCAAGCCTCCTTATACCCCTCTTATAGTTTGTCTAAACTGGGTGTGCCGTTCACACTATAGGTATAAAACTCATCACTCAATTAAAAGTTTATGATTCTAAGTCTTAAAAAAAAATATGTTATAAACTATAATATTGCTAGTCTCGCCTGGGAGCAAATTACCGTGCGAAGCGAACCACTGCCGGCACATAAGACTTTGCAATATATAATTTATCACATCAAGGTTTCATAGTTATTAGGTCAATTTATTTTCTATTAAAAAATTACCCTTTTCTTGCTTACAATTCAACATATAATTTAAACAAAAAAAAAAACAAGTAATTTAATAAAATAAATAACCAAATAATAACGCATATAATCTTAACAATTAAATCATATAGCCACATGCAAACCTTTTGATAAATCCTATTAATAATCTATATATGTTTTAATATGCATATATTTAACTAAGACTCCCATTGGTTTTCGAGCTAATGGTACCAATGGACCACATACACCAAACAATTTGGTTGCATAAGTCTTAGCAAACATATACCACGTTGCACATAAAAGATTCATTAATTTAATTAATTGGAGTCTTCCTCAATTTTAGATCTATCTTATTACATGAAGCAAATAACTTAACAATTAATTACAAACCCTAATCCATGATAAACATGCATGTTTCATCATGGATTAATTTACAAGTCAAGGAACGTAACCCTTAACACACATAAACAAACATGTTCCTAATTTTAGGGTTACAAAACTAATTTTTAATTAAAGAGGGCACCCCCCCCCCCCACAAAAAAATTATGGTTCAAATTTTTTTAATGTTCTAAACCCTAAAAAAATCGACTAACATGTAATCCTAATCAAATATTTGATTTTTATGTGTTTCGGTAATACAATTACATGTTAAACGGCTCGTGATGCCACTGTCGGAATTTAAATACCATAACAATTATATAAATAATTCCTACAACATCAAAGCACATAGCGGAAGCATAAGATCATATTTAACACATAAGAGATTAACCGAATAATAAAGATACGTACCTTTGATCCTAGCAAGAACAAGGATCAATACTTCAAATCTTCTTCTTTAATTAATCAAGTGGATTACCGAGAAACCCTTTACCTTTTTGTTTCTCAATCCAAGAGGTACTAACTATAGTGAGTTAATAACCAAGATTTTGTACACACGTACTATAACCGATTAATATTTGATGCTAGTAAAAGAACACATGAAAACCAAAACAATTTTGCTTCAAGAAAACAATGGATCGACCCACCAAAGGGTTAGATCCAATCGGTTTGTGTAAAAGAAGAAGAATAGAAAGCTTAGGGTTATAGCAAGAGTGAACAAGGTCTGAAACCCTAACCCCTAAGCCTTGTATTTATAGAGTGGTAACTTAGAGGACAAGTTTGATGTGGATTGGGCTTGGTAATACCCTAAACCGATCGGCCATAGTAATCCCATAAGGATTCTAGAACCTTCTTGTCCTGTAATTTCACCTACAGTCATTCCTTTATTTACTAACGGTCGTTAGTCAATTCCCGTTAATTACTTAACGTTCGTTAGTTGTTATTTCGTGTTCAAATAATTAAATACATAACGTTTATATATATTAATTATTCTTCATTAATCATTCATACGTAAAGTGTGCAATCCCATGGTCCCGAGTTCGATTCTAGTCATACACGTTTAATATTTTTCCATAAACTCTAACAAATTCAACCATCTGAACATATTCAAAATGACCAACAAAATCCATTCATGATCAAAATGATGAAAATTATTGCTGAACAATACGCTATGAATATTTAGATCGGGCCCGTGTACATCGCACGGGTCTGAATTATATTGATATATTTAATTACTTTCCACCAAAAATGTGTTAAAATCAAGATCTACGAAAGTATCTATTGTTTACGTGAGTTATTTAGTACTAAATGATAAATGTTCCGTTGGGCAACTACCTAATACATTACATATAACTGATTATATAAAACTTATATTACAAAAATTGACGCAACCTTGATAAAAAGTATATAAACATCTGCACAAACATTCCGTACAAAAACGTAGAAATTCAACCAAAATCCCAGCCGGTGCATCGCAGGGGTTCATAAGGCCTCGTATATACAACATTAATATGGGACAAAACCACGAAATAGGAGAGATCACAATGACGTTACTTTGGGAAAGATGATGGAATAAACTCTAGTAGGAACTAGGAACGACTTGCATTTGATGTCCCATACGTAGTGTGACATGTCAAAATGATCGATAAAACTAATAGTTAGTGGATTACATATTATAAACTACAGTAGTTTATAGTGGATTACATATTCATAAGTTTGTGCACCAAGCACTTCTAAAGTAAAGTACGTTTACACCCTAGTAAACTAATTAGACAACTCTTTTACGAGTAGTAGTTTAACTTTTTATTTTACCCATTTGATAAGTTTTAAAAAATAATTTAAGTTTTAAAATCGACCTAGAATTAGATAGATGGTGGTATGATGCCATTAATTTTGTCGGGATTATCCCAATTGGATTACCTAGTCATTGGCAAACCAAAGCAAATGGTCCATATATATTAACGTCACTTAATTAGGTAGGCATTATAGTACGGTTTGTACGTTGCAAAGTATAAGGTGAGTAGTAATGGTGACCATGGTTACTCTTATCATCTCAGCGTCAACTCAACACGACTTTTTCGTGACTATGTTAGTGTAATAAGGCGACCACGGTCACAACAAAAGACATATTTCACTTAAACAAAAATATACCTCACAAAAACAATTAAATAACACACATTCAAAAAAAATGAAGAAAATACTCGATCGACCAAGCGACCAAGTTGTGCATTATTTTAACTCGACCAAGACCACGCACGACCAACCCCATGTAATGGGGTGGACGGGGTCCAAATAGAGGGTTGACCGAAGGTCCGACCCAACCATTACGATGGGTCTAAGTGGCTTTGCGTGCTATTGTGACGATCTCTTTTTTAAACAAAACTCGTATCAATGAAAAATTGTTAGTTTTTTAATACTTCAACTTTTTTTAGCAGAAAAAATACTCAAGCTAATGCAACAGTAATTTGCTTGCACTCGTTGATAATTCAACTTTGTGCAAGAACAAACAATAAGATAGTTCAAATATAGTCATAGTTAAAATAAAAAAACTTTAGATCGTCAAAACAGTGCCTAATATTGACATCAATTGTACTACAAGAAGTTATACTGTAATACAACCTAACATGTTAATTGCAAATCAGTAGACGTATAACCAAAAGACGTATAACCAAAAGATAGCTAACAATCCAATAATGCTATATTTTTGCACACATAAAAAACTACAAATGGGCAGGGACGGACCCAGAATTTTTTAGAGGGTGTTGCACAAAAGAAATGTTGGGCTAACTAAAGTTACACCGTAAGTAACGTGTGAAGTTCTTTAGAAATGAGAGAAGAAAGGAAATGTGAAAGGGAAAATTGTGTTATTGATTTCTTGTGTAACTGAATTACAAAAGGTTAGTTATAAAGGAAATGAAATTACAACTTTAGTCCCTAAACTATACAAGATAAGCAAACTAGTCCCTATATATCTCCACACTCCCCCTCAAGTTGTGAGTGGGAAGGGACAGAAACTCCCAACTTGGACAAAAGTTTGTGATGTTGTTCCACTGATACAACCTTTGTGAAGACATCTGCAGGTTGTTCTTTAGTATTCACATATGTTGGATTGATCTTTCCAGCCTTCAATTGATCCCTTACATAGTGACAGTCAACCTCAATATGCTTTGTTCTAGCATGAAAAACAGGATTTGCTGCAATGTACAATGCTGCTTGATTGTCACAGAATAAGTCCACTGGTTCTAAATCTTTGATTCCAAGCTCCTTCAACAGTTGCACTAGCCATGTTACTTCACAACAAGTCAGAGCCATAGATCTATACTCTGCCTCAGCAGATGATCTAGACACTACAGCTTGTTTCTTGGACTTCCAGGACAGAGGTGAATTACCCAAAAGTATGCAGTATCCAGTAGTTGACCTTCTTGTCATAGGACAACTTGCCCAATCAGAATCACAATAGGCCTTAAGTTCCACTGCAGAATCATGAGCCAACAAGATACCTTGACTTGGTGAATTTAGGAGATACCTCAAAAGATGTTTGACTGCTTGCATATGAACTGAGGTAGGAGATTGCATAAATTGACTCAACAGCTGAACAGTATAGCATATATCTGGTCTAGTGACTGTAAGATATATGAGCTTGCCAATAAACTTTCTATACACCTCTGGATCTTGTAATGGAGTACCCACATCAGCTTGTAACTTCAAATTAGGATCCATTGGCAACTTGTATGGCTTATTATTAAGAACTCCCCCTTCTTTGAGTAGTTCTCTGGTGTACTTATGTTGAGAGATGAAGATTCCTTGAGCTGATTTACACACTTCCAAACCCAAGAAATAGCTTACATCACCCAAATCTTTCATATGAAATGTGGAACTTAGCTGAGCTTTAAGACTACTAATTTGTGACTCATCGTTACCAGTGATCAATAAGTCATCTACATACACTAGCACAGCAGTGAAACTAGTCCCTATTTTCTTCACAAACAAAGAGTAATCTGTCTTAGATTGAGTATAACCAAAACTTATTAAAGCAGTTGACAATTTAGCAAACCATTGTCTGGGAGCCTGTTTCAACCCATAAAGTGATTTCTTCAACTTGCATACCAAATTAGGATCCAAAACAGACTCACTTGTCACACCTTTACCTGGACCAGCATACCCCAAAGGCAATTTCATATAAACTTCTTCAAACAAATCTCCATGTAAGAATGCATTAGACACATCTATTTGACAAGTGTACCACCCTTTCATAGCAGCAACTGCAAGCAAAGACCTCACTGTCACCATTTTTGCCACTGGTGCAAAAGTTTCTTGATAATCAACACCATACTTTTGCCTATTTCCCTGCACAACAAATCTTGCTTTCTTTTTATCTTTAGTTCCATCAGCTTTGAACTTAGTTTTAAATAACCAATGAGCACCAATTGCTTTCTTACCAACTGGCAACTCAGTCACCTCCCAAGTACCATTTACTTCCAAAGCCTTCAACTCAGAGTTCATTGCCTCACGCCATTGTGGATTTTGAACAGCTTCTTTGAAGTTCACAGGGTCCTTTTGAGCAATTAAAGCAGTTACAAAAGCTTGAAAATCTACCACAAGTGGTGTTTGAGATACCTGATTAGCTCTAGGTGTATGGGTTAAAACAAAATCTTTGAGTTTTGTTGGTACAGTGGTTGTTCTTGTTGACTTTCTGGTTGGTACAGGAGGTTAACTTGGCATTGATGTGGTAGAATTTGGTTGTGCAGTAGAGTTTGAAGTGGTTATAGGATGTACTAATGGAACAATTGTTTCATTAGTAGTCACAGATGAAGGTTGTGCTAATGGAACAGTAACATCAATGTCATCAGCAGAATTAGAATTTTGAAATTGACAAGGTAGTGTAGTAGGTAAAGGTTTAAGAAACTGTGAGATACTTTCAGTTGCGTATGGAAAAATGTCCTCATAGAACACTGCATCTCTTGAAACAAAAGTAGATTGAGAGAGCAAATTATAGAACTTGTAACCTTTTTGATTTGAAGGATAACCCAAGAAAACACAAGGTACTCCTCTTGGATCAAATTTATCAGCAACTCTTGATGGATTACTCACCATAGCAAAGCAACCAAACACCTTCAAATTTTCATAAGCTGGCTTTTTCTTAAGCAGAACTTCATAGGGTGTTTTGTTATCAAGTACTGTGGAAAGAATTCTATTGATCAAATAGGTTGCTGTTGTAACATAATCACCCCAAAACTTGAGAGGTAACTTAGCATGAAATCTAATAGCCCTTGCAGTGTCAAGTATGTGCCTATGATTTCTTTCCACTCTTCCATTCTGTTGTGGTCTATCCACACAAGATGTTTGATGCACAATACCTTTACTTTGTAAATAAGAACCACATTGACCTCTAAGGAATTCCAAAGCATTATCTGATCTTACAATTTTGACTTGTTTTTCAAACTGAGTAAGAACAAAACTTAAGAAGGCTTTAAGAGCTGCAAATGCATATGACTTTTGCTTAAGTAGGTAAATCCAAGTGGCTCAACTACAGTCATCAACAATAGTAAGAAAGTACCGGAAATTACCATTAGTTAGCACCTTATATGGACCCCATATGTCAATATGAATAAGCTCAAACACTTCTGTTCTATGTGACTCACTCACATCATAAGGTAACTTAGTAAATTTTGCCATGGGACAAGACAAGCACTTCTCCAAATGAGATTTAGAAACCAAATCAGGCAAATCATTCATGTATTTCAACTTTGAGTCAGATACATGCCCTAATCTATGATGCCACAATTCATAGTTCTTATTCACACTACTAGATACAGACAATGAAAACTTTTCTACATAATTCTTTACCAAACTTGAGAACACACTATCAACTTTGTCAGCTGGCAGATTCACTAGATGATACAAGCCACACTTCTTCTTACCCAATCCTGTCACCTTCTTGGTTATCAAGTCCTGAACAACACAGAACTGTGGGTAAAAGGAAACAACACATTGACTATCCTCAGTCAATTTTGGTACAGACAATAGACTAAATTTGAATGATGGCACCACTAACACATCTTTCAACACTAGTCCATTATTCAATTTTACTTTGCCCACATGTGAAATCACTGATGTATCCCCATTTGGTAACTTGATTTGAGGCTTAATTTTCAGTGAATATGGGTCAAAAATATCTTCCTCATCTGGTGTCATATGATCTGATGCACCAGAATCATATATCCAATTTTCTAAATGTTCTAACAAATCTAATTGACTGTTAAAACAAGCAACAATACCTGCAACAAATTGATGATCAAGATCCTCTTCTGCAGAATTGAAACCTTTCATTTGCTGCACACTTTTCAACAACTGCTCAAATTGTTGAGGAGTAAAATTGATGTTACCACTTTCCACATGAGCTGCAGTTCTTGCTATACTCTGATGACCCTGATTCTTGACTTGATTGTTACCATTCTTGTACTGTTGCCTTTGTTGTGGAGGTTTGTACTTAGCATGCCATGTAGGATAACCCACTTTCTACCAACACTTCTCAGGTGGATACCACTTGAAGCCACAAATACCACACTTATCTTTAGTACCACTTCCCTTACCATACAATGCTGTTACTTCCACATTTGATACACCAGATGTTCCCCCAAACAAAATTCTTTGGGATTCTTCCTGTTGTAACAATGAACATGCATTCTCAACATTAGGTAATGGAGTAATTATCAAGATTTGGCTTCTTTGATGACTGTAATGATCATCCAAACCATTAAGAAACTGAAAGAGTCTTTGTTCCTCCTTTTGTTTACTCAAAGCAGTCAAGAACACAGAGACTTCATTAGTAACATTACCAATTACTAGCAAAACATTCAAATTATCCAATTCTTCCCAAACACACTTCATCCTAGTGTAGTATTCACCAATTGAACCACCAGATTGAGTAATTTCATATGTATCTTTGTTTAACTTGTACTTCCTTGAACCATCACTCAAAGAAAACCTTCTTTCTAACTGTTGCCATATTTCACTTGCAGTTCCAACAAACATTATGGATCTTGCAATTGACTCACTCACTGATCCCATCAACCAACAGATCACCATGTTGTTACACGTATCCCACAACTCTGCAAGATTTGGATCAGTTGTAGAACGCATCACAGTACCCTTAATGAAACCTAACTTCCTTTTTGTTGAAAGACCAATTTCAATAGCACGCCTCCATGCTCTGTAATTGTTTGCACCAGTCAACTTTTCTTGAACTGTGAGTGAACCAGGTCCATCAGAAGGATGTAGGTAAAGAGGGTTTTGAAAAAGTGCAGGTTGTGTGGTGTCTGCCATTGTTGATATGATTCAAGAATCAAGAAATGATGAAAATGCGGAAACGTGAAAAACAGAGCAATCAATCACACTAGAACAACTAGTACACTTCGTGATTTGATCTAACAAACTTTTAACAAACTTATAACAAACTAGAACTCCATGGATGCTCTGATACCATGTGAAGTTCTTTAGAAATGAGAGAAGAAAGGAAATGTGAAAGGGAAAATTGTGTTATTGATTTCTTGTGTAACTGAATTACAAAAGGTTAGTTATAAAGGAAATGAAATTACAACTTTAGTCCCTAAACTATACAAGATAAGCAAACTAGTCCCTATATATCTCCACATAACGAAAGTAGCAAATTTTTTTTTGAGGGTTGCACATTTCACAAAAAACGCAGTTTGAAATCTTTTTGCACTTCGTGACCTAAAATCGGGTGTAGCTCGTGCCACACCCGGCATACATGTGGGTCCGTCCATGCAGTTGTGGTAATTTTTTTGGCATCCATTTACCCGTGATAAAGTAAAGTAACTCTCAATACCGTCTTCCACGGTGTATGGGGGAGGTTGAGACGTAGACAACCTTACCCCTACCTAAGGTAGAAAGGCTGCTTCCGGTTCTACCAAAGGTAGAAAAGGACCTCCGGCCTTGCAAGGGATGAGGATCGAACCCTTGACCTCTGTATCCAGAAACAAATGTGTTAACCACTTGATCCAACCTTGCTCATCCATTTACCCGTGATCTATCCATATTAAGTTTAACGACCTACAATGCAACAACTGAATAATGGCTAACTCCTTACACGACTGTTTTTTCGTCTAGTCATGTTTACGTGGTATGAACATAAAGAAAAAACTTGACCAGTCTTTCCACAATATAAACATTTACTTAGTTAATGTGTTGCTCTTAGGATGTGAGTTTTATTGTAGTAATATTAAGAAAATGAAAAGAGAAGAAGCAATTTCTTGCAACCACTTCAGACAAATAAAGATAGCCTTCCGGTTGAACTCAGCTAGGGTTCTTCCGGTAGGCTTGGGTGTTGATCCCTTCGGCTATTGGAGGTCCTCCGGATATCTGCACACAACAACACACGTTAGGCTCGCCCCGGGTGTTATCCCAGGACCCACCTCCGGTGTGAGAGTAAGTATTTGGTATTCCGAAAGGGCTATAAGATATGGTGAGAAATAAATGCAGGTTGTATGTTAGTTGAGAGTAGTAAATGAGCTGAGTATTTATAGTACTCAGCCTCGATACCTGGAATGGCGGCGCCGGATTTTCAGGGAACATGTCCCCGACATAATCCCGTAAATCTTGGGCGGCGACGGCGGTGTCTGTAGCTGCCACCTGTACAAGAGGAGATGCCACTTGTCTCATGCTTTAAACCTGTATGTTCCGGATGGCCTTGGGGCTGTCCGGATTACTCCGGAGGTCCTTGTTCCGTACGGCCAACCGAGAGATCCAGTCCGTTCGGACACATACGTCAACATGTCCCCCCAGTATCATAATATCGGTTTCGCCGACGTTGTGATACTTGTAAAATCCTTGAAGTTCCAATTCACTAGTTCCGAGAGGACTGGGTCGTTCGGCATTCAGAGAGCTGACCTCTGCGCAAACCGGCAAAAAACATTATTACCTCTTTTTAAGGATCGCCGCCATTTTTACTGGGGCTCTGAGATGTCTACACGTGTGTATGTGTATATCGTGCGAGTGAGGAAGTGCCACCTCACTCGCTGACAGTGCACGTCGTTTCACTCTCTCTCTTTTTGCCTATAAATAGCGTCATTTCTGCGATTTTTTTACCACTTGTAACTTTCTCATTCTGATAAATTTTCCGAGAGACTCACTCTTAATTACACCCGAACGATTTCATTTGCCATCCGGTTAATCATGTCGAATTCTCCCTCTTCGGTTTATGAAGAAGACACCCAAGAGGTTGAAGGGTATCTTCCTAAGTTCGACGTTCGAAAATATACCTCCCAAATGAGTGAGGAAGATTTGTTTATGGTGAGAACGGACGCAGGCATACCGGATGAACTGCGCCCCAGACTACCCCCGTCGGACATGACGATGGACCGGCTACCGAGAGATGTCATCGGCTTGTATCTGGAGTATTTTTACGAGGGAGGCCTTAGCGTGCCCTTCTCTACTTTTTTGCTGGGCGTCATCAGGTATTTTAAAGTGCACATCTCTCAAATGGTTCCGTTGGGCGTACATCGTGCTACACTCTTCGAGGTGTACTGTCGGAGTTTGGACATTGTTCCCACCACTCCGCTCTTCCGGGCTTTCTATAAGTTAAGCAAGCAGGGCCACTGGTTTTCCTTCGAGAAACGAGGCGGGAAGGGGAAGTGGGTTTGTTTCCGAGAGATTCTAACCGGGTTGAAGGGCTGGAAAAATAATTTTTTCCTGATAGATAGGCGGGCGATCCCTTTCGCCATGCCTTGGAGGCATAATGACTCTGACATTTCGGATCCCTATCCGGACGGTGAGTTTACCATCGCGGATGCCGAGAAGCTAGCCTCCAACATAATCGATCTCATTCAGATTCCGAAAGGCTTTCTTTATTCTTTGGGGTTAACTTCTCATTGGGAGCATTCAGGCTTCCGAGCCGTTCTTGAAGACGCCGAGGGCAGAGGTACGCCTTTCTTCCTTTTCCCTTTAGCCGATTCGTGTCATGTATACTTGTATCTAACCGCTTCGCTTTCTCTTTTTGTAGTCGTGCCAATGTCCGAGTATTTGATCAACCCTGATGCCCGCCAGGACACTTCCATGGTGAGAGGTGAGGAGTATGCCGAGGGGGAGCGTCGTGAACTATTTGTGACCCTCCCGGCTGCGTCAAATGCTGATATACCAGAACTAACAGCAGAGGAAGAGGAGGTTGAGAGGGCCAATAGTTGGGTTGTCGCGGCAAAGCTTAGAAAGCAAAGGCAAGCCGCCACCCGGCGAGCTTTGCAGGCCGAAAGGCGTGCTGAACTTGGTGAGGGGAGCGGCGGAGCGACCCGAGCGGTCAAGAGTAGGAGGACGGCGAGGACTCCCGTGGAGGATCCAGAGTCGGATTCTCCGGATGTTGAGGTCATCCCCAACCCTTCCCCCATCCGTTCTATTCGTCCTGAATACATTGGGCCCCGTCCGGAAGGGGCAGGTTTTGCCGAAGGGAGTTCCCGCGCTGGTAAGCTGTTCGACTATTTCTCTTGTGTTATTCATTTCCTTTCGTTTCTTTGATTATGACGCCTTGTTCCTTTCAGGGGTTGCTCCCGTGGCCGCTTCTGGTCGCGGTAAAATTAAAGCCATGGCCGAAGGTGATCCAGCGGCGCTGTTCGTTCCGGAGTGGTCGGTCAAGAGGGGAGACCGCTTGAACTCCTCGGCTGTCTGCAGGGATCTGATGTCGAACCTACCCACCCCTCGCGAAGAGATTCACTTTCAGAGTTTGGGTGATCCGGCGGCTATCCGAAGGGGCTGGGTGTTATTAGGTCGAGGGGCGACGGCTCAAGCGGAAATTCTGGGCCGGAACAAGGTCCTCCTTAAAGAATATCAACAGCTACGCAGTGCTCATGCGGAGTGTGAAAGCGCAGCTCAAGAGGAGGAGGAGCTTCGGCAGCTAAAACATGAGCACGCGGGTTGTATGGTAAGGGAGTCGGACTTAAAAATTCGGCTCTCTCAGCTGGAAAAAGTAAGGGATGAAGGGAGGAAAGCTTCCTCCGAACGGGTCAGAGCCCTGGAGGTTGAGTTGGAGGATGTTAAAGGTAAACTTGTTGCCGAGAAAGAGACCAGCACCGAACTGTACAAGGAAAGGATGGACATAGCTGTAAAGCTAGGCCAGACGGAAGTCGAGCGTCATAAACTTGTAAAAGAATTCCTTCCGGAAATGGTTCGTCGGCTTCTGAATAGCCATGAATGTAAACAACGCTTGGCCGAGCCTTTCAGCTTGTCTTCTCAATCTGGGTTCTTGGAAGCTATCTCCGTTGATCACAATCTGGAGGATGTGGCCGAGATTGCGGCCGGGGTGGATGATTTGGATCTGGAAGCTGAGGCGAAACTTGACCCTTTGTATGATGGTCTCTTCTCTATAGAATATCCGTATGTATTGAAAGTTAGTGATGCTGCGGATAGGTCTCTTCCGGAGATAATGGATCTGTTTCCTGACCCTGCCCCCAATGATTCCTCTGACGGCCCTTTGTCTTGATCTGGGGACTTTTGACTGCAAGGCCTCCGGACCGTTAGATTGGTTTATGAACTGTTAATATATATATTTCTTTTTGAGCAAATGTAATGATCAATCGGTTGCGCAACTGTTAGCGCTTTTTGTCTGTTTGAAAATGATGTAACGCCGCTTGATTCATTATAAGCTGTTTGACATTTTATATGTATTTCGTTCGTATTATTTCATGTGTTTTTTGCTGACTTTCTTTTGGTCGCATGACCCTTTTCTTCCCGAACACTGACCACAAATTCTCCGGAGGGCACGAACCTCTCGGAGGGGTCACTTTTCGCTTGTGTCCAAAATTATACAGATGGTTCGGCCTTTCCGCCAGGATTATGGCAACCCCTTTCCTGGGTATCAACCATCTTTGAACATTGACCACACACTCCCCGGAGGGCGTGAACCTCTCGGGGGGGGGGCATTTTCTAATTATGTTCAGAAACAAGGAACATTGATCACTGATCTCCGGAGGGCACGAACCTCTCGGAGGGACCATTTTCTACTTATGTTCAAAATATTACAGATGGTTCAGCCTTTCCGCCAGGATTATGGCAACCCCTTTCCTGGGTATCAACCATCTTTGAACATTGACCACACACTCCCCGGAGGGCGTGAACCTCTCGGGGGGGCCATTTTCTAATTATGTTCAGAAACAAGGAACATTGATCACTGATCTCCGGAGGGCACGAACCTCTCGGAGGGACCATTTTCTACTTATGTTCAAAATATTACAGATGGTTCAGCCTTTCCGCCAGGATTATGGCAACCCCTTTCCTGGGTATCAACCATCTTTGAACATTGACCACACACTCCCCGGAGGGCGTGAACCTCTCGGGGGGGGGCATTTTCTAATTATGTTCAGAAACAAGGAACATTGATCACTGATCTCCGGAGGGCACGAACCTCTCGGAGGGACCATTTTCTACTTATGTTCAAAATATTACAGATGGTTCAGCCTTTCCGCCAGGATTATGGCAACCCCTTTCCTGGGTATCAACCATCTTTGAACATTGACCACACACTCCCCGGAGGGCATGAACCTCTCGGGGGGGGGGGGGCATTTTCTAATTATGTTCAGAAACAATGAATAATTTAAAGTCCAAAACGTAACACAAAAGCTTTCCCACAACTGAAATAAACTGCGCTTATCATTGAAATTAGTCAAATAGCCCCTTTCGGAAGCTTACATTAGACATTTTTAGTTGTTTACAAAAAGCATTTTCTGAGGTTAACAGCGTGCCAAGTTCGGGGCACTTCCTTTTCTTCCATTGTTTCCAATTTATAGGATCCAGTCTGGTATGCCTCCACGACTCGGTAAGGCCCTTCCCAATTTGGCCCTAACTTTCCTTGATTCTCCACCCTGCTAGCCTCATTCCTTCGGTATACAAAATCACCTACCTTGAACGACTCAGGATGGACCCTTCGGTTGTAATATTGTTCAATCTTCTTTTTGTACTTCGCCTCTCGTATGGCAGCCATTTCCCTTCGTTCCTGTAGGAGGTCGAGATTCATGAAGATCTCCTCGCCATTTTCTTTTTCACTGACCTTCATGGTCCGAAAAGTTGGCATCCCTATCTCCGCCGGTATGACCGCTTCGCTACCATAAGTAAGGCTGAATGGTGTTTCCCCGTTGCTTGTCTTTAGTGACGTTCGGTGCGCCCATAGGACGTTCGGCAGCTCATCCACCCATCCAGCTCTTTCCCTGCCGAGCCTCGTCTTGAACCCTTTCATCAGACTTTTGTTCGCTCCTTCCACCAATCCGTTGGCCTGAGCGTGTGCCACAGCCGTGTTTACCTGAGTTATGTTCAGTCGTTCGCACCAACTTTTGAAAGGGTCATGGATGAAATTGCTTCCATTGTCCGTCACGATCACCTTGGGCAGACCGAATCTGCATACTATGTTTTCCCAAACGAACTTCTTTACTTCCTTCCCGGTCGTGCGGGCCAGCGGCTTGGCCTCTATCCACTTGGTGAAGTAGTCAATGGCCACAATGACGAATTTGATTTTTCCCGGGGCCTCTGGCAGGGGACCCAAAACGTCCATCCCCCATTGGTAGAAGGGCCAAGGAGCCATTATTGAAGTTAAAACAGTTTTGGGGAGTCTCGGAACGGGCGCGTGTATTTGACAAGAATCACATTTCCGAATCACTTCCCTGGTATCTCTGTGCATGGTGGGCCAGTAATACCCTTGCCGCATTAGCTTTGCCACCACGGATCGCGGCCCGGAGTGCATTCCGCATGCTCCTTCATGTACCTCCCGGATAACATAATTGGCTTGAAGCGGCCCAACGCATCTTAGCATCGGACCTAAATAGGATTTTTTGAAAAGCACATCGTCTACCATGGTATATTGGTTTATTTTCATCCGAAGAGATCGAGCTTCGTTTTGGTCTTCCGGCCAGATGCCTTCTTGCTTGCATCGAATGATCGGGGTCATCCAGTTTTCCCCTTCTTCTTCCACAATTGCGTTGACTATCTCCTCCTCCGTTGATGGCCTCTCTAAAACTTCCACCATGGTTTTCTTTGTCAGATGGTCGAAAGCCATGGACACCAGTTTGCTGAGTATATCAGCTTTTTGGTTTTGCGCCCTTGGGATGCTTCGGATTTTAAACTGATCGAAGTACGCAACGTATTCCTTGGCTTTGGCTAAATACTTTATCATGTTATCCTTGATTGCTACGAATTCCCCATTGATCTGACTTGCTACCAAATTGGAATCCACTCTAACTTCCAACATCCGAATTTCCATTTTCCGAGCGACTTTTAACCCTGCTAGCAAGGCTTCGTATTCTGCTTCGTTGTTGGTGCTTTTGAAGTTCAGTCGGATGGCGTAAGTGTATTCCGTTTGATCTGGACTAATCAGTACCAGGCCTGCTCCGGCACCTGATTTGCTGGAGGCTCCATCGGTATACAGTATCCATGGTTCTTGGTTGGAGATGTTACATATCTCCTTGCCCACCTCTTTTATGCTTTGGCTCAATGCTTCCACGGATATTTCTGTTATGAAGTCCGCGAGGACTTGTCCCTTAATGGCGCTCCGAGGTATGTAAGTGATATTGTAGGCTCCCAACTCCACGGAGTACTTGACCATCCTCCCGGAGGCTTCTGCCTTGTTTAATATTTGCTTGATAGGTTGGTCAGTGATGACTTTTATTGGATGGGCTTCGAAGTATCTTCGTAGCCTTCTGGCCATGTGTAGTAGGGCTAGAGCTAACTTCTCAACGGGGGCGTAGTTTTGTTCGGCCTCGTGTAATGTTCGGCTAACATAATGTATTGGGATCTGCTTCCCTTCTCTTTCTAGCAACAATACCCCGCTCATTGCCCCTTTCGACGCCGAGAGATATACATATAGGTCTTCCTTCGGCCTTGGCATTGCCAGATAAGGTAATTCAAGGATCATCTTCTTCATCTCCTGGAAGGCTGCCTCTGCTTGACTTGTCCATCGGTACTTGTCCTGGTTTTCTTTCGTGATGTTCCTCAACGTCTCAAAGAAAGGGAGCGCTTTTTCTGCCGACTTGGATAGGAAGCGGTTCAGAGCTGCTAGCTTACCACTTAAGCTTTGCATCTCCTTGAGCGACTTGGGGGACTGCATGTCCACGATAGCCCTTGTCTTCTTCGGGTTTGCCCTTATTCCTTCGGACGTTACCATATATCCAAGGAACGTTCCTTCCTCTACCCCGAAAGAGCATTTCTTGGGGTTTAGCTTCATGTTAATCCTTCGGAGATTGTCGAATGTCTCCGCTACATCGGCAAGTAACTCCTTTTCGGTTTTGCTCTTTATGACCATATCGTCCACATACGCCTCGAGATTTCTCCCTATCTGTGACCGAAAGGCGGAATCCACTAAACACTGGTATGTGGCCCCAGCGTTTTTTAAACCGAACGGCATCTTGGTATAACAGTATGTCCCGTGTTCGGTATAGAAAGCTGTTTTTTCCTCGTCCTCCTTGGCCATCTGTACTTGGTGGTATCCCTTGTAAGCATCCAAAAAACACTTGTACTTGAATCCCATAACCGACTCTATTTTCCAATCAATATCAGGTAGAGGGTAATAATCCTTTCGGCAAGATGAGTTGAGGTTTTTGAAGTCGATGCACATTCGCCAACTACCATCGGACTTCTTTACCAACACCGGGTTTGAGATCCACGTAGGGTACTGCACCGGCCGAACTATTCCGGCCTTCACCCAATCTTCCACCTCCTTGGCTATGGCTTGATTCTTTTCGGCGGAGTAGGTTCTTTTCTTTTGTGCCACTGGGCGGTCCTGAACATTCACATTGAGCTTGTGTTCGATGATCCGACGGGGGACTCCCGTCATATCGGATGGTTCCCAAGCAAACACATCCCGGTTGTTTTTGAGTAGCGTGATTAACTGTCTTCGGCACTCCGAGGAGAAGTTTCCCCCTATCGTGACTAGTTGGTCCGGATAAGCCGGATGTACCATAACTTCTTCCGTTTTTCCGACCACCGCATCCGTCAGTCCGGCCTCACGGGGTTCTTTTTTGACTTCCTTTTTTGCCATCTGCTCCTCTTCTAGCTTGCGACATTCTGAGATAATTACGGACCGGGTAGTAAGGGTCGCTATGCCTTTTGGTGTGGGGAATTTCACCATTGAGTGGATAGTTGATGGGATGGCCCGTAATTTCTTTAAACCTGAGCGCCCTAGTATGATATTGTATGGAGAAGGGGATCTTATCACAGCGAACTTCATCATTGTTCGGCGAGACAAGCCTTGGCTTCCGAAACAGACTTCCAATTCAATCTTCCCCAATGGCTTTATGGATTCCCCCGCGAATCCTATTAACGGTGTGCCGGTTTCTTTCAGCTTGGCCTTAATGGAAGGGCATAAATGCTCGAAACAGTGTTCGTACATCACCTCGACCGAAGCGCCTTGATCCACATAGACCCTTCTGATTGTGTAGCCTTCCACTTCGGCCTCGACTATTAACGGTCCGTCCGACACATCTCCCGGAAGGATGGGTGGAAAACCGATCGGAACATTCATCCATTCCTCCTCGGCTTCCATGGTTTTCCTTTTTTGGGATGTAGGTCCAGCCATATCGAACTATAGGTAGATCGAGCAGTTGGTCCCACGGATGGCGCCAATTTGTTGAAGCAATTTCTTGCAACCACTTCAGACAAATAAAGATAGCCTTCCGGTTGAACTCAGCTAGGGTTCTTCCGGTAGGCTTGGGTGTTGATCCCTTCGGCTATTGGAGGTCCTCCGGATATCTGCACACAACAACACACGTTAGGCTCGCCCCGGGTGTTATCCCAGGACCCACCTCCGGTGTGAGAGTAAGTATTTGGTATTCCGAAAGGGCTATAAAATATGGTGAGAAATAAATGCAGGTTGTATGTTAGTTGAGAGTAGTAAATGAGCTGAGTATTTATAGTACTCAGCCTCGATACCTGGAATGGCGGCGCCGGATTTTCAGGGAACATGTCCCCGACATAATCCCGTAAATCCTGAGCGGCGACGGCGGTGTCTGTAGCTGCCACCTGTACAAGAGGAGATGCCACTTGTCTCATGCTTTAAACCTGTATGTTTCGAGGCCGTCCGGATTACTCCGGAGGTCCTTGTTCCGTCCGGCCAACCGAGAGATCCAGTCCGTTCCACAATATAAACATTTACTTAGTTAATGTGTTGCTCAAAACCGCCCATGCTTAGGATGTGAGTTTTATTGTAATAATATTAAGAAAATGAAAAGAGAAGTAGAAATGGAAGAACGACTCAGCAGCAATTTGGTCCTTATGTATAGTAACTCACTTTAAGTTTTCACCAATATAATTATATATGTTCATAGTGACTTACGTTAGGTATTCGGTACGTCTTTTCATCATCACTAAAACTTTCATTATCATTGGACAATCGGTGACCTCCAACGTCTTTTCGAAACATATAGGAATATTTAAACATTATTACCAAAAAATCAAATGCTAAAAAGATGAGACGTGTCTAGTGAAGCGTAGACCGTTAAACTTTAGTTTTGTATGATGTAAGACCACTGCAAGAAAAGACAGAACGGCCGACAATCATTATGCCGACGATATGTCGTCGGCATTTTGTACTAAACGACAAAAAACGCCCTTGATCGAACAAAGTATGCGTTGAATTTTTAAGTTGAAAAAATCCGAATGACGTGTCGTCGGGATAATATTGGAAACGTTTGGTGAAAATTTGGGCGGGAATTTGCCCCGCCAATATATTGTCGACGACATGTAGTCGGCAAAATATAAACCCAAAAAATAATTGCAATTAGCGTTTGATTAACGTTTATTTTGTCATTACTTTTATTTTCCCGACGACTTTTCGTCGGGATATATTTAGACCTAATTTTTGTTTTCCCCCGCGTGTGAATAATAGCGAATAATTGAGCGGGGTTTTTTCCCGCTTGTTTTACACCGACGACATGTCGACATTATTTTCTTCCCAAACACATTATATACACTCTTATCCTCAAAACCACTCAACCTCACAACCTCTTATCTTCACACCAATTTCAAAACGATGCAGCAATATAATCAATTTATGTGTTCTTGTGGAACAGGAAATATAAAACTAAGAAAATCACATAAAAAAATACATTTGGATGGGAATATTATGCATGTCTTCTTTCAAAGGTACGTGAACAATCATACATTTCTTATTTATGTAAATATACAAACAATCATAACATTTCCTTATTTATGTAACAACCAAGAGAAAATGATTATGGATGTGGATATTTTATGTGGAAGAGTGAATTTGATGACCGGTTACGAGTAATCTCTTCTGCTTCAACATCTCAAGGTTCTGGATCTGCACCAACAGAGTGCTCAAACTGTAATGCCAAAGATCTTAGGATAAACATGCTGGAATCACAAAAACAGGTGCTAGAGACAAGAGTAAACATGCTGGAATCACAAAAACAGGTGCTAGAGACAAGAGTAAGGATGCTGGAGGCAAGACTTGAAATGACAACAAATCCCGACGACCACGACCACGCATGTCAGTCGGCTGCAATACTCCGTGAGCTGTTAGGTGACTTGGACAATCTTCATATGTAATGTTGTTGTTGTTGTTGTTGTTGTTGTTTTTTGTTGTTGTTGTTGTTGTTGTTGTTGTTGTTGTTGTTGTGTTGTTGTTTTTTGTTGTTGTTGTTGTTGTTGTTGTTGCTGCTGCTGTTGTTGCTGTTGTTGTTGTTGTTGTTGTTTGTGTTATTGTTGTTGTTTAATAAAAGCGAAGGTTGGTTGATGTTGTTGGTGAGTGTTTAGATGAAGAGTTGGAGTCATGGGTTCGATGTATAAGAGTTTCCGAGTTCTTGGTTTTCTTTTGTCCTAGATCTGCATTAGTTAATGAAGATGTCTTTCTAATGTGTTCTAATGTGATATTGTACGAACGTTACTAACTATGTTTAGTTATGCATATATACGTTATCAGAAACAACACAAGTGCAAATTCACATTTTATGATTATGGTTGTACACGAGATTATAAACGAATGAATCAGAAACAACACAAGTGCAAATTCACATTTTTATAATCTATCATTAATGTTTGGAAAGTATATAACGCTGCAATGCTACATGCTTGAGATTATCACACTACCTTTAGACAGTCAATTTTTTTCTAGTTGGGGAGCGCAATGGTATCCGGTGTTATTATAGTTGGCTTCACTTTGCTGGTAAACTAATGTTTATGAGTTAGTGAAACTAAGTTGTACACATCTATTCCATCTTTCTGATTCATTCGTTTAACATCTCGTGTACAACCATATCATCTCGGCCAAGTTGATTTGCCACCAGTCCGATCAACACCCATTTCATCAATATTCAGATCTAAACTGTCTTCAAATACAAGTTTAGAACCGGATTCGAGCTCAGGAGATCCCGCTTCCATGTAATTATCCTCTAGTTCATAATAGTCGAGATCACCACCTTTACATAATTCTCAACACATTTAATGTACGAGAAGTCTTCTTTACGGCCATCGGTTGATACAACAGAAAAGCAACGACTTTCTTGGAACTTTGTTTTCTGAACTTTATATGGATGGTGATTGAAGACGTTATCAAGAATATAAGTTTGATCATCGGCGGACAAATGATCGCCATCATTGTACCTTAACAAAATTGTTTGTGCCCATACATAGTTAGTATTCGTGTTTCATAACTTTAACATTAACAAGAAATGGAATTCAACAATGTAATAGACTGAATGATGGGATTAATTTCGTTAATAATCTATCTTTCTGATTCATTCGTTTAACATCTCGTGTACAACCATATCACCTCGGCCAAGTTGATTTGCCACCAGTCCGAGACTGCAGCCCATGACAGCAGCCCAAGACCACAGCCCGAGAGACCACAGCCGAGACAGTATGTTAATTACTTGTTTTAATACACGAGTATCGAAAATTCTGAATGTGTATGAGTTTGTTAAATGTTTATCGAACATGTGAAATTAGTTGTTTTCTATGTTAATTACTTGTTTTAATACGCCGTCAATAGTATTTGCTATGTTCACTAGTAGTTGATTAGACATAATGTCGTGAATCCGATTTTGTTGGAAGTTGATATGATTTATCATCTTGCTTGTCCTGCTTCGCCTATGCATTATAAGTATAATCCAATTAAGACTATCATATCCTTTTTAGTTTTTGAATTTGTAGCAGTTTTTTGGACTCAGAGGTGTTTGGCGTTGCATTTTGAAAGTGATGATGCATTATTTATGTGTTTAAGCATTCTGGCAAATTCTGTTTATTGGGAACTTCAGTTTAAAAAGAATCAAATATGTGTAGCTACTCTAAAACTGATAATTTGGTCTTTGAATTAAGACTATGCCTAAACACTAGAAACTGATTATCTCCGAGTTTAAAAGATTATAATGAGAATCACTTTCAGGAATGTAATGCCAAACACCTTAGTAATATGTTGTTCATAATGTGCTTTTTTTAAGGTAGATAGAAAGCCAATTGCTTTTACTTTTAATGTCAAACCTGGGATGTCATTGTGGTAGAAGACGATGATGGTGTGATACATGGCAACAATTCATCCAGTATCGAACTGTCTGCTAATTTGAATGATTTGGAATTTGAAACCTTAAATATCGATGGTGAATCAACGTTAGTTGAGGCACCACCACCACCACCACCACCAAACATTCCTGTTGATGACGACGATGTTTTTATTGATGATGAAGACGACGATCCTTATGATTTAGTAGCTTCTAATAATGAAGTCACAAACAATTCTGATGATGAAGTTGAAGTTGCGACTAATGTTATTTATGATAGTGATTATGATTTAGCAGATTGATCTTATATTGTAACTTGTAAAATGACACTTATTTTAATGAAATTGTTATGGATTGTTTAAATGTGTATATTTATTTTGAATGTGTATGTATTTGAATGTGTGCATGCTTATGTTAATTTGTTCCCGAATTTCTGTATGTTATTCAACTTGTACTTTTACATATGGCAGCAGCAGTTGCGCGTAGTCATGGTGGTGACGGTGCCGGTGACCCACCTTCCCCTCCCCGTCAGATTGAGAGCGGGTGCCATGGTGGGAAGCATTTCTAGATTATTTTCAAAGAAACTTAAACTTTATCATTTGAATTTGGTTACTTGTTACTTTATGAAGTTTTCACTCACTCCAATTGTAGGATCACATCGACCCCGAATAGGAGGTAGGGCGGGGGGGGGGGGGGAGGCACGGGTAGTGGAGGTCAGGATGGCGGCAGGCCGCGACGACGCCAAGCCACGAAGAACGTGGCCCTCAAGAAAGCTGTGGAACTTAGCGGCCCGCAGTCGATTAAGTTTGAGATTAATGATCAGGGGACGTACGTTCACGTGGACTCGCATGCCGGGTGGTTCAGTAACTACGTCGGTGAGCTTATTAGGCAGCTCCCGTTGCACTATGCCTCCTGGTACGAGATTGAATCGGAAAAGAAGGCGCACATCCTTCCACAGCTCGGGGTCAGTTATTTCATTTTCCTTTTATATTGTTATGTTATCATGTTTATTTATTTAAATTTGCATATTTATTTAAATTTGTTTATTTATTTATCTCTATATTTAATTATTTGAATGTGTACATTTATTTAAATTTGTTTAAATGTGTATATTTATTTAAATTTTTTTATTTATTTATATATTTATATTAATTTTAACTATATTTGATTGCAGCGTATGTTTAATTTGGAGCGCCACATGCGCGGATCGCACTGGAATAACATTCTGACCGGCATCAATGCGTATCTGGCTAAGCGATACGAGGACAACAAATATGACCTCAAGCGCGATATCTTTACCAGGGAGGGTGGGGCTGCGAATGTGGATGTGATCAGAAGAAACCCTCCTCCGAACATGGAGCAGTCTGTGTGGGAGGAGCATGCGAAGTTCTACATGTCGGAGAAGACCGTGAAACGAGCGGATGTGAACAAAGAGAACCGAAAGAAGAACAAGGTTTACAGCCGCCACGGTTCCAGATCATTGGCCGCTTCTCGACACGAATATGTAAGACACATTTTATTTTTATAAGATTATTTAATTTTAATTATATATTAATTAAAAGTATTTATACTAAATAAAATATATATGGTGTTTGATTTGTCATTTTAATTTGTTTCATCCTATATGCATGTGTATATACAGTTTGAGAACAGCGAGGACCATCAGTACCCATCCTTCATCCAGAGCTTTTTGGACACACATTGCAAGAATGGTGTGTTGGTCCACACGAATTATGGATCCAAGTAGCCTTGGTTACTTGTTAGACAACTTGAATAAATCCAAATTGATCTAAGTGAGAAACTCTAACAATGAATTGAATGTTTATGCGGAATCTAAACAATCAACAATGAAGAACACAATAATACTAACTTCATATATTACTAACTTTCAATCAATACACGTACAAATCTTGAGCCTTAGGGTTCCTTTCATACACTAAGGAAACCCTAGATACAAAACGTGTAGAAGGATATACGTATCTTCTATTAAGATAACTAAGTATCATTTCCAAACTTATAGCTAACCGACTTTACTATAATTAATAAACAGACTTAACTAAATCAGTCAACCAGACTTAACTAGGCTATTTTGTCTACCAGACTTAACAATGTACTGGCAGACTTAACTATTACATGAATACAACTAACAGACTTAACTACGTAACCCAGCAGACTTAAGTCTGTTCTTCATATTAAGTCTTGTCTTGTGACAATTCCCAACAATCCTCCCCTAACTTGATCTTCATGCTTCATGAACTTCAAGTTCCTTCTGAATAAGCTTCTTGAGGATTGAACTCTGAACTCTTGGAATTATCTCTAACTCTTCAAAACATCATATCTGATCTTCTATGCAGCAACATTGATTTTAACAAACTTTTCACCATCTGATCTTTTCAGCAACCATGACTACTTGTACATCAATTCTTTTAAGTTTCATACTATTCTCATCACTTCCAGGTGTGTAAACTCATGTGAGAGGTGAATCATTGAAAATTAATGGATTTGATGTCTCTTTACCAGATAGCCATTAACTACTGGAGTAGCCAATGTTTTGGTGTGTAAGACCATGGTACATTGATAACCATATGATTTTTAGCAAACCATCAGCTATCAACGGATTTGTTTTGTCTTTACCAAAAGCCGTTTGCTTTTGGACTAGCCAATTCTTTGATGGAATCAGACCTCATCTTGGTGAATTGATTACCAATTATGGTTTTCCCACAGCCTTTACCACAAGCCATACTCTTGTGGGCTAGCCAACTCTTCACTATCTCAGATATGGTGAGTTGATTACCATACAATTTTTGGTAAATTGTCAACCATTAACGGATTTGAGATATCTTTACCAGAGCCGTTTGCTCTGGATTAGCCAGTCCTTATGTGGGTTAGACATGGTGGACTGATAACCATTTGTTGTGTCAGTGCTATGCACCTTCACCAAGTGAGAAGTTCCTTTAGTCTCACTTATCAACTTGAAAATTCTTTCAAACACTTTCAAACACCCCAATATGGTTCCTTTAGGGATTGTTCCTTAATCAAATCCAAAAGCTTTTCATATACCTCATCTTTCTCATCTGCAAACAATTTCTTTTCTAACATTTCTTTGCAGACCCTAGGTGGTAAAGGATATTCCACTTCTGCAAGCATATAAATATGAGCCATCTGCAAAGATAAGCAATGTACCTTACAACTATGAAAGTATCTCCACCTAACAATTTCTTGTTGGTATGGCAGCTTCCAAATCTCATCTGTTCTTGAAGGTGGCTCAAACATAACTTTTAAATCTCCCCAAAAGACCCTTTCAAACTCCTCCTCAGGTCTAGTGTCTCCATGTCTGATATTCACCAATTTGTACAACTCATTGAGATCTTACCTAGTAACATCATTTAACAGCCCTGGAAAGTTTAAATACACTACATCAGTGTTGTCCTCCCTTATGATCTGATAAGCTACTCTCAATCCAGTCTTGATGATTTGATACTTAACAATTTTGGTTGGTTGTACTGAACTCTCAGGAATTGATCCCATGGTGAACTCTTCAGATGAAGACTCCTCTTCTTCTGATTCTTCTTCCCCTTGCACTTTCTTCTTGGATTTACTTTTTCTTGCTATACTTTTTCTTCTTGTCCACTTTATAATTGGCTTTTTGACTTCTTTCTTTTCTTGCACAACATCAGACACTTTCTCAGCCTCAGATTCCTTTTCAATTTCACTCACCTTTTCTATCTTTTCTTCTTCAGACACCTTTTGCCTTTTAAAGCTCCTTCTGATTGAATCCTCATAATCAATAAGCTTGTAATTGTGATCTCTTTCATAAGCTCTGAGGTAAAACTTTTGTTCTTCTTCATATGACATTCCCTTCATCTTATCAAAACTGGAATGCTCCATATTCTTCAAGTAAATTTTCATATCTGACATCTTTTGTTGCTTAGTGAGCTTCTTTTTGATACCTTTCTTTTTCTGAGTCTGCTTTATCTTTTCCATAAAATCACCCAATGTTTCTGAATTCCTTCTTTCATTGATGAATTCTGCAAGTTGCTTAGCTCTCTCCTCTGTTGTCAATCCTTCAACAGCTTTAAGCTCCTCCAACTTTGCCCTTAACTCATCATCATCTTGAATCAGTGACATAACAGGATCATCAACAGACTCCTCTTGCAACCTTCTAGCAAACAATTCATCTTGCCTCTTTTGCTCTTCCTCTTTTTCCATTTCTGCTTGTTCTGCTGCTTGTATCCTAGCAATCTCAGCTAGAGATGCTTCCTCTTCTCTTTGTTGCCTCTTTGACTTCTTAGGCTTAGGAGTTTTAACCAGAATTTGTTTTCCTTCCCTTTGAGCAGACTTAACCTATTTAGCAGACTTTTCTTCCTGACTAGACTTAATTACATCATCACCAGAATTAACTTGATCAGTATTAACACCACCAGACTTAATACCATCAGACTTATCTTTTTCATTACCAGACTTAATAACCTCAACAGACTTAATAATCTCCTCATCAGAATCATCAACCACCAACTTTCTCTTTCTCCTTTTTCTTTGTTGAATCTTACTGAGAGATTGAGCTAACATTTCTACTGCTTCCATAGTATCTGGACTTATATCTGCACCTTCAGTTTGTTTATCCTGAGCTGGAGTCTTAAAAGTTTGTTCTTCATCCAAATTCCTCCCCTGTTTGGAAGAATTTTCATCCTCAACCCCTTCCTCATCAGCAAAAGTAACTCCCTTTTCTTTCATCACCTTCTCCATTTTCTTCACCTTCCTAACCAATGTCACAACAGCTCCACTCAAGGTTTTATTTGCCTTCTCCAATGCTGTTACTCTATTTACCAAAGTAGGCACCAATTTCAGAAGACCTTCCACAGTCATAGAAGTAGATTCCTCCTCCTGAGTAGGACTTGGAACCTGAGTTGGCTGTGGTGGTGAAGGTGGTGTGGGTGTTGGTACTCTGGTTTGAGATGATGATGGACTTGGTTGTGGTGTGGGTGTGGGTGACCTGGGTTGTTCCTGGGTTTGCTCCTCATGGGTTGGCTCCACTTGTGCAGCACTAGATGTACCTGCAATGTTAGGTGTACCAGAAAGCATAGCAGGAAAAAGTGGCCAATGTGCCCCAGAAAAACCCCTTTTCATATTTGCAAAGATTTTATCTTTAAAAGCCACACATTCATAAGTCTGCATTTTATTATCAGTTTCAAAATTCAAAATCATTTGCAGAAATCGAGGATACATTAGAAATTTGTGCTTACTGTTTACATTGGCTACCATGCCATCAAAAATGAGTTTTGAAAAATTAAAAGTCTTTCCAAGTGAAAGACAGACCAATGCAGAAGCAATATTGCTTCCAAACTGATCCCATCCTCCACTCTTGGGACTTAGGCAATGGAGCAAATAATGAATAAAAAATTTCCACTGTGGTGAGAAAAAGCTTTTCCAAAAAGTGAAAGTACCATCAGTGGGATAGCCTATGGTTCTCATATCCTCTAAAAGTTCATCATTGGGCAATATATAATCCCCTGAAGCATCATCCAAATGAAGACTACTCCTTATGGATGCTTCAGTGATAAAGAAATCATGTGTATCTATTGTTGCCCTTAACTGTGGTGTCCCATCAGCAAGAGTTTCAGAGGTAACAGACCCCCAAAACTGCTTAACTAGGGAAGAATAGATTGTAGGATTATGAGTTAAAGCATACCGAATGGAAGAACCTCTCAAGAAATCCACAATCTGCTCAAAACCTTCACTTTTGTTTGGTTTCTTCAAGAAACCAACCTGGTTGTGCTTGTCACAAAACTTTAGAGAAGCCATGGATGATTGGTAAGTGCTGGTTGACTTGTTGACTTAGGGTTTATACTGGCGGTTAAAAGCAGAGTGATCTTGGCCGAAAATTAAGATTTTAAAATAAGAAGCAAATAATGGATAAAGATGAAACAGTAATTAAATCTCATCCATATATATTTCGTTTTCCAAAAAAAATATCAACGGTAATATTTAAATAGGAAAAACATTAAATGTACGACCAGACCTAACGGTAAAAAAAGATATTTTTACATGTTAACACTACCAGACTTAAAAATGGTCAACCAGACTTAACCAATGACTCACCAGACTTAACCAAAATATCAGACAAACACTTACAAAAATCATTAGCAAGGCTTCTGAGCATCACCAATCCATGTTGTTCCTGGAAAAATTAGTACAAAAACCAAGAAAAACACACAAACATACAATTTTGCAACTAAAATAAAAAAACACTAACTACCAGAATTAACTCTACTACAAGAATTAACTTCTAAGACTATCAGAATTAACTTCTACCAGAATTAAAATTACTAAGTACTGGTTATTATACAAACTTTACATTTTACCTCCCCTTAAAGGTAACCTCCCCTTAATTCCAGCTATGGGTTCATCATACCAATATTAACCACTAAGTAATTAAACCTAGGTCCATCAAAGGCTTTGGTTAATAAATCAGCCACATTTAAGTCTGTGTGTATCTTTTCCACTCTAATTAGTTTCTTTTCAAAGCAATCCCTAATGAAGTGATGCCTTATTTCTATATGCTTAGTTTTAGAGTGGTACACAGGGTTCTTAACTATACAGATAGTGCTCTCATTATCTATGTGAATTACAGTGTTCATAAAGTTCAAACCATAATCCAGCATTTGATTCTGAATCCACAAGACTTGTCCACATCAATTGGCAGCTGCTACATACTCAGCTTCAGTTGTTGATGTAGCCACAATGATCTGCTTCTTGCATTGCCAGGAAATCAATCTTCTTCCAAGGAATTGACAACCTCCTGTTGTGGATTTCCTATCAAGTCTTGCTCCAGCATAGTCACTATCTAAATAGGCTTCCAGGTCAAAAGATGACTCTTTAGGATACCAAAGGCCCAAATTGGGTTTGCCCTTTAGGTACCTAAAGATTCTCTTCACAGCATGAAGATGTGAAGTCTTGGGAGTAACCTGAAAACGAGAACAAACACACACAGCATACATTATATCAGGCCTAGAGGCTGTTAGATACATTAGAGAACCTATCATTGATCTATAGAGGTGCACATCCACATCATCAACATCTTCATCCTTTTTCAATGGCACCTTGTTCTCTATAGGAGTGACTGCAGTCTTCACATTTGTAAAGTCAAACTTCTTCAAGATCTCAGCAACATACTTGTCTTGAGAAATGAAGAGGCCATCTTCTTTTTGCTTCACTTGCAGTCCAAGGAAAAATGTGAGCTCACCCATTGAACTCATTTGAAACCTTCCCTTCATTAATGCCTCAAACTCCTCACACCAAGACCTTTTAGTAGAACCAAAAATGATATCATCCACATAAACTTGGACTAGGATGATATCCTTCTTGTTCCTTTTGATGAACAAGGTCTTGTCTATCACACCTCTTTTGTACCCATGCTCTTCAAGGAAGTTGGAGAGTGTTGCATACCAAGCTCTAGGAGCTTGATGGAGACCATACAAAGCTTTAATGACTTTGTATACCTTCTTGGGGTGAGCAGGATCAACAAAGCCAGGAGGTTGGTGTACATAAACCTCTTCTTCTATAGTGCCATACAGAAAGGCACTCTTAACATCCATCTGATAGACTATGAACCCCATATATGATGCATAGGCTAAAAATAACCTGATAGCCTCAATTCTAGCTACAGGAGAAAAAACCTCATCATAGTCTATTCCCTCCTCCTGTTTGTACCCTTGTGCTACTAATCTTGCCTTGTTCCTAACAACCACTCCTCTTTCATCCCTTTTGTTTCTGAAGACCCACTTTGTGCCTATAACTTTAGCCCCATTAGGTAGATCTACCAGAACTCAAACTTTTTGCAATTTGAACTGCAACAACTCCTCCTGCATTACTTCCACCCAACTCTCATCTTCAAGTGCTTCAGAGACCTTGGTGGGTTCCTTTTGAGAAAGGAAACAAGCAAACAGACAATGTTGTTGGTCCTTGTGGTTGACCCTTTGCTGCTTTTTAAAAAGGCTGATAAGTGCATGAGATTCAGGAAGCTTTTGCACTTTACTTCTGGTTTGAATAGCTGATTTAGGATCACTAATTATCTGACTTTTAGGATGAATGTTGTGAACTCTGAGTGTTGGAGCTGGACTTACATCCACTTCTGTGGGTAAGTTGTTGAAGTCAGTGATTACCCCTTCTTCATCATAAGAAGCCCCATCAAAAATTCCTTCACTTGGATTATCAAAGAACTCAAGTTCTGGCATCTCAGAATCATCAAAATCAGCATTTGGAGTAGACTCATGTTGAGCAGAATTAACAGCATCACTACCAGAATTAACTAAGTTAGTACTGGTAGCAGAATTAATGAACTCACTACCAGACTTAACCAAGTTAGTGCTGGTAGCCTTCTTCCCAAGATGTTTGTCAGCCAAAGCATTCATCTCTTCTCTGAAAGATGAAATATCTTCTGGAACCTTGGTAGGAGAAGCCTCTTTCCTTTCTGCTTGAGGCTGTTTCACTGTCTCCTTCTTCTTTGGAGAAGATTTCTTTGTTCCTTCATTAGCTGCAACATGTTTGACTTCTGTGGTAGGAATCACAATAAGCTCCTCAATTTCCTTGTCTTGCTCAGTAGTGCTTGCATCAGAAGTAACTTGGGTACCTGCATTGTTAGTTACTTCTATGGAACCTGCATCAGGGTTAGCTTGATTCTCCTTAGAGACAGGAATATAGTTCATAGAATCAGTTAAATAGTCAATATCAAACATCCATCTATGACCTAGTCCCTTCACATTGGGTTTTTCCTCAAGAAAATTAACATGAAGATTCTCTTCTACCCTCTTGGTCACTAAATTGTATACCCTAAAGGCCTTACTATTCAGTGAATACCCAACTAGAAACCCCTCATCAAACTTTTCTTCAAATTTGCCAAGCACACTGAGTGTATCAAGAATAGTAACATGGCACCCAAAAGGCCTTATATAGCTAACAACTGGTTTTTGGCCAAAAATAAGCTCATAAGGTGTTTTATTCTGAGGCTTGGTCACTCTAACCCTATTGAATATGTAGCAAGCAGTGCTTACTGCTTCAGCCCAAAAGGTTGTGGGTAGGAGGGAGTCTGCTAGCATAGTCCTAGCTGCCTCAATCAGGGTCCTGTTCATTCTCTCAGCAACTCCATTCTGCTGTGGAGTTCTAGCATTGCTATATTGTCGCTTGATTCCTTTATTACCACAAAACTTAATCATGCTCCTATTCTTAAATTATGTGCCATTGTCTGACCTAATGATCTTAACCTTTTTATTAAGTTGGTTTTCTATCTACCTAATGAAAGTTTGAATTAATCGAGTTGTTTCATCTTTCCTAGACATAAAGAACACCCAACAAAATCTAGTGCAATCATCAGTGATGACAAGGCAGTAGCTAGCATGGTTGATACTTTGTACAGATGTAGGGACAAACAGATCCATATGTAAGATATGCAAAGGCTCAGTAACAAACCTATCTAATTTAGCCTTACAAGAAGCCCTATGCTGTTTGCCCTTATTACAAGCTACACAGGTATGGTCATTCTTAAAAACTTTTGAAGGTAATCCTCTAACTAGGTTATTCTTCACAAGTTTATTTATGTTCTTATAGTTAACATAACCTAACCTTTTATGCCACAATTTAGATTCATCCAAGGTAGCTTTTGCAAGCAAACAGGCAAAACATTTAGCAGGATCAGGTTGCTTCATATCAAAGCTGTACATGTTGTATTGTCTTGGGACTTTGAGAAGTATCTGACTTTCATCAGGCATCTTAAAGTCAGAGGTCAACACAAAATATTCAGATTCAGTAAAAAGCACCTTATGCTGCTTATCACAAATTTGTGATATTGAGAAAAGGTTAAACTGCCCTAGTTCTTTTACAAAAGATACATTGTCAAACTCTAAATTGCCTACAACAATTCTACCTTTACCAGTGATCTGACCTTTACTACCTCCAAAGGTAACAGAACCTCCTTTGAATTCTTAAAAATCCTTCAGATGATTCTTGTTACCAGACATGTGCCCAGAGCACCCACTATCAAATATTCCTCTATCTTCCATATTATTGAGTGGATGATCCTGCACATAAAGAAAGGAGATTAGTTTCTTTCAAGGACCCAGGCCTCTGCAGGCTTGGGTCTGCCTTGTGGATCAACATATTTATAATTCTTGTATGAGCTTGATCCACTGTTGTTCTTGGATTCATAGGTAAGTGTATTCTTAAATGGATCCCAAGACCAACATGCTGAGGTCTTAACAGCAGACCCCCCATGATCCCTTACAATGGGTCTCCTTACAGGTGAATGTGGTTTAGAAAAATGATTTCTTTGATTATTTATATTCACCTGTGGTCTATTTACTGGTTGTCTGGGTATAACATGATTAAACCACCCAGAATTAACATTTGGCTTCACATAACTAACATTTGGCCCACCAGAATTAATGTTTGGCCTACTAGCATTAAAATTTGGTCTAACAGTATTAACAGATGACCAACCAAAATTAACATTTGAGCTACCAAAATTAAATGGTACTGGTCTTGTGACAAATTGGTTGGCATGGTGAATTCTGTTTGCACTATTCCAAACTGGTTTAACATTCATATGGCCAGTATTAACACACTTCTGCTTCCTAAGTTCAGCCTCTCTTTTCATCCTATTCTCATGAAAATCACAGTCTCTAATTAGATGACTTAGACTTCCACACATAAAACATCTTTTAGGACCAAAATTGTAGTTTTTCTTGTACACTCTTCTCATCCTATCAGATTTTGGTAACTCTTGATTTTTGACAGACTTCATAGGAGATTTTATGTGAGTATCACAACTAGGTTTATCTGTATCAGGTTTGGGTGTAGTCACAACTGGTTCACTATGCTTGACTGATTTTGACTCCGAAACTTCTTTAGGTTCACTCTCTGATTCTGATTCAGACTGCTCAGAGACATCTCTAGTGGATCCTTCACTGTCATTAGTTTTACAGGTAGAATATTCACTTGATTTGTCATCTGAGTTGCCTGTTTCAGGATATATAGGACCCTTTTTACCATATACAAACAAAGAATCATCAAGGTCTTCCTTTTGTAGAGGAGTATAATCTCCACTTAATGGAGGTGGCACCCCTTTAAAATCATCAGTTTTAATGAACCTATTGTAAACTGGTTTACCAGCAGAATCATCTTTTCTACATACAAACACTGTTCTAGCCATCTCTTCCTCATAGCTTAAAATTTACTTATCTGAGTGTATCCCATAACCTAACCCAATCTTACAAGTAGAACTCATACCAGACTCTATTATCCTATCCAAACATTTAGCAGAATGGGTCCATTTGTCTACTCTCTTTTGTAATTCATCTCTTTCTCTCACTGCTTTCATGCCAATTCTTCTATATTTATTAAGTTTTTCATCCTTTTCTTATATTTCATTAGCCTGAAAGGTGAGTTTTTCATTTAAGGAAGCTTGTTGTTTTTGATAGGTGACTATTTGTGCTTATAAAGTTTTAACAGCCTTAGTATAAGCAAGAATTTTTACTTCCTAATCACCTATTTCTTTTAATTGTTCATCACACAAAGCTTTAAGATGATTGTATGAATCAATGCATATTTTGGAACACAAAGATACCTCATTACAGGAACCAATAGCCATAAGTGCATGGTTTGGCACTTCTTCCTCCGGTGTGTGGTCATCCCAATTCACAGCTCCAGCTTCCAGTGTCAACATGCTCATCTGATTCTTCTCCAGCTTGTCATCATCTTGAGAGTCAGAACCCTTCCTCCTGTTTCCATCAGTAGTCATCTTTTCCTTGCAATCCCTAGCAAAGTGACCATGTTTGTGACACTTGAAGCACTCAACAGTCCTCCTATTGTACCCCACTGGTGTCTTCCCATCAAACCTAATGTTCCTCCCAGTCTGCTTGTAAAACTTCTTAACCCTGAGAGCAATCATGGCAATTTGCCATTTGATATCCATCTCTTCAACTTCAATATCATCGATCTGTTCCAGATCCTCACTGATGAAGTCCTTCTCTTCTGGTTGCTTAGCAAAAAATGACTAAACTACTTCATCAGCAAAACCTGCATGAGCATCTCTCTCTCTCATGCTGCTTGAAGAAGTTTCATAACCACCAGAATTAAAACCGCCAGACTTAACCTTGTTAGTGTTGCCCTTGCTTTGAGAAACAAAGGCAACATTTGTAGAACTTGAAGATGCTTTTGTGTTTCCTTGGATTTCCTGTTCAAAAACCCGAAGATTGTTGTATAGGTCATCAGTTGTCATGGTGTCAATTTCTTCCTTCATTCTCATGGTCATTGTCACACTTGACCATTCTGTTGGTAGTGATCTGAGAAACTTGTGGTTTGCATCTTCTTCAGACACAACAGCACCATGAACCTCCAATTGTGCTAGAAGGTGTTGAAACCTGTCATAACCTTTTTCCAACCCCTCTGAACTGGATACACTAAATGCTTAAAATTGCTGTTTAAGAACAGCCTTCTGCATCTTCTTGGAGTTAACATTCCCTCCAAATCTTTTCTTGATAGCCTCCCAAATTTCCTTGGCATCATTCATGTCATGAAACCTTCTCAAGTGCTCCTTGGGAATTGCCATCAGCAGCATAGTCCTGGCCTTTCTCTCCTTTTTTACAGCATGTATCTCTTCAGCAGATACTGGTGGTAGCACCCTAACCACTCCATATTTACCAACCGAAATCCTCTTCTTCGAATTCCCATTCTGTATGACCTTCCAGACTTCGTTATCAATATACTCTAGATAGTGCTCCATCTCCATAGCCCAGATGTCATATTCTTCCTTCTTCAGGATTGGGAGTTTTATGTTGGATATGGTTGTTGTTGCAGGGATAGTTTGTTGTGGTTTAGATGTGCCAGCTTCAGATTTTTCATCTTCATGGGTTGATTTCTCATCATCACTAGGATGGTTTGAGAAATCATCAGGCTTCTTCTCAAACTCAGACATTGTGCAGGGTTTATTAGAGTGAATTTGGGTTTGTGGTTTTTGTGTTTCTTCGAACTTAGAGTATCTTTACAGGCTCTAATACCACTTGTTGGTCCACACGAATTATGGATCCAAGTAGCCTTGGTTACTTGTTAGACAACTTGAATAAATCCAAATTGATCTAAGTGAGAAACTCTAACAATGAATTGAATGTTTATGCGGACTCTAAACAATCAACAATGAAGAACACAATAATACTAACTTCGTATATTACTAACTTTCAATCAATAAACGTACAACTCTTGAGCCTTAGGGTTCCTTTTATACACTAAGGAAACCCTAGATACAAAACGTGTAGAAGGATATACGTATCTTCTATTAAGATAACTACGTATCCTTTCCTAACTTATAGCTAACCGACTTTACTATAATTAATAAATAGACTTAACTAAATCAGTCAACCAGACTTAACTAGGCTATTTTGTCTACCAGACTTAACAATGTACTGGCAGACTTAACTATTACATGAATACAACTAACAGACTTAACTACGTAACCCAACAGACTTAAGTTTGTTCTTCATATTAAGTCTTGTCTTGCGATAATTCCCAACATGGTGTATGGTTGCAGGATGAGGCTCGTGTTCATTATGTAAGTATCGTTTTTTTTTTTTTTTTTTTCAAACACGCACTTTAACGATTTATTGAAACATAATCTAGTAATTAACCTGACTAATATATTAATTTTCTCATTTTTTTTCAACTGCATAGGAAGAGATGATCAGGCTAAGGGATCTTGGATCAGATACGCCTACAGGGGAGACGTACACAGAGGAGCAGATACTTGCCCGGGTCATAAAGGGCAAGCAGCGGGGTCGCATAGCCGGCAGGGGCAGGGTAGTACCCGGCTTGAGGAGGCCACCGTTACCATACACCCCGCCTCCACCTCCATGTATGAACAGTGGGATAATACTAATTGATTACTCGTAACTTGATGAAGCGAAAAGTGTACCGCTTTTAAGGGGTCATTTAAGCCCTAAATCGTATTTATTTGATCAAATATCGCCCTAAATCGTTCCTTTTGTCATTTTAGGTACTTTTGAGGAGAAATCTGGAAAAGGAGGCATTTTGGACGTTTTTGGAGCATAAAAGTGAAGAAAACGGCAAAGTCTCAAAAATCGGCTGAAAGTTACCTTTGACGGCGTCACATTTAACCCCAGACGGCGTCATGCCTTGGCAAGAAAAAGTGGACGTGAAATTTACTCATGATAAGCCAGTGAAAATAGCATGTGAATTCTGACGGCGTCACGCTTTAACTTGATCAAGGGCGTCACGGCTTAAATCAAAAGGGGACGGCGTCACGTTTAAGGTTCGACGGCGTCAAGCCTTGATAAGCCAGAATGGATTTTGAAGAGCTAAAGAGGGACGGCGTCAAGAAGGTCATCCGGGAACCCTAGAAGCGGCGAGGTGACGGCGTCACACTCCATAAGGTGACGCCGTCAGATCCAAAAATCTATATATAGTTTTCTAATTTTTTGTCATTGAGGGAGAGCTTAGTGTGTGGAATTTTGGGAGAAAACCCTAAGACGAATTTAGCTCCTTTTTCAAGGCTTTTTGCCTTGAGATCTTCCATGTTACATTGAAGATAAGTTATCAATTAATCATTCAATATGTCTATGTGTTGTTTGATTTTATCTTATTCTTGTCTTTTGATTAACATGTTAGGCTAAATTTATCTTGTGTTTGCTTAGATCTAATGAAACCTAGCTATTGATTATTGGTTATTAGTGTGTTATTAGTTGTATTGGATGATTGTTTATCTATGTTAGGCTTAAGAAAACTGGCTAACTTCCTATTCGGTAACTTGCTTGAACGTCTTAAGAAACATGAACCAAATGCGTACTAAAGGTTTTTATGGTTGTATTTAATGCACAAGCGAATTCTAGTGATCCCATGTTAGGAGCTTCCTAGCCGGCTCGACATAGGAGTGAAGTAGGAGCTTGTAGAGTTGGGGAAGTAAGTACGCCACCCCACGAATGGTATTAAGGAATACACCCGTCATCCACGCGACTAATACACACTAATTAACCGGTAAAAGATAGTTAGGGAGTAAGGAAATCTAAGTAAACACATTTCTCTACACATAAGTTTCTCACCACATTTTATTTTCAGTTATTTATTTTATTTGCATTTGTAGTTATTTGGGTTAGTTGATTAGCAACTAATTCCGCCCACTCTTTCAAACCCGAGATTTTACTTGCTTTCATAAAATTATAAAAACATAAAAAGAATCTTCCTCAACCCTTAGACCTAATTAGAGTAGTCTTTCACACCTAACGAACACTATTCCCTGTGGAGAACGATCAATCCCCCGTACTTACCACTACACTATACTACATCGGTCAGGTACACTGCCTGGTGGGGTTGTAAGCCTCTTGAGATCCCTCGAGAGGTAAAACCTGTTGTAAGGTTGCAAAACCCACGCATCAAGTTTTTGGCGCCGTTGCCGGGGAATAGTTATTGTTTAGGTTGAATTTTTTACTTTATAGGTCTACTCACTAGATTCCTTTCTAGTGAGATTTTTATTTTCTTTTTCTAGATTTTCTTTAGTCTATCTATTTTCTTCGTGTCTTTGTTCGTAACCATTACCATTCGACATCATGGAAGATGGTAATATCCTTAACCCACACAACCCACCACCACAACAACCACCACCACCTCCTAGAGCCCGTACTTTAGGAGAGTATTCCCGTCCTAGCCACCACGGCTATCGAAACACCATTGAGCTCACTCAAGGAGCCAATATCACACCCTTGCGATCCGACACCATCCGGTTGGTGCAAAGCGGATGCGCATTCCATGGACTTCGTTCTGAAGATCCTAATCAACACCTCAAGGACTTTCTTAAAATCGTTGATTCTATAGACCTTGATGTTGCCACTCGAGAGACGACCCGATTGCGTCTCTTCCAATTCTCTCTGCGGGATCAAGCTAGTCAGTGGCTAGAACGTCAACCCGCAGGATCCATCACCTCTTGGGATGATCTCACTACTCGTTTCCTTGCTCAGTTTTTCCCACCGGGAAGAACTACCAAGCTAAGGAATGATATCTTGATGTTCCAACAACGTCAAGGCGAAACTCTCTACGAGGCATGGACTCGATTCAAGGACTTACTCCAAAAAGTCCCCCACCATGGCATAGAACTTTGGCTCCAAGTCCAAATCTTCTATGACCATATCAATCTCTCCACGAGGCAAACCATTGACCAATCGGCCGGTGGCAAGCTACGTGATCTAAGTGCGGAACAATCATGGGCTCCCCTAGAGGATCTTGCTCTTTATGACAACGAAAGTTGGAGTGATCCCCGTGATTTGAATAAAACGGTCAAGGCAATATCTTTGCCTTCGAACAATTCAAGCACTTCCGACCGTAGGATCATAGAACTTGAAGACCAAGTCAAGTTTCTCATGAAATCTTACGAGGCTCCTAAACCTTCAAGCCAAGTGAACAAAATCACTTCTTCATGTGAATTATGTAGTGGTCCCCACGACACTCGTGATTGCATGGGACTCCCCGAACAAGCTTTTGTTGACTACGCATCCTCGCGTACCGACGGAGCGGGAGACAAGTGGTACACTTTCAAACCCGAGCCAAACCATTACGGTGATACATACAACCCCTCATGGAAAAATCACCCGAACCTTAGGTGGAAACAAAACCAAAACACACAACAAACCAATTCTTCCAACCCACCTAATCGTTTCCAATCAAGCGGTTCCAACTCGAACCGTACTTTCAACAACAATCCTTCCGGCAATAGTAGCACCAATAACTTTGAAGGATTGATTTCCCAATTTATGGCATCTCAAGAAGCTCGGATAGCTAGATTCGAGACTGAATTCAATCAACAACAAACGGAGATGACCAATAAAATTGACAACTTGTTGAAAGCTCTCCATAACCAAGTGTTATCACCTCCACATAAGGACGCTAGAAACACAAATAGCGGACCCCAAGTAAAAGACCCCTCTTCATCCAAACACGTCCACTTTGTCAACATTGTCACTATTAAACCAATTGATAGGAATGAGGATAATAGTGAACCTAAAGATGAGGATAAGAAAGTCGAGGTTGATAAGGAAGTTAGGACAAGTGAGATTGAAGAAGTAGATGATGATGAGGACTACTTCAATAGGCTACCCACTAAGGAAGAGCGCGCATATCATACAAACTTATTCGATGACCCCGAGGCACCATACTTCCTAGGTAGACCAATCATAGAAATAGGCGACCCTTCTAATCTCAACATACCATGCAACATCGGACATTTGCATGTGTGGAAAGCCTACATCGACCTTAGATCACCCATAAACATCATGACTAGAGCCCACTACAACTTGATAATGAAGAATCAACTTGGGTATAGGATGTTCCCTGACAAGGGTTGGATGAGTAACTTCACGGGAAGAGTTAAGGGATTACCGGTTTATGTAGGAAACTTCACCTATGTCACCGACTTTGTAATTGTAGAAGATATCCGCCCAATAGTCGATGCATCCTTGACTCAAGTGGTTTTTGGAAAACCATTTGTTGAGGTCTCTAGAATGACTTATGAACCTTCCTTAGGGATAGTTAGATTTAAGGATGAGACCGATGAAGTAAGCTACCAAATGCCATATAAGATAGAACAATTCCAACACTTGTCAAATGTTGAGAAGGAGCTCAAGCAAGCGGTCTACTATAGGAATGATGAGGATAGAAGTAAAGGAGTAGACTATGTTATGGAAAGGATATTCGGTTTCTACAAGGATTGTTTGAAATTAGGACCGGAATATAAAACCGGGAAGGAGAATGGCCTAGGAACCGTGACCGATGATGGAGTCACGTAATGTACGTGACTTTGAGTCTAGCTACAAGACTCGTTAATAAAGAAAAGCGCTTCTTGGGAGGCAACCCAAGCTTTATTTGTTTTATTTGCTTTGTGTGCTTATTTATTTGTTTGTTTGATTTTATTTGTTTCCGTATGTGTGTTTAATTTTTATTAGTATTGATTCATGTTCAAAAGTAAATTGTGAAAATGCTTTATGTTGTTTTTAACTTCGTCTTAACTACATATAAAGGTATTTTGCAAAAGATAAGTGTAAGGGAAATCTAAATCGGTTTATTAGAACACAAATGAACATGAATCATAATAATACTAAATTAACATACATATTAGTGTTTGTTTGAGTCAAATGCTTGTATCGAGTCATAATGATGTTTTGCAGGATTTCCAGGAAGTAAGGTAAAGGTTTTTCCAGAAATTTTCCGGAAACTTAAAATGAAAATTTTTGTCAGGTCATTTCTGACGGCGTTAGGGGTTATAACCTGACGGCGTCAGATTTAATTTTCAGAAATTTTTGAAATTTTTGTTTTTAAAAAGTTTTTATTAAAATCTCTAACTTATAATCTCCAGGAATCTGCAAAATTATCATTCCACAAGCATTATATCCTTATATATAGATTTATCCCGCCGATGTTATGCAGGTTTTCGTGTTTGTTTTCTCAGGTTTAACAGGTTATTTTGGACAAGGAGATGTTTATGGAATCAAGCTTATGGCGATGCATTAGTCATGGAGCTTCTACATTCTCCTTGGAGGAAGATCTAACCGTGTAATTTCATTATCCACCGAGCGAATCAGGGGAGTATTTGATTTCATTCCTTTCCTTTTTTCTTTTACATCTTGTTATTTGAACATTGGGGACAATGTTCATCTTAAGTGTAAGGGGGGGTAAAAGTACGATTTTAGAGAATACAATTACGCTTGACTTTTGTTTGTTTGATGGTAGATGTGTAATAAAACTGAGAGAAATACTTGTTAGGGTAATTTTAGTGCCAAATTTAAAATTTTTTACAACATATAGGAGTGAAACTTTGGTCTTAATGAGCGTCTCACGGATAGGAGTTATATGACTAGCACAAAAACCGTACCACTAAAAAATTTTCCACCCCCAAATATGTGAGGTTCGCCCCTAGAATTGGTAGGAAAAGCATTATGCTATGATGTGTGTACCGGTAGCACTTAGATTCTAGAACTTGCGTTAGGACCATTCCGAGGCCACAAGTGAGACTACATTCGTGTAGTTAGATTTACTACATGATAAGAGGCATTAGGATTAACCCATTGTTTTACACCTGTGTTTTTGTTATAATTACTTTGGCTACATTGGTCAAGTAATTCTCCCACACCCTTTGCGTTGTACTCATTTTTAGTACACGATACCCCTAGTACACCCCTCAGAGCCTATCTTTTCGTTTCAACCTTTAAGCATTTTACTTAAAGGAAGAATTTGTTACACCCCACTTAAATGTACACCCAAATCGCCTTAGCCTACCTTGTATGCACTCATTTTTTGTGCATTATTGTTACAACATTTGTTTAAACCCAAGTTAATTATCTAGTTGATTACATGGTTACTAAGTCGAGTCATATCCTTGTACATATTGTTTTGGGACGATTGGGACTCATGGGTAAAGTACTAGTGTAATGGAGTAATGGGGAAGAACATCATTTATTACCCCCATATGTGCTAAATATTTTAAAAGTACTCCAAGTTTTTCAATTATCTTAATTCGAGTCATTAGAATAGTTAATTGTAAAGTTATGTAAAAGTTCAAGTGTAAGGGGAATGCAACGCCCCTGTGATGTATTATTTTGGATGGTAGGGCAAAAGTGTATGCAAAAAAAAAAAAAAAAAAAAAAAAAAAAAAAAAAAAAAAAAAAAAAAAAGAAAAAATCAAGAAAAATACAAAAAAATGAGAAAAAGAAAAGTAGAAAAAAACATACGGACTACCATCCCGTTTTATTTTATGTTTATTTTATGTTTTTGTTATTTTCTTTCATTAGCTTAAGATTGAGTCGAGTCTTGGCTTAGCAACATTGTATAGTACATGTAATTGATCAAGATTTTTAACTCGCCACCAGTAAAATATCCTTTATCCAACCAAACCGTGTTTTCCTTTTCCCTACACCTAACGTTATAACCCATTTAAAAGCCCTCTTTGATAGTTTATCTTTGGTGCTTACGCCTAGTGGAGGAGGTTTTCGATCCTTTCCCAAGCCTATGGTAATCTATTTGCTATGACAGGTAGTGAGAGATATTATCCGTTTTCATTTATGAGATTTATTTTGATGACACTTGAGAGATGTGAGTATCTAAACACTACTTGTGAGGTGCTAGTATGTAATCTCCATGCTTATTATGATTGAAGTGGAACGAATATTTGTCGTAATTACTTTTATGTTTGCATTAAATGACCCCTAACTTGTATTTTGATTAGAATAAAAGCACATTTGCTTGAGGACAAGCAAATCTCAAGTGTAAGGGTATTTGATGAAGCAAAAAGTGTACCGCTTTTAAGGGGTCATTTAAGCCCTAAATCGTATTTATTTGATCAAATATCGCCCTAAATCGTTCCTTTTGTCATTTTAGGTACTTTTGAGGAGAAATCTGGAAAAGGAGGCATTTTGGATGTTTTTGGAGCATAAAAGTGAAGAAAACGGCAAAGTCTCAAAAATCGGCTGAAAGTTACCTTTGACGGCGTCACATTTAACCCCAGACGGCGTCATGCCTTGGCAAGAAAAAGTGGACGTGAAATTTACTCATGATAAGCCAGTGAAAATAGCATGTGAATTCTGACGGCGTCACGCTTTAACTTGATCAAGGGCGTCACGGCTTAAATCAAAAGGGGACGGCGTCACGTTTAAGGTTCGACGGCGTCAAGCCTTGATAAGCCAGAATGGATTTTGAAGAGCTAAAGAGGGACGGCGTCAAGAAGGTCATCCGGGAACCCTAGAAGCGGCGAGGTGACGGCGTCACACTCCATAAGGTGACGCCGTCAGATCCAAAAATCTATATATAGTTTTCTAATTTTTTGTCATTGAGGGAGAGCTTAGTGTGTGGAATTTTGGGAGAAAACCCTAAGACGAATTTAGCTCCTTTTTCAAGGCTTTTTGCCTTGAGATCTTCCATGTTACATTGAAGATAAGTTATCAATTAATCATTCAATATGTCTATGTGTTGTTTGATTTTATCTTATTCTTGTCTTTTGATTAACATGTTAGGCTAAATTTATCTTGTGTTTGTTTAGATCTAATGAAACCTAGCTATTGATTATTGGTTATTAGTGTGTTATTAGTTGTATTGGATGATTGTTTATCTATGTTAGGCTTAAGAAAACTGGCTAACTTCCTATTCGGTAACTTGCTTGAACGTCTTAAGAAACATGAACCAAATGCGTACTAAAGGTTTTTATGGTTGTATTTAATGCACAAGCGAATTCTAGTGATCCCATGTTAGGAGCTTCCTAGCCGGCTCGACATAGGAGTGAAGTAGGAGCTTGTAGAGTTGGGGAAGTAAGTACGCCACCCCACGAATGGTATTAAGGAATACACCCGTCATCCACGCGACTAATACACACTAATTAACCGGTAAAAGATAGTTAGGGAGTAAGGAAATCTAAGTAAACACATTTCTCTACACATAAGTTTCTCACCACATTTTATTTTCAGTTATTTATTTTATTTGCATTTGTAGTTATTTGGGTTAGTTGATTAGCAACTAATTCCGCCCACTCTTTCAAACCCGAGATTTTACTTGCTTTCATAAAATTATAAAAACATAAAAAGAATCTTCCTCAACCCTTAGACCTAATTAGAGTAGTCTTTCACACCTAACGAACACTATTCCCTGTGGAGAACGATCAATCCCCCGTACTTACCACTACACTATACTACATCGGTCAGGTACACTGCCTGGTGGGGTTGTAAGCCTCTTGAGATCCCTCGAGAGGTAAAACCTGTTGTAAGGTTGCAAAACCCACGCATCATAACTCATCTTATGTATTGAAATTGCCCTTTTTAAATTTTTATTATTTCGTTTTTAGGTGTGTACACTGGCCCCAGATCGACGAGAAGCTGAGAAGAAGAGTGTTGCAGCTGATAAGAAGAGCAGAAAAGCTGAGAATAAAGCTAAGAAAGTTCAGGAGCAGCTCGATTTGTTGATGGGTTATGTCCGGAGCAACACGTCATGGTACGAGTTTGTTAGCCAGGTTGGTTCTCGAAGTGAGGTAAGAGGCGGCATCGGATGTGGCGCAGGAGGGAGTGGCTCAGGCGGGAGCGGGAGTGGCTCAGGCGGGAGCGAGAGTGGCTCAGGGAGCGGGAGTGGCTCAGGCCGGAGCGGGAGTGGCTCAGGGAGCGAGAGTGGCTCAGGTAGCGAGAATAGCTTAGGCAGCGAGAGTGGTGATGATGAGGATCTTCGTAGCGATGATATGGATGACGACGAGGGGCCGTAGAGGTATACGTGTTATTTTGTGTTGTTTTTATCTTTGAAACTATATTTTGACGACCCGAATCTTATTATTATATAGTTTAACCTTTTGGCGACTTGAACATTGCAGATATTGCAACATTTGTAGATATGGCAGCTAGGTCTAGCGATTATAACACCCGTTATGTAAAGTTTATAATGTATTTTGAGGGTGTTATAAAGTTTATAGCCGTTTTGTAAAGTTTATAAGTGTTTAGTGGTTATATATAACCGTTTTAGCCGTTATAAAGTTTATAGCCGTTTTCTAGTGGTATTGGATGTGTTGGATGTCTTGGAATCAATTGGTAACAAAGCAGGTTACGGTAGATTTTTGCCAGAAATTTTTTCGGCAAAAATCTGGAAATTGCAGCTGCACTACAATTAAATGTCGACGACATATCGTCGGCATTTAAAGAAAAATCAATGTATTGTTTTCAATTTATAGACGTCATGTCGTCGGTATTATATACACATTCATTGACTTTTATAAATAATACCGACGCCATGACGTTGGTATTATATACAATTTCATTGACTTTTATAAATAATACCGACGTCTTGTCGTCGGTACTATATACAATTTGTTGACTTTTATAAATAATACCGACGTCATGACGTCGGTATTATTAAATTTTTGTTGAAAATTATAAGTTAATACCGACGTCATGTCATCGGTATTAACTTATAATTAATTAAGTTTGCTAATTAAATCATTAATTATTTACTATGTTCTTGACGACGTGTCGTCGGGACAATATTGTCGAACCACAAAAACGTTTGACTGGAAAAACGTGTGGGTCCCACTTTGTCGTCGGGGTTGTTTGTCGGGAAGTTAAATCCCGACGGAGCATTCTCGACAAGAGCTTGTCGATGTCATGTCGTCGGCAACTCATTATGCCGACGTCATGACGTCGGGAATATGAAAAAAAAATGGACGGGATTTAACCTTAATGTACTAGTGGACGTAATTCGTTTTAGAAAAAAGGTTTAAATCGATAGGGAAGCTCATATCTTATTAATGATTTAACCACGAGCACTGACGGAACTAGAGGGCCACGTGATGTTACGGGACTTTCGATAGAATTTCATTTGCTTCTTAGTGTTAATTTTCGTAAGAAAAATAATGAATATTTAAAATGTATCTAGGAGTGTCACTGGTGTACTTCTAGTTATTGCTTAGTTAGTTCACCAATAGGTAAAAAGTGAGCTTACTTTTCATTAAACTCAATCATTTTAACCGAAAATCGTATTCTTTTTTAAAATTTTTCCATCATACTACAACTAAAAAAATTGTGCACCCGGTCACTTTTAGCTTTATTTCTGTCCCTGACCATAAGTATTAACTCTAACCAGGAAACTAATTCACCAGGAGCATTTAAGAAAAAATAAATAAGATTATATACACAATTTTATTAGACCAAGTGCATTGGGAAAATCCATGAATATCTCGAGACCCTCAGAACCCACCCTAATTCAATCCCTGACCTTTAACTGATATTCATATGTCAAACAATGACCTTTCTACAGAAGTAGAATTGGACCAAAACCGTTTTCCAAAGTAGGCATTCATTGATCGAACAATGCTCGTTACATCAAACGAATGTTACCACGAAAGCAGTGTGTCCTTCTGCGATAATTAAAATCCTTTCCATAATTCCATAATTTATAAACATTTTTTTCTTCATTTTTTGCCACCCCAAAACATTTTAGGTTGGGGATCATTTAAAAAGTCAAAGTATTTTAAAAAGCCTAAAAAGTGTTATGAACCGTTGGATCAAAATCAACATTAGATCAACAACATGATGGGTGTTTTTTAATTAGGTGCATATTCGTCATTTGTGGATATACTCACTCATACACTTCTTTATTCTCTATCTCCTCACAGATCCAAAAATAAACTGTCATTATCATACATCTAATCCGTCATCATCGTCATCATCAATCTGATCCATCATCATCTTCATCAAAATTAATTAAAAAACTTTAGAAATTAACAATCGGCGGTAACATTGTTGCTAAATCAAGCGGTGGTGGTGGTGATTCCTGTTAGAGTTAATATATAACTTTTAATATACGTATGTCCGGTTTCGAACCCGAGACTCGGGATTGCACACAATAACGTGAGAGTTTCAATGATTGAATAATTAAATATATTTTATGTATTTATTTATTCATTTCACAATAAAACACTTAACGACAGTTAGTACTTAACGGTGTTGGAGATAACGACCGTTAAAGGACTAAATGTGCAAAAGGGAGTTAGAAGAATCTAGAAACCCTTGTGAGGGTTAAGATCGGCCGAACTAATCCTTTTAGGGTTAGGAGTCGGTTTGTGAAGCTTGGGGAACAAGTAGGGTTTGCCTATAAATACAATTCACTTGTATTTGGTTTTTCTCTAATCTTGAATCCTCTACAAGCCTAACTTCTCTTCTTCTCCCTCTCCTAAGCATAGAACCGATCGACTTTTTCTATATCCACTAGGATATTCGATCCAAGTAAAGCTTTGCAAGTGTTTGGCTTGATTGTGATTCTTGAACCTAGCTTTTCTCATTGAAACGCTATCATTACGTGTGTACAAGAACGAGTGACAAGTTTATTTTAACTTGTGTGTTTGTGGGTAGTTCGATCCATATAAACCAATTAGGGTTTATATATATCTTGTTCTTGTTGAAGAGATTCCTTGTTCTTGCTAGGAATCAATAAGGTACGTGTCTATTTAGTTTAATTAATTACTTGTTCTTGTAGATCTTTCCGCTGCGTGTTCTTGATGTTATTATGTGTTTATAGTTTTATATGATTCACATATTCCAACAGTGGCATCATGAGCCTCGTTTTGAACTTGTAATTAATTACTAAAACCTAAAAATTGAATCTTGATTAGATACATGCAATTTAGTTTCTAGGGTTTGATCTAAAAACCCTAATTTGTTCCAAGTGGGTCGACACCCACATGGTTATTTTTAGGGTTTAGTTTTTCTATTAAAACTTGTAGAAACCCTAGGATTGCATGAAAATTTTTTAGGGATTAATTAGTGAATACCGTATGTGATGTCATTAATTAATTAGAGACGTACAAGATATTGACATAATAATATGGACTACATGATTATGTGATCAATATGGAATCCATGACAAAATCTTGCATATTTTGTCATGGTATGATTTGTATGTTTGATTGAATTATTTGCTACATGATTTGAATAATAAATCTTAAATTGGGGAAGACCTCAATATATATTAATTAATAAGTTATGTGCAATGTGGTATCTAATTAACCAAAACTTACGCGGCCAAGTTATTTGGCGTCTGTGAACCATTGGGCACAATGAGCTCGAAAACCAATGGGAGTTTTGTTAATTACATACATTTAAAATTTCACATAGAATTAATATTAGGATTTATTGGAAAAGGTTTGCATGTGGCTATATGATATCGTTGATGATCATATATTTGTTATTATGTGTTTATTTATTTTTTGTAATTACTTGATCTTTTGTGTTTAATATTATGATGGATTGTAACCACAAAAGAGGGTAATTTTCAAATAAAAAATAAATAAGACTAATAACTATGAAACCTTTGTAGTAATTTTATTTATTGCCAAGTCTTATGTGCCGATAGTGGTTCGCTTCGCACGGTAATTTGCTCCCAGGCGAGACTAGCAATTAATAAATTACTACATAAAATTGTTTTAGCAAGAAAATCATATTTTTTTAGTTGATTGATTGCGACTGTACAAAAGTGGTCGAAGCGGCGGACCTATTATTGACAAACTATAAAGTGGGTATAAGGTTGGTTCGCATTAAATTGTGACCTTAAAGGGGCGCGTTTTTAATTAGCTTCGGCGGACGTTTGCCCCTCCGCTCGCCTGTGCGTCAATAATAGACTTACCAAGTACACCATGAAAAAGTACGAAGCATCTTTAGGCAATGTTGTAATTTGCTCAACGCCTCAATTGAAAACTTTGATGATTTGAGCTTACGAATGAGTAAACAGTTTTTGTAGAAAATTTATATGATACAAAGATGAATGCATGACATCTTTGTACATATTTTTTGATAACATACATCAAAAATTTAATACCCTTAAATTTAAGTAATATGCCAACCAACTACAAAAAGAAACGCCTAAGGTTTCATCCTACATCACTAGCAGCCAAAGCTGAATGTGATGTTTTCAAAGGGTGGTTACCTAAGGGTAAATTGAGTACTTTCATTGCTAGCATCCAAAGCTGAATGCAATGAAACGACGTCAATTTACAAGTTTCTTAAGTTGGTGAACTTAATTGGGCACTTCCATTACTAGCAGCCAAAGCTGATGTAATGGGATGACGCCAAGGCATAAAGATTTGGGGATGAAACATGCTTACATTTTGCAACTGTTGTTGGCAATATAATGTAAGTCCCATGATTTCTAGGAATTGCAATTGGATATTGGCAATTGGGTGATCCCGTACCTTATTGAGCACTTTCATTGCTAGCAGCCTAAGCTGATGTAATGAAACGGCGTCAATTAGGATCCTAGTTTTCAGTGAAAATTAAATGGTTATTTAACCAATGGGTGTTTAATTTTCTTGAAAAGTTTAATTATCTAAAATACTAATTATTGAACTTTTTCTGTAGAAATGGCCCAACCCGGAAACACTCCAAACATTACCTCCGCTTTCAAAATGATGATTGAAAAGGAGAAATTGACTGGGATGAAAAACTTTAACGATTGGTATCGTAATCTAAGGCTTGTACTTAGGATAGCCAAACGTTATGAGTGTCTTAGTGAGCCTCTTCCAGAAGCTCCTCCTGCTGACTCTCCGAATGAAATACTTAGGGAGTACAACGAAGTTTATGACAAGCACAATGATGCGGCTTGTCTCATGCTATCGGGGATGGATCCTCAGCTGGTAAAACAGTTTGAGAATTATGGTCCGATGCGCATGATTGAGGAACTCAAACGTATGTTTGAGAAACCTCCAATGGCTGAGTTGTATGATGTGCTTGACAATATAGGCAAGTGCAAGCAGGAAGCAACAACACCCGTAAGTACCCATGTGCTTGAAATGAAAGGTTATCTTGACCAATTGGATGCACTTGGATGCGGGTATGTGGAAGACGTTAAAGTTGGCCTCATCAACAAATCCCTCAATGAGGAAATGTATGGTGATTTCGTGCGCAACTTTACCATGCATTGCAAGGGGAAGACATTTTCTGACTTGCATGCAATGCTCATTGAACATGAGAAAGGACTCGCTAAGAAAGCTCCTACACCTGTTGTTATGGCGATTAGAGGTGGTAGGGTAGCTAAGCCTGGTAAACCGCGTAATGTGAACAAGAAGGGCAAAGGGAAAGCTGACAAAGGAAAACAGGTCGTGATCCATCAGCAAAAGCCCAAGAAGCAGAATCCTCCTCCCAAGAAGGATTATCCTAAAAAGGATGCGGCTGCTTGTCACCACTGTAACACTCCTGGACATTGGAAGAGGGACTGTCCATTGCTGCTTGAGGAGTGTCGCAAGAATAAGAATGCCAAGGCTGGGCAGGGTGCCAGCACTTCAGGTATTTTTATGGTTGAATTATTTTACTTTCCTCGTAAGCAAAATGCCTGGATATATGATATAGGATGTGGTACTCACATTTGTAATACATCGCAGGGGCTTAGAGGAATAAAGAAGCTGAACTATGGGGAATGCTACTTGTATGTCGGCAACGGTATACGTGCAGCAGTGGAGGCCATAGGGACTTTTGATCTAGTTTTACCTTCGGGTTTGATTTTAGTTTTAGACAATTGTCATTACGCACCTTCTATTGTTAGAGGTGTCGTTTCGGTTTCTTTATTGTTGGATAATGGTTTTGAACATGCTTTTAATAATAATGGAATTTCTGTTTCTTTAAATTTTGTTTTTTATTTTAATGTTATTCCATTAGATGGTGTGTTTGAAATTGATATGAATAATCATGCATCCAACGAAAATAATTCTGTATATAGAATCGGAAATAAGAGAATCAAGTCTAACTTGGATTCGTCTTATTTATGGCACTGTCGTCTTGCTCATATAGGCAAGAAACGCATGGAAAGGCTGCAACACGATGGGCTTTTACAAAATGTCAAAGATGATTCGTTTGACAAATGCGAGTCTTGCATATCTGGGAAGATGACGAAGAAAACTTTTCATAGCAATATGGAAAAGGCTTCGGATCTACTTGGATTGATACACACGGATGTGTGTGGTCCACTTAGACACGTGTCAAAGCGAGGTGCTACCTACTTCTTGACCTTCACGGATGACTATAGTCGTTATGGTTATGTTTATTTACTTAAACATAAACATGAAGTCTTTGAGACATTCAAGGTCTTTAAAAATGAAGTAGAATTACAACTCGGAAAGAAGATTAAGGCCCTTCGATCCGATCGTGGTGGTGAGTACTTAAGCCAAGAGTTTAAGGATTATCTAAATGAGTGTGGCATTGTCCAACAACTCACTTCTCCTTATACGCCACAGCAAAATGGTGTATCTGAAAGGAGAAATCGTACCTTGTTAGATATGGTACGATCCATGTTTAATCTTACAACTCTTCCCTTATCCTTTTGGGATTATGCTCTTGAAACGGCTGTTCACATATTGAATAGGATTCCAACTGAGAAGGTTGATAAGACTCCATATGAAGTATGGACTGGAAAAGCTCCCAACTTTTCTTACTTAAAGGTCTGGGGTTGTGAGGCGTTTGTTAAATGTGACTCACCTGATAAACTCCAACAAAGATCTGTTAAGTGTATCTTCGTAGAATACCCTAAGGAAACGAATGGTTACTACTTTTACTTCCCACCTGAAAATAAGGTCATCGTGGCTAGGTACGGTGAATTTCTTGAGGATAATCTAATATCTCAAGAAATCAGTGGGAGAGTATATGATCTTGAAAATGATCATGAAGATACGTCACCTTCTGAAGGCACTAACACACTTCCTGTGGAACCTGAAAGTTTAGGTCCTCCACCAGAAGTTGATGTGGTACCCATCCGTAGATCTTCAAGATCTACAAAGGCTCCTGACCGTCTATGTTTAAACATAGAGGATGAGGAAACTATGCTAGGGGATCATCTTGATGAACCAACTAGTTATAGGGATGCCATTAATAGTCCTGAAAATGATAAATGGCAGGTAGCCATGGATGGGGAAATGCAATCCATGAAAGACAATAAAGTTTGGATTGAAGTAGACCTTCCACCCAATGCTAAGGTAGTTGGGTGTAAGTGGCTCTTCAAAAAGAAGACAGACATGGATGGCAATGTACACACCTACAAATCTGTTTGGTAGCCAAGGGCTTTACCCAAACATATGGTGTTGACTATGAGGAGACATTTTCTCCTGTGGCTGACATTAGAGCTATTAGGATTCTTATAGCCATAGCTGCCTACTATGACTATGAGATTTGGCAGATGGATGTCAAAACCACCTTTCTGAATGGTCGCCTAGATGAAGATATCTATATGGCGCAACCTGAGGGGTTTGTGAATCCACAATTTCCTGAGCGTGTATGCAAGCTTCAAGATCCATTTATGGATTGAAGCAAGCATCCAGGCAATGGAATAAGAAATTTGATGAGGAAATCAAGAAGTTTGGATTTACTCAAAATTTCGATGAGCCATGTGTATACCACAAAGTTAGTGGGAGTAACACTACTTTTCTTGTCCTATATGTCGATGACATATTAATCATGGGAAATCACATACCTAGTCTTGATGAAGTTAAGAATTATCTATGTGATTGTTTTTCCATGAAGGATTTGGGAGAAGCAGCGTATATCCTTGGAATCAAGATCTATAGAGACAGATCTAAGCGGTTGATCGGTTTAAGCCAAAGTGCTTACATGGATAAAATATTGAAGAGATTCAATATGCAAAATTCCAAGAAGGGATATTTGCCCATGCAAGTAGAACATGGCTTAAGTAGCGAAATGTGTCGCTTTACACCTGAAGAGGTGGCATACATGAAGAAAGTTCCGTATGCTTCGGCAGTAGGATCTATCATGTATGCAGTTAGATGTACAAGGCCAGATGTGGCATTCGCTCAAAATTTAACCAGTCGTTATCAGCAAAATCCAGGAAAAGATCACTGGCATGCTGTAAGAACATTCTTAAGTATTTAAGGAATACTAAAGATATGTTTCTTGTTTTCGGGGGAAATCCAGACGCAGAACTGAATGTTACAGGTTTCTGCGATGCGTCCTTTCAGACTGATAAAGATGATACGAAGTTTCAGACGGGTTACGTTTTTGTCATAAATGGAGGAGCTGTAGACTGGAAGAGTAAAAAGCAGAGTACAACGGCCATGTCTGCTACAGAAGCTGAGTATATTGCTGCATCGGAAGCAGCACAAGAAGCTGTTTGGATAAGGAAATTTATTTCGGATCTTGGAGTGATGCCGTCAAATAAATTACCTGTAAATGTGTATTGCGACAACTCTGTCTGCAATCACATTCGCCAATGAACCTGGAGTTATGAAAGGCGCCAGACACTTTAAAAGAAAGTATCACTATGTTCGAGAACAAGTCGAACAAGGAGAAATCAAAGTACTCAAAGTTCACACAGATGACAATCTGGCTGATCCTTTCACGAAGGCATTACCTAAGGAAACGTTTACTCGACATGCTAAGGGTATTGGTCTTCGTATGCCAGAGAGTTTCATGTAAATCTGTGATTTAGTATATTTGGATAGGGATGTGTAAACAATTATTATTTTAATGAAATAAAGTGCGGATAACGTTTATTATCATTATTAATATTTGTGTCCTATATTTGCATGTTTAAATCCGTGAATAAAATTAATTTATTCTATATAGTCCGTTGTCAAGTGATAATATGGGAATATTATTGAACTAAGACAAATGTGAGGATTGGTAGAAGTACTGTAAGGTTGAGACACCAATGTCACATGATATTCAATATTGGATAAATTGAATATAGGACTTATCCCAACCACATGATTATACTTTATGGATCGCCGTCATTAAGTATATCATGAATATTTATCCTCAGACTTGAGATGCCAGATAATTTCCGAGGATGTAGCTCATTTTCTGTGAGATAGTCTAACGCTATCCGTAAAAGGTAGTTATAAGGGCTATTTTCGGAAGTGATGCGAAGTTCGAGGGTTATGCTCGCAGTCAATAAAGGATTTGTTCCTTCAACTTTGTGTTGAAGTTTAATGCTGCTTGGCCACTCGTAGGATTGACAAGATGTTTGCGTGCGCACGCCCAAAGTCTATCTGGAAGACGTTCAGATGTTTTGGTAATCTTGATCAATTATGTATAAACGAGAAACTACTGTTAATTATGGAATGACAAAGATCCATATCCAAATTAACGCGGTATTAGTAACAAAAGGATAAGTATGATGATTAAATCATCACGTGGTTTTTTTCCAGGAAAACCATACTCGGATCGAGCTGGGGGCATTGGGATCTGTTAAGCTAGACTAGCCCATGTCATTACTATATTAATAGTTATCCAAGTGGGAGCTGTTAGAGTTAATGTATAAATTTAATATACGTATGTCCGGTTTCGAACCCGAGACTCGGGATTGCACACAATAACGTGAGAGTTTCAATGATTGAATAATTAAATATATTTTATGTATTTATTTATTCATTTCACAATAAAACACTTAACGACAGTTAGTACTTAACGGTGTTGGAGATAACGACCGTTAAAGGACTAAATGTGCAAAAGGGAGTTAGAAGAATCTAGAAACCCTTGTGAGGGTTAAGATCGGCCGAACCCAATCCTTTAGGGTTAGGGAGTCGGTTTGTGAAGCTTGGGGAACAAGTAGGGTTTGCCTATAAATACAATTCACTTGTATTTGGTTTTTCTCTAATCTTGAATCCTCTACAAGCCTAACTTCTCTTCTTCTCCCTCTCCTAAGCATAGAACCGATCGACTTTTCTATATCCACTAGGATATTCGATCCAAGTAAAGCTTTGCAAGTGTTTGGCTTGATTGTGATTCTTGAACCTAGCTTTTCTCATTGAAACGCTATCATTACGTGTGTACAAGAACGAGTGACAAGTTTATTTCAACTTGTGTGTTTGTGGGTAGTTCGATCCATATAAACCAATTAGGGTTTATACATATCTTGTTCTTGTTGAAGAGATTCCTTGTTCTTGCTAGGAATCAATAAGGTACGTGTCTATTTAGTTTAATTAATTACTTGTTCTTGTAGATTTTTCCGCTGCGTGTTCTTGATGTTATTATGTGTTTATAGTTTTATATGATTCACATATTCCAACAATTCCGTTATCGTTAATGTGGGCTCATCTAACGGATCTAAATTCACGGTGCAAGTTAGCCTTGAGTAGTCAGTTGAGACTGATTTATAAAGGGCGGATACTCAAAGACTATCAAACTCTCATATCCTACAGTATGTATGTATACATAATTTATTATTACTAATTATTGATTAATTTATTGTTTACTGATTAGAGATGGTGTTGAAACAGAATTCAGTACGTGTGATGTCATCACTTTTCATTTTTAGGTATATTTTGTGTTTCTTTTGAATTTTTATTCATGTAATTTATACTCGAATTTAATCAATTTGTTAGAAGTTACTGAAAGTGTGTTTTCAGGTTGATAATTTGATCACGCGTGTTGACGTCATCACTAGTTAAATTTAGGTATGATTTTTTAATTTTCAATTTTGGTGTGAAGGAATTAGAGTTGTTGAGTTTTATAAAGGAATTATTATGATCTTTTGAATTGGAGTTACTGAGTTTTGGTGTATTTTATGATAAGTTGTACATGAGGTCATTCAATTTTATGGAATTGTTATATGAGATATCTCATCATGTCAAATGAAAAATGTGGTTCATTATTATTTGCCGAATAAGGAAAGTTGTTTATTAACAGAAAGAGTTATTCATCCATAACAAAAAGTTGTTCATTAGTTGTTTGTATTTGATCCGCTTATTTTTGATAATGTTTATCAGTTCATCAGTTAGTTTTGGTCATCAGTTAATTATTTTTAATAATGTTCATCAGTTCAAGTTATTATTGTTTATCAGTTCATCAATTTTCTAATAAAAACACAATGTTTATCAGTTCATCAGTTAATTTTTATATTGTTTATCAGTTATTTTTTATAACGTTCATCAGTTATTTTTTTATAATATTCAGCAGTTTTCGAAAAAATAACGTTCATCAGTTATTTTTTATATTGTTCATCAGTTATTTATGATAACGTTCATCAGTTATATTTTATAATCATCAGTTATTTTTTATAATGTTCATCAGTTATTTTTTTATAACGTTCATAAGTTATTTTTGATAATGTTCATCAGTTATTGTTCATCTTTAGCGTCGGTTGTTTTTCAAAGTGTTTAGGTTCATCAGTTAGCGTCGGTTGTGTTTCAAAGTGTTTAGGTTCATCAGTTAGCGTCGGTTGTGTTTCAAAGTGTTTAGGTTCATCAGTTAGCGTCGGTTGTGTTTCAAAGTGTTTAGGTTAGCGTCGGTTGTGTTTCAAAGTGTTTAGGTTCATCAGTTAGCGTCGGTTGTGTTTCAAAGTGTTTAGGTTCATCAGTTAGCGTCGGTTGTTTTTCAAAGTGTTTAGGTTCATCAGTTAGCGTCGGTTGTGTTTCAAAGTGTTTTGGTTCATCAGTTAGCGTTGATTGTGTTTCAAAGTGTTTAGGTTCATCAGTTAGCGTCGGTTGTTTTTCAAAGTGTTTAGGTTCATCAGTTAGCGTCGGTTGTGTTTCAAAGTGTTTAGGTTCATCAGTTAGCGTCGGTTGTTTTTCAAAGTGTTTAGGTTCATCAGTTAGCGTTAGTTATTTTTTATCAAAGTGTTTTGGTTCATCAGTTAGCGTCAGTTGTGTTTCAAAGTGTTTAGGTTCATCAGTTAGCGTCGGTTGCTTTTCAAAGTGTTTAGGTTCATCAGTTAGCGTCGGTTGTTCTTCAAAGTGTTTTGGTTCATCAGTTATTTTTGATAACGTTCATCAGTTATTGTTCATCTTTAACGTGCGATATCTCACTCATATTATATCGGATTTGAGTGATTCAAATTTATGGGTAAAGAATGGCCAAAAAGGTACAACTTTCGTGTTTTAAGTTTTGCAAAATTCGTCCTTTAAACAAGCAAAATTAGAGCTGAAAAGGCCGAAATTTTCAAGAAAATCAACACCCACTTAAAAAGTTGAAAAAAAAAGTTGCGATTCATATATCATAATGCATACCAAATTAAAGAGAATTAAATTTAAAAAATTATGGTGAAATCGGTTTTTCATAAAAGTTTATCGTTTGAAAGTTATTTACGTTTAAAGTTTTGGGGTGGAATAAAAAAAGGGGTTAAAAGGACCAAAATACCCCCTAACCGAATTTAATATGAAAAAAAGGAGAGAGTGGATGGTGGACACTTGTCACATTTTGAGTGGCTTTCTAGCCTTTTTAATTTTCTTTACTTTCTAAAGGATCGCATCTCTAACATTTTAAATGATTTTTTCAATACACATTCTAGTAAAATCGGCCAAATTACTGAAATTTTGTTTTGCATTTGACCTTTTATTCAATTTGTTACACTAAATCCCGATATGAAGTTTTATTTGTTTCATAATACAATCTCAAACCCTAGAAACCCATAAATATCATGAACAAAAAGATGAAAGCGTGGGTTTTAAGAATTTCGTTTATCAAATCGTAGCGCTCCTATGAACTAACAAGCATTCGACATTTTTGGCCATTTTTCCAAGTTATAACCCCAAAGTCGATTACTTGAACACGTAACTTATAACGAGAAATGAACATTTGAATCTAGAACGTATAATTGGGTGACATATTTTTGGTAAGTTTATATTAGAAGCCTCTTGGTTAGCTGGCTGTGTTTAATCTATTTGCTAAAAGGAACAACAAAAATACTTTTTGGTGTTTTAGTACATGTCCTACTAATTAAGGTGAGCTTCCTTGCTTGTTTCGTTTTCGAATTTGTGTATCTAGCAAAGATAATACAATGCATCCAGGTATTGCCTCTCATGTGCATTTGTTTTTATCACTTATATTTTATTGGAAAACACATCTGATCACAGATGGGCATGTTTTTTCAATGATTTCTAAACAGAAGATATATATGTTTGGTGCGGAGCTGTTTGGAGCTTTTTGGGGCAATGAGCTTTTTGATTTTTATAGTTTGTTTTGCAAAAGAGCGGTGAGCTTTGCTATTTTTTTTTTAGGAAAACTCATTTTTCCAATATTTCTTTAAGAAGCTGTGAGCTGTGGCTACTGCTCACAGCTCACTCCTATTAACTGCTACTTTTACCAAACATAGCCATAGTTTAACATTCAAATATAGCTTTTTGTACAATCTTAGATAAAATAATTGACCAACATATATACATTGAATAAGTGGTCACTAACATATTTAGTTGAAAAAGCTATGACTCTTGTTTGGTAATGATGTAACTTGTGTTCAATGTATATATATACTATTATTTAGAATCTATCAGATATAAATAGAATAAAAGCATTTATTCACAAATTATATTTTGTACCATAAGTTCTAGATCAAGAAGTCTTGTTGAATATAATGAAATCAAAGTGAGTCATTGTCACATAAAGGTTGGTTTGTAGCTCTACTTTTGTACATGGATCAAATGAATGTGGTCGTTCAAGTCAAAACCGACATGTTGAATCAAACACCGTACTTGAAAGGGAAGACGTAAATCATTTGTAAAACAAAACTTAGCCTATCAATCGATGGTGATAGTAAGTTGCTTGTTTTACTTATGAGGTACATGGTTGGTTGCGTTCGCCTACATTTTTTTTGTAATATGAGTACTGAGTTTTAGTCGACTAAGTCTATAACATTCAGTTTATTGCGTATTACAGTTTTAAACCAAGTAAAAAAAACTCACATCAAAGATTTACATAAACATAAGGCACAACTTTAAAATGGATGAACATCAGAATCGAACTTTCATTGTACTATAAGATAAGCATTTCGATTGGGGCATAAGAGTTGTTACTCCTGACGCTATAACACTACTACGTATAAAACTACCTTACCTGTATAACAATAGGAATACTTTGAACCTATTGAGATTTTGAAGTCGTGAAAAATATAAGGTCTATAACTTGTTCTTAACGACAGGCGCTATATAGTACATATAGCATGTAGTACATAATGTTCATATTATACTTGATAAGTTACTCCGTATTATGTATTATTGAAACGAATCTGCTGATAATAGTGCGTAGATTAAAGCATAGATAGATTCTTGAGTAAATTCATATTAGTATCTTTAGTTTTTTGGGTACATGAAAACTTTATATACTAGCAAATGACATATGACAGACATCATTACTCTTATTATTTACTAAAAGATGTTTTAAAGTATGTTCATATTGGCTTAGACACCTTTTTGTATAAATTAAAATATTTAGAAAAATAAATCCAAAGGTACTAGTGAGGAGGGTTGGTGCTATATATAGAGCTTCACATTTGAAAGAGTGAAAGGCGTGCTCCTTCATTTCTTTCTGGCTATGTCTCTTGCACACACCATCGTTCTTTGCTTGATTTACAGAAAGAAATCGACTGTAAGAATGGAGAACAGCAAGAATTCCACTGAAGTACTTCCGTCGCTGATGGGATCTGCAGATTCAAACCAAATAACGGGTTTTGATGATGGTGTCATGAAGCAAGATGGCGCCAATATTCAGTTTATGGTATGTTTTAACACATGGACTGGCTTTGTATACCACAAATTATATTGCACATTGTGTACATCCCAGCTTTTAATATGGTCTGTTAAGTGTTAACAGGTCAAAATCGGATGGGTCTTGATAATCTAATACTAGTACCTTTTTTAAGTTTTAACTGATCTCACACATTTACTTTAATCTGGGCTTTTAACTTATTTACTGAACTTAATATATAATAATTTGAAATAAGATTAAAATGTATAAAAATGTGGATTCCATTAATGTTGTGGTTGCTGAACTTGTGTTTCATATTTTCAGGAGTCCAATGCAAACACCAACGGAAGCCCGGTAGATCTTTCGTATGAACAAACAACAGTAACACAATCTGTTTCCATTAGCATGCCACCTTCTCCGCTGGATGCCAAAAGAGTTTTGTTCAAAGACGACATTAAAGCAGTAGGAAATGACAGCCCGAGGAAGTCTGACACTGGAATAGACGAGGCAGGAGCAGGGAAAACCCCAGACCGTCTCATGCTCCCTGTAAAGAACCCAAGGATGGATGAGTTGAGGGATAATCGATACAACTCTTTCAAGACATGGTCCGGTCGACTTGAGAGACAGCTTTCCACGTTACGTGGGAAGTCACTCCCACGCAATGATCTAGAGATCGACCCTCCTCATATTCTTGAAGGGGAGAGTTTATCTGTGGATAGATATTTCGATGCTTTAGAAGGACCCGAGTTGGAGACTCTTAGGGTACGTTTCAAATAATTTTTTAACTTATTTATATGAGAATAAACCATTTTATACAACATTTAGTAATGGATATGGTCACTAGGAACTAGGAACTAGGAATACTGTTTGCTTTCACTATCAACAAATTTTTGATCTTCGTTTGTTGTGTTTGACAGCCTTCTGAAGAAATTATGCTTCCCGAAGATAAAAAATGGCCGTTTCTTCTTCGTTATCCAATCTCATCATTTGGTATATGTCTCGGCGTTAGTAGCCAAGCGATAATGTGGAAAAATCTGGCCTCGACGGCTTCCACTCATTTCCTTCATATAAGCCTTAAAGTGAACTACATATTATGGTGCATATCTATCCTTCTTTTCGCCGTTGTGGCCACAACATATCTTCTAAAGATAATATTTTACTTCGAAGCGGTTCGGAGAGAGTACTACCATCCCATTCGGGTTAACTTCTTTTTCGCCCCATGGATCGCATTACTCTTTCTAGCTATTGGGGTTCCAGATAGTATCACGACAAAGCTGCCTCATTCATTATGGTATGTGCTAATGACACCGATATTTATTCTGGAGCTCAAGATTTATGGGCAATGGATGTCGGGAGGGCAGAGGAGGTTGTCTAAAGTGGCAAACCCGTCAAACCATTTATCAGTGGTGGGGAATTTTGTCGGGGCCTTGTTGGGGGCGTCTATGGGTTTGAAAGAAGGCCCGATTTTCTTCTTTGCAGTTGGATTGGCTCATTATACAGTCTTGTTTGTGACATTGTATCAAAGGCTTCCAACAAACGAAACTCTTCCAAAAGAGCTTCATCCGGTTTTCTTTTTGTTTATTGCGGCTCCTAGTGTTGCTTCAATGGCCTGGGCCAAAATAAACGGGTCATTTGATTACGGATCACGAGTAGCATACTTCATCGCGTTGTTTCTTTACTTTTCATTGGTTAGTTCCACTCCCTTTAACTTTCGGATTATATGTTATTTGGTTAATTTTGATCTAAATTTGGTATATCACTGTTATTCGCAGGCGGTACGTGTAAATTTCTTTAGAGGGTTCAAATTCTCGCTAGCTTGGTGGGCTTACACTTTCCCAATGACTGGAGCTGCAATCGCGACAATTAGATACTCGAGTGAGGTCCCAAATATAGTAACAAAAGGATTATCGTTAACTCTGTCAAGTACTGCTACACTAACAGTGACAGGGTTACTGATAACCACAATTATTCATGCCTTTGTGTTACGCGACCTTTTCCCAAACGATATAGGGATTGCTATTAGTGAACGGAAACCAAAAACTCAAAGGAAATGGTTTAATCGGAACACATGTGGGTCGGCCAAAGATATTGAACATAATGTTAGGTCCACAAAATCTGGGGAAAAGATAATCGAGGTTCCAGTGATATCTCCAGGCTTAGGCGTAAAACCATTTTCAGTACGAGTACTGTGATTGATAATTGATAAATAACAATGAAGGTTAAGTGATCATACAAATTAAAGGAGGAACTTAGTTACTTAGGAAAGTTCCAATGAACTTGAATGTATATATTAAGGCTCCACATCATAAGAATGTAACAATGTTATCGTGTTGCTGATTTTTATTCGTTCAACGCAAAATTTCACCATTTTCGTTTACCTCAAGAGACTCCACGTTCACATGCCTATTCATGTATATGATTCTTCTGTGCGTTGATATAGTAGATGCTTATATAGCATAAACATGACCTATTCAAGTAATCAGCCGTGTCAACCCTGACCCACTTACACATAGGCCGAACATGATCCGTTTATCACGTTTATTTAAACAGGCTGGTGGGTCAAACAGGTAAACGGTGTTGAGGGTTCAACTCGTTTTAACCATTTAACCGATTATAAACAAATAGTTTACTTAATGTAGCGAAAATGTTTAACCAAAACAACATATGTATTCTTCTATATTTGTATTGGAATATTCGATGATACAATATCATACGTTGATTTCATTACAATCTCCATGAAAATAGGCAAAAGAAGCGGGTCTTTTTTGTGCTGTATTTGGACCACCTTTTCTTTTCATAACAAGAAGAAACCAAAAACGCAGAAGAAGTTTATTCTCCTTTTGGTGGCATCGTTCTTCCAGAAATCACAACCCCCTTCCTGAAACCACATTTTGGTATCAGATTGGGGGAATTTGGTGGTGGTCGTGGTTTTTGGGGGCAAATGATGTCCATGAATATTCAATAACATAGCAACATAATCCTTCAAATACAGCCTCATTAGATTCAATTCTAGGTCCCTTCATTTTCCCCTCAGTTTCGTTCCTCACTAACGGTCTGGTACGCGTCGTTTTACCATTTTGCCATATATGGACCAATTCCATTATTTTACTTATCTTTTATTCATTTTGTGTCTTAGGAATTTGATTGTCATGGAGAACAGCCGGGATATTGAAATGCCAACCTCGCCACCTAAAACAAAAAAGGTTGCATTCAAGGATGAAATTGAATTAGCCACCTACGACAAAACGGCTAAACCTGGAATCAAGTCCAGTACCCATCATGACTCCAACCTTCATCCTCCAACTGAACCAGCCGTTCTCCCTGTGTCAACGCCAAAGTCTGGTAAACCTGAGGCTATTGGATACAAGTCATTCAAGACATTTGTAAGTCGTCCAGAAATAAAATTTGCAGTATTTTGTGCAAAACTTGATTCAAAGTTACAAAAAGAGCCAAAGACAAATTCTACACAGATACATACTGGTGTCGCGGATCATGTGTCCGCCAGTAGGTATTTTGATGCTCTAGAAGGGCCCGAGTTGAACACCCTAAAGGTACACCAATCACCCTTATCTTTTCTGTAAATGTGGCAAAACGCAAGGGCGAAGCTTTATAGGGGGGGAACGTCAGATTAAAGTTTGAAATAAATTTAGGTCAAAACGGGACAGGTCATAGTGTGCCAAATGTGATTAGAAAGTTCTATTCTTTTCTAAAACGACATTTAAAAAAAAAAAAAATATGTCTGATTTTTATTTTAGTTCAACCTTATTTGTTTATTAAACGTTCTTATGTCTTTTGTGTCTAAACAGCCTTCGGAGCAAATAATGCTCCCGGAAGACCAAGAATGGCCATTTCTTCTTCGGTATCCAGTCACAACATTTGGTATATGTCTGGGTGTCAGCAGTCAAGCTATGTTGTGGAAAAACTTGGCATCAAATACTTCGACAGAATTTCTGAACATAAGCCCTGAAGTAAATCGTGTGCTATGGTTCATATCGGTCCTTCTCTTTGCTGTTGTAGCCTCAACATACCTGTTAAAAATGATACTATACTTCAAAGCGGTTCAAAGAGAATACTACCATCCGGTTCGTATCAACTTTTTTTTTGCTCCGTGGGTTGTATTACTCTTCTTAGCCATTGGGGTACCACCATCTATTACCACAAAGCTACCACCTTTTTTGTGGTACGTGTTAATGGCGCCGATTTTCTTTTTAGAGCTCAAGCTTTATGGGCAATGGATGTCGGGTGGGAAGAGACGGTTGGCAAAGGTGGTGAATCCATCTAATCATTTATCGGTGATTGGAAATTTTGTTGGGGCGTACTTGGGGGCGACAATGGGGTTAAAAGAAGGGCCACTTTTCTTCTTTGCAGTCGGGTTAGCTCATTATACAGTCTTATTTGTGACTTTGTACCAAAGGCTTCCTACAGCACAAAGTCTACCAAAAGATCTCCATCCTGTTTTCTTTCTGTTTGTTGCTGGTCCAAGTGTTGGGTCAATGGCATGGGCAAAACTGAGCGGATCATTTGATTTTGGCTCACGGATTATCTATTTCATTGCCTTGTTTCTCTACTTCTCACTGGTTAGTTCATGATTATTGAGCTACCAAATACATTCTTCCAAAGAGGTGATACATTGGCGGAGTGGGTAATGGGTCAAAATGGGTAACTCTTGTCTGGGTCGGGTTAGTTTGCCCCTAAACACTTTCTATCCAACTTTTTATAGAAAAATCATATAACTGAAGTGCCAAACACGATTACACCAAGCTATAACATTTTGACGGAAACCTATATTTTTTACTAAAACGATTTTTAGAGTTTTATGCATAAAAAATACATGGGTACTAGTTGCCTTATCTTCGAGGGTATTCACAAGATTTGCTAGTTAAATTTACTTATCAGTGTTTACTTATTGCTTTTTACAGGCTTTTCGTATGCATCTCTTTAGAGGATTCAAGTTTTCAATAACATGGTGGGCTTACACCTTCCCAATGACTGGAGCTGCAATCGCAACAATCAAATACGCGGATGAGGTGTCGACAATAGCAAGCAGAATACTGCTGGTTACCCTGTCAGGAATTGCAATAGTTATAGTCTTCTACCTATTCTTAGTCACTATTCTACATGCTATTATGTATCAGGATCTCTTCCCCAATGATTACAGCATTGCTATTAATAGAACCAAAGCGAAAACAGAATGTAAATGGCCTAATCCAGGCGGTTCAAACAGTGATACAAAATCTGACATGAAAGATGAGAAGGTTTCGGAGACAACTCAAGATTCATGCGCATTCCCTCGAAAGAAATAAGTCTTTTAGGCTGTACATAACTGTTAGCTGAAGCTTGATACTAATCAGACAAAGAAGGAACTTGGTAAGGTAGTTCGAATGATCTTGGATGTAGGATTTGGAGGCTTGAAGTGACAATGTTGTTGTCTTGTATTCGTTTTTGTCAATTAACATTTCATATCGAGAATTAATAATATGTAAAAATGGTGATTTCGGCAGGATTCACATGTTACTATTCACAGTAGCACTTCATTCCGGCCAGATATATTCTTACTAAATCATACACAAATAGTATATGAGTGAGCATGATAAATTATACATAATTTTGTTGTCATCTTCTTACAATATCTACATACATCTAGTTTATTCGGTTTCGTGAACCTGGTGCTAAAAAACTAAAGAACATAGCGAGGTAAGGTGATGTGATTTGACGCATAAAATGACCAAAACCGATAACGTTGCAGCTAAGCTTGTCCCTTGATTGTTTGTTGCTATCACACTTTGTCATTGTCAATTTCAATTATGTGCCCCCTTGAATGGTCTATCTCAGAATGGGTTGCAATATGTTGCTTAATCATTCCACGTGATGTGCATATGTGGTCCTATCCAACCTTTGTTTACTTGTTTGCTTTGGTAAGACAAGAAATCTATGCATGTAAACTTTATGAAATCCAATTTAGGCCATTATATGAGCTCGGAAATTTAATTTACAATATATAAGCTACTTAATTAGCTTCTTACTTAGAATTTAAAAGCTAATTAACCACTTAGATAGTTTGTTTTCTTTGAGAAATTCAGACGATACACCAGCTTGCCTTTGACCTAGCTAGCTATGCCAATGTGCCCCCTGAGTTCATGTCAAACATGCAGAAGTACATGCGAAGACGATAACAAAAACTACACGATGATGCTTCAAAATATAGGATATGAGCATGTTACAAGTAAACTTTACGCACGTCACCAGGAATCCTCCATCCAAATATATATACGAATCATGAGGAAAACACACATGATTAAAAATAACTTGTAATCTTTAGGTCTAGCTTTTAAGCTGGTATAGTACAACGAACATGTTTAACAAAACATGAAGCCAATCCTCTCCTCAAATGTATTATATATGGACTTTACTAATTAAAAAACTACTTGGAGAAACAAGAAACTCTCATGTCGTCATGCCAATGGTTTTCTTGCAATGTACAACTGCCTCGTGAATCGAGCTCTCAGAATCACAAGATACTCGACGATTATCTACCCAACACCCTCCTCCTGTCTTAGGACCGGAATTGCTTGAGCTTTCCCTATTCTCGACTCCTTGTACTCTACTACTATCTGACCTTCCCCTCCTCATTCTGCACCAAAGTGGCTTAACCATATCTATATACTTTTGAATGATTTTTTTGGGTAAGCTATTACACTTATGTAATGACATAGAACGGCTTTTACGAAAACGCCCTTCCTCACGGGTAGCAGAAGAGGATGAAATAGGAAAGGGGTCGGAAGATGGACCATATGATTTTGAAGGAAGCAGGATACCGTTTGAGATTAGCTCATCAGCATGGGCACGAGTCATAGGGGATTGAGATGTTGGCACATCAAAATTGAAATCATGATGAACGAGGAATCTTTTGGAGGGTGTAAGATTAGGATCCATTTCGATGAAAGAAGCACCATCGGCTGCATCAAATGAGCCTTTAAAGGAGCCGTTCAGGCTATCAAGACACAGGGTGTTGAAAAATTTAGTGCACTTGAGGGATTAATTCACACATGGTAATGGGTTTGGAAGTACGGAGTGTACACCCATGAGGTCAATGTTTACCCTGACTCAAATTAAGTGGTTTGTAGTACTACTGCTGATGCAGAACATTCTGCTGCTAATGCAGAGTTACTACTGCTAGTGTTAAGACTAACAGTACTAAGTTAGTACTACTGAGCAAAGTTAATGTTGGTAAGCTTGTTAATACTGGTAAGCATTGTTAATGCCGGTAAGCTTAAAGTTAATACTGGTAAGCTGATAACCACTGATTCCTACTATTATGGAAACTATTATGGTATAATTAATGGGCCGTTAATTATACATAATTCCATGGGCTAGGGTTTGAGTAAAACTCTATTATAAATAGAGGTCGTATCATAACTGCATGAATGCACAATACAGAAACATACAAACCCTAAACACTTGAATACGATTAGGTTCTTGGTTTGTGCCTAAAACAAGAACATCACTTGGTCTTATCCCATAGAGATATTCGTGTAACCCAGGCATAGGGTCGAATAGTTTCTATTGGAAAGTGATAACACGATTTCAAGTGAATATCCGGTACCTTGATTATTGATTATCTTAACCCTGATCTGGGAACACACAATAAATTCAAACCAACAATCAATAGAAACTATTTAGTGATAATCAATGGCGGCTGCTATGAGGCATATGGCTGCTAACTTTTCTAAACTGGAAAAGTTTGAAGGTGTCGATTTCAGAAGATGGCAAAAGAAGATGCAATTCTTGTTGTCAAGTGATATGTGTCTAAATACACATATATTTACCTTGTTCAAACCCACATAAACATCCAAAAACACTCAGAAATGCATCAAAATATTGAAATTATCCCAGAATTGTGTTTTATATGTTTCAGATGCAAAATGTTTAAAAACTGATGAAAAACGAACAAAGTTTGCATAATTGGCAGTTTCAGTCCCTCAACTTTCAAAAGTTGTCAAAACTAGTCCCTGAAGGTTTTAAATGGAAGAAAAGTCAATTTTAGTCCTTGGATAATCAAACTTGTTTACAAATAATCCCTGGATAAAAGTTTACACAAAATGGCAACTTTTACCCCTCAAGTATCAAAATTGGCAAAAATGGTCCCTGGGTATTATAAAACTTGAAATTTCACAAAATACCCTTGTACTATGCATGAACTTACAATTTGGAACTTTATTGATAGCTTTTGGGAATTTACAAAACAAGTCCCTCTAAAATCCAAATTTACATATTAGGTCCCTAAAGTTTATAAAATGCAAAAAAATACAACTTTGGTCCTTGTGTAATTGTTTTATGGCAGGTTTAATCCTTTGAAGATATTTTGGAAAGATGACAACTCAGCCCCTCAAATATTCAGCAATTACAAAAATGGTCCCTATGATTATCTAAAACAAAATCCGGATCTAAACACTAAACCTTAACCCAAAATAAATAAACAAACAAACCCAACCTAATCCATTATAAACCCCAGCCAAGCCCAATCCCATTAACCAACAACCCGGCCCACTTTCTATAACAAATATCCCAGGGTCAAACCTTCTTTGACCCGTCTCCTTCCCTCCACCTCACTGGTATATCAATACCACCACCACCACTTGGCTTCCACCTCACCACCAACTATCCCACCTTGTCCCCTCCACCTCTACAACAAGTCAAGCACCATTAATTAGCCAAAAACTCTCACAAGCAACCACAGCAGTCAAATTGACTTTTCCCGCCAAATTGCAAATCAATGGCTATGATGTGTCTCAGTAATCCAAAGGCTCACAATCAAAGTGGGAAAGTTCCAGGAAGCTGCAAAGGACAAGAAAAGTCACTATAAAGAAGAAAGGAAGCAGTAGAATAAACTTGTCAAAGTTTTAGACCACATTCGTAGTGTAAACTTTATTTTCATGTTGTGAACCTTTTAAATTCAGTTTACTTTTAATGTTGTATCAAGTTTTAAAGTTAATGGAAGTTAATGTTTATGTTTCTCAGTTTCAATTTCTCAGTCACAATTCAAATTTTAGCATTTTCAAGTGAAATTGACATTTTCATTTGAAACTTGTTAATTGTTACTGTTTCTTGTTCCTATAATCTCAATTCAGTTTCCCTTCAAGATTTTTGAAGCTTTTAGATCACCTAGTGGACTTGTAATCTCATTTACTTAAAAATCATAAAAATAGTCAAATAAATAGTGTAAAATTCAAAAATCAGTGTGTATGATCATTGGTGCAAGGAGCAAGTTAAATTCTGGATGGACTTGGTTTAGTAGCCTTTTGGGAGGCTGATAGGTTGGTTCTCAGTCCTTGTTTCATTGGTTCTCAGTCTTAACCATTTGTAAGCTCATTTTCTCATTTTCTTTGAAATTACTGTTGCATTAGTTTATATGTTTGATTCCTGTGTTTTTATGTTTGTTTGTTGTTGTTAAGTGATATTGTAGTTTAAAATAAGTAAGTTGTGTTTTAAATTTTGAAGTTGCTTTGTATTCCATTTTCAGAGTTATATTAGTATATTAATGATTTATGGTTATTTGTTGTTATAAAGTGTGTTTAGGTGTTCATTTAAGTTCATTGTATCATATTATGTCAGTTTGAATCAGTATCATGGTCTAAATCATCAAGTTCCTTTGAAAATTGCAAAATCAGTCCACAAAAGGGGTGTTTGGTTTTGCATGTTTGACTATGTTCTAGTTGTTGTTTGTTGTTAATTTTGGTTAAAATATATCACATTAGGATCCTTTAGGTCAGTCAAAGCATAAAAACTAGTGTTCATTTGTTTAAAAGTCAAAATCAAGTTTAGAACTCTTGATTTCAGTTGACTGTTAGGAATTTTAGGATCAAAATCATTCAAATCAGTTGCAAAGTTGTTAATATTGCTTATTCTAATCTTATTATAGCTTATTATTGCAATATCATTCAATAGATTGAGCTTAAAATTCACCAAAGTCAAAATCTACAAAAGCTGCAAAAAGTCAATAGATCAGGTTTCAACCCAGTTTTGAAGTGCTGATCTTGGGCTAAATTGGAATTCAATTGATGTGTTTCTGATGGGGCTTTTTGGATTTTTGGGTAGCCAGTAGTATGACCTTGCTTTTGCCCCCATAATCTTCATCTTCTCTGCTTATTTATAAGCCCAAAAGCTGTCTGCAAGTTGGGGCATTCAGCTGAGTATTTTTGCATAAGTTCCACAACAGCCAAAGTGCTTAATCTGTTAAACCCTTGTGCTTATTTGTAATATTCAGTTGTTTTAAGCTTATTATAACATATTTAGCTTGTCCTGATCATTTGGTCAATTTTCCTGCTTATTTGCTTATTTTTGGGCTTATTGTAAACTGCTTATCTGCCCAAAAGTGCTTATCAGGCTTAAATACCTTCTGCTTTTATTTTTCTTATCTTTCTAATAATATTTTAGATTTATCTGTAATTTTTCATAATTTTCCTAAGTCATTTAATATTTTTAATCTTTTTTATTAGTTTCTAGTAGTAATTAATTCATAATAAATAGAAAAATAATCAGAAAAATATAATTCCAATTTTCATAATTTTCTTTTGTTAATTTTAATCCAGGAAAAATATAATCTTATTTTTAACCTTAAGAAAAAACCAAAAATAGAAATATAGTGATAGCTTCTATTTAATAGAATTTATCTTTTTAAATTTTAATTAAGTAATTTTCATTTTTATAATTTTCTTAGCTTTTTCTCATCTTATAATATTTTTAGAAAAAGTTTTAGAATTTTCTTTGTTCATTTAGTATTTTTTATAAATTTAATTAGTTTAATTAGTAATTAAATAATAAATAATTATTAATAATTAAATAAAAAGTGTAGAAAAATATAATTTAAGTTTTTAAATAAGTTTTAAGTAATTTTACATTTTTAGGTTTTAAATTTTATAAATTTCAGTTTTTGTCCCGTTTTAGATTTCCTGTTGCGCGTTTTAGTTTAATTTTAAATCGCGTTACATTTGTTTTGTATATTTAAATTGTTCATTAGTATAAAAAGCAAATCAAAAATATCTGATTCATCAATCACTCTAATCCAAAGCTTTTCACAGTTTTCCATTCACACCTCGTTGGGAAACGATCCGGGTGATCACTTGCCTGGTTTCACACTACACACGAGCATCCGGTTCTGAGACTGCATTTGTTTAATTATTAGTGTTGTTTTCGGGCGGATCAAATTTTGGCGCCGCTGCCGGGGAGGTGTGCTGCGACAGTTGTGTAAGTTTTAGCGATTAGTGATTCGAGATCCTTCTCCCAAGAAGTTCCTATTTCCCAAAAACAATATAAAATACAAAAATATTTTTCTTTTCTTTTCTATATATATTATTATTATTATTATCATATAAAAAATTAAAAACCCAAAAACATTTTCCGTTTTCTTTAATAAATAACAATAATAAAATATTACCATCGAAAACCAAGACAGAGTACTACCTAACTGGGGGTACGACCATAATAAGTTCCCAAACATCAGATTTAAAACTTGCCTTTGTGTCGCTTGCGAATTCGGCTCACCTTTGATTGATAAACAAACTCTAACGGAGGTTCTAGGATAGTCTGACATTAAATTTTCGGACTGAAAGAAGCGGGTTTTTAAGGAGCGTAATTGCCCACCTTTGCTTCTCCGCCACTCTGTGCGTTTTTCAGTCAGAGAGCTACCGTACGCCGGTTGATTTAAGGTTTAAGTTCCTTGTGTTGTGCTTTGATCTTGTTTTAATTAAAAAACCAAAAACCCAAAAATATTCATCTTTACCCTCTTACCCTTTTTGATTCTTTATCCCTTTACCCTCTATCCGTTTGATTCTATCTTCTTAAACCCTCTTTAATATTTAATTCTCATGTCGTCGCGAGACGATCACTGTTGTAATTGTGAAGGTCCGCTGGATGATAATAATCGTTGTTCCAAGTGTAAGTGTGAGAAGTGTGGAGAGTATGCACCAGAAGGATTTTGTCATTGGTGTGAAGTAGCCCGTAACAGAGAGCTTAACTGCATCATTAATTCCATCAAATTTCCCGAACAACCTCCACAACCTCAGCCATCTTCACCCACTCAGCTTAATTGTTGTATGTGTGAAAATCCGTTGGGGGATGATTCACAGTGTAAGCACTGTTTTTGCACTTATCAGCCATTCACACTTGATTATCCAGCTTTTCACAACGATTTCAGTACCCCTTCTCAGGATTCATTTTGGCAAGAGCCGTGTTATCAAAACTTCGATGAAACATCATTTCAAAATATGCCAAATGATCCTTGTGAACATTGTGGAGGTCCTCACCCAAGTTTTGATTGTCAAGCAGGAAATACATCTGTCTATGAACAAGATCCATGTAATCAAAACTTCGGGTATGACCAATATCCATATGATTCACCGAATCAGTCACAGCAAATGTATTGTTGTGAGTACTGTGGTGGTCCACATTATGAATCCGATTGTCAAACAAGGTCCCCGCTTGTCTATGAGCAGGTCCCTTGTAACAATTACGACTATTCTTGTCATGACCAACCTCCACAGTATCAAATGATTCAACCTCAGCCATCTCCTTTTGAAAAATCTTTTGAAAGTGTATCCCAAAAACTCCAAAATATGATAGATGCACTTAATGATTTGGCTGTTAAAAAAACCCAAGAAGATCATCATCAGAAAACCATTGGAGAGCTTCTAGCTGAAGAAGAACAAACAGCTAGAATAGAGTCCAAATGTCGTCAAACTTTCATTTACGATGACGATGATGACGATTCTATGTGGGAAGTTAGCGAGAATTCGTCTGCTGCAATCACACCTGTCCAGAAAAGGCAGGAAGACAAGACTATTGCAGAATTGCTAGCAGACGAGCAAATGGAACGTATAAAAGCCATTTGTATTGATGAAGACGACGACGAGGAGAGTGTTATTCCTTTAAATGATACCGTTTCTCAACTCCCTCAGTCTAGTGCACCCACATCCATATCACCTACTTTGGACTCCGAGGACTCTCTTATTATGGGGGATGAGCCTCTTAGCACTGTTCCTGAAAAGGAATCGGACAAATTCATAAAATCTAGTGCTGAGAACCTTTTCCTAATCCCAAGTGAGTCTGAGGATATATCGGACAGTGAAAGTAATGGTTCTTCTCGTAGTGATCATTCTCTTGACACTACTGATGATTTTTCCGGGACGTTTTCTAACGCTCTTTTCAATGATTCTTTCGGGATTTTCTCTAATCCCCTTTTCAATTCAAATGATGATTTTTCCTCTAGTGATGACGAGTCACTTTCTGATGAGGAAGTTCAAAATGAAAGTCTCAAAGTCCATTCAAATTCTCTTTTTGAATTTGATGATGAATTCTTTTCTATCAAAATAAATCCTCTCTTTGATGAAGAGTTAGAAAACGAAGAGGTCAAAGACTCTATTATCCATAAACTTCATGATGTAACCTCAACTGATAATCCCGATCTTTCTCCGACATATGTGACAATTCCTTCTGAGGATGGCCATTATATTGACTTCACATATGTCGTTCGAGTCTTTCTACCTTTTTCTCCTTATAAGGTAGCTTGTCCTTTCCCTCACTCGTTTGGAAATGAGAACAAAGTTTTTGACCCCGGCATTTTCATTTATCATTTTGTGAGCCAGGTCTGTGTAAATCTCATCGGTGTGGAACTTTCTTATGTTTATCTAAACATCTTAAAGGAAAGTCCGATGGAGATGGTTTCTTCCACTTACTTCCCCAAGAACCAATGAATGCGGGGTCGAGTCAAGCTAGTGACTCGGTGATCAAAAACTTAAGCACACCATATGGGTTTTCACCCATATTTCTGTATTCTTTCTCTTTTCTAACACCCTAGTGTGGGGGAGATACCCCACATGTTGTATAAATTTAAAAAAAAAAAAAAAAGAAAAAAAAAAAAAAAAAAGAAAAAAAAAAGTGTGTATATATAATGGCTCTTATTATTTCCTTTTTACGTTCTAAGTGTCGGCATAATAGCCGGTACTTTGAATATTGAGGGCAATATTCAGTTCTAAGTGTGGGAGGGAATTCTGGCGAATTTGCTTTTGCTCACATATGTACCTTTTTGTGCCCCAGTACCCCCATTTTGGCCAAAATTTTAAAATTTTTCACACTTAGAACACAATAATTGGTTATCAGTCCGCCATGTCTAACCCACATAAGGATTGGCTAATCCAGGAGCAAACGGCTCTTGGTAAAGATATATCAAACCCGTTGATGGCTGACAATTTGCCAAAAATTGTATGGTATTCAACTCACCATATCTTTATAAGTGAAGAGTTGGCTAGCCCGCAAGATTATGGCTTGTGGTAAAGGCAAGTGGAAAACCATAATTGGTAATCAGCTCATCAAAGATAATAACTGTATTTTATTAAGAGTTGGCTAGTCCAGAAGCAAACGGCTTTTGGTAAAGACAAATCAAAACCGTTGACAGCTGATGATTTGCTCAAAATCATTTGGTTATCATTGTACCAAAGTATCACATACTAAAACAATTGGCTACTCCAGAAGTAATGGCTTTTGGTAAAGAGATAAAATCCATTAAATTTTCATAAAAGATTGCTAGGGACTAGCAATAGTTTAGTGTGGGGGATTTGATATGTGTCTAAATACACATATATTTACCTTGTTCAAACCCACATAAGCATCCAAAAACACTCAGAAATGCATCAAAATATTGAAATTATCCCAGAATTGTGTTTTATATATTTCAGATGCAAAATGTTTAAAAACTGATGAAAAACGAACAAAGTTTGCATAATTGGCAGTTTCAGTCCCTCAACTTTCAAAAGTTGTCAAAACTAGTCCCTGAAGGTTTTAAATGGAAGAAAAGTCAATTTTAGTCCTTGGATAATCAAACTTGTTTACAAATAATCCCTGGATAAAAGTTTACACAAAATGGCAACTTTTACCCCTCAAGTATCAAAATTGGCAAAAATGGTCCCTGGGTATTATAAAACTTGAAATTTCACAAAATACCCTTGTACTATGCATGAACTTACAATTTGGAACTTTATTGACAGCTTTTGGGAATTTACAAAACAAGTCCCTCTAAAATCCAAATTTACATATTAGGTCCCTAAAGTTTATAAAATGCAAAAAAATACAACTTTGGTCATTGTGTAATTGTTTTATGGCAGGTTTAATCCTTTGAAGATATTTTGGAAAGATGACAACTCAGCCCCTCAAATATTCAGCAATTACAAAAATGGTCCCTATGATTATCTAAAACAAAATCCGGATCTAAACACTAAACCTTAACCCAAAATAAATAAACAAACAAACCCAACCCAATCCATTATAAACCCCAGCCAAGCCCAATCCCATTAACCAACAACCCGGCCCACTTTCTATAACAAATATCCCAGGGTCAAACCTTCTTTGACCCGTCTCCTTCCCTCCACCTCACTGGTATATCAATACCACCACCACCACTTGGCTTCCACCTCACCACCAACTATCCCACCTTGTCCCCTCCACCTCTACAACAAGTCAAGCACCATTAATTAGCCAAAAACTCTCACAAGCAACCACAGCAGTCAAATTGACTTTTCCCGCCAAATTGCAAATCAATGGCTATGATGTGTCTCAGTAATCCAAAGGCTCACAATCAAAGTGGGAAAGTTCCAGGAAGCTGCAAAGGACAAGAAAAGTCACTATAAAGAAGAAAGGAAGCAGTAGAATAAACTTGTCAAAGTTTTAGACCACATTCGTAGTGTAAACTTTATTTTCATGTTGTGAACCTTTTAAATTCAGTTTACTTTTAATGTTGTATCAAGTTTTAAAGTTAATGGAAGTTAATGTTTATGTTTCTCAGTTTCAATTTCTCAGTCACAATTCAAATTTTAGCATTTTCAAGTGAAATTGACATTTTCATTTGAAACTTGTTAATTGTTACTGTTTCTTGTTCCTATAATCTCAATTCAGTTTCCCTTCAAGCTTTTTGAAGCTTTTAGATCACCTAGTGGACTTGTAATCTCATTTACTTAAAAATCATAAAAATAGTCAAATAAATAGTGTAAAATTCAAAAATCAGTGTGTATGATCATTGGTGCAAGGAGCAAGTTAAATTCTGGATGGACTTGGTTTAGTAGCCTTTTGGGAGGCTGATAGGTTGGTTCTCAGTCCTTGTTTCATTGGTTCTCAGTCTTAACCATTTGTAAGCTCATTTTCTCATTTTCTTTGAAATTACTGTTGCATTAGTTTATATGTTTGATTCCTGTGTTTTTATGTTTGTTTGTTGTTGTTAAGTGATATTGTAGTTTAAAATAAGTAAGTTGTGTTTTAAATTTTGAAGTTGCTTTGTATTCCATTTTCAGAGTTATATTAGTATATTAATGATTTATGGTTATTTGTTGTTATAAAGTATGTTTAGGTGTTCATTTAAGTTCATTGTATCATATTATGTCAGTTTGAATCAGTATCATGGTCTAAATCATCAAGTTCCTTTGAAAATTGCAAAATCAGTCCACAAAAGGGGTGTTTGGTTTTGCATGTTTGACTGTGTTCTAGTTGTTGTTTGTTGTTAATTTTGGTTAAAATATATCACATTAGGATCCTTTAGGTCAGTCAAAGCATAAAAACTAGTGTTCATTTGTTTAAAAGTCAAAATCAAGTTTAGAACTCTTGATTTCAGTTGACTGTTAGGAATTTTAGGATCAAAATCATTCAAATCAGTTGCAAAGTTGTTAATATTGCTTATTCTAATCTTATTATAGCTTATTATTGCAATATCATTCAATAGATTGAGCTTAAAATTCACCAAAGTCAAAATCTGCAAAAGCTGCAAAAAGTCAATAGATCAGGTTTCAACCCAGTTTTGAAGCGCTGATCTTGGGCTAAATTGGAATTCAATTGATGTGTTTCTGATGGGGCTTTTTGGATTTTTGGGTAGCCAGTAGTATGACCTTGCTTTTGCCCCCATAATCTTCATCTTCTCTGCTTATTTATAAGCCCAAAAGCTGTCTGCAAGTTGGGGCATTCAGCTGAGTATTTTTGCATAAGTTCCACAACAGCCAAAGTGCTTAATCTGTTAAACCCTTGTGCTTATTTGTAATATTCAGTTGTTTTAAGCTTATTATAACATATTTAGCTTGTCCTGATCATTTGGTCAATTTTCCTGCTTATTTGCTTATTTTTGGGCTTATTGTAAACTGCTTATCTGCCCAAAAGTGCTTATCAGGCTTAAATACCTTCTGCTTTTATTTTTCTTATCTTTCTAATAATATTTTAGATTTATCTGTAATTTTTCATAATTTTCCTAAGTCATTTAATATTTTTAATCTTTTTTATTAGTTTCTAGTAGTAATTAATTCATAATAAATAGAAAAATAATCAGAAAAATATAATTCCAATTTTCATAATTTTCTTTTGTTAATTTTAATCCAGGAAAAATATAATCTTATTTTTAACCTTAAGAAAAAACCAAAAATAGAAATATAGTGATAGCTTCTATTTAATAGAATTTATCTTTTTAAATTTTAATTAAGTAATTTTCATTTTTATAATTTTCTTAGCTTTTTCTCATCTTATAATATTTTTAGAAAAAGTTTTAGAATTTTCTTTGTTCATTTAGTATTTTTTATAAATTTAATTAGTTTAATTAGTAATTAAATAATAAATAATTAATAATAATTAAATAAAAAGTGTAGAAAAATATAATTTAAGTTTTTAAATAAGTTTTAAGTAATTTTACATTTTTAGGTTTTAAATTTTATAAATTTCAGTTTTTGTCCCGTTTTAGATTTCCTGTTGCGCGTTTTAGTTTAATTTTAAATCGCGTTACATTTGTTTTGTATATTTAAATTGTTCATTAGTATAAAAAGCAAATCAAAAATATCTGATTCATCAATCACTCTAATCCAAAGCTTTTCACAGTTTTCCATTCACACCTCGTTGGGAAACGATCCGGGTGATCACTTGCCTGGTTTCACACTACACACGAGCATCCGGTTCTGAGACTGCATTTGTTTAATTATTAGTGTTGTTTTCAGACGGATCATCAAGCATGAATGTGGTGTATGTTCTGACCACAACCATTCCTGAAGATCATGGGGATGATGCTACTATGGAACAGATGAGGAGCAAAAGCAAATGGGAGAATGATGACTATGTCTGCAGAGGATTAATCCTCAATGGTATGTCTGATACTCTCTTTGACATTTATCAGAATGTTGAATCTTCTCAAGAACTGTGGGATTCCTTGGAAGCCAAATATATGGCTGAGGATGCATCAAGTAAGAAGTTCCTTGTAAGTAATTTTAACAATTACAAAATGGTCGATTCTAGACCTGTCATGGAACAATACAATGAACTTCTTAGTATACTTGGTCGATTCACACAACACAAGATGAACATGGATGAGGCTATTTCAGTCTCTTGTATCATTGATAAATTACCTCCTTCTTGGAAAGATTTCAAGCATATGTTGAAACATAAGAAGGAGGAATTAACTCTTGTTGAGTTGGGCAGTCATTGCGCATTGAGGAATCACTCAAAGCACATGAAAGTGACAAGCCAAAGAGCAGCAATGCTGCTGGTCCATCAGTTGTCAATGTGGTGGAGTATAACAACTCCACCAGGTACAATGACAACAAGGGCAAACGTAAACATCAGGATAACACCAAAACTGATCCTAACAAGAAGCCAAAAGCTACTTGTTGGAAGTGTGGTAAAACTGGACACTTCAGGAAGGATTGTAAAGGTGTTAAGATTGGTAATAAAACCAATGGATCAGGCACAAGTGAATCAGGGAATGGTAATACCAATTCCCTAAAAGGTCAGAATATATTTAATAAGTCTTTTGAGATTTATTATATTACATATATATCTGAAGTATACTTTGTGCAGGATGATGATGTTGCGTGGTGGGTTGACTCTGGAGCAACAATTCATGTGTGTAAAGATAAAAGCTGGTTCAAGACCTATGAGTCAGTGAATGATGGTTCTATTCTTCATATGGGAAATGAGTCAACAGCCCTGGTGCATGGAAAAGGATGTGTGGATTTGAAGTTCAGTTCTGGAAAGATTGTTTCTTTGTTTAATGTTTTACATGTTCCTGTTATTAGGAAGAATTTGGTTTCTAGTAGTGTTTTGAATAATTGTGGTTATAAACAAGTAATTGAATCTGATAAATTTGTTTTGTCTAAACATGGTGTGTTTATTGGTTTTGGTTATTTATGTAATCAAATGTTCAGACTTAATATTGTTCATGATATGGTTAATTCTGCTTTTATGTCGACATTGAATGATTCAACCCTTTGGCATGCTAGACTTGGCCATGTACATTTTAAAAGGATGCAAGATATGTCTAAGGATGGGTTAATCCCAGCATTTGACATGGACACTGAAAAGTGTAAAACTTGTATGATGAACAAGATAACTAAGAAACCATTTCAAAGTGTAAAACATGAAACTAAAGTGTTGGAACTAATTCATAGTGACTTATGTGATTTACATGCTACTCCCTCTTTGGGGAATAAGAAATACTTTGTGACTTTTATTGATGATGCTTCTAGGTTTTGTTATGTTTATCTATTACATACTAAGGATGAAGCATTAGATAAATTTAAAGTATTTAAAACTGAGGTTGAATTGCAACAAGAGTCCCTGATCAAGAGATTAAGGACTGATAGGGGAGGTGAGTACATGGATACTCGGTATTTTCAGTCTGTTGGTATAATCCATGAAACGACTGCTCCCTATACTCCTCAGCAAAATGGTATTTCTGAAAGGAAAAACAGGGTGCTGAAGGAGATGGTTAATTCCATGTTGTCCTATTCTGGGCTGAGTCAAGGGTTCTGGGGTGAAGCTATGTTAACTGCTTGCTATTTATTAAATAGGGTTCCCAATAAAAGGAACAAGACAACCCCTTATGAACTCTGGACTAAAAAGAAACCCAACCTGAATTATCTCAGGGTTTGGGGTTGTAGGGCTGTTGTGAAACTCCCTGATCCAAAGTTGAAAACTTTGAGTGAAAGAGGCATTGAATGCATCTTTGTTGGATATGCTGAGCATTCCAAGGCATATAGGTTCTATGTTATTGAACCTAATGAATCTGTTTCAATTAACTCAATAATTGAATCAAGGGATGCAATCTTTGATGAGAATAGATTCTCTTCAGTCCCTAGACCAAGTCAGAGGATTCCTAATGGAACTAATGATATTGGTGTATCAGAAATCTCTGATGAGGTTGTGGTTCAACAACCTGAACCTGAGCTCAGAAGGAGCAAAAGGGTCAGGACTCCAAAGACATTTGGACCTGAGTTTCAATTATACTTAATTGAAGGAACAAGGGATGAGGTCTCTGACCAATACTCCTATTGCTTCATTGTTGAGGATGATCCCAAAACATTTGAAGAAGCAATGAAGTCCCAGGATGTTGCTTTCTGGAAAGAAGCAATAAATGATGAGATGGATTCCATCATGGGCAACAACACTTGGGTGTTGGCTGATCTACCACCTGGTTGCAAACATTTGGGTTGCAAATGGATTTTCAAAAAGAAAATGAAAGTAGATGAAACTATTGAAAAGTTCAAGGCTAGACTAGTCATTCAGGGCTTTAAACAAAAGTCTGGAATAGACTACTTTGATACTTATGCCCCTGTAGGTCGTATCAGTACCATAAGATTGCTAATTGCTTTGGCATCAATTCACAATCTGATTATTCATCAGATGGATGTGAAGACAGCTTTCTTGAATGGTGAATTGGATGAGGAGGTGTATATGAACCAACCTCATGGCTTCAACATGCCTCGAAATGAAAACAAGGTGTATAAACTGATTAAGTCTCTTTATGGACTAAAGCAGGCACCTAAGCATGTGCAATATTGAGTTCATTTTGATATTCTTTATTCTTTATATAATATATATTTTTATTTTTATATCAAATATCACGGTTTTACAAGGCCCCGCAAAGGAGTGAGGCTTGGTCATGCCGCCACGTCACGCGTTATGTTGTCTTATGCCACGTCTTTTTGTAAACTCGATATATATATGAAATATGATATGAATATATAAATATTTTCATATTTTGTGCCGCCTTATGTCACGCCTTATAAACGCAAAAGCCTTCGCTTTGGCTGCTAAAGCGTGAGGCTTGGTCACGCCGCCACGCCTCGCGCTATTTATAACCTTGTCAAATATCAAAGGAATAATATAAGTAATGACTTTTTATATAAACGAATAGTGTTTAGTGCAATGATTAGTAATGCATTAAATTTAACTGTTTTTTTGCTTGTTTACTATTCATTGTACTAAAATAGTGTCATATTTAGCTTCTACATTGGATATTAAATTCGATATATTCTTCACTATTTTAATGGAAAATTTACTCATATATTATGGGTGTGTTTGGGAGGGGTTTATATGAGGCTTAAATTTCAAAAATAAGCCCTCAGCCCAAAAAATTAAGTCTTGTTTAGCATAGAGGCTTATAGGGAGGCTTTTGAAATTATAAGCCCCCAGCCCAAAATAAGCCCCGGCCCTGAAAATGAGGCTAAAATTTTTAGACGGGGCTTATAATATGTTAAATTACTTAATTATCCACAAAAATATATAATATATACATATGTTAATTTATTTATATGTCCTTTTTAGTAATTTTACAATAATAAGCTCCAACTTAAACTAATTTGCCAAACAAGTTTATAAAAATAAAAATTTTAGTTTCGACTTATAATATAAGCCTCAGCTCTAGCCCCAGCCCCAACTTCAGCCCCTGCCCTAGCCCATTTTACCAAACATACCCTATGAATCATCTATAGGATTTCGTATGTGTTTAATTAATGTAGTGGGGTTACGTATATGTGTATAGTTTTTGTTATATTTGATCATTTGGTTGTTTGAAAACATCAACCATACATTGATTTGTTAGTTTTGTTGTTATATGATACCATTTAAAAGGTTTTGTATATTTGTTTATATACCTTTTTTTTTTTAATAAGAATACTCGATTTGATGATTTTGTGGTATTTATGTTTGCAACATCGTATAGTTATTTAGTCAATTTGTTGTTATGGTAATTTTATTTGATGATTAGCTTTCATGGTTGATGTTAAATTTTTTAGTTCTTGTCACAAATGATCCATTCATATATTTGTGTTCATGTTAACTTTTTTAGTTCCCCATAAGGTTTTAGTTTTATTCTTGTACCGTGTTTCTTATTTTTCTAATTAAAATAGTTTGATACATTTTGAACCTTTTTTTTTTTCTGACTGAATATGTTATTTGTTTTATTTAACAACAAATCTTTCATACACCACCAACCTCTTTGTTTAAAAAGTATCCATGATTCTTTTGTAACTTCTAAAACTTTATTTGTAACTTAATGATGTATGTCTAGATATATGTAGCCTTATTATAAAGCTACAACCTAATGATGTATGTATAGAAACCACAAACGTATCCATTTTGAATATCTCACAAAAATGTAACAAAATTGAAATTTAGATGGTTGTAACTAAGGTTGAGCAAAACAGATCGAAAACGTAAATGGTCCGACCGAAACCGATTTGGTTTATGGTTTTTATATATTTATGATTTTTGGTTTCGGTTTGGTGCGGTTCGCAAACCGTATAAACCAACACACAATCGAATCGAACAGAGTCACTTGAGTTTGGTTTCTCGGGTTCATGGTTTCCACAAAATCGACTTTGATTCAGTCGGTTCGCATCGGTTTGACCCGATGCTCAGCACTAGTTGTAACAAAGTTTAACCGACTAAGGGGGTGTTTGTTTTGGCTAAGATTTTGTTAGTTAGGCTAGTTCCAACCCTCACACCACTTTACCTTCCATCTCAGCGTCACATCAGCTTTCTCTCCCAACCATCTCACACCACTCCACCTTTTAACGCATTTTTTAATTTTTTTTTTAAACTAAAACTTTTATTTATTAAATTTATAAAAACATTACATTAAAAATGAAAACATCATAAACTAACAAGGCCAGGCCCAGCCCAATTTAAGACACAATTTATAGATTAAACAAACCCTAGAGGGTTGCCTCATTCTCTAGACGGTTCTGTACTTCTCATTGCAAATGGCTAACCAGCAAGAGCAACAAAATTTGATTCCCATGGTATATTTTTACGTATAAAACTTCTATTAGATAGTTTTGATATTAATAATCTGTTATATGATGATTATTTGCATTTAACATAGGATTAAAAGCTTAGAATTAGGCTGATGATATATATATAGTTTTGTCACTTTTGATACTGACATAGGGTATAAAGCTTTAGAATTATGCATAATTTGTTGGTAATTTGTAGGATGATTATTTGTATTTAACATAGGGTTAAGAGCTTTATAAATTTGCTTATGAATTATGATAGTCTTATATATATATAGTGTTGTATTCTATGCAGTACCCATATTAGATGCAGTACTTTACAGTACCATTCTAGACCAATCAGAACCGTTGGATCACTTAATCTATGGATGACATCACTTGTGCCTTTAATGCAATTAATTGAAAGATGAGGATTTTTTCTTCAATTAAACAAAAAGCTGAAAGGGTATTATAGGTATTACACATTAATTTTATTTAAACAACTGTCCACCATAAATTTCTCCCTCACTTTGACCAACCACTTTCATCAAACATCACATCTCTGATTTGTTTATTGCCTACCGAAAATCAAATCAAAGAAAACCATCATCATTTATATTTTTATTTCCACTGTCATTATGGATATGAAGAAAAGGTCTAATTAGATAATATCATATCTTATCCTTCTACCTCTCTTTAAAAATCATTCCATCTCTCTCTCTCTTAATTATCAATCGATCTATCAACCAAAAGTGACAATCGGTTGGAAACCACTCCACGCCACCATCATCACCAAGACAAGGAGATCAAGATCTTGTGTTTTGAGTTGAAGCTGTAGATCGAGGGTTTTAACCTCGTTTGGTGTCAATCCGCCGCAACTCCAACGCCTCTTTATCTCCTTCCTCTTCCTCGTTTGGTATGTCGACAACATAACCCACCTTCGTAATTATTCATTTAACCGATTATATAAACGGTTTACAAAGTTTTCGTGGATAAAAACTGGATTAAAAATGTTTTGTTAATAATTCGTGTGGTAAACAAAGATTTAAGAGGGTGTTTGCTTTGTGTAGTTCGAACCACCACGGAACCCAAGAGGGTGTGGGTTGGTTTTAGTTTTGTTTGTTTCAGCCACACCGCAAGGTGGTGTTTGGCTCGGGTTGGGTCACCACAGCCACACCCAACTTATTTTTTATTATATAGTTTTTTTAATACAAAATCATTGCAAATATTATTGTTAATTAAATATGCCTGATCCATGTTGCAAAAGAAAAAGATTTAATATTTTTTGTTAATTAAATAAGTCGGATTGTGGTCGCCGGATTTTCAGATGGTCGCCGGATTTTCAGGTGGCCGTCGGATCTCGTCATAGTTGTTGGTGGAGGGTCAAGCCGAGATGGCCGCCGAATTGTTGTTTGTCTTTCTGACTTGGTGGCGCCTTCTGTCGCAGGTCTGTTAATTTTATTAAGAAAACAAATAGTTATAATTATCTTTTGAATTGGTGACCTGTTGAACTCGTTATTCATGTTAAATTTTATAGTGAGTTTGATTCATGGAAGATTTTGGGTTTAGATTAAAGTTTTGATTCATGGAATTATGGTTTAGAACATATATGTTTATGGTTGTGAACATATATGTTTAACAGGAAAATAGTTTAGAACATATTTGTTTATGTGGTTTCGTTTGTCCGACTCGTGGTGGCCGCCGGAGATGGCAAAGTGTTTGAAACAGTATCGTTGGCATATATAAATCGAATACATCGGTATATAAATTGCTTACTTGCAAAGGTGTTGTAGGTTGTGAGATTAGATAATGATGATTATCTTTGATATGATACGTTCCTTTTACCTGACAAATACATACTCATTCGAAATGGCTTTTACTTACATTTAATATAATAATCATAAGCTAAAAATAGAGTTCAAAGGTTTTTTGCCATGTTAGGATTGCTTCTTTAATGGTAACGTTCTTGATATCAGTGAAGGTTATATAATGGCCCGATTTTGCATTTTAAATTTAGGTGATAAGATTAGTTCTTGTTTTGTCTTAAGCTATATAAGAAAACTTCGTTGTAGTTTTAAAAATGAGGCATTTTAGATTGCGCATACATGTTTAGATTGTGCATATGTGTTTGTTAATTGGTTTAAAATCAATTAAAATGAATGTGCATATATGTTTTAAGGTTGATATAAAATCAAGGAAAAATGTATGCATATATGTTTTAAATTGTGCATATGTGTTTAAATTGTGAATATGTACATCTTAGTTGTTTATGATAAAAATAATAACAATTGTTTTTAATTTCAGGTATGAACATGTTTGATAAAGATGAGGACCATGACTAGTTTAAGGAGTGCACATGTGTCTTCAACTAGTACATACTTTCTAAAGAGAAGTTGATTATCATAAAGATGTAAAGACACAATTGCGGAATGAGACACAAGAGCACATTGAAGGCGTGCATATATGTTTGACTTCTAAAAATGTTGATAACAATTAGTGTGCACATATGTCCGTTTGCGTTAATTGTATTTCAATCGATATCGAATTTTGTGTTTAACATTTATGTTCGTGGTTTGTTATAAATTTACATTATCTAAAAAAACACATATGCACCTTACTATTGAAAAACATACATGTTGTCAACATTATTTCAAAACAATTGTACACAAGAAACATATGTAAATTTACAATATTTAAAAAAAAACACACAATATGCACTTCATTTTTCTGAAAACATGTATGCTGAAAAAAAATTAAAAAAAAATTCCGAAAATTAAGGGAATTTAAAAACGTTTTTTAATTTAAAAAAATTCAAAAAGAAACCAAAAATGTGTTTGACTATTATGCCCTTTTCAATTAAATAAAAATGTTTATTAATACTAAATTCCTATTGGTCTAAATGAATACTGTAAAGTACTGCATCTAATATTGGTACTGCATAGAACGCGCTCCTATATATATATATATATATATATATATATATATATATATATATATATATATATATATATATATATATATATATATATATATATATATATATAGTTTGAATTAAGTGGGTTTAATGTCTGGTAGTGTCTTGGTTTTATAGTGTGTTTGGATACCTTAACAGAGTTTCTAGTTTCTAGTTTATGCGGTAAACCATTCATGTTAATGAGCGAAAAAACAGAGTTCCAATAACCAAATGGTCACGTTAAATGTAGTCGGAATGTCAAAAACAATAAAACGGAACATATAAACATTACGTTGTTTTCTGTGCTTTATACTTTCTGCAAGTTAAGGTGTTAATACATTATGTGCTTTAAGCTCTTGATAACAAGAACCTGATGACATCATCATCATCGCTTTGCCGATTTTGAAATGTCACATTTTCTATAATTTTGATAGTCTTTAGTTTGCACTTGGATTACGTTTTGGATACATTTGTGTTTTCTGGGTTCTTGTTTAATTTTGGTCCTATTAGGTTGTAATCGGTTAAGTGTATCACACTGTCTATATGAAAGTAGTCTAAATGGTCATGGGTAGTTGGCCATAGTGTATTTGATCATACAATATGCTATTGAATCTTTCATGATACTAATCCGCTATATGGAAAAAGTTTTTTCATGGTTTGCATAATGTAGCATAGATATTGCTTATGAGTTAGGATGTTATATCTAATGTAATGAGCAAATGCTTTGCAGTTTAGGAGCTTTAGGAAGTGAATATTAAACTCGGAACTTGCATGATGTAGTTCCGGTTTGTATAAACTTGTTTATCTGTGCATCTTTAGGGCAAATTAAAAGTAAAGTAAAGTAACTCCCAATACCGTCTTTCACGGGTTATGGGTCCCAATACCGTCTTTCACGGTGTATGGGAGAGGTTGAGACGTAGACAACCTTACCCCTACCAAAGGTAGAGAGGCTGCTTCCGGTTCTACCATAGGTAGAAAAGGACCTCCGGCCTTGCAAGGGGTGAGGATCGAACCCTTGACCTTGTCTCCAGAAGCAAGAGTGTTAACCACTTGATCCAACTTTGCTCTTATAGTAGCAGTCATATTGAGCTTAGGAAAAGTCTGAATTGATGTTCTCTTCCACTCATTGGTAAATGCCTATTAAAAAGTAAGGCTTTCATGAGAAGTTTGAGATTTTTGGATCTCATTTGAAGTTTGTATCACGTCTTTTTATGAGGGTTGTATTGTGAGTGAGATCACTTGTTAACTGGATTTCGTTACATTTGAGGCTGGGGAATTTGTTGTTTGGTGGTATAAGGTTACAGTAGATATGTAAATCTTTACATTGGGTTGCTGTTGCCTACAACTTTAAGATTACACTATAATTTTATTAGTAATTGCTGTTGAATTGGGCCATTTAGAAGTGACTTGTGGTATGAAACCTGATTTAGAACCACTTTACTTTGATTGTTTTTGGAAGTAGTCGTTCTATGGATAAGAACATATAGAAGGTGCAGGAAGTTTTCATTTGTAATGGTTAAGTTTTTCATTTACTATAATACAAAAATGAGGACTAGGCAATGGCTGCAAACTAAAGGTAGTATGCAAAACTAAGAAAATAAGTCTAGGCCGCCAAATGATCACCTTCTTCTCAGTGCACTTTAGTTCTGTGGCAACTTTTTAAGTATTTTACATTTACCAGATCACCACCATTCTTATTGATAGTACAAATCTCACTTTATCGCTGTTGAACCATTTACTGAATTCATGCATTTTAGTGCCTTTGTGTTCTGCATTATCTTATTAGTTGTTTGTGAATCATACTTGTTATCTACTCCATACTTTGCCATAGCTAGCTTGTAAAAGTGTGTTGGGACTGAGATCGCTTGTTTATGTTTGAAACCAGTGTTTGCTATTCGATTGTTGATTGGATTTAGTAGGCTTGACAAGCTGTTGCTTATTGCTATGAGGTTACGATAGATATGTAAGGTATCTTAGCTTGCGCTAGATAGAAGTATCTGGTTGTATGTAGCTTGCTTCTGAACCTGCACAAACTATCTTACGGTTTAAGATTACATAAGATAGGTCATTGCTGTTAAATTGGACTATATGTAAGTGTCTGGCTTTAAGAAATCTGATTCTGAACCTGCACATTGTAAATATCTTATGATGTGTTTATTTGATTGTTAAATGTCTGCCTCACGATGCATAATGTGTTTTAACTTTGTATGAAGTATCTTATGATGTGTTTACAGTAGTGAGTTCACCTTGATTGTTTATCTTACTGAATCACTTTCCCATGATAATCTATATTCCTTGCATAGTTAAGAACATATGGTATCTGATTATTGTTTCAGTAAATGGTTAACACTTTAAAATATGATACCAGTTAAAAGGTTTTGTATATTTGTTTATATACTTTTTTTTTTTCTTCAGAATACTCGATTTGATGATTTTGTGGTATTTATGTTTGCAGCATCGTATAGTAGGGGTGATCAATAGGATTAAGGTGATATCAGCCATATGAGCCTGTTCAAATCAGCTGTGTGGAATGTTTTTTGTAATTTGTATAGCTTGTTTGTTTTTGTATCAGCCATATGAGCCTGTTCATATCAGCTGTGGAATGTTTTTTGTAATTTGTACTTTTTGGTTTTTCACAAAATAAGCACAATGAGTGTCACTTACTAGATAAGTTAGCTGAAAATTGGGTAACATAGGAGCGAAAATGCAGATAATGAGTGTCATTAACGATTGAGATTTAGGCTTATTGAGATTTGTTGTAGATTTTGGCATTTTATATTCGTAGAAACCACACTCATTCTGTTTGCAGCTTGTAGTAATACTTCTGTTTGATCATTGTGAGAAGTGTAGTGTATGATACTTCTATGCTGTTGTTGTTATGATACAAAGTGTCGTATATCATGGATTGAATGTTATTCAATAAATATCGTGGATTGAGTGTCGTATACGATTGAGCTTTAGACCTTGTTTTTAAATTATGTTTGCTTGTTTTTTGTAGCCCGCGCCATTTCAGCAAGAGGGGCTTTATAGGAAGATTGTTCCAGACCAATCTTTCTTGTTAAAGATGATTCAAGTAGGAATTCTGGATTTTGAGAGAGATGTCACGGTACTTGTTGGTCCTAACGCTGTGATTGCTAGCAGCTGGTAAGCTTTGTTGACCTTTAATTGGCTGCCTTCTTTTTTCTTTATATTAATAAAACATAATACTTCTTACAACATTATACTGCTTTTCTCTGCAAATTGGTGTTTAATTTGCTTGCAGTCTTCTGAGATAGTATTGAGAATAAAAATGTAGTGTATAGATGTCTGAGATAGTAGCTAGTGTTCTCTGAGTTTGTTCTGTTCAAATGGTAGTATGTTGTTTGTTTAGCATTATAGAGAATAGGCATGTCTATTCTCTAATCTCATGGTTGTTAGAAACATTGTGTTATTAACATAAACTTCACCTTTTGCACCAAAAACAAAGAGATAAGAGAATAGACATGCCCATAGACACAAATTCAACACAGTCTAAGCAATAAGCAATCTTAGACAACACTGCTATCATAGACACAGACAGTAGCAGTAGCATATCAGACAATTCCTCAGAAGACTGCAGGCCAATTGTCTCCAATTAGTAGACTTAAGGCGGCTGCCTTTTTGGAAGTTATATAATTTTCTTTTTTAGGTGTATTGATGAAGACGTCATCCAACACCTTGCTGGAATCGATGAACTTCCTCGGGAACCCCTAACCTGTGTTGACAAGGAAAGTTGCGATACTGATCTTGATTGCATCTCTAATCTCGTTGGGGAATTCAATTCCGAGAACCTGATTGTTGCTACACAGGACCATATGCAGAAGTACAGTAGGGTAGGTATTTTCTTTTTGTTTCATCAATACTTTGGATTGTATTTTTGATTCGCCAATAAATGTTTTTTCTTTTAACTTTTGTAGGTTGCCTGATTGCCAGTGTTGACGAATCAAAAACACAATCCAAAGTATTGATGAAACAAAAAGAAAATACCTACCCTACTGTACTTCTGCATATGGTCCTATGTAGCAACAATCAGGTTCTCGGAATTGAATTCCCCAACGAGATTAGAGATGCAATCAAGATCAGTATCGCAACTTTCCTTGTCAACACAGGTTAGGGGTTCCCGAGGAAGTTCATCGATTCCAGCAAGGTGTTGGATGACGTCTTCATCAATACACCTAAAAAAGAAAATTATATAACTTCCAAAAAGGCAGCCGCCTTAAGTCTACTAATTGGAGACAATTGGCCTGCAGTCTTCTGAGGAATTGTATTGTCTGATATGCTACTGCTACTGTCTGTGTCTATGATAGCAGTGTTGTCTAAGATTGCTTATTGCTTAGACTGTGTTGAATTTGCTTTTTAGAGAATGGGCATGTCTATTCTCTTATCTCTTTGTTTTTGGTGCAAAAGGTGAAGTTTATGTTAATAACACAATGTTTCTAACAACCATGAGATTAGAGATTAGAGATTAGAGATTAGAGAATAGACATGCCTATTCTCTATAATGCTAAACAAACAACATACTACCATTTGAACAGAACAAACTCAGAGAACACTAGCTACTATCTCAGACATCTATACACTACATTTTTATTCTCAATACTATCTCAGAAGACTGCAAGCAAATTAAACACCAATTTGCAGAGAAAAGCAGTATAATGTTGTAAGAAGTATTATGTTTTATTAATATAAAGAAAAAAGAAGGCAGCCAATTAAAGGTCAACAAAGCTTACCAGCTGCTAGCAATCACAGCGTTAGGACCAACAAGTACCGTGACATCTCTCTCAAAATCCAGAATTCCTACTTGAATCATCTTTAACAAGAAAGATTGGTCTGGAACAATCTTCCTATAAAGCCCCTCTTGCTGAAATGGCGCGGGCTACAAAAAACAAGCAAACAGAATTTAAAAACAAGGTCTAAAGCTCAATCGTATGAGACACTCAATCCATGATATTTACTGAATAACATTCAATTACACTCAATCCATGATATACGACACTTTGTATCATAACAACATCATAGAAGTATCATACACTACACTTCTCACAATGATCAAACAGAAGTATTACTACAAGCTGCAAACAGAACGAGTGTGGTTTCTACGAATATAAAATGCCAAAATCTACAACAAATCTCAATAAGCCTAAATCTCAATCGTTAATGAATTATCTGCATTTTCGCTCCTATGTTACCCAATTTTCAGCTAACTTATCTAGTAAGTGACACTCATTGTGCTTATTTTGTGAAAAACCAAAAAGTACAAATTAACAAATTACAAAAAACATTCCACAGCTGATATGAACAAGCAACATCTTATACTAAAAAAAAAAAAAAAAAAGAAAGAAAGAAATCTAATTCACAAATCCACCTTCTTCCTAATAAGATATTTGCATCCATACTTAGTCTTATCCAATAGTATAATAACAAGCAACAACCTTTACGAATAAAACCCTTTTGACCCAACAGTCATATACCCAATTAATCTTTAGCCGCAAATCACATTCATTCATTCACGGCAAGTCCCACTATACAACAAGGTGATTGCATAAAAGGAGTCCCAAAACAAAAATATCATGTCTATGGACAACAAGACAAATGACAGCAACACAACTTAACCTATCATGACCAAAATATTACATATGACTATGATATCTTGTGATCACTATCTCAAACTAGAAGACCCTTCTATGATTAAATATCCCATGGCCATCATAAAAGATACAAAAGAGGTATAAGCCTGGACCACAGAAGTGTTCCGATAGAGTACTGCAGAATAATTTAAACACTTACCACACACATTTTCCTTTTCAGGCATAGTGATCCAAATATACTTATGCAACAAGCCAAAAATGGACCCATTACATCATGTATCTACTTCACCACAAGAGACATAAACTTATGCATACTGAGATGTCATGAGTATTTTTAATATGATGACCTACATATTCTTAAACAGTATGGTTTTCATTAACTTATCAAATATTTTAATTTTAATACCAAGAATTACCTGTTTGACTGTTTTTATTCAACCCGAACCATATCAAGAATTGGCCCGCATCTCACTCATAAAGAATGTTCCTTTAAGTGCGATGAACGGAACTCACATGTCACAGTGGTTCGCGGTGTAGGTTTCACAGATCGGATGTTTAGGGGCGTCGATTTCACAGATAAGATGAGGGGGGGGGGGGGTTATTGATTGGGCGGTTTTAATCATTGCACGATTTGATCTTCTGGTGATGGAGGCAGAGGAGCGGCTAGGTTTAGATGAGGGGGATGGAGCGTGTGTGAGAGAAAAAGATGAGAATGTGATACTTTTATTATTTTTTATTTTTTCCCATTTAACAGGCATTAATTTAGGCCATGATACGTTGAATGAAAAATTCCAATGCTACCCTTCCACCATTTATGAGAGGTTACATGATATTTGAAAATATTACACTTGTGCCACCATCATTTATCATTTATAACCGTTTGATCAAAATATAGATCGCTTAGATTGAGTTCTCGCAGTTCTCGTATATAAGGTGGTTCTGAAAAGAAAGTCTCACATGGGGGGCTTTATTTTCAGAACCCTCTTAAATGCGGGAACTGCAAGAACCCATTTTTTACAACTAATAATACACAATGTACATCATTTAATGCTCCATAGCATTTTGTTATTTTTATTTAATTCAAAAGGGTATAATAGTAAAAGACATTTTCATATTATTTTTGTTTTTTACAATTTCCGTTTTTTATAAATTTTAAAATTCGGATTTTTTTTTTAAATTCGGATTTTTTTTTTTTTTTATTTTTTATTTTTTTTTTAATAGTCAAGGTACATACATGTTTTTTCTCCAAATAGTCAAGGTGCATACATGTAAATTTCTAGCAAACCAATAACATAACTGATATACAAAAGATTCAATATTAATTGAAATATAATTGAAATATAATTAAAATACAAATAAAAAATATGGGCCTTTATGAAAAAAAACAAGATGCATATACTTATATTTTACATTTCGTTAATTACAAATACAAAAACGCGTATGCAATAATCGCATATCTTCAAAAATCACAAATTATCTTCATGTATATATGTGATCATCAACTTCTAGGTCTTCAATGGTCAACATCTTCATCAATCTGAAAAAAGCATAGACAAAAACAATTAAACAACAAATAAATAGGAAACAACATTTAATCACAATAATTACACTTACTTAATAAACATACATGTTCATGAGTACATGTATGTCGTACTTGTTTGGCAAACATGAACTCTTTGAAAAAAATATAATTACACTTGCTAAATATAAAACATACCTGTTTTTAAAAACATACATGTTTTAAGTATTCCATTTATAAGCAATCATTTTTTATAACATGACTGTTTTAACACATACATGTTTTGAACATACATGTTTAACAACATCATGTTCTTAAACATATATGGTTTTCATTAGTTAGATCCCACTAATTGAAACATATATGTTTTAAACATGTATGTTTTGAACATAACAAAAGCATAAAAACCATTACTTAAAAAAAAAACTACGGTGATTATTTGATCTACAATAACATCTTAGGCATAAAGAGCCATAAACCACAGCGGGCATGAATACTATATATGTTTTTTTACGCATACAAATATTAAAAATTAAAGCACACAATCAATCAACATCATCAAATTTAAAACACATCTATTCTAAATGGAGAACCTACCGACAACATAAACTAATCAAGCATATCCACCCCATTTAATTTAATACAAAAATTGTTAAACTCCACGCGTTCCTACATTATTAGGATTAATCTTTTTTATCATTTTTTAACGGTTTATTAATTGGATCACCGTTAAAAAACTAGTATTCGAAATTGATACAACGTCTCGGTGCTCCATTCTGATCATGGCGGATATAATGGTGGATCACGAATTGAAAAAAAAAAAAAATATATATATATATATATATATATATATATATATATATATATATAAAAAAAAATAAAAATATATTTACCATACTTCATATTGTTTAGATCGAAACACAAACTAAAAAGTAGAATTCAATTTACACATACTAAAGCAAAATACGAATTTACCATACTTCATATCGCCGGATCTTGTTAGTGTAATTACACTTACTTAATAAACAACAAAAAAATAAAAATATATTTACCATACTTCATATCAAGGTTGTTAGCATGACACCAGCACATTAGTTAAATAACATATCAAACCAATGACATTGCTGTAAGAGGGGAGGGAGTGGGAGTCGGTTAGGACTCGGTACCGATCGGCAAAATTCGGCAACACCGCCGCAACCTATCGGCAAACTTCGGCAAAGTCGAAATTCGGTAACTTTTGCCGAGTGAGAAAGAGAAAGATTCACCAATTTTTTTGTGTATATTGCGTTGACCACACTACGCCTTTGATTTTACCGGCACCGATCTGATCCTTCTTCCGGTACAAAAATTTCCAATCAGTTAACCAAAAACCCCGTCACAAATATGTACCTTTAATGTTAAAGAGCAAATGGGTTGGAGGCAATGATGAAACCGACGCAACCACCAAGTATGTATGTGTGAAAGAGAAGACAAACAAAAAGGAAAAGTCCAAATTTTAATTTGAAGGGGAATATTTTACTATTATGTATTAAAAATAAAAATAAAAAATGATGTGGCTAATCGGTAACACCGCCGCAACCAAATTGGTGAAAATTGGGGTGAATTGGTGAAGTGTGAGTTGGAAGGTTTTTATTGAGTATTGATGATGTGGAAATTTGGCAAACTTTGGTGAATTGGTGACCACTCCCTCCCCTCTAAACAGGTGTTTAACATCAATATATAATCATGTAAGGAACAAAAAGAAACAAATGTTACGACAATATATTCGGCATGAAAAAACAAATATCCTTAAAGCTTATAACTAACCATGAAAAGGAAGGTTCGATTGTGCATATCGCCGGATCTCGTAACCTTGATTCGAATACACATAAGTATTTGACGAACTCGTAACCTTGATACTCGTTATTTTTCATAAACAAATGTGCATATCACCGGATCTTGTTAGTTTTCATTTGTGACGCCCAAGAAAAAAACGGGAGTGGGTCGTTGGTACATGGGAGGAGGAGGCAGATCCACAGATCTGTGGTTGTTTTGTTGTGTGAAAGAGAAGGTGGGTGGTTAGGGTTTTAAATGATAAAGATGCCCTAAAATAATCTAATTAAAAATAAAGTTACGGGTATTTTTTTATTGGGGTTGACATGTTTTTTGAAATGTCCATAGTACCCTTTTAACTTTTCAAATAATGCCTTAAGTTTTCAGTTATTTACATTAATGGCACACTTAATTATAGCCATTGATCAAATAATCTAACGGTTCAAAGAGAGTTCTCGCAGTTCCCGCACTTAAGAGGGTTCTGAAAATAAAGTTACACTATATATATATATATATATATATATATATATATATATATATATATATATATATATATATATATATAATATATATATATATATATATATCTACATCTACTATTATATATAACAGGATGCGTATGACGTCATCAAATGCATGATTGATGAATAAGCGCTGGATTGATGAGTAATCATGCTCTTATTCCACCTAAGCAATATTTGACAATATTATTCGTATGTTGACTTTTAATTCCACCTAAGCAGTACACATAAGCAATAGTTGACTAAATAATTCCACCTAAGCAATATTTGACTAAATAATTCAGCTGTTGACTTTTAATTCCGAAATTTTAAAAAATGACCATAGTGAGATTCGAACATGCATCTTTAGGTTAACATGGAAACGTCTCAACCAATGGAACCAAGCCATTAATTGTGATGAAGCACCTAAAACAAAAAAGATATACTAGACAAAAGAGCAATTTAAATTATCAAGCATATCTTTTCCTTAAATATAGTTCTGCAATATTAATTATATGAGATAATTAGGAGAATCCCTACAAGTTAGCCAACCCTAATCAAAACATACAGGTAAAAAAAATCTGCACTTCATTCATAATATATTTTTTTCTCAAAAACCATCTTTTTTTTTTCTTTTCTCTAATGCTCATCTACTGACTTTTTTTAGGTGTTCATGTATTAGAGCCAATTAATTATAATTTGCCAGGTTTGTGAGTTGTTATTTTATAGAAAATAAATTGATTTATTTGTTTGATTGTGAAGAGGTTATTGGGTACTCCTCTTCTTTTTTGGATTATTGTTATTTATTTGTTTCATTAATACTGCTGGCTCAAGAAAGTTAATACTGTTAGCTTTATCGGATATATTGTTAGTACTGCCAAGCATGGATTTTGGTTTTGTGATCGGAGTGTGGTTACATGAAACAAATTAAGGTGTTTCGATTATCAATCTAAGTGTAACAAATTAGCAAAAACTTAGCGTTTTATTTCATTTATGGTTACTTTGTGTTTTATTCACATTGGTATTTTTTAACAGGTAATTTTGTTGAAAAGAAAATACTCCAAATTCAACTTTCTGGTAATTTATACATATTTTTACTTTTAGTGCGGATCGAAACAAAATTAGGTTAGTGGATGTTTGATTTTTTACTTTCAGTTTATAAATCAACCTTGACTCTAAGACTAAGAGGAATGAAGCGTTCCAAGAGGCGATTAGGCCTGGATCGCCCCTCAAGTTGCCCCAAACACTGCCCCTTCTAGCCGATTACGCCTTGGATCACCTTCAGGCGATCTATTTGTATCGCCCTATTTTTTTCTTTTACCCAGTTATTGTTTGCCACGTGTCCAAGGTTTATATTACTCCACTTATTATCTGCCACGTGTCGTGAGTCGCCCCACCCTCCTAAGTAGCCTCACTCCCCCTTTTTTTGAGGCTACCCAACTTGCTGACTCAGCGCCACATGGCGCGAGTCGCCCCTTAGTTGGGTAGCCTCACTCCCTTCAGCCTAACTGCTTTTGTATCTTTCCTTTTTAAAGTTTCAGTAAATATATGTATCTGTGCATCCAGCTAAATAAATGTTCAGTGTCTATTCTTAAAGTTATTGATGGTTTTAATCTCCATGACCATTCAATTGGTATCTGTAAGTAATTAGTGAAGATTGGGATAAGGCATCTGACTGAGCTCGATCAGTTGAGAGTGAAGCTAAAGCTTTACTCAGTTTTAAACGAACAAGTAATTAATTTCCCTGAACCATTTATATTTACTAATTTAAATTTTTGTATTGATGTTATATTTATTGTTATTTGTATTTTTTTTGGTTCGGATGGATTACCTCAACTTATGGCCTTCAGTAGAAAAAGAGCACAATCTTTTTTTGTCTGGTGCTATTAAAGATCTAGAGTCAAACACTCTCCGACTTCCTATAACCGAAGGGGCATCGGTATGTCATTTTACCAAAATACGTTTAGTTAGATTTCATTAGCTGTGGCAAAATGGGCGGACATCCATGGTTTACACATCCATGACTGTAAACCCACTGGAAATGCCTTGGTGAGAAGCCCCCTTTCTTATTATGGTTGACGGACAATGGCTGATGGTGATGCTATCTCCATCTTTGGGTGAAGCCATGTATGTAGGCACCTCTAGCCATTGTGACTGTTTTAAATAGATGAGTTCATGAGTGTTTGGAACTTTCTTAATATCTGAATTCAGGGGGTTTCGAACTATCTTAATAGCTGAATTCAGGGTGTATGGTTATATGTCATTACATATATTGAATTTAATAACAAAACGATGGTCAATAAGATAGATGATATCAAAGGTTCAGTCCCCGGCTTGGATGCGAAACACATTTAGTGAGATTTTGACATGTGAAACGAAGCATTTGTCAGTTCGATGAGTTATATTTCCTGCTTTAAATATATTTTGTATGGTTTATATGTCATTACTGTTTCTCTTATATGTGAATGGACAAGTTTTTTAGATACTGAAGCTATGACAACGATGCTACAAGCGATAAACCAGGGAAGAAGAAACCTTTAATTAAAGCTAATGGACCTCGAGTAAGTCTATACTTTATGTGCCATCCTGTTTGTATGTTTCAGTGATGATTTTTGATGTGTCAACGATTGATCGCATTTTTTGTTTAAATTTTATGTACCTAGGGGAACTGAACTGAAATGCATGTATTGGGTACCTTTGCAGATTAATTTTCTGACTTCTAAAACTCCTATGAAGATGTTGGACTTTGGATTGTTGTGATTCAGCCCGATCGAAAGAAGACATGGCATGGTAATTTATTACTATAAAATATGTATTATTATTAGTATGCCAATCTATTCTAACATAATGTTATTAATACTTGATAGGTATGTACAACCCCAAGGAACATTGCTGAACTTTTGGACCTGCCTAGGGTGCGTGAAACCTTCCCTTTACCCATTCCATGTTTTGATCAAACGGCGAACCCTAGAAAGTGGAACTATTAATGCATACGCTACAACTTTTAATGCATACCGCACTAATGCAGGTACTTGAATCAGTTGGGAGTATCATCTGTTTATGACACAAAAAAATATTGTAGACAAACTTTGATAGGAGGAAACTATGGCTTACTTAATACTACTACCTTTGAGCCTAATGCAGACTACTACAGGTTCATATCGATAGTTTGACTTTGAATTCTGAGGTCAAATGCTTCTAAAGATCATAACACGAATGGGATTATCTTTGTTTCTTACCAGTGCGCTTCTTTGGCGCCGGTTAATGAGGGCAAAGATTCTATCTACTCGCTTCATGTGAACCAAGAAGATACGCGCATATACACATTGTGCCAAAAAATCAGTAAGTTTGCTACATATTATTAGCAATTTCGACCCGTTCACTTAACAAATTAGTCATACATAGACTAAAAGAATGACACATAAGTGTTTGCGGGTCAACCCAACCCTTTTCGACATGTACCAACTCGACCCGTGTTCAGCCTTAAGCTTACCGAAAAAATGGGCTTTTTAAATTATGTTGTAATATTTGGTTGAAATTGAAAAAAATGTCCACTTTAATCGTTGCATGGATTTTGTGCAGACATTGCTTAATGCCACTTTCCAGCTGGGCCAAACAATTTTCTCAACTATTTATTTCTTTTTTACAGATTCATCCTAAAACACCATATCTAGAGCTGGATTGGAAAAGTAAAGAAGCTTGTGCCTCCATTGGAGGTGGTTCACCTTTGAGAAAGATAACAAATGGACATATAATAATCATTCCCAAACATCCCTTTTAGAAGTTCATTTATCAAAAACAACCGATCGTAGGGCATCTGAATATATTGCATTTCGTGCCACTGCTGTCAAAATCCGTAGTGTTTTTGAAAGGCTAAAAACCTCAAGTGGTGTGGCTGCTTTTTCAGTCTTTATGTGCTTTAGCTCACTCTCTTGCCAAGTAAGTTCTTAAAATAGTTATAATTATCTTTTGAATTGGTGACCTGTTGAACTCGTTATTCATGTTAAATTTTATAGTGAGTTTGATTCATGGAAGATTTTGGGTTTAGATTAAAGTTTTGATTCATGGAATTATGGTTTAGAACATATATGTTTATGGTTGTGAACATATATGTTTAACAGGAAAATAGTTTAGAACATATTTGTTTATGTGGTTTCGTTTGGCCGACTCGTGGTGGCCGCCGGAGATGGCAAAGTGTTTGAAACAGTATCGTTGGCATATATAAATCGAATACATCGGTATATAAATTGCTTACTTGCAAAGGTGTTGTAGGTTGTGAGATTAGATAATGATGATTATCTTTGATATGATACGTTCCTTTTACCTGACAAATACATACTCATGCGAAATGGCTTTTACTTACATTTAATATAATAATCATAAGCTAAAAATAGAGTTCAAAGGTTTTTTGCCATGTTAGGATTGCTTCTTTAATGGTAACGTTCTTGATATCAGTGAAGGTTATATAATGGCCCGATTTTGCATTTTAAATTTAGGTGATAAGATTAGTTCTTGTTTTGTCTTAATCTATATAAGAAAACTTCGTTGTAGTTTTAAAAATGAGGCATTTTAGATTGCGCATACATGTTTAGATTGTGCATATGTGTTTGTTAATTGGTTTAAAATCAATTAAAATGAATGTGCATATATGTTTTAAGGTTGATATAAAATCAAGGAAAAATGTATGCATATATGTTTTAAATTGTGCATATGTGTTTAAATTGTGAATATGTACATCTTAGTTGTTTATGATAAAAATAATAACAATTGTTTTTAATTTCAGGTATGAACATGTTTGATAAAGATGAGGACCATGACTAGTTTAAGGAGTGCACATGTGTCTTCAACTAGTACATACTTTCTAAAGAGAAGTTGATTATCATAAAGATGTAAAGACACAATTGCGGAATGAGACACAAGAGCACATTGAAGGCGTGCATATATGTTTGACTTCTAAAAATGTTGATAACAATTAGTGTGCACATATGTCCGTTTGCGTTAATTGTATTTCAATCGATATCGAATTTTGTGTTTAACATTTATGTTCGTGGTTTGTTATAAATTTACATTATCTAAAAAAACACATATGCACCTTACTATTGAAAAACATACATGTTGTCAACATTATTCCAAAACAATTGTACACAAGAAACATATGTAAATTTACAATATTTAAAAAAAAAAACACACATATGCACTTCATTTTTCTGAAAACATGTATGCTGAAAAAAAATTAAAAAAAAAAAAATTCCGAAAATTAAGGGAATTTAAAAACGTTTTTTAATTTAAAAAAATTCAAAAAGAAACCAAAAATGTGTTTGACTATTATGCCCTTTTCAATTAAATAAAAATGTTTATTAATACTAAATTCCTATTGGTCTAAATGAGTACTGTAAAGTACTGCATAGAACGCGCTCATATATATATATATATATATATATATATATATATATATATATATATATATATATATATATATATATATATATATATATATATATATACATAGTTTGAATTAAGTGGGTTTAATGTCTGGTAGTGTCTTGGTTTTACAGTGTGTTTGGATACCTTAACAGAGTTTCTAGTTTATGCGGTAAACCATTCATGTTAATGAGCGAAAAAACAGAGTTCCAATAACCAAATGGTCACGTTAAATGTAGTCGGAATGTCAAAAACAATAAAACAGAACATATAAACATTACGTTGTTTTCTGTGCTTTATGCTTTCTGCGAGTTAAGGTGTTAATACATTATGTGCTTTAAGCTCTTGATAACAAGAACCTGATGACATCATCATCATCGCTTTGCCGATTTTGAAATGTCACATTTTCTATAATTTTGATAGTCTTTAGTTTGCACTTGGATTACGTTTTGGATACATTTGTGTTTTCTGGGTTCTTGTTTTATTTCTTTTTTACAGATTCATCCTAAAACACCATATCTAGAGCTGGATTGGAAATGTAAAGAAGCTTGTGCCTCCATTGGAGGTGGTTCACCTTTGAGAAAGATAACAAATGGACATATAATAATCATTCCCAAACATCCCTTTTAGAAGTTCATTTATCAAAAACAACCGATCGTAGGGCATCTGAATATATTGCATTTCGTGCCACTGCTGTCAAAATCCGTAGTGTTTTTGAAAGGCTAAAAACCTCAAGTGGTGTGGCTGCTTTTTCAGTCTTTATGTGCTTTAGCTCACTCTCTTGCCAAGTAAGTTCTTAAAACCACGTATGATTCTTTACGAGCGAATTAACTGTTAATTTGAATTTTATGTTTTTTTTGTTGTTATTTTGTAGTTCTGCAAGTGAGAATGGAGATGATGGGACTGTTGAGTTTCACAAATGTAAGAAGAGGAAGTGATTGTAGTCGAATCATAGTCAAACAATTTGATAGATTGGTGATGCGTGGTTTTGCAACCTTACAACAGGTTTTACCTCTCGAGGGATCTCAAGAGGCTTACAACCCCACCAGACAGTGTACCTGACCGATGTAGTATAGTGTAGTGGTAAGTACGGGGGATTGATCGTTCTCCACAGGGAATAGTGTTCGTTAGGTATGAAAAACTATTCTAATAGGTCTAAGGGTGAGGGAAGATTCTTTTTTGTATTTTTTATATTTTTTTGAAAGCAAGTAAAATCTCGGGTTTGAAAGAGTGGGCGGAATTAGTTGCTAGTCAACTAACCCAAGTAACTACGAATGCAAATAAAATAAAATAACTGAAAATGAAAAGGTGGTAAAACTTATGTGGAGAGAAATGTGTTTACTTAGATTTCCTTACTCCCTAACTATCTTTTACCGGTTGATTAGTGTGTATTAATCGCGTGGATGACGGGTGTATTCCTTAATACCAATCGTGGGGTGGCGTACGTACTTCCCCAACTCTACAAGCTCCTACTTCACTCCTATGTCGAGCCGGCTAGGAAGCTCCTAACATAGGATCACTAGAATTCGCTTGTGCATTAAATACAACCATAAAAACCTTAGTACGCATTGGTTCATGTTTCTTAAGACGTTCAAGCAAGTTACCGAATAGGAAGTTAGCCAGTTTTCTTAAGCCTAACATAGATGAACAATCATCCAATACAACTAATAACACACTAATAACCAATAATCAATAGCTAGGTTTCATTAGATCTAAGCAAACACAAAGAAAACCTAGCCTAGCATGTTAAACAAAAGACAAGAACAAGATAGAATCAAACAACACATAGACATATTGAATGATTAATTGATAACTTATCTTCAATGTAACATGGAAGATCTCAAGGCAAAAAGCCTTGAAAAAGCTGCTAAAATCGTCTTAGGGTTCTTACACACAAAGTTCCACAATAAGTTCCACACTAATGACAAAAAATTGCAAAACTATATATAGACTTTCAGATCTGACGGCGTCACGTTATGGAGTGTGACGCCGTCACCTCGCCGCTTTTAGGGTTCCCGGATGGCCTTCTTGACGCCGTCCTTCTTTAGCTCTCCAAAATCCGTTCTGGCTTATCAAGGCTTGACGCCGTCAGAATTAGGCGTGACGCCGTCCCGCTTTAACTTATACCGTGACGACCTTGATCATATTAAAGGGTGACGCCGTCAGAATTCCCATGCAAATTTCTCTGGCTTATCATGAGTAAATTTCACATCCACCACTTTTGCCAAGCCATGACGCCGTCTGGGGATAATCCTGACGCCGTCAAAGGTAACTTCCAGCATAATTTTAAGACTTTGTCGTTTTCTTCACTTTTATGCTCCAAAAACGTCCAAAATGCTTCCTTTTCCAGATTTCTTCTCCAAAGTACCTAAAATGACAAAAGGAACGATTTAGGGCAATATTTGATCAAATAAATACGATTTAGGGCTTAAATGACCCCCTAAAAGCGGTACACTTTTCGCTTCATCAATTGGACATATGCGCCAGATGGCTGATTGGTGGATTATGGCGTTTTTAAAAGGTAGATAATTGAAAAAACAAATTCTCTGCGAGTTACCATACGGTTTCTATTAGTTCAGGTGAAGCAGCTGCAACCCGGGAAACTCTGCACAAATGGACAGGCTACAATGGCATTCATGCGTGGAACAACAGATCAAGCTCCGAACAGCAGATCAAAGCTGCAACTGGAACAGGTACTTATTATTAAAGCTACAAATTCATAACCCTCCACATTGATTTACATGTGTACAAACAGCCTTTTAAACCGAATATGTCCAAATATCCCCTTAGACTGAATCTGTCCAAACAGCCCGGACCGTCACATGGCAGCGATGAAAACTATTGGCAGTCTTGGGCATAAATCTGTGAGATAAGGCATATTAATTCTTATTCGTAAATGAAATGGCATTAGTAGGAAAAATGAAAAGAACAAGTTAAGAAAGAAATTTGTTAAGACAATATGGTCTTTTGTGTATTAACAATATGTATAGGTAAAAAACAATAGTAGTCATTTATTCTTTTTAAAGATCATATTCTGTTAATTTGAGATGAAACGTAACATTAGCTATTATTATCTATAAATGTGAACTTAACTGATATTTGTTGCTAATTATACTGATATTTGAAGTTTTGAAATATTTTTCAATCATACTTTTAGCTTTTTTTCCATGGCATATGTTAGTAAATTGAAATATGCTCCATGCAGCTTTGTGTGTATTTTAATTCTAGGGCATTGAAGATGGTTTGTTAACAGTTCTTAGATGCCATGCTTAGAAACAGTGGTGTAACATTCACTATTTTTGCCAGATCTTGGTTAATACGTGCATATGGTTGATGGTTAACACCTCACATATTTTTTAAACTCATGACAGAGCTGTCTCTCATGCGTACGTAAGACAAGGAAGTCATTTTTTCACCATGATAAGCACTATTATGGACCTGTCATTTCTTAAGGTTGTTTGGTAGACAAAGGTTTATCATTCCTATTACTTTTATTTAGTAATTTGAAGCTGGCTTTATGTAGACCGTTGTGATCTGCCATATATTAGCTACTGTCTCTGTCAACTTCTAAAGCATCCTTTAGAATATGGGATTATGGTCTATTACTATACACTGCAAATCCTCCTAATTCCCAAAAACGAAAAGAAAGAAAGTACACTATAACATTCGATTAGTAACATAAGACCAATGCAATTAGTCGCAGTTATAATTGAATTTTCTAATCAGTTTAAGTTGAAAGTTAGTCAAATTTCAGTCTGTATTAACTTTCTTGAATATAGGCGGTAAATAATAAGTATAATGTGCTCCTAAAAAACCACAAGTTGTTGCAAAAAGCTTCATTGTTACCTGGAAACCAGACACGTCATAATTTTCAAATTTAGATTTTTGCCCAACTTGCTATACAAAGCCAATAACCAAATACATTCATGTAGAATTGAAATGAGAGGAATATGAAGTGCAAAAGAATAGCTATCATTCTAGCTAGCACTAAACAAGTTAGGCAGCCTGGAATATCTTTGGAAATACATGTACTGGTGGAGCATTATGTAGTCCTACAAGACATATTTTATTAGACCGATTTGAATGTAAAGTACATTTGGATGGGTTACTTTTTCTGGTAATGGATGCACATGCCATTATGACATGATAATGCGGTTTAATGAATCTTAGAGTAAGTTAATTGACTGATTAAGAAAAAACTGTATGCTGTAATTAGTCATGCCTATAAACAAGTTTGTTTGTAGATTTCAAGGAAATGTACGTACAGATGGTATAGACCGATCATTCTGCAGCAACTGTTGATGTCCATTATAAGAAAAGTTAGCAGCATTGGATGACGCTTCTCTCGGAACAGCAACAGATGAAGGTGGTGGCATTCCTCTCAAAAATGTTGGACGTGCCAACTGGCCAGAAAAATGAGTTTGCGAGGATGTAGCAGAAAGTGATACATTCATTGACCCTTCAGACTGCGGTGAGTTAATCGCCTGACAAGGGCTATAAAGCCAGGTGATCGAAATGATTGATTTTAGTGAGTTTACTAAGGTCAAAGTTTTCACGGGTTGCAAAATGCTTAATTTTTTTATTTCAGAAATGAGGGAAGTTAAAAAATACAATTGAGCAATGGCCTCCATAAAGCAACACCAAAACAGGAACACAAATCTAACTTATGGCTTTCACACCATTACGAGTCTGATATTCAAGTTAGAATAAAACTGAAACAAACTGAAGTTTTGTAACTCAAAACCAAAACGTTACCATTCTCGGCTGAAATGAGTGACCACCAGATAAAGGATTATTGGCTTGGGGTATATTATATGAAAATGAAGGTCCAGAACTATCAGAAACGCCAGGAACAGAAGGTCTCGGAAATGATGAAGAACCTGGTGAATTTATCATACCCTGCAGTAATAATAAAAAAGTTAGTTATCAATAAACGTAAAAGGCTTGCAAGTTGCATCAATTTAACAACAATATTTGATAAATATATCGCTGATTAAAACATTTCTAGCAAGAGGAAAAAATGAAAGGTTGCAAAAGTATCAACTAACAGTGTTGGATGATAATTGACGAGGGCTTTCAGAATTTGTAAGTACGACAATTTTAAGAGCGGTGGTTAGAATACGAAACCAAGATGAAGGCGGTTGAGGAGACATGGCAAAGTCAGATGGCAACTTTACAAGTGAGTTTGCCTATTTATTTCAGTTGTTTAACCATTGTGGCTCTAAATAAAATAGGATGCTAAGTAAATTCATATATGGTAACAATGGTTGTGGGATCCCATTAAAGTTCGGCTATGGTAATTTGTGTCTCAGGTACTGCTGCAAGTATCTTTTAAAAAAAAAGGTACTGCTGCAAGTTTTAAGTGTGTCAGTTAGTTTGTGTTCCAGGTACTACTGCAAGTTTAGAGTGTGTCATTTAGAATGTTGTATATGCAATAAAGTCTGTATCAGAATATGCGTCAGTGTTTGCAACTATGTACTTTGTTATTTATGTCTGATAATAGGGTGAAAATTGCACACCACTTCTCACATCTGAATCTTAAAAATCTATAATGTTATATTGAAGCTTATCAAAAAAAAAATTTACTGAACCGACTTTAACAAATAAACTATGGTCTTTATCTTAGCATGTATATTAATTCTTATTCGTAAATGAATTTGTGAACATGGCAGCGATGAAAACTATTGGCAGTCTTGGGCATAAATCTGTGAGATAAGGCATATTAATTCTTATTCGTAAATGAATTTCCAGAACCAAGGGTTCGTCATGTGGAGGTGCCGATTGTAACTGCAACTGATACTGGAGCATTTTCCGATAATTTATGGGTTTCAACATCAAACTTTTCTTCTAAATAGGTGAACAGTGAAGAGCCCATTTCAATGGATGATACAACTAATGTTACTCTTGAGACTGTAAAGTGTTCATGTGTTGAAAATATCAAGAAAGTTCCAAGTCCAATTCTAAAGCTCACTCAAAGACAAAAATTGTCAAGACACAAGGAGTTCTTTTCTAATCAGTTCTTTCTTACTACCTCGGGAAGTCTTCATCTTGAGAGTTGTACATAGGCTTTGGAAGTGTATATGCATTTGGGCCAAGGTTTGAATCATAAATCAGTCTCGAAAAAAATATTTTTTTGGGAGAAATTGGATGATTGAAACCGAAATACCATTCTCAGAACTTGAAACTCTTTTTTAATATATTAAGATTCACACATTTAACTTATTTGTTGTTAATTGCATTTGTTTTTTACTTAACCAGGTAAAATCTGTTGTGCTTCACACCTTGAATGAATTGTGAAGTTATAGGGTGATGGCCAATCGCGTGTTGATCGTTATCAAGAACAACAGCAACAACATTCAGCAGGCGTGAATGTCGACAAAAAATCTGAATGACAGATTGACGAAGGCATTTGGTTCGTGTGTTCATAGGGGACACACCACAATCCAGGTCCGTCTGCGAATAAGAATGGTGGAAAGGTACGCCTCGACATGGGATCGACTCCGACAATTACATTGTATAAATGTTGAATGAACATAGTACCTGTGCTTTGATGGTATCGTAATATATAGTTGCTGTATATGTTTGTAAATAATGGATCATGAAATTTAATATTTTGTGTTGTTTCAAACAAAGCTCCATTTACAAACAATCTAATATTTCAAGCTTATTAAATTTAATTTACAAGCATTGTTCTCTGTAATGTTTTGCGTTTTGTGATTCTTAATCAATGTGGATGACTGGATATTGTATATTTATACTGAGAAGTGACAAACTGAAACTAAGGGCCCAACTCAAAACACCAAAAGAGTTACAGCCTATATCATCCCCAATCAATTGTCATCTTGGGGAAGCCAAAGAAACGGTTGCGGCTGCATACAACGTTGATGCTTGTAAGGAATTAAATATTCCATAGATTTGATGATCACAAACAAGAAGAATGAAACATATTATATACTGAAATGATAAGCAAAATACGCTAAAGTGATGGTACTGATAGTGTATTTTATGGTACTGATGGTCCAAAGAGCAAGGTACTGCTAGTACATCAAGGTACTGCTAGAGCAAGAAGGTACTGCTAGTTCAAGTAGAAGGTACTGCTAGACCAAGAAGGTACTGCTGATTCAAGAGCAAGGTACTGCCAGTGCAAGAATCGGGAAATACTCAAAGTATCTGTTCCTGCTGATAGAGTATTCATTGCTGCTGATAGGCTTAGCATTCTGCTGATGTGGATTCTGCTGATAAAGATACTTGTTTCTGCTGATAGTTATAACACTCTGCTGATAGAGTTGATGACTCTGCTGCTAGGCGTATGACTCTGCTGCTACAACTAACAGCTGTCACATAAGCTGCTGCTTGAAGGATAAGAACGAAGAAGATATTATTTTGTATGAGTCATGTTTATACAAATATAATATCTAGATATTTTATCAAGTCATCAAGTTGAACACTCAAGATACAAGTTGTATCTTATTGACTTGACACATGTAAAAGCAAGTGGATGACTAAAAGCTTATCAATTTGTAAATGATCTCCTTATGTTATAAAAGGAAGATCATACCCCTTAGATAAAGGTGTGGGTCACTGTGGACAGTGAGTGTGTCACTGTGAGATTAGTGATCAACCAAAGTGCTTCGTACTCTCAAATTACAACAACACAAAGTTGTGTTAAAATGTAAGAGCACTTAAAGAGTGTGTGTGGGAACGTTAGACATGGGGTCTAATGTTGTTAGGTTTGTTTAGCCTCAAGGATCTTCGATCCCTGATTAGATAGTAATCGTGTTATATTGATCATGTAACATTGGGGCTAATGGAATAACAAACGATGAACTTGGAAAAACCTTGTTGTGATAGTATTGTTTCTTTCATAGAATATTCCGTCAATATTATCATCATGCTTTTCATAGTTAATCCTAGATCAAAGGTGTAACAACCTTGAGCCCATAAACGATCAGAAAACTTATAAGTAGTTAGTTCTCTTGTTCTTTAAAGTTTTCAACAAGTGGTATCAGAGCGGGGGGCTCTGGATTTAGGAAAAGAAAAGGTTTTAGCTAAGAAAGAAGAAAAATTCGTTTTTGCTTAATTTTTCAAAACTTTCTGCAGAGCAGTTTTGCAAAGGCTATAAATCCATCGTTAACCGTTGGATTGGGCTAAAATTTTTGGTGAAGGTTCTTGGTATATCAAGGTAGATTCTCACCGGAGGGATCTTCAATCTGAGCCTTAGGTTGCAAGATATGCATCGTTGAATACTGCTGCAGAAACAGTTGAGGTATGGTCGAATTTTTGGTTTTCTTTCAAAGTTCACACACATAGGGGAAGAATCACACACAGAAGAGAGTTGGTTCTTAAAAGATAAAAAGGCTTGTTTATCAATTTATTATTGGTGAAAAAGGTCATTTGTTGCTTATTTGAAGTTGAGGTTGAATTTTTCAAGATTGTGTTTTATCATATCTTTGGAAGAAAAGATAACTTGTTTGTGCTTCAATAATTATGGCGATGACTTGTTAAATCTAGTTTTCATAGGTCAAGGGGAGGATGGACGAAGACCTAGTTAACTATCACTTAAAGGAGTTGCTTTGTCGCGCTCAGTGTCTCATAGGAAATGAGGATTTTATCAAGAGATTTCGATCTACTTATATGGTGTTAGTATAAGTTCAAAGTCAATTTTAGTACAAGATATAGGACACAAGATTGGTTTATTCAGCTTCATCAACAAGTTGGTAATGGTTGGTTTTTCTTCATCAGTCATAAAAGCCTACAGAATGGAAGATTCGAATGGTTAACATATTAGTTTCAGGGGAAGCTTCAATGTTCAAGATGTTTAACCATTTATTTATTGTATTTGTGCAACACCACAAGAGAAAGTTATTGATTCTTATTACTTTTTATTTGTATTGTACTGATAGTTTAAAATTTTGATGTTTCAAGTTCATTTTTAGACGCGGAAAGCTTCATGGAGGGTAATTTGAAACATTAGAAGGATAAATTAGATGTGTAGTATTAGTTCAAAGTTGTAAAGATCATATTTGTAATATTCTCTATTTGTTGATAACAAAAAGGGGAAGAGATGTGGTGTATAGCATATAGATTAAGGGGAAGACAGTATGGTTTCATTCTTGTTGAAAACTTTAAAGAACAAGAGAACTAACTACTTATAAGTTTTCTGATCGTTTATGGGCTCAAGGTTGTTACACCTTTGATCTAGGATTAACTATGAAAAGCATGATGATAATATTGACGGAATATTCTATGAAAGAAACAATACTATCACAACAAGGTTTTTCCAAGTTCATCGTTTGTTATTCCATTAGCCCCAATGTTACATGATCAATATAACACGATTACTATCTAATCAGGGATCGAAGATCCTTGAGGCTAAACAAACCTAACAACATTAGACCCCATGTCTAACGTTCCCACACACACTCTTTAAGTGCTCTTACATTTTAACACAACTTTGTGTTGTTGTAATTTGAGAGTACGAAGCACTTTGGTTGATCACTAATCTCACAGTGACACACTCACTGTCCACAGTGACCCACCCCTTTATCTAAGGGGTATGATCTTCCTTTTATAACATAAGGAGATCATTTACAAATTGATAAGCTTTTAGTCATCCACTTGCTTTTACATGTGTCAAGTCAATAAGATACAACTTGTATCTTGAGTGTTTCAACTTGATGACTTGATAAATATCTAGATATTATATTTGTATAAACATGACTCATACAAAATAATATCTTCTTCGTTCTTATCCTTCAAGCAGCAGCTTATGTGACAGCTGTTAGTTGTAGCAGCAGAGTCATACGCCTAGCAGCAGAGTCATCAACTCTATCAGCAGAGTGTTATAACTATCAGCAGAAACAAGTATCTTTATCAGCAGAATCCACATCAGCAGAATGCTAAGCCTATCAGCAGCAATGAATACTCTATCAGCAGGAACAGATACTTTGAGTATTTCCCGATTCTTGCACTGGCAGTACCTTGCTCTTGCAATTCAAAACATTGTACCAAAAGATGGTGCAATTTCCTTGGATGGAGGAATTGTAAGAGGCAATGATTTCAACAAGTGAAATCATCTATCAGCATGCCTTTGCAAGTGATAAACAAACATAATGCCTTTGCAGAGATGAGTGTATTGTTGAGTTGAATGAATCATTAGCTAAACATAAGAATGAAAGAGAAAATGTAAAGGTTTCTGTGGATGTATTAGCACATTCCTCAGAAGGATTCAATAGACTTTGGGAAGCCCAAGTTATTGATAAAGTTAATTCTGGTGTTGGATTTAAGTCTGTACCCCCACCATACAGAGGTGTTCATTCACCTCCAGGTATTGATTTAGCACACACAGGGTTACCTGAGTTTCAAGAACCAATCATGGAATATGGTTCTAAGGTCACTAAATCTCCAAAGATAGAGAAGGTAAGTAAAAGTTTAGATAAAACTTTATCTTATCAGGACAAGGTGTCCTTTGTTAAGAAAGGAGATGCTATAGTTGTTGAAGATTGCACAACTGATAGTGATAGTGAAGAAGAACAGGTTATGTCTAAACCTGTATTGGTTAAGAAAGTAGGAACAAGTCTTCCTAAGATAGTCAATCACAACACTAACAGGCCTAAGTCAAATGTTAAGACAGTTAGGAAACCAGTTAGATATTGTGAACAATATAGAACTACAAACAAGCCCAGAGGTAACCAAAGGAATTGGAACAACCTCAAGTCTAACCAATTAGGTGATGACTTTGCATTTTACAATAAAGCTTGTTATACATGTGGTAGTTTTGACCATCTTGCAGCTTTCTGCAACCAAAGGGTAACTGGGTATGAAAACAATAGGGTGAACTACAAAAGGCAAACTTCTCAAACTCTTTTTCACTCTAATACTCATAGAATTAAACCCAGAACAGTCTCAAACAAGTCTGGACCCAAAGGTCCTGTTAGACAAAAAGGTCCTGTTAACAAGGTACTGCCAGAACAAATTAAAGGTACTGGTAAATATAAAGGTACTGTTAGACCTTTGATGACTGTTAACCCAAAATCAACAGCTAAGGATGCAAAAACAACTTTCAAACATGCATCTAAAACTGTTCTAAGGCCCATTCAATCAAAAGCAGTTGTCCACAAACAAATTTGGAGACCAAAGGGTGTGACTTCAAAGTTAGCAGACTCTGCTGAACATGTTACTCACTCTGCTGCTAAGGGTAATAGGGCAAATGCTGTTAAGGCCTCAGCATGTTGGATTCAAAAATCCAATGTTGCATCAACAGTCCTTAAAAGATTAAACTATATTGATGCAAGAGGCAGATTCAAGTCAGTAATGGCTTGGATCCCCAAAGAAAACTAACTTTCTTATTTGTGTGCAGGGACATTCTATTGATCATCAAGATCAAGGATACTCAGATAGTGGATGTTCCAATCACATGACAGGCAACATGTCTTATCTTTCAGACTTTCAAGAATTCAATGGAGGATATGTTACCTTTGGAGGTGGTTTTCGTGGCAAAATTTCTGGTAAAGGTACTATTAAAACCGGAAATTTAGATTTTGAAAATGTGTACTATGTACAAGAGTTAAAGTATAATCTTTTTAGTGTTTCACAAATGTGTGACAAAAAGAATAATGTTCTTTTTACTGACACTGAATGTCTTGTTCTATCTAAGGATTTTAAGATGCCTGATGAAAATCAAGTACTTCTTAGAATTCCTAGAAAGGCCAACATGTATAGTGTTGATATGAAGAACATCATTCCTAAAAAGGATTTAACTTGTCTTGTATCAAAGGCCACATTGGATGAATCAATGTTATGGCATAGAAGGCTTGGTCATATTAACTTCAAAACCATAAATAAAATTGTTAAGAATGGTTTGGTAAGAGGTTTACCTCACAAAAGATTTGAAAATGATCAAACATGCATTGCTTGTCTAAAAGGCAAACAACACAAAGCCACTTGTAAGCCCAAAATTTTTAACTCTATCAATCAGTCATTGTTTATGCTGCATATGGACTTATTTGGACCAGTTTCAGTAAGAAGTATACAACATAAAAAATATTGTCTTGTTATAACTGATGACTATAGCAGATTTACATGGGTTTTCTTTTTAGCCACTAAGGATGAGACATCAAGCATTCTTAAGGAATTCATTACACTGATAGAAAACCAAGTAAGCAAGAAAGTCAAAGTCATTAGGAGTGATAATGGGACAGAGTTTAGAAATAGAGTTATGGATGATTTCTGCAAAGAAAAAGGTATTAGGAGAGAATATAGTGTTGCTAGAACACCACAACAGAATGGAGTGGTTGAAAGAAAGAATAGAACACTAATTGAAGCTGCTAGAACAATGTTAGCTGATTCTAAGCTACCTATAATCTTTTGGGCAGAGGCAATTAACACTGCTTGCTATGTTCAAAATAGAGTTTTAGTTGTACAGCCTCACAATAAGACATCATATGAACTCTTTAATGGTAGAACTCCTGAAATAGGATTTATTAGACCTTTTGGATGTCATGTGACAATTCTCAATACCTTAGACCATTTAGGAAAATTTGATGGTAAAGCAGATGAAGGTTTCTTAGTTGGATATTCTCTTGTTAGCAAAGCTTTTAGAGTTTACAACTTAAGAACTGAGAAAGTTCAAGAAGAACTACATGTGGAGTTTCAGGAAAACAAATCCAATGTAGTAGGTCAAGGACCCAAATGGATATTTGATCTTGATTATCTAACAAACTCTATGAATTATTTACCTATTGTTGCAGAAACTAATAATTTTTCAGGTTCACAAGCAACAAATGAGGTGGAGTTAGATAAAGATCAATCTGATGTCATTATGCCATTGTGGTCAAGTACCAGTGTGGATTTAGCTTCAAACAATGATGAATCTTCTTCTGGTAAAGCAAAAGAGGATGTTGAGGCTCAAAGAAAAGATGTTGGAACAGAGGAACAACTCAATATGTTGAATATTGAAAGTACTGCTGAGACAGAGCAAGGTACTGTTAGTACTTCTCAAGGTACTGTTAGTTCAGTTGAAGGTACTGCTGGTCCTTCACACTCAAAAGATGCAGATTTCCAAGAAGATGAAGTGGATTTGACTAATCTTTCATCATCGTATCATGTTCCCACTACACCACACACAAAAATTCACAAAGTTCATTCCCTAGATAATGTGATAGGAGATATACAATCTGGTGTGAAGACAAGAAGACAATTGGTCTCTTCAGACCAACAAGGGATTCTTGATGCCCTTTATGCTTCAAAACAACATGAACTTTCAAACTCATGTTTATTTGTATGTTTTCTCTCTCAAAAGGAACCAAAGAATATTCTTACAGCCCTAGATGATTCAAGCTGGGTAGAGGCTATGCAAGAAGAGCTTCTTCAGTTCAAGATTCAAAAGGTTTGGGTGCTAGCTGATTTACCTACAGGTGAGAAGCTAATTGGCACTAGATGGGTTTTTAAGAACAAAAGGGATGACAGAGGAATTGTGATCAAGAATAAGGCTAGACTAGTAGCACAAGGGTACACACAAGAAGAAGGAATAGATTATGATGAAGTTTATGCTCCAGTAGCAAGGATTGAGGCAATTAGGCTGTTTCTAGCTTATGCTTCATTTTTAGGCTTCACAGTCTACCAAATGGATGTCAAAAGCGCATTTTTATATGGTGAAATTGAAAGAGAGGTGTATGTTTCACAACCTCCTGGCTTCATTGATCCATTACATCCAAACAAAGTGTACAGAGTAGTGAAAGCTCTCTATGGCCTTCATCAGGCACCAAGAGCTTGGTATGCAACACTTGCTTCCTATTTATTAGAAAATGGATTTCAAAGAGGAAAGATTGATCAGACACTTTTCATCAAACAGCACAAGAAGGATCTTCTGTTAGTGCAGGTGTATGTGGATGACATTATCTTTGGATCTACAAGGAAGGAAATGTGTTTAGAATTTGAGAAGCTTATGAAAGATAAGTTTCAAATGAGTTCTATGGGAGAACTTACATTCTTTTTGGGTTTGCAAGTTAAGCAATCATCTGAAGGCATATTTATTAGTCAAGACAAATATGTTGCAGAGATACTTAGAAAATTTCAATTTGCTGATTCAAAAATAGCAAGCACACCAATGGACTCAGAGAAGCACCTTCTGAAAGATGAAGATGGAGAAAATGTAGATGTACACAATTACAGATCTATGATAGGCTCTTTGATGTATCTTACATCATCTAGACCTGATATCATGTTTTCTGTTTGTGTCTGTGCAAGATTTCAAGTTACTCCAAAGGTTTCTCATTTAACTGCAGTCAAGAGAATTTTTTAGATATCTTAAAGGTCAACCAAGGTTGGGTATATGGTATTCTAGAGAATCTCCTTTTGATTTGGTAGCATATTCGGATAGTGATTATGCTGGTGCTAGCTTAGACAGAAAGTCAACAACTGGAGGATGTCAATTCCTTGGGTGTAGACTTGTCTCATGGCAGTGTAAGAAGCAAACAAGTGTGGCAAATTCAACAATTGAAGCTGAATATATAGCTGCTGCAAGTTGCTCTAGTCAAGTTCTATGGCTTCAAAACCAACTCCTTGATTATGGGTACAATTTCTTAAACACTGTTATTTATATTGATAATAGTAGTACAATTTGTATTATTAAAAATCCGGTACAACACTCTAAAACAAAACACATTGAAATTAGGCATCACTTTATAAGAGATTGCAATGAGAAAAGATTAATTCAAGTTCTTAAAATTGCTTCAGAGCATAATTTTGCAGATCTGTTAACTAAAGCTTTTGATGTTTCAAGGTTTCAGTACTTAATAGCAAGTATTGGAATGCTTAATCTTTAAATTTTCAATATGATGTGTTTTTGTACATAAATTTTTAAAAGTACTGCTGGATTTATAAGGTACTGCTATATCAAAATTTGAATTGTGTTATTCATACAGTTGGTTTTATGATTAATCTAATGCAAGACAAGTACTTTGTACATTGTTCTTTTGGTTTTAGACTAACTATTTCAGGTATGAATATGTAAACACAAAGGATATTTCAAGTGAAATGGGAACAGCAGAATGCCTATCAAATTGCTGACCATAGTAGATTTACGATGGACTGAGTTTAGGAATTAAACCTCCTTAAAACTTCTTTCTTGAAATCTAGTTATGATATTTCACATTGAATTGATGACTTAGTTGATCAGATAGTAACTGATACAACTCAATTTCTATCATTTTATACTTTCAAGTATAATGAGTTAGTCTAAGGACATCTGATAGAAATAACAGCTAGTAAAAGTGAATCTAACACTTGTGTTGGAGGTAACAATTGCTATGAGCTGGAAACCCTGTCAAGAAAATCTTTTGAATAGATTTATCTTTTCACAGGCAGTTAGTGATAACTGAAATACATTGGTTCTCACACAACCAGAGGTTATTTTTAAACCGAAATTTTGATTAGGTGTCTGTTACACACTTGATTTCTTCAAAATGGTTGGAAGTAGTATGATTTTTCAATTCTCAAAATCATGAACATACTACTAAGTTAAATGATTTCTTAAAAGGATTTTCAAGGATTCAGAAAAACCATTCATTTATGGATTATGAATCAAAATGTCCACTGATTCACCTCTCATAGGAGTTAACACACCTAGAAGTGATGAGGACAGCAACTTAAACTCTTAAGGAATTGATGGCTTCATGTACAATATTGTCTGAAAATAAGTTCAAACTGATAGATCAGGTGATATGAAGAGAAGTTCTTTAGTACATAGTGAGATCTTCCAAACAAGGGGAGGAAACAAAAGTTATTTGCTTCAGGGGAGGTTATAATCTCAGAGAAGGAAATAATTTCCCAGAAAAGGAAGAATAAACCAATATATGGAAGGAGAAGACAAGAGCATACAAGATAATGATGTAGAGGTTGAAAATGATTAGAACAGATCAAATATCTAGAAGGGATGAAGCATTCCTAAAGGAGAAAGTTCTATCTAGATCAAACGAAGGAAAGATTCAATTTCAGTTCATTATGTTTGTTTATCACTTGCAAAGGCATGCTGATAGATGATTTCACTTGTTGAAATCATTGCCTCTTACAATTCCTCCATCCAAGGAAATTGCACCATCTTTTGGTACAATGTTTTGATATTGCTGAAGTCAAAGAAGAACAAAGCAGATGAGTTCAGAATAGAAGAATAGTTCAGATTCATGAAGTGTTTGAAAGATCTTCACAAGTCCTCATTTAATTCAGAAAACATGTTTGAATTAATTCACATGTTTAGGGGAGGATTGTTGGGAATTAAATATTCTGAAGGTACTGCTCGTACATCAAAGTACTGCTAGTACATCAAAGTACTGCTGATCAGTGACTCATAGGATAAGATCGAAAAGATATTTATTGTATTTTGGTCAAACATATACGGTAGATAATATCTTACTCCATGTGCTTAGTTAACAAGTTGTATACATAGATACATGTTGTATCTTATGTACTGACACCAATATGCATAAGTTAAACAAGTAAGTCGGTCAAGACTTTTAGCAAATTTGTAAAGATCTCTTGCAACTATAAAAGAGATCTTAGACTTGGATTTTGTAAAGATAGACACACATGCATAACATAGACTCATAACTGTTAAGACATAGAACAAACACAAATCACAAGTTGTAACATAAGATTCAAGGTTTTGTAACCCTAGTGAAAAACTCAAGATCACTCGTATTATTTGGAATAATATTGAATCGTTTAGTGAAATACTTTCTTTGTTCATTGTCAAGTAACAAATATAATTCTTCCATTTCCATAACATACATAACCTTCTAAGTGTGGTTAAGTAAATTCCGCGTGCTTAATCATATTAAGTCAATATATCTTATACACAAAGACACAAGGTTTAACCACCTTAACCGTGTATCAAACAGAAGAGGACCTCCACAACGTTGATGCTCTTTTAGGTAACTTGATGTCTATATTTTTTGTACTGCCGAATGAAATTCTGTGATTACGACCACACATAGGATAATTATGCTCAGCATAATCGTAAGTTTATTTAGTTTTAGAAAATTGGCTTATAGAGACATACATGATATTTGGCTAATATTAGTTCATTGTGTTTAACCTATTAAAAGGTTAATAACAATATGTGATTTTAGTAAATCATTTGGTTTGAGTTATTTAATAAACTGAGCATGAAATCAATCTGTGACGGCGAATTGGAAACATGTAAAAAATAGTGCATTAGGCTTAGAAAATAACATGAACATAATACATTACTTTGACATAAGCAACAAGTGCTTAAGCAAAAAATATAAAAGTGCAGGAATGAAAAAAAGAAATAGTTTAGTAGGCTTCACAAGAATGGCAGTAAGCCTCGAGTCTTTGTCCAATTTCAGAAGGTAAAAATAAAAGTGCAGGAATGAAAAAAAGAAATAGTTTAGTAGGCTTCACAAGAATGGCAGTAAGCCTCGAGTCTTTGTCCAATTTCAGAAGGTAGTTTGTTGTTAAACATTTTATTTATATATTAAGAATTGTGCTTAGACTATGTTGATTAATTCATAGAATTTAATCGAGCATCTAAAAGAAAATTTGGAAAACATTGTTCTACGTTTTTTTTAGTAAATTACAAGGATTTTTTTAATTATTTATTCGTTACATATGCTTTTCTGTAATATGTGAAATAAGAAACACCGAGCCCTTGGTAACATTCATAATGTAGTGGGTGCTCGAACCAGTTTTGACACTGGAATGCCAATCACAAGGTTTGTATTTCTCCCTTCTCTTGATTTGGCAACTTAATGATTAGGTCAAGTTAAAGTCACGGGTCAGACGGGTCATCCCACTCAAAAAACACGGGTCAGACGGGTCACTTTACGATGAGTCACTGCAGTTAAAAGGCGCGGGTCAGACGAGTTTTTTGTATCAGGTGTGCCAAGTTCTATATGCTAATCCAACACATTGATGGTCAAGTTAAAGACACGGGTCAAACGGGTCATCCCACTACAAAAACATGGGTCAGACAGGTCACATTGGTCAGACGAGTTTTTGTATCAGATGCCAAGTTTTATATGCTAATCCAACACATTGATGGTCAAGTTAAAGAGACGGGTCAAACGGGTCATCCTACTAAAAAAACACGGGTCAGACGGGTCACAGTAAGATGGGTTACTGCAGTTAAAAGGCATTGGTCAGACGAGTTTTTTTTGTCAGTGTGCCAAGTTGTATATGTTATTTCCAACACATTGATAGAATACATTTGGATGTAGTGCAACCTGTATAACATTAACAAAAGCCATTACATATTGCGCGGGCTTCGACAACTATCAAGAAAAAAATACAACTAAACATAAACTAATACATTTTAAACAATGATAAAAAACACCGTACTTAAAAAAACATTTCCGTTAAGTAACACCATCAAAGTAAATTATAAAAAATAATTGATTTAAAAATATTACCACAATAACAACCACTAACATCTTAAATAATGAATTTAAAATAAAATAAAACAACATCCTTAAAAAAATTATTGAATAACTAAAACCATCCAAATTATAATTACAAGTCATGCCCGCCCATTGGGCGGGCTTTGAAGTCTAGTATATATATATATATATAATATATATATATATATATATATATATATATATATATATATATATATATATATATATATAATATATATATATATATATAGTGTAGGGTTATTTTCAGAACCAAATAAATGTACAGAACTGCGAGAACCGATCCTAGCCATCTATTATTTAATCAATGGTTATAAATGATGGTGGCATGATTGTAATTAAATAAAAAATCAAGGAATGTTTTATAAAGGGTTTAGGGGTATTATTGGTATTTGGAAGTTTGGAAAAGAAATAGTCTTTCCTTATTTCACGGCACTTTCCCCTCTTTGATTCTCTCCATTCGTTACTCCCTATCAAAACGTATACCACGTTTTCTTTTTTTTCACGCACAAAACCTGGAAGCTAAACACCTACGATCTGCAACCTCTATTGATCTCTTTTCTTTTCACACCGAAAAACAAGCAGAAAGCCAAGATCCAAATCAGTTTTCCATCCCAAGAATAGAAGTCGAGATGTAGCTGCCCATTAAGGATCGTTTGGAGTTGTGTGCAGCCTTGTGAAATTGTGTTAGATCCAAATCAAATCCAAACGTGTCTTTTTCCGGCGACCGTGAATCTCTCCGATCTCCAGCAACTTCTCATCCGGTAACGTTCAACATTTGTGTTAGATCTAAAGGTTTTAGCCTTTTTTTTTGTTTAGAAGTAAAGGTTTTGGCATTTGCTTTCTCAGATCTAAAAGTGCGGTTGGAGATCTCATTTTTTCTTTAATATATTTAGAGATTAAAGAAGGAATTATAGTTTTGGTGTAGCGACTTTCGGTAAGAACTTTGATCAGTGAACACGATACTCGTAATTATAATATATATGTTCACCAAAACTAATATAGTAACAACATTGGAAAATATTTCAAGAGGGTCAAATCAAGGTTGATTGATTATTTGGGCAAAAACAAGATGACAAAAAACAAGGTGGCACCAAACACAAAAAGCAAAATAGAAATAATAAAGTATCTTAGGATATGTTTCCAAAATGTAAAAAGTTAATTTGTAAATCATACTGGATTTTTAAAACATGAAGCATGGAATGTTTGAAATTGCAATGTTTGGAAACATGAAGCATGGAATGTTAAGTTTAGATGTACAGTTGCCTTTTTTGATTGTGTCGGTCTAGTTGTTTTTGTTTATGTATAATGTAATGGTGAAAGGATAAAAAATGATTGATTTTATAATTCAGTTGATGCACATGTGTCTAGCATGAGAGTGTGATGGTTTTTATATATTTTGTTAAACTGTACGAATCATGTATAGATTAGGAACATAGTTAATGCACATGTGTTGAAGAAATATATGTTGATGCACATGTGTCTAGCATGAGAGTGTGATTTTTTACAGTTTTGGAGTTAAATATGTTGAAAGTGCATATATGTTTTTAGTTATGATATAAAGATGTTTTGTGTTTAGTTCTATTTTAAGTGTGCACTTGTGTTTTGTGGTTACAGGAACGAGTATGATGATCAACATGAAGAGTGCACATGTGTTTTGTACATACTATCTAGCGATAAGATAGTTACTCTAAAGATTTAAAGAGTAAAGACACAAGTGCAGCCGTAGATACAAGTGCACATATACATATAAAGAGTCCAACGAGAGAAAATACATGTGCATATACGGCAACATATTTTTGCTTTTAGAAATTTGTATTTGAAGTGTATATCACATGATTTTAAATTTTGTATATAATGTTTTTGTTTTAAATTGTAAACAATACATGTAAAATACTTTTTGTTTGCCATTTCATGCACTACAAACACACGTAAATTTACATTATCCAAAAAAACACATATGCACCTTACCAAATACACGTAAATTGAACATTACAAATATACGTAAACATACATTATATTAAAAAACACATGTGCACCTTACTTTTGAAATCATACATACTGAAAATAAAAATTATTTAAAAAAAAAAAAAAAAAAAAAAAAAAAAAATCCTAAAATTTAGGAACTAAAAAACGTTTTTTTATTAAAAAATAGCAAAAAGAAATTAAAAAATGTAATTTTACTATTATGCCCTTTTGAATTAAATAATAAAAATAAATATTCAAAAAAATCTGATTGGTTGATGCTGGTTCTCGCAGTTCTGTACATTTATTTGGTTCTGAAAAGAACTCTTCCCTATATATATATATATATATATATATATATATATATATATATATATATATATATATATATATATATATATATATATATATAAGACTATCATAATTCATAAGCAAATTTACAAAGCTCTTAACCCTATGTTAAATACAAATAATCATCCTACAAATTACCAACAAATTATGCATAATTCTAAAGCTTTATACCCTATGTCAGTATCAAAAGTGACAAAACTATATATATATATATATATATATATATATATATATATATATATATATATATATATATCATCAGCCTAATTCTAAGCTTTTAATCCTATGTTAAATGCAAATAATCATCATATAACAGATTATTAATATCAAAACTATCTAATAGAAGTTTTATAGGTAAAAATATACCATGGGAATCAAATTTTGTTGCACTTGCTGGTTAGCCATTTGCAATGAGAAGTACAGAACCGTCTAGAGAATGAGGCAACCCTCTAGGGTTTGTTTAATCTATAAATTGTGTCTTAAATTGGGCTGGGCCTGGCCTTGTTAGTTTATGATGTTTTCATTTTTAATGTAATGTTTTTATAAATTTAATAAATAAAAGTTTTAGTTTAAAAAAAATAAAAAATGCGTTAAAAGGTGGAGTGGTGTGAGATGGTTGGGAGAGAAAGTTGATGTGACGCTGAGATGGAAGGTAAAGTGGTGTGAGGGTTGGAACTAGCCTAACTAACAAAATCTTAGCCAAAACAAACACCCCCTCAGTCGGTTAAACTTTGTTACAACTAGTGCTGAGCATCGGGTCAAACCGATGCGAACCGACCGAATCAAAGTCGATTTTGTGGAAACCATGAACCCGAGAAACCAAACTCAAGTGACTCTGTTCGATTCGATTGTTTGTTGGTTTATACGGTTTGCGAACCGCACCAAACCGAAACCAAAAATCATAAATATATAAAAACCATAAACCAAATCGGTTTCGGTCGGACCATTTATGTTTTCGATCTGTTTTGCTCAACCCTAGTTACAACCATCTAAATTTCAATTTTGTTACATTTTTATGAGATATTCAAAATGGATACGTTTGTGGTTTCTATACATACATCATTAGGTTGTAGCTTTATAATAAGGCTACATATATCTAGACATACATCATTAAGTTACAAATAAAGTTTTAGAAGTTACAAAAGAATCATGGATACTTTTTAAACAAAGAGGTTGGCGGTGTATGAAAGATTTGTTGTTAAATAAAACAAATAACATATTCAGTCAGAAAAAAAAAGTTCAAAATGTATCAAACTATTTTAATTAGAAAAATAAGAAACATGGTACAAGAATAAAACTAAAACCTTATGGGGAACTAAAAAAGTTAACATGAACACAAATATATGAATGGATCATTTGTGACAAGAACTAAAAAATTTAACATCAACCATGAAAGCTAATCATCAAATAAAATTACCATAACAACAAATTGACTAAATAACTATACGATGTTGCAAACATAAATACCACAAAATCATCAAATCGAGTATTCTTATTTAAAAAAAAGGTATATAAACAAATATACAAAACCTTTTAAATGGTATCATATAACAACAAAACTAACAAATCAATGTATGGTTGATGTTTTCAAACAACCAAATGATCAAATATACAGATGAAAAGTATAACAAAAACTATACACATATACGTAACCCCACTATATTAATTAAACACATACGAAATCCTATAGATGATTCATAGGGTATGTTTGGTAAAATGGGATAGGGCAGGGGCTGAAGTTGGGGCTGGGGCTAGAGCTGAGGCTTATATTATAAGTCGAAACTAAAATTTTTATTTTTATAAACTTGTTTGGCAAAACAAGATTTCCCTTCACCAATTTGTTCATTGTTTTAAAATTCAGGTGACCTAGCCTTCTATGCAAAAGCTTAGATTCATCAGATGTAGCCTTTGCAAAGAGACAAGTCAAACCTCCTTTGGGAACCATGTTCTCTAAATCAACACTGTATATATTGTCTTTTCTAGGAACCTTAAGCAAAACATGATTTTCATCAATTGGCTCAAAATCTGTAAGATATGACATGTTTCCAGTCATGTGCCTTGAGCATCCACTGTCAATAACTCCTTGGTCTTGTAACTCCACTTGTGGATTGCCCTGCACATAAAGTAAGAAAATCAGTTTCTTTTGGGGACCCAAGCCATTACTGACTTGGATCTGCCTTGTGCATCAATATAATCAAATTTATTTAAAACTATTGATGCACTCTCATGTTTGGAAACATGGTCTAAAACTTTTCTTTTTGGTTTCCAAACCCAACAAGCTGAGGCCTTAACAGCATAAAAATGATCACCCCAAACAGTATCAATCACTGCATTTGGCTTAGTAGTATTAATAACCGTGTTTCTTTGAATGGGCCTTTTTGGAGTTGAATGTGTTGTTTTTGAAAAATTGGTCATTGAATTAGCACCATTCACTGTTCTTTTTGTGGTAGCAGCACTAACTGGTCTAGCAGTATTAATCAATACTCCTGAACCTCCTGGTTTTGAAACATTTTGCTTGGCAGTATTAACTGATACTACACCAGACCTCATTTGTACTGCTCTTGGAACTATGTTTCTTTTAGCAAAGGGGTGTGTATTTTTAGAAAAACTTTGGTGATTAACCCTCTGAGCATAGTTCCACACAGGTTTTTGATAGTAATGACAATCATCCTGCAAATGTTCAAAACTACCACAGAAATAACAAGCCTTGTTAAACATCTCTGATGCGTGGTTTTGCAACCTTACAACAGGTTTTACCTCTCGAGGGATCTCAAGAGGCTTACAACCCCACCAGGCAGTGTACCTGACCGATGTAGTATAGTGTAGTGGTAAGTACGGGGGATTGATCGTTCTCCACAGGGAATAGTGTTCGTTAGGTATGAAAAACTACTCTAATAGGTCTAAGGGTGAGAGAAGATTCTTTTTATGTTTTTTATATTTTTATGAAAGCAAGTAAAATCTCGGGTTTGAAAGAGTGGGCGGAATTAGTTGCTAGTCAACTAACCCAAGTTACTACAAATGCAAATAAAATAAAATAACAGAAAATGAAAAGGTTGGTGAAAACTTATGTGGAGGGAAATGTGTTTACTTAGATTTCCTTACTCCCTAACTATCTTTTACCGGTTGATTAGTGTGTATTAGTTGCGTGGATGACGGGTGTATTCCTTAATACCAATCGTGGGGTGGCGTACGTACTTCCCCAACTCTACAAGCTCCTACTTCACTCCTATGTCGAGCCGGCTAGGAAGCTCCTAACATGGGATCACTAGAATTCGCTTGTGCATTAAATACAACCATAAAAACCTTTAGTACGCATTGGTTCATGTTTCTTAAGACATTCAAGCAAGTTACCGAATAGGAAGTTAGCCAGTTTTCTTAAGCCTAACATAGATGAACAATCATCCAATACAACTAACAACACACTAATAACCAATAATCAATAGCTAGGTTTCATTAGATCTAAGCAAACACAAGATAAATCTAGCCTAACATGTTAAACAAAAGACAAGGACAAGATAGAATCAAACAACACATAGACATATTGAATGATTAATTGATAACTTATCTTCAATGTAACATGGAAGATCTCAAGGCAAAAAGCCTTGAAAAAGCTGCCAAATTCGTCCTAGGGTTTTCACACACAAAGTTCCCCAATAAGTTCCACACTAATGACAAAGAATTGCAAAACTATATATAGATTTTCAGATCTGACGGCGTCACGTTATGGAGTGTGACGCCGTCACCTCGCCGCTTTTAGGGTTCCCGGATGACCTTCTTGACGCCGTCCCTCTTTAGCTCTCCAAAATCCGTTCTGGCCTATCAAGGCTTGACGCCGTCAGGATTATGCGTGACGCCGGCCCTCTCTAAATTAAGCCGTGACGACCTTGATCATATTAAAGCGTGACGCCGTCAGAATTTCATGCAAATTTCACTGGCTTATCATGAGTAATTTTCACATCCACCATTTTATTGCCAAGTCGTGACGCCGTCTGGAGAGGATCCTGACGCCGTCAAAGGTAACTTTTAGCATGATTTTGAGACTTTGTCGTTTTCTTCACTTTTATGCTCCAAAAACGTCCAAAATGCTTCCTTTTCCAGATTTCTTCTCAAAAGTACCTAAAATGACAAAAGGAACGATTTAGGGCAATATTTGATCAAATAAATACGATTTAGGGCTTAAATGACCCCTTAAAAGCGGTACACTTTTCGCTTCATCAATCTCAAAGTTACTTCCTAACCTATGAGACATCATGTCATTTTTCTTTGGTTCCCTCTAGGCCTGTTAGTGTGCACCCTAGGTTGCTCAACAGTTCTTCTAGCATTTTGATCTTGTGAATTAGGTTTAACAAAATTTGTCTTTTCAACACTAGGTTTAACTGTTTTTATTTCAACCTTAGGTGTAGACTCAACCTTATCCTCATCATCAGACTCCCAATATTCAATAATTGGTGCATCAGTATACTTTCTATCAACTGTAGACTTTTCCTCATTAGACTTAGCATTACCACTCTCACCTACAGACTGATTAGCAAACTCAACTAAACAAGATAATTCTTTCATAGGAGGCACAAATTTTCGCTTCATCAAATACCCTTACACTTGAGATTTGCTTGTCCTCAAGCAAATGCGCTTTTATTCTAATCAAAATACAAGTTAGGGGTCATTTAATGCTAACATAAAAGTAATTACAACAAATATTCGTTCCACTTTAATCATAATAAGCACGGAGATTACAAACTAGCACCTCACAAGTAGTGTTTAGATACTCACATCTCTCAAGTGTCATCAAAATAAATCTCATAAATGAAAACGGATAATATCTCTTACTACCTGTCATAGCAAATAGATTACCATAGGCTTGGGAAAGGATCGAAAACCTCCTCCACTAGGCGTAAGCACCTAAGATAAACTATCAAAGAGGGCTTTTAAATGGGTTATAACGTTAGGTGTAGGGAAAAGGAAAACACGGTTTTGTTGGATAAAAGATATTTTACTGGTGGCGAGTTAAAGATCTTGATTAATTACATGTACTATACAATGTTGCTAAGCCAAGACTCGACTCGATTTAAGCTAATAACAAAGTAACAAAAACATAAAATAAACATAAAATGAAACGGGATGGTAGTCCGTATTTTTTTCTATTTTTCTTTTTCTCATTTTTTTGTATTTTTCTTGATTTTTTTTTTTTTTTTTTTTTTTTTTTTTTTTTTTTTTTTTCATACACTTTTGCCCTACCATCCAAAATAATACATCATAGGGGCGTTGCATTCCCCTTACACTTGAACTTTTACATAACTTTACAAATAACTAATCTAATGACTCGGATTAAGATAATTGAAAAACTTGGAGTACTTTTAAAATATTTAGCACATGTGGGGGTAATAAATGATGTTCTTCCCCATTACTCCATTACACTAGTACTTTACCCATGAGTCCCAATCGTCCCAAAACAATATGTACAAGGATATGACTCGACTTAGCAACCATGTAATCAACTAGATAATTAACTTGGGTTTAAACAAATGTTGTCACAATAATGCACTAAAAATGAGTGCATACAAGGTAGGCTAAGGCGATTTGGGTGTACATTTTAGTGGGGTGTAACAAATTCTTCCTTTAAGTAAAATGCTTAAAGGTCGAAACGAAAAGATAGGCTCTGAGGGGTGTACTAGGGGTATCGTGTACTAAAAATGAGTACAACGCAAAGGGTGTGGGAGAATTACTTGACCAATGTAGCCAACGTAATTATAACAAAAACACAGGTGTAAAACAATGGGTTAATCCTAATGCCTCTTATCATGTAGTAAATCTAACTACACGAATGTAGTCTCACTTGTGGCCTTGGAATGGTCCTAACGCAAGTTCTAGAATCTAAGTGCTACCGGTACACACATCATAGCATAAATGCTTTTCCTACCAATTCTAGGGGCGAACCTCACATATTTGGGGGTGAAAAATTTTTTAGTGGTACGGTTTTTGTGCTAGTCATATAACTCCTTTCCGTGAGACGCTCATTAGAATCAAAGTTTCACTCCTATATGTTGTAAAAAATTTTAAATTTGGCACTAAAATTACCCTAACAGGTATTTATCTCAGTTTTATTACACATCTACTATTAAACAAACAAAAATCAAGCGTAATAGCATTCTCTAAAATCGTACTTTTACCCCCCCCCCCCCTTACACTTAAGATGAACATTGTCCCCAATGTTCAAATAACAAGATGTAAAAGCATAAAGGTAAAAGAATGAAATCAAATACTCCCCTGATTCGTTCGGTGGATAATGAAGTAACACGGTTAGATCTTCTTCCAAAGAGAATGTAAAAGCTTCATGACTAATGCATCACCAAAAGCTTGATTCCACATACATTTCCTTGTCCAAAATAACCTGTTAAACCTGAGAAAACAAACACGAAAACCTGCATAACATCGGTGGGATAAACTCTATATATAAGGATATAATGCTTGTGGGATGATAATTTTGCAGATTCCTGGAGATTATAAGTTAGAGATTTAATAAAAACTTTTTATGAAAACAAAACTTTCAAAAATTTTCAGAAAATTAAACCTGACGCCGTCAGGTTGTAGATCCTGACGCCGTCAGAAATAATCTGACAGAATTCTCATGTTACGTTTCCGGAAAAATTTCTGGAAAAACCTATACCTTACTTCCTGGAAATCCTGCAAAACATCATTATGACTCGATACAAGCATTTGACTCAAACAAATACTAATATGCATGCTTATATCTCATTGTTATCGTTCATGTTCAATCTTGTTCTTTAAAACAGATTTAAATTTCCCTTACACTTATCTTTTGCAAAATACCTTTATATGTAGTTAAGACGAAGTTAAAAACAAAATAAAGCATTTTCACAATTTATATTTGAGACATGAACAGTAAACAAAAAGAATAAGAAATGCATACGGAAACAAATAAAATTAAATAAACAAACAATCAAACAAATAAAGAAAATAAAGCTTGGGTTGCCTCCCAAGAAGCGCTTGTTTTTGTTCGAGTCATGAGCCTGACTCTACCCTTATTTAATGGATAAAGGAGAGGTTTTCCCTACACTTAGGATTAAGTGCGGGTGATAGTAGCGATACACACCAACTTGGTGGAAGTATGCCGCGTGAGGAAAGATTGGTGGATGAATTATATGCTCAAAGGGGTGTGCTCCTTTCATCATAACCTTACCTAGTTCACTTTGGTCAATGGGTGAGTTAAAGTGTTCTCCTAAAAAGGGATCATTTTCTAACAACTTCGAGAGACTCCTAATTGGGAATCCATCTTGACCCAATAGACCCGGTTTAAACCCATAATGTTTCTTGTGATCAATCATGAATGGGTGATGTAGACATGTAAGGTCATTTTTCACTCCTATATTGTCTTCCTCACTACAAGGCTTAATGTCCACTACCTTAAACTTAAGACTACCCGGACTATATGTTTTGATGGGTGGATCGGGACCTAATTCAATTCCTAAATTTTCATCCAAGGATGGAAGATTAGGTAACGGTTTTGGTTGAGGCTCCGGCTCATCAAAACTAGGAACTTCCATAGGACTAAAAGAAAGGTTGTGATCACTAAAAGCATTCAAACCTATTTCTTCTAGTTGTGTTTGGTCCAAGGGCTCTACCTCTATTGGGGTTCCTATAGTCTCCTCAACTTCTTCCGGGTAAGTCACGGGCGGTGTGTGTGCCTCAAATGATGGTAGGACTTGTGGGGTACTTGGTGGGCTTATGTTACTTACCTCATCATTCCTTGTGTCAAGATCACCTATATCCTCATCATGTGTTTTAGTAGAATCTAACCCTAACATTTTCTCTAGTATCTCAAGTGCTTCTCTAGGCATCTCAACTTCTATATCCGAATCATAAGGATCATCCTCAATATTCTGACTGCTATATTCAAATTGCCCAAAAGATTCATCATGTGTTTCTTGAGATTCATCGTCATCGATCATAAAACCTAGGTCTTTTTGATTAATGTGATCATGTTCGGTGATGAACTCAAATAAGTACATTTTATTACTATCATTTATCCTATTAATTTGACTTGTTTTACTATATTATGTATGAGGATTGATACTTAATCATTTACTTTTGTAATTCTCAGGTAAAAACAAGCATTTGGTGAAACTTAATGATTTTGGACTAATAATGGAGCAAAACGTGCATAAAGTGAAAGTCTACTGACATGGACAAGATCAAGTCAATTCTGCTCCAGATGCGCCGCATCTCACTCTTGACATGCGCCGCATCTCTATCAAGATATCACCAGATACGATCCAAGATACAAGAGGACATGCGCCGCATCTAATCATGGAGTTACGCCGCATCTTCTGGCGGTGTACGAATATTCCTGAATATTATAATCTTGGACCCCACGCGAAGTTAAGTACATGCGCCACATCTACTTAGTAGATGCGCCGCATCTTCCCTCAGACAGAAAGTATAAATACCCCATAGACCAGACGAATTACAAGTTCCGAAACCCTAAAACAGAAGACCGAACAGGAGGAACAAAGGACGAATTCAGTCAAGGAGGCAGCACAAGACACACCCAAATCAAAGATACAAGAGCTGTAAGAAGGTGCTGCATATGTTTAATTCATTAAGTAGTTTTGTTTTATTGTGTTAGTAAACTTTAATTCATCAAGATTGGTGGCTTGTGTAATGTGGCAACGGAAAGATTGCACTCCCTTAAAACTGCTTTCTCATTAATTAAAGTTTATATGTTGATGTCTTTGGTTACTACTTATTAGTGCATTGATAACCTCTGTGTTTATTAGTGGCTTGCGGGCATTTGACTGCGGGACATAATGTGGCTCCCACGGTTGTTTCTAAATTGATCACTTAGGAATAACTTTTAGACATAAGTAATCATTAAGGGTTTACTCGCCGATAAGAATAGGACCAACGAGAAAGGATTAACTACATACACTTCATATAAAGCTATCAATAAAACAAGTGACAAATTACTTAATTATAAGGACAGCCCTCTTATTGTCTCGAGTATTTATCTGTGTACGTGTGTGCTACTTGCTGATTCGCGCCTGTTGGTTTATTTTATTATTTAATTGCAACAAATCGTGCCAGTCTCTCAGGCTGAAACCCCCTTGCGTTAGGATATTAAAATACTGATTAGAATAACTAGATAATACGTTCCACTCTTAGTGATCGACACTCTACTTACCATTATCTTCATACTGACCGGGTACACTGCTCGTTAAGTGTGTGTGTTATTGATAAGTCGGCTAAATATAAATTTAAAACTTGAGTAGGCATTAAAACTGCTAAACCGCAACGACACATCACGCGCATCAAGTTTTTGGCACCGCTGCCGGGGAGTGAATTGTTATTATCTGTTAATTTAATTAGTATTTTAATTAGGTTTTTCTTTTTTATTAGATTAATTGCATCATTGTACTATTTTGCATATTTGTTGTATTGTGTGTTAATTGTTTTCTTTTTATTTTTGTGTGTTTATTTTTGTTTTTGTTTGTGTGTTTAATTTTTTGTTTTTATTTTTTCGTATTTTTCTGTTCTGCTATCGTTGTACTGTGCTAAATCAAACGATACGGCGCATCTGATCTCTCAGATACGGCGTATTGCGTTTAATTTTTTTTAATACAACGCGTTTAATTAATTCGATACGACGCATCTTTTCCCCAAGATACGGCGTATCTGTTTTTAATAAGAAAATTTTTCTAAGCGATAAAGTAATACGACGCATCTGCTTTAGCAGATACGGCGTATCTGTTTTTGATAAAAAATTTTCTAAACGTTAACGCCATACGACGCATCTGCTTTCGCAGATACGGCGTATCTATTATTTTAATTAAAAACAGTTTGCGAATTATTAAACAGATACGGCGTATCGATCTCTGTCGATACGGCGCATCTTACTGAATCAAAAATCTTTTATTTTTAAACGTAACGAAAATACGGCGCATTAACTTTCGTTAATACGACGCATTTAATTTTAATTAGATAAGTTGATTTTTGATTAATTAATTCGATACGGCGCATTCTTAAATTCTAAAGCGGCGTATCTATTTTCTGAATAAAGTCTGATTAAATTTTAACGATTATAAGATACGGCGTATCCAACTTTTTGGATACGGCGCATCGTCTGCAGATATCAGCAACTTTTATTCTTTTCTAATTTTCGAACGGAAAATATTCTGACTTACCCTTATACTAGGAAACTTTTACTTTGAAATCTTCTTGTTCTTAATTTTCAGGAACAATGTTCGATATTTTCCCAAACTGGTTCGGAAGACCACGAAGAAAACTTACTATGGAAGAGTTTGCACTACTAATCGCTGAAGCTAATGAAAAAGAACATCATGAAGCAAGGAACTTTATCACTGAATTCAAAGGCAGTCATGAGCTGTTACTAAAGGAACAAAACAATTTGATCAATGGTTTGGCAATTGAAGTGCACCAATTGTCAACAGTGCTTAACAAGGTTCTTTTGGTGAGGCACGATCTGAAAGGAATTACAACTAGAGGCGGAAAGTCAACCTTTCAAATCGGAGAAACACCCGAGGATGACAGTACAAACAAAATTTCCCCTGAATCTTTACCACCCGAGCAGGAGCAACCAAAAGAGACTGATCCAGAACCTGTGATTAGAGAAGAACCTTCTGTCAAACCTAAACGATCAACATTACCTTTCCCACATAGGGTAAAGAAAGAGAAAGAAGATGCCTATCAAAAGAAATTCCTGGAGAATCTCAAGCAGCTGCAGCTAAGCATACCATTTATGGAAGCCCTAGTGCAAATGCCGAAATATGCTAAATATCTGAAAAGCTTGCTTACAAACAAGTCTAAACTCGAAGAGGCTTGCACCATAACAATGGGGAAAAGAAGCTCAGCAGCATTGCTCAACAAACTTCCGTCTAAAGAAAAAGATCCAGGGAGTTTCACTATTCCTTGTCAAATTAAAAATTTGCATATTGAAAATGCCTTAGCCGACCTAGGAGCTAGTATAAGTCTTATGCCCTCTTCTATGTATGATAAATTAGGTCTTGGTGAACCAAAACCTACTAGGATGTGCTTAGAACTAGCTGATAGGTCCATACAATACCCATTAGGAATAGCGGAAAATATATTAATAAAAGTTGATAAATTTGAATTACCTATCGACTTCGTTATCCTTGATATGCCTGAAAATTCTAGAACTCCTATAATATTAGGAAGACCATTTTTAGCCACTGCTAGGGCCATGATTGATGTTTTTAATAAAAAGATAACTCTTACCATAGGAAAAGATGAGGTTGAGTTTAACATGGAACAATCTATGAGTAAAGATAATTCCGATGATGATGAATGTTATAATATCGATGTTTCTGATGACACGATTAATCAATTTACTCAGAAATTGTTAAAAAGTAATTTGCTTGATTCTTTCTTGCTTAAAAATTTGGAAAACACAATTGCTATAGAAGATCAAGTTGATGAGAATACTATTGATTATAATTTAGCTGCTGATTTTGCTGAATGTAACGAGATACGGCGCATCGAAAACCTCGATGCGGCGCATCTATCTGATGACAGCAGAGATATGATTAAAGAACAGGTTTATTCCGCTAGTGCTACTGAAATTGATAATGTTAAACCTGTGCTTAAGGATCTTCCTTCTACTTTGGAATATGCTTATTTAAACGGAAATACTCATTCACCCGTTATTATTGCATCTGACTTAACGCCAAAAGAAAGAGAGTCTCTTTTGCAGGTACTATATAAACGAAGAGGAGCATTAGCGTGGAGTATGTCTGATATTAAGGGAATTAGCCCGTCATTTTGTACACATAAAATCCTTATGGAGGATGAATTCAAACCAACTATCCAACCTCAAAGGCGTTTGAATCCAAAAGTCCAAGATGTGGTGAAAAATGAAATCGTAAAGTTACTTGACTCCGGACTTATCTACCCAATTTCCGACAGCTCGTGGGTCAGTCCCATCCACGTTGTACCAAAAAAGGGAGGAATGACGGTAGTACTCAATGACGACAATGAGCTAATCCCTTCAAGAACTGTTACCGGATGGAGAGTTTGCATCGACTACCGCAAACTCAATGATGCTACGCGAAAAGATCACTTCCCTCTTCCATTTATTGATCAAATGTTAGAAAGACTATCAGGATATGATTATTATTGTTTTTTGGATGGTTTTTCAGGTTTCTTCCAAATACCCATTGCCCCCGAGGATCAAGAGAAGACAACTTTCACCTGCCCTTATGGAACCTTCGCCTATAGAAGAATGCCGTTCGGACTATGCAACGCCCCTGCTACTTTCCAACGTTGTATGACGGCTATCTTCCATGATATGGTAGAAGACTTTATGGAAGTTTTCATGGACGACTTCTCGGTGTTCGGTAACTCATTTAGTGATTGTCTCTTTAAACTTGATAAAATGCTTGCTAGGTGTGAAGAAACTAACCTTGTTCTTAATTGGGAAAAATGTCACTTTATGGTTAGAGAGGGAATTGTGTTAGGGCATAAGATTTCTGGGAAAGGTATAGAAGTCGATAAAGCTAAAATTGATGTAATTGCTAAACTACCTTACCCCACTAACGTAAAAGGCGTTAGAAGTTTTTTAGGGCACGCTGGATTTTATCGTAGATTCATAAAGGATTTTTCAAAAATATCTAGGCCTATGACCCAATTGTTGCTAAAGGATGCAAAGTTTGACTTTTCTGAAGATTGCAAAAAGGCATTTAATATACTTAAAGAAAAACTGACTTCTGCACCCATTATAATTTCGCCTGATTGGAATCTGCCTTTTGAACTAATGTGTGATGCTAGTGATTATGCTGTTGGAGCAGTACTTGGACAAAAGATAGATAAGAAATTTAAGCCAATTTATTATGCTAGCAAAACATTGAATAATGCCCAAGAACACTACACCACCACGGAAAAAGAACTTTTAGCAGTAGTTTTTGCATTCGATAAATTTAGATCATATCTTATATTGTCAAAAACTATGGTTTACACTGACCATTCTGCTTTGAAGTATTTGTTCAATAAACAGGATGCCAAGCCAAGGCTTATTAGGTGGGTTTTATTGCTCCAAGGATTCGATATTGAAATTAAAGATAAAAAGGGTGCCGAGAATCTAGCTGCTGACCACTTATCTAGACTTGAAAACCCTGATATGGAAGTGCTCGACGAGAAGGAAATAGCTGATGACTTTCCTGATGAACACCTTATGATGGTAGGAATTAAGAGCAATAATAAAGGACCATGGTATGCCGACTTTATAAACTTTATTGTTGCAAATGAAATTCCAAAAGGGCTAACATCCGACGAGAAAAGGAGGTTTATAACTCGCTCTAGCGAGTATATTTGGGATGAACCTTATGCCTTTAAATTATGTCCTGACAATATTATACGAAGATGCGTAGATGGTGATGACATTCCAGCAATATTGGCACATTGCCATTCAGGACCAACGGGAGGACATCACGGTGCAGTCGTCACAAGAAGAAAAATCCTTGACGCGGGATTTTATTGGCCCACTATGTTGGAGGATGCAAAAGATTATATAAAAGGATGTGATGCGTGTCAACGATCCGGAAATATAACATCAAGAAACGAAATGCCGCAAAACTATATTCATGTATGTGAAGTTTTCGACATATGGGGATTGGACTTCATGGGACCGTTTCCTGAATCTAAAGGTAATAAATATATTTTGGTTGCTGTTGATTACGTATCAAAATGGGTCGAAGCGCAAGCATTACCAACAAACGATAGCAAGGTAGTACTTAAGTTTTTGCAAAGTTTGTTCTCTAGGTTTGGAATTCCTAAAGCATTGATTAGTGATAGGGGAACACACTTTTGTAATCACCATCTAGGAAGAGCCTTGCAAAAATATGGAGTATATCATAGGGTTTCCACCGCGTACCATCCTCAATCCAATGGGCAAACTGAAGTAACGAATAGGGCTATTAAGCGAATTCTTGAAAAAACGACTGGATATAATCCTAAAGGGTGGTCTGACAAGTTAAATGATGCTTTATGGGCATTCCGTACAGCCTATAAGACACCAACGGGATGTACTCCGTTTCGTCTTGTATACGGAAAAGCATGCCACCTACCGGTCGAAATTGAACAAAGTGCATATTGGGCTTTGACGAATTGTAATATGGATATGGAAGCCGCAACGAAGAACCGTTTCATGGAACTTAATGAACTCTATGAACTAAGAGATGAGGCCTACAAAAATACTAAGATCTACAAAGAAAGAACTAAAAGATGGCATGACTCGAGGTTACGTGGGGATAAAACGTTTGCTATTGGAGAGAAAGTGCTACTATTTAATTCCAGATTAAAGATGTATCCTGGTAAACTTAAATCGAGATGGACGGGACCATTCGTTGTCAAGAAAGTGTATCCATATGGAACTATTGAAATATGCGAAAAAAATGGTTATATATTCAAAGTGAACGGGCAACGTGTGAAGAAATACTTTGATAATAGAATCGAGGATAATGAGAACGAGGTGGTGGAGTTTGAACCCGACGTATTGGAATGAAGAGCTGAACGTGAGTCTAACTTGAAGACTCTGGAATAAAGACAAGTGCTTACCGGGAGACAACCCGGATTTATCTTTTATTCTGTTTTCTGTGTCGAGTCAGTCCAGGCCGCATGAGGATACGGCGCATCTCAATTCTGAGATGCGACGCATCTCCTGCAATGGTCATATCTTATTTTATTTTTCTGCATTTTTATTTTCAACTTTAAAACTATTTATCAGTTTATTTTAATGCGGCGCATCCCTGGTTAAGGATGCGGCGCATCTTTATTCTGATCCGTATTTATTCCAGGCTCGATACGGCGTATCTTCTTCAATAAGATACGGCGCATCGACTGACCTGATGATTTTCAGTTTTAATTTTTAAGTTTTATTTTTCCTAACTACTAATGTGTTATGCAAGTTGAACCTTTCTTATCTTAGGTGTGTTTTAAAGTGTTGGTGGTATTATAGTTTCCTGGATTTCCTGTGGATACATCAAGTATGAAGCTTTAACGTTCTAATTCACAAGAAGTTGATTTTTGCTCTAATACAAATGGAGGATCATACCGAGCAAATCTCAGGGGAGTTTTCCTGTTCTAATTCTTTTATTTTCCAGTTTTTAACCTTTTATACAAACAACGAGGACATTGTTTAACTTAAGTGGGGGGATTGGAGAATTAGAACACTTAACAATTACTTGTCCTAAACTTTTTCAAAAATTATGCTTAAAATGTGCTTAATATATCAAACTTAAATTTTTTTTTTAGCATGTTTTTGTTTAAGATCTAAGTTGCATAGCTGCACACATGACGTTATTTTCAAAAAATTGTGATTTTTCAAAATTCACAAATCTATGAGTGTGCCGGTGACTTGTAAACTTTAGAACTTGGCTTGTATACTATTCGAGACCACCATAATAAGTATTATTTTATATAATTGGAATGACTTGTCTAAATTGGTAAATTCTAGGATTACACCCAAATAGCCTTATATGTTATGTGATATTAGCTAACTACACTGGTTAGTTAACCCCCGTATAAACCCTTTTGTTACTCTCACTTTTAGAGTAAGATACCCCTAGAAAAACACTCAGAGCCATTCCTTTCGTTTCTTACACCTTTGTTAAAATGTTTCGTTACACCTTACACCTTAGCCTACCCTGTAGATTAAAATCCGTGGTTGGTTGATTGCTATAGGCAAAGTGTGTTTCCTTACATTACCTGTGTTCGCGTGCGTAATTCATTATCTATGGTTAGGTCGGGAAATTGCACAATGCAATTGGAGTGAAAGTAAATATTGTATATTTTGGAGTTTATTTTTCGTGTGTTTACTACTTTCACTATTACCATTATTTCTGAAGTCATGAAAAGTATGGAAAAATTATCCAGAATTATCATTATAGTGATGTGGTGAAATTTTACACATCTTTGTTTATGTTATTAAAAAAAAAAAAAAAAAAAAAAAAAAAAAAAAAAAAAAAAAAAAAAAAAATGAGAAAAGAAAAAGAAAGAAAGAAGAGTTGGATGTTTGTTTTAACCAACTTATGTAAAGTTATGTAAGTGGTCGATATCACCACTATTTGTTGTACTATATCTATGGATTGAATGGGAATTGGCAGTTATGGAACGCCAATTAAGGTTTATTCTTTGATTAAGATCTTGTTGAGTATAATTCGTGTCTACCTAAAGCGTGTGTTTCAAGTGTTAAAGCGTGAGTTATTCGATGATATGAGTCTTATTCATGGGATGGTTGGGATAGTGATTAACCACACTTAGGATTTTAATTTATTTGTTTTGTTTATTTTTATTTTTACACCAATTTATATCCCAAATGTTATCCATGCCCTTTATTGTTCTTTATCCAACCGAACCTTTGATTTATTGAGATTGGGGATTTGAGCAATCTTAAGTATCGTAGTCGTGGATTCGACTATGTATTTATGATTTTGTCGCCCTTTTTGATATATTATTATTGGTGAAGTTTGGACCTATCTTTAGCCTATTCGAGTTAAGGATTTGAGCAATTGCAAGTATCGTGTTCGTGGATTCGATCATGTATTTGTGATTTTGTCGCCTTTTCTGGAATTTGAGATCGATAGTGAAAGAGAATAATTGACCCTTAAGCCTAAAAACCCTTTTTACCGCTTTAGACTTGTTATTCCTTAGCTTTAGTGGTGGAGATGTGTATACTTGCCAAGCTTATGATAGAATATTCGTCGCGACTGGACAGTTAAACGATTAGATTTGCTTTTATCGACTTATTTTATTTTACTTCTAATTCGTTAAGTGTTTAGTTGTGTGATTATGAAATGAACGAATACATGCTTAAATATAAAAATAAATCCTAACATCTTTTAGGATACATTTTCATAAAAGAAATTCTAAGGTTTACTTGGGGACAAGTAAAGTTCAAGTGGGGGGATATTTGATGAACTCAAATAAGTACATTTTATTACTATCATTTATCCTATTAATTTGACTTGTTTTACTATATTATGTATGAGGATTGATACTTAATCATTTACTTTTGTAATTCTCAGGTAAAAACAAGCATTTGGTGAAACTTAATGATTTTGGACTAATAATGGAGCAAAACGTGCATAAAGTGAAAGTCTACTGACATGGACAAGATCAAGTCAATTCTGCTCCAGATGCGCCGCATCTCACTCTTGACATGCGCCGCATCTCTATCAAGATATCACCAGATACGATCCAAGATACAAGAGGACATGCGCCGCATCTAATCATGGAGTTACGCCGCATCTTCTGGCGGTGTACGAATATTCCTGAATATTATAATCTTGGACCCCACGCGAAGTTAAGTACATGCGCCGCATCTACTTAGTAGATGCGCCGCATCTTCCCTCAGACAGAAAGTATAAATACCCCATAGACCAGACGAATTACAAGTTCCGAAACCCTAAAACAGAAGACCGAACAGGAGGAACAAAGGACGAATTCAGTCAAGGAGGCAGCACAAGACACACCCAAATCAAAGATACAAGAGCTGTAAGAAGGTGCTGCATATGTTTAATTCATTAAGTAGTTTTGTTTTATTGTGTTAGTAAACTTTAATTCATCAAGATTGGTGGCTTGTGTAATGTGGCAACGGAAAGATTGCACTCCCTTAAAACTGCTTTCTCATTAATTAAAGTTTATATGTTGATGTCTTTGGTTACTACTTATTAGTGCATTGATAACCTCTGTGTTTATTAGTGGCTTGCGGGCATTTGACTGCGGGACATAATGTGGCTCCCACGGTTGTTTCTAAATTGATCACTTAGGAATAACTTTTAGACATAAGTAATCATTAAGGGTTTACTCGCCGATAAGAATAGGACCAACGAGAAAGGATTAACTACATACACTTCATATAAAGCTATCAATAAAACAAGTGACAAATTACTTAATTATAAGGACAGCCCTCTTATTGTCTCGAGTATTTATCTGTGTACGTGTGTGCTACTTGCTGATTCGTGCCTGTTGGTTTATTTTATTATTTAATTGCAACAAATCGTGCCAGTCTCTCAGGCTGAAACCCCCTTGCGTTAGGATATTAAAATACTGATTAGAATAACTAGATAATACGTTCCACTCTTAGTGATCGACACTCTACTTACCATTATCTTCATACTGACCGGGTACACTGCTCGTTAAGTGTGTGTGTTATTGATAAGTCGGCTAAATATAAATTTAAAACTTGAGTAGGCATTAAAACTGCTAAACCGCAACGACACATCACGCGCATCAAGTTTTTGGCGCCGCTGCCGGGGAGTGAATTGTTATTATCTGTTAATTTAATTAGTATTTTAATTAGGTTTTTCTTTTTTATTAGATTAATTGCATCATTGTACTATTTTGCATATTTGTTGTATTGTGTGTTAATTGTTTTCTTTTTATTTTTGTGTGTTTATTTTTGTTTTTGTTTGTGTGTTTAATTTTTTGTTTTTATTTTTTCGTATTTTTCTGTTCTGCTATCGTTGTACTGTGCTAAATCAAACGATACGGCGCATCTGATCTCTCAGATACGGCGTATTGCGTTTAATTTTTTTTAATACAACGCGTTTAATTAATTCGATACGACGCATCTTTTCCCCAAGATACGGCGTATCTGTTTTTAATAAGAAAATTTTTCTAAGCGATAAAGTAATACGACGCATCTGCTTTAGCAGATACGGCGTATCTGTTTTTGATAAAAAATTTTCTAAACGTTAACGCCATACGACGCATCTGCTTTCGCAGATACGGCGTATCTATTATTTTAATTAAAAACAGTTTGCGAATTATTAAACAGATACGGCGTATCGATCTCTGTCGATACGGCGCATCTTACTGAATCAAAAATCTTTTATTTTTAAACGTAACGAAAATACGGCGCATTAACTTTCGTTAATACGACGCATTTAATTTTAATTAGATAAGTTGATTTTTGATTAATTAATTCGATACGGCGCATTCTTAAATTCTAAAGCGGCGTATCTATTTTCTGAATAAAGTCTGATTAAATTTTAACGATTATAAGATACGGCGTATCCAACTTTTTGGATACGGCGCATCGTCTGCAGATATCAGCAACTTTTATTCTTTTCTAATTTCTGAACGGAAAATATTCTGACTTACCCTTATACTAGGAAACTTTTACTTTGAAATCTTCTTGTTCTTAATTTTCAGGAACAATGTTCGATATTTTCCCAAACTGGTTCGGAAGACCACGAAGAAAACTTACTATGGAAGAGTTTGCACTACTAATCGCTGAAACTAATGAAAAAGAACATCATGAAGCAAGGAACTTTATCACTGAATTCAAAGGCAGTCATGAGCTGTTACTAAAGGAACAAAACAATTTGATCAATGGTTTGGCAATTGAAGTGCACCAATTGTCAACAGTGCTTAACAAGGTTCTTTTGGTGAGGCACGATCTGAAAGGAATTACAACTAGAGGCGGAAAGTCAACCTTTCAAATCGGAGAAACACCCGAGGATGACAGTACAAACAAAATTTCCCCTGAATCTTTACCACCCGAGCAGGAGCAACCAAAAGAGACTGATCCAGAACCTGTGATTAGAGAAGAACCTTCTGTCAAACCTAAACGATCAACATTACCTTTCCCACATAGGGTAAAGAAAGAGAAAGAAGATGCCTATCAAAAGAAATTCCTGGAGAATCTCAAGCAGCTGCAGCTAAGCATACCATTTATGGAAGCCCTAGTGCAAATGCCGAAATATGCTAAATATCTGAAAAGCTTGCTTACAAACAAGTCTAAACTCGAAGAGGCTTGCACCATAACAATGGGGAAAAGAAGCTCAGCAGCATTGCTCAACAAACTTCCGTCTAAAGAAAAAGATCCAGGGAGTTTCACTATTCCTTGTCAAATTAAAAATTTACATATTGAAAATGCCTTAGCCGACCTAGGAGCTAGTATAAGTCTTATGCCCTCTTCTATGTATGATAAATTAGGTCTTGGTGAACCAAAACCTACTAGGATGTGCTTAGAACTAGCTGATAGGTCCATACAATACCCATTAGGAATAGCGGAAAATATATTAATAAAAGTTGATAAATTTGAATTACCTATCGACTTCGTTATCCTTGATATGCCTGAAAATTCTAGAACTCCTATAATATTAGGAAGACCATTTTTAGCCACTGCTAGGGCCATGATTGATGTTTTTAATAAAAAGATAACTCTTACCATAGGAAAAGATGAGGTTGAGTTTAACATGGAACAATCTATGAGTAAAGATAATTCCGATGATGATGAATGTTATAATATCGATGTTTCTGATGACACGATTAATCAATTTACTCAGAAATTGTTAAAAAGTAATTTGCTTGATTCTTTCCTGCTTAAAAATTTGGAAAACACAATTGCTATAGAAGATCAAGTTGATGAGAATACTATTGATTATAATTTAGCTGCTGATTCTGTTGAATGTAACGAGATACGGCGCATCGAAAACCTCGATGCGGCGCATCTATCTGATGACAGCAGAGATATGATTAAAGAACAGGTTTATTCCGCTAGTGCTACTGAAATTGATAATGTTAAACCTGTGCTTAAGGATCTTCCTTCTACTTTGGAATATGCTTATTTAAACGGAAATACTAATTCACCCGTTATTATTGCATCTGACTTAACGCCAAAAGAAAGAGAGTCTCTTTTGCAGGTACTATATAAACGAAGAGGAGCATTAGCGTGGAGTATGTCTGATATTAAGGGAATTAGCCCGTCATTTTGTACACATAAAATCCTTATGGAGGATGAATTCAAACCAACTATCCAACCTCAAAGGCGTTTGAATCCAAAAGTCCAAGATGTGGTGAAAAATGAAATCGTAAAGTTACTTGACTCCGGACTTATCTACCCAATTTCCGACAGCTCGTGGGTCAGTCCCATCCACGTTGTACCAAAAAGGGAGGAATGACGGTAGTACTCAATGACGACAATGAGCTAATCCCTTCAAGAACTGTTACCGGATGGAGAGTTTGCATCGACTACCGCAAACTCAATGATGCTACGCGAAAAGATCACTTCCCTCTTCCATTTATTGATCAAATGTTAGAAAGACTATCAGGATATGATTATTATTGTTTTTTGGATGGTTTTTCAGGTTTCTTCCAAATACCCATTGCCCCCGAGGATCAAGAGAAGACAACTTTCACCTGTCCTTATGGAACCTTCGCCTATAGAAGAATGCCGTTCGGACTATGCAACGCCCCTGCTACTTTCCAACGTTGTATGACGGCTATCTTCCATGATATGGTAGAAGACTTTATGGAAGTTTTCATGGACGACTTCTCGGTGTTCGGTAACTCATTTAGTGATTGTCTCTTTAAACTTGATAAAATGCTTGCTAGGTGTGAAGAAACTAACCTTGTTCTTAATTGGGAAAAATGTCACTTTATGGTTAGAGAGGGAATTGTGTTAGGGCATAAGATTTCTGGGAAAGGTATAGAAGTCGATAAAGCTAAAATTGATGTAATTGCTAAACTACCTTACCCCACTAACGTAAAAGGCGTTAGAAGTTTTTTAGGGCACGCTGGATTTTATCGTAGATTCATAAAGGATTTTTCAAAAATATCTAGGCCTATGACCCAATTGTTGCTAAAGGATGCAAAGTTTGACTTTTCTGAAGATTGCAAAAAGGCATTTAATATACTTAAAGAAAAACTGACTTCTGCACCCATTATAATTTCGCCTGATTGGAATCTGCCTTTTGAACTAATGTGTGATGCTAGTGATTATGCTGTTGGAGCAGTACTTGGACAAAAGATAGATAAGAAATTTAAGCCAATTTATTATGCTAGCAAAACATTGAATAATGCCCAAGAACACTACACCACCACGGAAAAAGAACTTTTAGCAGTAGTTTTTGCATTCGATAAATTTAGATCATATCTTATATTGTCAAAAACTATGGTTTACACTGACCATTCTGCTTTGAAGTATTTGTTCAATAAACAGGATGCCAAGCCAAGGCTTATTAGGTGGGTTTTATTGCTCCAAGGATTCGATATTGAAATTAAAGATAAAAAGGGTGCCGAGAATCTAGCTGCTGACCACTTATCTAGACTTGAAAACCCTGATATGGAAGTGCTCGACGAGAAGGAAATAGCTGATGACTTTCTTGATGAACACCTTATGATGGTAGGAATTAAGAGCAATAATAAAGGACCATGGTATGCCGACTTTATAAACTTTATTGTTGCAAATGAAATTCCAAAAGGGCTAACATCCGACGAGAAAAGGAGGTTTATAACTCGCTCTAGCGAGTATATTTGGGATGAACCTTATGCCTTTAAATTATGTCCTGACAATATTATACGAAGATGCGTAGATGGTGATGACATTCCAGCAATATTGGCACATTGCCATTCAGGACCAACGGGAGGACATCACGGTGCAGTCGTCACAAGAAGAAAAATCCTTGACGCGGGATTTTATTGGCCCACTATGTTGGAGGATGCAAAAGAATATATAAAAGGATGTGATGCGTGTCAACGATCCGGAAATATAACATCAAGAAACGAAATGCCGCAAAACTATATTCATGTATGTGAAGTTTTCGACATATGGGGATTGGACTTCATGGGACCGTTTCCTGAATCTAAAGGTAATAAATATATTTTGGTTGCTGTTGATTACGTATCAAAATGGGTCGAAGCGCAAGCATTACCAACAAACGATAGCAAGGTAGTACTTAAGTTTTTGCAAAGTTTGTTCTCTAGGTTTGGAATTCCTAAAGCATTGATTAGTGATAGGGGAACACACTTTTGTAATCACCATCTAGGAAGAGCCTTGCAAAAATATGGAGTATATCATAGGGTTTCCACCGCGTACCATCCTCAATCCAATGGGCAAACTGAAGTAACGAATAGGGCTATTAAGCGAATTCTTGAAAAAAACGACTGGATATAATCCTAAAGGGTGGTCTGACAAGTTAAATGATGCTTTATGGGCATTCCGTACAGCCTATAAGACACCAACGGGATGTACTCCGTTTCGTCTTGTATACGGAAAAGCATGCCACCTACCGGTCGAAATTGAACAAAGTGCATATTGGGCTTTGACGAATTGTAATATGGATATGGAAGCCGCAACGAAGAACCGTTTCATGGAACTTAATGAACTCTATGAACTAAGAGATGAGGCCTACAAAAATACTAAGATCTACAAAGAAAGAACTAAAAGATGGCATGACTCGAGGTTACGTGGGGATAAAACGTTTGCTATTGGAGAGAAAGTGCTACTATTTAATTCCAGATTAAAGATGTATCCTGGTAAACTTAAATCGAGATGGACGGGACCATTCGTTGTCAAGAAAGTGTATCCATATGGAACTATTGAAATATGCGAAAAAAATGGTTATATATTCAAAGTGAACGGGCAACGTGTGAAGAAATACTTTGATAATAGAATCGAGGATAATGAGAACGAGGTGGTGGAGTTTGAACCCGACGTATTGGAATGAAGAGCTGAACGTGAGTCTAACTTGAAGACTCTGGAATAAAGACAAGTGCTTACCGGGAGACAACCCGGATTTATCTTTTATTCTGTTTTCTGTGTCGAGTCAGTCCAGGCCGCATGAGGATACGGCGCATCTCAATTCTGAGATGCGACGCATCTCCTGCAATGGTCATATCTTATTTTATTTTTCTGCATTTTTATTTTCAACTTTAAAACTATTTATCAGTTTATTTTAATGCGGCGCATCCCTGGTTAAGGATGCGGCGCATCTTTATTCTGATCCGTATTTATTCCAGGCTCGATACGGCGTATCTTCTTCAATAAGATACGGCGCATCGACTGACCTGATGATTTTCAGTTTTAATTTTTAAGTTTTATTTTTCCTAACTACTAATGTGTTATGCAAGTTGAACCTTTCTTATCTTAGGTGTGTTTTAAAGTGTTGGTGGTATTATAGTTTCCTGGATTTCCTGTGGATACATCAAGTATGAAGCTTTAACGTTCTAATTCACAAGAAGTTGATTTTTGCTCTAATACAAATGGAGGATCATACCGAGCAAATCTCAGGGGAGTTTTCCTGTTCTAATTCTTTTATTTTCCAGTTTTTAACCTTTTATACAAACAACGAGGACATTGTTTAACTTAAGTGGGGGGATTGGAGAATTAGAACACTTAACAATTACTTGTCCTAAACTTTTTCAAAAATTATGCTTAAAATGTGCTTAATATATCAAACTTAAATTTTTTTTTAGCATGTTTTTGTTTAAGATCTAAGTTGCATAGCTGCACACATGACGTTATTTTCAAAAAATTGTGATTTTTCAAAATTCACAAATCTATGAGTGTGCCGGTGACTTGTAAACTTTAGAACTTGGCTTGTATACTATTCGAGACCACCATAATAAGTATTATTTTATATAATTGGAATGACTTGTCTAAATTGGTAAATTCTAGGATTACACCCAAATAGCCTTATATGTTATGTGATATTAGCTAACTACACTGGTTAGTTAACCCCCGTATAAACCCTTTTGTTACTCTCACTTTTAGAGTAAGATACCCCTAGAAAAACACTCAGAGCCATTCCTTTCGTTTCTTACACCTTTGTTAAAATGTTTCGTTACACCTTACACCTTAGCCTACCCTGTAGATTAAAATCCGTGGTTGGTTGATTGCTATAGGCAAAGTGTGTTTCCTTACATTACCTGTGTTCGCGTGCGTAATTCATTATCTATGGTTAGGTCGGGAAATTGCACAATGCAATTGGAGTGAAAGTAAATATTGTATATTTTGGAGTTTATTTTTCGTGTGTTTACTACTTTCACTATTACCATTATTTCTGAAGTCATGAAAAGTATGGAAAAATTATCCAGAATTATCATTATAGTGATGTGGTGAAATTTTACACATCTTTGTTTATGTTATTAAAAAAAAAAAAAAAAAAAAAAAAAAAAAAAAAAATCGAAAAAATGAGAAAAGAAAAAGAAAGAAAGAAGAGTTGGATGTTTGTTTTAACCAACTTATGTAAAGTTATGTAAGTGGTCGATATCACCACTATTTGTTGTACTATATCTATGGATTGAATGGGAATTGGCAGTTATGGAACGCCAATTAAGGTTTATTCTTTGATTAAGATCTTGTTGAGTATAATTCGTGTCTACCTAAAGCGTGTGTTTCAAGTGTTAAAGCGTGAGTTATTCGATGATATGAGTCTTATTCATGGGATGGTTGGGATAGTGATTAACCACACTTAGGATTTTAATTTATTTGTTTTGTTTATTTTTATTTTTACACCAATTTATATCCCAAATGTTATCCATGCCCTTTATTGTTCTTTATCCAACCGAACCTTTGATTTATTGAGATTGGGGATTTGAGCAATCTTAAGTATCGTAGTCGTGGATTCGACTATGTATTTATGATTTTGTCGCCCTTTTTGATATATTATTATTGGTGAAGTTTGGACCTATCTTTAGCCTATTCGAGTTAAGGATTTGAGCAATTGCAAGTATCGTGTTCGTGGATTCGATCATGTATTTGTGATTTTGTCGCCTTTTCTGGAATTTGAGATCGATAGTGAAAGAGAATAATTGACCCTTAAGCCTAAAAACCCTTTTTACCGCTTTAGACTTGTTATTCCTTAGCTTTAGTGGTGGAGATGTGTATACTTGCCAAGCTTATGATAGAATATTCGTCGCGACTGGACAGTTAAACGATTAGATTTGCTTTTATCGACTTATTTTATTTTACTTATAATTCGTTAAGTGTTTAGTTGTGTGATTATGAAATGAACGAATACATGCTTAAAATATAAAATAAATCCTAACATCTTTTAGGATACATTTTCATAAAAGAAATTCTAAGGTTTACTTGGGGACAAGTAAAGTTCAAGTGGGGGGATATTTGATGAACTCAAATAAGTACATTTTATTACTATCATTTATCCTATTAATTTGACTTGTTTTACTATATTATGTATGAGGATTGATACTTAATCATTTACTTTTGTAATTCTCAGGTAAAAACAAGCATTTGGTGAAACTTAATGATTTTGGACTAATAATGGAGCAAAACGTGCATAAAGTGAAAGTCTACTGACATGGACAAGATCAAGTCAATTCTGCTCCAGATGCGCCGCATCTCACTCTTGACATGCGCCGCATCTCTATCAAGATATCACCAGATACGATCCAAGATACAAGAGGACATGCGCCGCATCTAATCATGGAGTTACGCCGCATCTTCTGGCGGTGTACGAATATTCCTGAATATTATAATCTTGGACCCCACGCGAAGTTAAGTACATGCGCCGCATCTACTTAGTAGATGCGCCGCATCTTCCCTCAGACAGAAAGTATAAATACCCCGTAGACCAGACGAATTACAAGTTCCGAAACCCTAAAACAGAAGACCGAACAGGAGGAACAAAGGACGAATTCAGTCAAGGAGGCAGCACAAGACACACCCAAATCAAAGATACAAGAGCTGTAAGAAGGTGCTGCATATGTTTAATTCATTAAGTAGTTTTGTTTTATTGTGTTAGTAAACTTTAATTCATCAAGATTGGTGGCTTGTGTAATGTGGCAACGGAAAGATTGCACTCCCTTAAAACTGCTTTCTCATTAATTAAAGTTTATATGTTGATGTCTTTGGTTACTACTTATTAGTGCATTGATAACCTCTGTGTTTATTAGTGGCTTGCGGGCATTTGACTGCGGGACATAATGTGGCTCCCACGGTTGTTTCTAAATTGATCACTTAGGAATAACTTTTAGACATAAGTAATCATTAAGGGTTTACTCGCCGATAAGAATAGGACCAACGAGAAAGGATTAACTACATACACTTCATATAAAGCTATCAATAAAACAAGTGACAAATTACTTAATTATAAGGACAGCCCTCTTATTGTCTCGAGTATTTATCTGTGTACGTGTGTGCTACTTGCTGATTCGTGCCTGTTGGTTTATTTTATTATTTAATTGCAACAAATCGTGCCAGTCTCTCAGGCTGAAACCCCCTTGCGTTAGGATATTAAAATACTGATTAGAATAACTAGATAATACGTTCCACTCTTAGTGATCGACACTCTACTTACCATTATCTTCATACTGACCGGGTACACTGCTCGTTAAGTGTGTGTGTTATTGATAAGTCGGCTAAATATAAATTTAAAACTTGAGTAGGCATTAAAACTGCTAAACCGCAACGACACATCACGCGCATCATTCGGCTAAATCCTCCATCACATCAAGGTCACCTATGTGTTCATCCAGTATTATGGTAGTGCCTAACCATGACATGCAACTAGGTGGCTCAACTCTACCCACCTCATTCCTAAACAAACCTTCCGATTGATTTATCCAAATACCAAATAGGTCTAAGCTTGCATTTTTTGGGTCACATGTTCCACTTCTTTTTTGGGCGAGAATCTCAAAGATTTCCCATGCCTCTTCATCACCATAATCCCACATTTTCCCATCTTCCATATTTTCAATCTCCTGCTGGGTTTGGCGGTCGATACGAGTGTAAAAGATTTGAAGTGGAAAAAATAAGTCAAGACCATGATGAAAGACCTTTTTTAATAAGTATTTGAAACGAGTCCATGTATCGGAAAAAGATTCACCATTATGTCGACGGAACATAAAGATGTCATTTTGGAGTGGAAGGGGTAGATTATGTAGTGGATTCACGTTCTCCATAATGGTGAACGGAAGAGTCAATGGAAATTTCTTTTACGAACAAAGACACAAAGAAAAAGATAGACTAAAGAAAATCCTAGAAAAAGAAAATAAAAATCTCACTAGAAAGGAATCTAGTGAGTAGACCTAATAAAATAAAAATTCAACCTAAACAATAACTATTCCCCGGCAACGGCGCCAAAAACTTGATGCGTGGTTTTGCAACCTTACAACAGGTTTTACCTCTCGAGGGATCTCAAGAGGCTTACAACCCCACCAGGCAGTGTACCTGACCGATGTAGTATAGTGTAGTGGTAAGTACGGGGGATTGATCGTTCTCCACAGGAATAGTGTTCGTTAGGTATGAAAAACTACTCTAATAGGTCTAAGGGTGAGAGAAGATTCTTTTTATGTTTTTTATATTTTTATGAAAGCAAGTAAAATCTCGGGTTTGAAAGAGTGGGCGGAATTAGTTGCTAGTCAACTAACCCAAGTTACTACAAATGCAAATAAAATAAAATAACAGAAAATGAAAAGGTTGGTGAAAACTTATGTGGAGGGAAATGTGTTTACTTAGATTTCCTTACTCCCTAACTATCTTTTACCGGTTGATTAGTGTGTATTAGTTGCGTGGATGACGGGTGTATTCCTTAATACCAATCGTGGGGTGGCGTACGTACTTCCCCAACTCTACAAGCTCCTACTTCACTCCTATGTCGAGCCGGCTAGGAAGCTCCTAACATGGGATCACTAGAATTCGCTTGTGCATTAAATACAACCATAAAAACCTTTAGTACGCATTGGTTCATGTTTCTTAAGACGTTCAAGCAAGTTACCGAATAGGAAGTTAGCCAGTTTTCTTAAGCCTAACATAGATGAACAATCATCCAATACAACTAACAACACACTAATAACCAATAATCAATAGCTAGGTTTCATTAGATCTAAGCAAACACAAGATAAATCTAGCCTAACATGTTAAACAAAAGACAAGGACAAGATAGAATCAAACAACACATAGACATATTGAATGATTAATTGATAACTTATCTTCAATGTAACATGGAAGATCTCAAGGCAAAAAGCCTTGAAAAAGCTGCCAAATTCGTCCTAGGGTTTTCACACACAAAGTTCCCCAATAAGTTCCACACTAAGTTCCACACTAATGACAAAGAATTGCAAAACTATATATAGATTTTCAGATCTGACGGCGTCACGTTATGGAGTGTGACGCCGTCACCTCGCCGCTTTTAGGGTTCCCGGATGACCTTCTTGACGCCGTCCCTCTTTAGCTCTCCAAAATCCGTTCTGGCCTATCAAGGCTTGACGCCGTCAGGATTATGCGTGACGCCGGCCCTCTCTAAATTAAGCCGTGACGACCTTGATCATATTAAAGCGTGACGCCGTCAGAATTTCATGCAAATTTCACTGGCTTATCATGAGTAATTTTCACATCCACCATTTTATTGCCAAGCCGTGACGCCGTCTGGAGAGGATCCTGACGCCGTCAAAGGTAACTTTTAGCATGATTTTGAGACTTTGTCGTTTTCTTCACTTTTATGCTCCAAAAACGTCCAAAATGCTTCCTTTTCCAGATTTCTTCTCAAAAGTACCTAAAATGACAAAAGGAACGATTTAGGGCAATATTTGATCAAATAAATACGATTTAGGGCTTAAATGACCCCTTAAAAGCGGTACACTTTTCGCTTCATCAATCTCAAAGTTACTTCCTAACCTATGAGACATCATGTCATTTTTCTTTGGTTCCCTCTAGGCCTGTTAGTGTGCACCCTAGGTTGCTCAACAGTTCTTCTAGCATTTTGATCTTGTGAATTAGGTTTAACAAAATTTGTCTTTTCAACACTAGGTTTAACTGTTTTTATTTCAACCTTAGGTGTAGACTCAACCTTATCCTCATCATCAGACTCCCAATATTCAATAATTGGTGCATCAGTATACTTTCTATCAACTGTAGACTTTTCCTCATTAGACTTAGCATTACCACTCTCACCTACAGACTGATTAGCAAACTCAACTAAACAAGATAATTCTTTCATAGGAGGCACAAATTTCCCTGTAATGGGAGGGGAACTTCATTATATCCTATGCCACTACCTTTCTTTATAAGTTGATAGTCTATTATCTTGTTCACACTCTCAGATGCATGTTCAAGCCTATTCACTTTAAATTGAATGCTTTCTTTTTCTTGTTGAATTACATCTTTTTCTTTCTGAGCTACTTCAATTCTTCTTCTAAGTTCCTTGATAAGCTCATCTCTAACATAAATTTCACTCTTTAAAACATTAATCTTTTCTACTAACTCAGTCTCATTTGTTTTAAAGAATTCAAGTCTTTTCTCCACTGACTCTTGTCCTAACTTATAACCTAAACACATTAACTCAGATTTTCTTAAATCTTCTATCAGTTGATTATTTTGAGCTTGAAGTGACTCAACAGTATCTAAACAAGATTTATAAAAACAACCAGATTCATTAGATACTTCAGAGTCAGAACTTGAGCTTGATGATGAATAAGCCATCAATGCATAGTTGGGTCCTTCTGTAGCCTGGTCACTCCAATCATAGCCACCCAAGCCATCACAAGATACCAAAGTTATGGAATTGGTTGTTTCCATAGGCATAATTGTTGGGTTTTAGACTGCTACTAGAGTTACTGCTGCTTGTATGGTTAAGACTGCTAATGGGAAATGCTCTAAGTCATTACTGCTGCTAGCTACAAAGTTTACAACTGCTTGTGTATTTTACTACTGCTAGTGTTGCTGAAGATGTTCAAGAAAATACACCAAGTGGTTACTACTGCTAGACTACAAGTTACAACTTCCAGTTCTGAGTTACAACTGCTACTGAACTTGAAGGAAAATACTCTAAGTAGTTAGTGTTGCTAGAAGAAAAGTTAGTACTGCTAGTACAAACTTACTACTGCTGAAGAGTTAAAGCTACTATAGTTAGAGATACGACTGCTAGAGTGTTTAGTTTGTACTGCTTATGAGATAAACTCGTATAGTCGGTTAGATAAATATAGAAAAGATTTTTTAAAGATTTATCTTGTATAGCAAGTAATTGTAAGCCGACTAGGACTCCTTAGTCTATAAAAGGGGGTCTTAGGGTATAGAGATATATACGTGATTCTTTAGAAAACTTCAAGGTTGTAAACCCTAATACTTTTGAGTATTCGTATTATTAATAATATTGAAGTGTTTTGTTTGATATTCATTGTTAAGTTCTTCTTAAGATTAAAGTTTAGATTCCGCATAAACTTTAATATACTCAAAGACAGTTTCTACATAAGTTGTATTGGATTTGTTCAATATTACTTAACCTTTACAAGCTAAGGGAATTCGATCAAGTGTTCAATTGGGATCAACAAGTAGTATCAGAGCTTGTGATCTAGAAGCTGTGAATCAAGAAGAACCTGTTTAAACTCATCTTACTGAAGACATCGAGTCAGAATCTACACACATGATTACTGCATCTAAGGTGCCAATGCTCAAGTCTGGAGAGTATGAGCTATGGAGAATGAGAATAGAGCAGTATATCCAAATGGTTGATTATTCTTATTTGTAATCAAAAAAGTGCTAAAACCGAAGAAAAACAAGAAAAGGAAGCAATTTTTTTTTTAAAAAGTCGAGTTGAAATATATAAAATATTTCGAACCAAACCACAAGAACTCCTAAATCATTGTTTGGCGATTGATACCACTTGTAGGACTAAGATATATCAACTTTATCACACAATATAGCCTTGGTGACTTGAGATGAAGTATGTTTTAGAGAGAGAAAGTAGAGAGATAAAGAGAGAAATATTATAAGAGAAAACACACACTTACACACTCAAGCACACACCTCAAATGTGTCATTTGAGGTGTATTTATACATAGAAAGAGTTGCCCTAAAGGGCCTTGTAATGGGCTTCGTTTGGTGGGCTTGGATTACATGAAACTAAATGGCTTATTACATAACCTGTGGAATATTAGATTAACCAAGTCCACGAGCCCAATTGCTAAATAAAACTTATACATTCGATGACACGTTACAAAGTTCCTAATTTAGAATGACCATCACTTCTTTTTACTTTTCTTTAATGCTAACAGTAACATTTACGCCGTAACCCCATTGTTGGTTACGGCATAATCTTCGAAATGTAGAAATAATTCTAAGTCTTTAATCATTTACGGCGTAACATCATCACATAGTTACGCCGTAATCTTCATGGTAAAGGTAAACATTGTCTTTTGATCCATATTGAGCCCAAATTCGTCCAAATGTCGCTCCATACTCTATTAATGGTCCTGAAACGAAATATGAAGAAATAAGGCATAACATATAATAATTTTATCATAATTTGTCAACAAAAAGGGGAAATTGATGCTTAGAAAATCAGTACTATTTGATGTCATCAATATCCCTATAGGATATTTAACCGATCTCTCGGCAAGCTGAATACTCATTCTCGTTGGTTTCAATCCTGAATATCCAAGTTTCAAGAATAGTGAGTATGGCATAAGGTTTATGCTTGCTCCTAAATCTGCCAAGGCATTTCTTACTGTTAGTGTTCCTATGGAGCATAGTAGGGTAAAACTGCCTGGATCATCTTTCTTTTTGGGTAAGTTTTTCTAAATAATAGCGAAGCATTCTTCCCATAGAGTTACCAGACTCTCAAGCTTCTTCCTATTGGAAAGAAGTTTCTTAATGTATGTGTTATACTTGGGCATATGATAGCATGCGTCGAGTATTGGAATGGTAACCACGACATCCTTTAAATACGACAACAATCTCTTGTTATCTTTCTCAACCTTCTGGTTCTTAAAGCGGGAAGGGTAGGGTATTCTTGAGGACGTAGCAAACTAAGTAGGTGGGGCAGATGGTGAAGAAACTGCAAGAGGGGTTGATGTTGGTTCGGGTGTCTCCTCTTCCTTGTCTGCTTCCCCCTCAAAGGAGGCCTTGGGTTCGTTGGTGATAGGAGAGTGAACCGGATACGGTGTGCCTTTAGTAGTCCTTCCAGATCGAGTTGTAATGGCAAAGGTTGGGCCTTGTTGGTCCTGCTGAGACTTATTGTTTCCTTCGAGGTGAGCATGAAGTCTAAGAACTGAGCTTCTAGTTCATTCTGTTGTTCTAGGATAAACCCTTCGAGCCCTTTAAGTAACAGATCTTTCTCCTGAGTGAAATGTCCAAGATCTTCCTCAAAGTTACTTCGGATTGTAAATTCAGGGCCTTCTTCTCCCTCGGCCTTTCTTTTCAGGTTACCCCACTTAGTATAATCATCACCTTGGTAAAACACTAACAATGACGGATCAACGTAAATGTCATGGCTTGAAAGAAAAACTTGCTCAGGAATCGTATCATTCCCACACTCTTCTACCTCGTGTGGGCCTCCACAATCGTCATAAATCAGATATGGATTCACCATTCTTTTGGTCTCCTATGACCTTTTGAGATACGAAAGTTTTTCTTGCAACCTTTTCAAACGCTTTCCTTGAGTTGGGAGATTCGTTTGCAAGATTTCATAAATACTCATTACCGAGGTTGGCTTATCCCAGGTGTTATCCTGGTCTTGAACATATTCATCTATTCAATTCCACCCTTCTTCCGCACTTAGATTGGAGATTTTCCTTCCTATCGAATAGTCGATTCCTCTTTGGTCATTACGGGAGATGTTATCATAGAAGATTTCAACAAGGAGCCAAAGCTCGATGCCATGATGAGGAGCTTGTCGTATGAGGTCCTTGAAATGAATCCAAGAATTATATATGGATTCCGCTTTTCCTTGGTGGAAGCGGAGGATTTTGTCCCTAATTGTTGCAGTTCTTCCAAATGGAAAGAATTGTCGTAGAATTTTGAAATGAGTTGCTCCCATGTAAAGATTGACCTCGAGGGCAGTTTGTCGAGCCACTCCTTCGCTCTTCCCTGAAGAGAGAATGGGAAGAAACTAAGTTGGGATGTGCCTTGTGTTGCTCCGTCTGCGTGGATTGTGTCGACTATTTTCAGGAAATCCTTGATGTGTTGGATCGGATCTTCGGTGCGCAACCCATGAAACTTACAAACATTTTGGACAAGCCAAATGTCAGTAGCATGTAAAACTTCATTAGTATGTTCACTAGGACAAACGATAGCGTTAGAGAAACCAGAGAAAGTAGGAGAGGAGTATTCTTTAAGGCTCTTCAGAACGGATTCTCCATATTTTGTTCATTATGTTCAGGGTTGGGGCTTTGTGGTTCGAAATATGGTGCGGCCTCTTCCTCGGAAAGGGCATCATCGAAATTAATAGTGGTGCCTTGTAGTTCTTGTGCACAAATGGTTTTCAATCTCTTACGCATTTCTCTTTCGGGTTCGTCATAGGGCTCAACAAGTGTTTTAATGGAACTACGGGTTCTAGATTCCCTACGGTTATTGAGGTCTTCGTTTACCATGATGACAGACGAAGGATTTTACGAAACAAAGAAGACAAAGAAAAGATAGATTACGAGAAAGCTAATAAAAAGAAAATAAAAATCCCACTTGATAGGAACCTAAATAGAAATCGAAACCTAAACTATTCCCCGGCATCGGCGCCAAAAACTTGATGGGTGATTTGAAAAAACCTACCGAAGTTTTACAATACTCCTAGGCAGTGTACCTAATCGTTGTAGTGTAGTATAGGTAAGACACGGGGGATTGATCGTTCTCTAGGGGAATAGTGTTGTGAAGGCAGAAGTGTATGACGAAATAGGTCTAGAGATGTAGGATGATTCTTTTTGTATTTTTATGTTTTTTTAGAAAGCAAATTAAATATCTCGGGGTTTTGAAGAGTGGGTTTTAAACTACTAATTAAACTAAATTAAACTACTAATGCGGAAAAAGTAAATTGGTAACTCTTATGATAGGTAAAGGTGTTCACTTAGATTATCTTACTCCCTAGTTATCTTTTATTGATTAGTCGAATTGTCACGTCCTTGTTTTAATTGGCGCGTTGTATTCCTTTATTGTCGTAGGGAGGTGTCGAATGCCCTAACTCTATGAATGTATAAGTCTACTTTAGAAAACCCTAGATCTACAAGTGACAATTAAGTCATCTCTTTAGGATCTTCTAATATCTACAAATCGCAATTCACACAATAAATACAACGAAAATAAACCACCAGTGCACTCTAGGGTATGAAGGTGTTTAGTCGGATTTACAAGCTAACACATATAAGATTTAAGCCAGTTTTCCTACTCCTAACGCAAGACAACCAATTAAACAAGAGACGACAATCAATAATCAATAACTAGGTTTCATTCAAATCTAAGCAAACACTAATTGATTTAGCCTAGCATGTTAAAGTGAAGAAAAGAAAAGCATATAATCACACAACACATAGACATATTGAATGATTAAAGAGGGGTCATTTAACTTTAATAAAACATGAGTACGATGGCTGAAAAAGCCTTACAAATATGTTGAAAATCGTTTAGGGTTTCGCCTCTCCAAAGTGTTACGTTCAATATGGAAAACATATGAATATATATATATATATATATATATATAGGGTAGGGATACATTGAGAAGGGGCTTAAAATGAGAAGGGTAGGAAGGATTGTGGGAGTGACATGTGTCATCCCCATGCCACATCATCATGCCGCATCACGGTTAATGCATCGTGATGCAGTAAAAATTTTGGCGGGAAATTTTTTTTTCCCCGGCAAAAGAAAAATTTTTTTTTTTGGGCAAAAAAAAATTTTTTTTTCCCGCCAAAATTTTTACTGCATCACGATGCAGTATAAATTTTGACTGCATTACGGTTACTGCATCACGATGCAGTATATTTTTTTACTTCATTACGGTTACTGCATCACGATGCAGTAAAAATTTTGGCGGGAAAAAAAAAATATTTTTTGCACAAAAAAAAAAAAAAAAAATTGGCGGGAAAAAAAAAATTTCCCGCCAAAATTTTTACTGCATCACGATGCAGTAAAAATTTTGGCGGAATGATGATGTGGCAAAGTGACAGATGTCACTCCCACAATCCTTCCCACCCTTCTCATTTTAAGACCCCTTCTCATAATATATATATATATATATATATATATATATATATATATATATATATATATATATATATATATATAGGATTACACTTGCGATGGCGTCATGTTATGGTTGTGACGTCGTCAGCCCGCCGCAATTAGGGTTTCGTCTTGTGCACCGTCGTCGTTGTGCCGACGTCGCCTTGTGTCTTCTGACGCCGCAATGAAGTGTGACGCCGTCGGTCTCTAAAAAGTCTGGGCCGTCGCGTGTAAAATTATCTCTGAAATCATCTTCAAATGCAAGTGACGGCATCACGTTGGGGTTGTGACGCCTTCTAAAGCCCTTTTCCATACTTTTTTGTGACTAGGTCATTTTCTTCACTTTCTTGTCCTAATTAGCCCAAAACATGCCGGTTTTCATCTTTTGCGTCCCAAGTACCTAAAATGTGAAAAAAACGATTTAGGGCAATAATTGATCACAAATGTACGAGTTTAGGGCTTAAATGACCCCTTAAAAACGCACGTTTTAAATCCTTATCAGTGTTCATGGCCCAACCACAAGGTATTAAATCTAAAGGCCAAGAACATTTAGTTTGTAAACTCAAGAAATCTATTTATGGGCTTAAGCAAGCATCCCGTCAATGATATTTAAAATTTGTTGAAGTGATGAAAAAACACAACTTCATTAAGAATCTGGTAGATGAGTACGTATACCTCAAAATGAGTGGGAGCAACTTTATTATACTTGTGCTTTATGTTGATGATATCCTTTTAGCAAGTAATAATATTGATTTGTTTCATGAGTCAAAACGTTTTCTTTCTAGAAACTATGACATGAAAGATCTTGGTGAGGCTTCATATGTTATTGGAATTGAAATTCACTGAGATCGAGCTAATTGGACATTAGGATTGTCCCAAAAGGCATATATTGAACGTGTACTCAATAGGTTCACTATGCAACATTGCTCTCCCACGGTCGCACCTGTAATTAAGGGTGATGTTTTTAGGTCTCATCAATGTCCTAAAACTGAGGTTGAACATGAGGAAATGAAGCGAATTCCTTATGCTTCCGTAGTAGGAAGCTTAACGTATGCTCAAGTTTGTACTCGACCAGATATCGCTTTTATATGTGGCATGTTAGGCAGGTTTCAATCTAATCCTGGCCTACATCACTGGAAAGTCTAATACCTGTAGATGTTACTAATGTTTGTCAAAAATTTGATTTAAGTTACTATACTTTATTTTTGTTGAATTAGGTCACCATTGTTTAAGTGACCGATTCCATAAGTCACTCCTTCCATTGCAACCCCTTACAGCCGGTTAGTAGCCACGTTGTCATCCTAAGTGGCAATAATCCATTTTTTAATTGTGTTGACCCTGACCCGTATTTTATATTAACGGGTTGATCCCAATCAATAGTTTAATCCGCCTCTTTTTATCCAAAACCTAAAACACACACTCTCTTCCATAAAAACACATCTCTCTTCCAAATCTGTAATTGACCTTGATTTATGGTTGTCATCTTCCCAACAAGGTAATTTAGTATTTATTAGTTTGAATTGTTTATTAACTTTGATTAATGTTTTAAAAATTAGGGTTTTGCGTAACAATTTAGGGATTTGTGAAATTAACACTTTTTTTTTTTTTTTTTTTTTTTTTTTTTTTTTTTTTTTAAATTTCAGATGGCATCTTCCTCATCAACTTCCAATTTTCTCATTAAATTTCATCGTGGTGGTGTATTTGTAAGGGATCCTTTTGCTTATGACTATGATATTTTGAGTGAAATTCCTAATGTTAATGTGTGTGAATTGGGATTTGCTGGTTTAGTCAAGGTTTTAGTAAGTGAATGTTCTAGTGACATCAAACAATTTTTTTATGTTGTTCCTGGTTTTGACTTAGAGTTAGGACTGAGAACCTTAAAAAATGATGCTGACTTACAACAATGTGTTGAATTAGGTGAAAAAAATAACAATGTCTTAGAGATATATGTGTCTCACTCTGTGTTTGAATTACATGATGCCACTTCCACTAGTGCTTTACCAGCTATTGAAAATGTCCAGCCAAATGATGATAGTGATAGTGACTATAATATCTTTGAGTATGATTCTGAAGAAGAGAGTGACACTGCATCAATAGATCACTTATCTGATGGTGAAGAGGAGCTTTTTGAAGTTAGGACTAAGACACCAGACCCTGCTCCTAAAGCAAAAATTAAGAAAATGTTTGATGAGAACTTTTTGACTAGGGTTTACAATGGGTTACCTAGGGATGGGTATGCTGAAGATGTTGAGTCTGCTAAGCGTAAAAGTGTTTCACATGATGATCAGGATAAGTTAGGCAATCATTGGCCAGTCCATGATCCTGATATCAAATGGAAGTTAATGAAACCTCATTTAGGTGAAAAGTTTGAATCAATTGAACAACTTAAAAGAATGTTGACATATTATGCTTTGGCTGGTGGTTATAAGTTGTACTATAAAGTAAATAACCCTAAGAGACTTCTTGCTAAGTGTTCTAGAGATGCTCAGGATAGAAAATGTCCATTCAGATTGTGGGCATCTTGGATGTCAAATGAAAAGTCTTTTCAAATAAAGACATTGAATGAAGAGCATGCATGTTCTAGGAGTTATGAATATGGTTCCTTAGTCACAAGTAATTGGATTGCTTTCAACTTTGCAAAAAAGATAATGATCAATCCTTGTATCAAAGTAAGAGAGATAATTGATTTGATTCTTAAGAAATATAAATGCAAGGTCAATATCAGTCAGGCTAGAACAGGAAAGATGAAAGCTTTAAACCAGTATGAGACTTGTTTAGAGGATCATTATGGAATGTTGTGGTCATATGCTAGGGAGATACTTGACTCTAATCCAGGTTCTACTTGTTTGATGAGTGTTGATGCAATGCCTGATGGTAAGAATTACTTTAGTAGATTTTATGTATGCTTTAAGGGGTTAAAGGAAGCTTGGTTGGAAGGTTGTAGGAGAGTCATAGGTATTGATGGTTGCTTTCTTAAAACTATATGCAAAGGAGAACTGTTGTCAGCAGTAGGAAGAGATGGGAATAATCAAATATTTCCTATTGCATGGGCTGTGGTTAGTGTTGAGAACAAGGAGAATTGGACCTGGTTCATGTCATGTTTGCTGAATGACTTGGGAATGGTAGCTGGTGAAGGTCTTACCATCATTTCTGATCAACACAAGGTACAACATTTTAACTTATGTCAAATTACTTATCTGTTTTATTATTACTTATAACTTGTGTATTTTCAGGGTATTATAGAAGCTGCAAAAGATGTCATGCCTTTTGCTGAACATAGACAATGTGCTAGACACATCTAGGCTAATTTCAGAAAGAAATACACTGGGGTGCAATACATGAATCTGTTTTGGAAAGCAGCAAAGGCAACATATCCCACAAAGTTTGAACAAGTCATGAGACAAATACAAAGTGTCAGCAAGGATGCACATAAACATTTGATGGATAGACATCCTGAAAGTTGGAGCAGAGCATTCTTCACAACTGATAAGGCTTGTGATGCTGTGGAAAATGGTATTTCAGAATGTTTTAACTCACTATTAGTAGATGCAAGAAGGAAACCAATCATCAACATGTTAGAAGACATCAGAATGTTATGTATGGAAATACTACAAAAGATGAGGGAGAAGCATACAAAGTGGACTGATACTATCTGTCCCAACATTAGAAAGAAGATTGAAAAATTAAAGGATCTACATAGGTAACTCCATATTACTTGTTTAATTATTTCAAAATTCTAATTTACATATAATCATAGTATGCCTATTTACTTACTATTTCTATTTTATTTACTTGTAGAAATTGGAGAGTGATTCCCAGTGGTGAGACCAGGTTTGAAGTAAGAAATGGTTTTGAAGGATTTGTTGTAGACGAAAGTTTAAGAACATGTACTTGTAGGTCTTGGCAGTTATCTGGTATTCCCTGTGAGCATGGCATTGCAGCTATTTACTTTTTACACAGAGAACCAGAGGATTATGTGTCTAACTGGTATAAGAAGGATCTTTTTGTTGCTGCTTATAACCATTACATACAAGGAATGAATGGGATGGATCAATGGCCATCTACTGAATTCCAAAAGCCTTTACCACCTATCAAAAGAAGAATGCCTGGAAGACCACAACATAAAAGGAGGAGGGATGCCACTGAAGATGATGGAAAAAATAGGAAAAGGGTTAGTAGAAAGGGGCAGCTTAACTGTTGCAAGATTTGCAGAAATCCAGGCCATAATCAGAGGAATTGTCCAACACTTGGAAGTCCTACTGATGGGGCTTCATGTGCTAGGGGTGGCAAGGTTCCTAATAGGGGTGGCAAGGTTCCACCACCTCCTGGGTTTGAGGTGAGTGCAGCAACTGGTGGTGTGAGGACAAGGGGTGGTGGTGACAGTATAGTGAATGGCAAGCTAGTTATGAGGACAAGAAAGATGTATCCTTTTGGAATTACACCCATAGGGCAAGGTTTGTCTTGGGATCCTACTGATGGAGAACCTATGCTAGGAGTAAGCATTCTTCATTAACTATAGTATATTAATGTTATTTTAAATGTATTTTACATTCATAAGCTATATTAATGTTATTTTTTAAAGTCGTAGAATAGTAAGGGTATTCCAAGACCAGCATGGCCACCTGGAATTACACCAGAAGATTGTAGGATACATGCTGAGAATCAGGCTGCAAATAAGACTCAGTCACCATCAAAAAAAGTGCAGGCTGCAAATAAGACTTAGACACCCTCAAAAAAAGTGCAGGCTGCAAATAAGACTCAGACACCCTCAAAAAAAGTGCAGGCTGCAAATGAGGGAGAAGATGTGCAGGATAGTCAATGGCAGGAAGAACAACTGTCACCACTTAGAAGGTCAGAAAGGATCAAACAAATCATCTTCAACAAGCCACCAACACCTGGACCAGGCTTGAGAGAAGATGATGCAATAGAAGTCTAACTTTTAGATATGACTTAGATTGGCTTGCCAAATGTTAGGCAGTTTTGTACATCAGCAATTTAAGTCATTTTGAAAACTTGGTAATGTAGTATGTTAATGGGTACCCTATGTTAATACTAGGTAGAACTTGCTAATGCTGGAAGATACTTGGTAATGTTGTGTACACAACTAACTTTATAAGTTAGTTATGTTGTATACACAACATCTCACAACATCTTTTGTATAACTTAAAACTGTTGTGTAACCTTCTTTCTGTATGTTGCATCTTTTGTAGAAATTTATGTTGTCTTTACATTTGTGTTGTGTTACACAAAATTTATGTTGGGCACTTTTGTACATCAGCCATTTAGGCCATAATAATGTAGAATTACATAACACTTTTGTACATCAGCCACTTTTGTACACAAAATATAAACATAACACTTCATACTTTCATTACTTAACTTAGGTTTACAAGGGATGTAGCATCAAAAATATTACAAAAGACTTGTCATACCATAAACTTGACAAACTTAAATCAACAAACTTCATCCCACAACCTACCACTACTGCCTTAAGAAACCAAAAGAAAAAAACCATCTTAACCTACCATACTATCTTAACAAACCTAAAGAAACTTAATAAGAACCATCCCAAGAAGCAACACAATCAACAGCTTATTGTAGAAGACATTTCGAGAGTTTCGATTGTTCAATTCAAGAATCTGCTCTTGTCCATTCCTCCTATTCAAATGTAGCTCATACATGTTTGATTTATACCAACGATTTGGTAATGGGGCATCAACCCATTGGAAAAAGTTGCAGTTGGTGGTGGGATCCATGAAATTGGGACAACCAAGAAATCTTCTTGCGGGGTTATTTTCAGTCCAAGATGTTCGACATCTTGCTAATTCACCACAACCACAAAGGATGTTCATTGTTTGAGTGAGATTTGGGAGAAGAAGATTAGGGTTTTATTTGATAAATAAAGGGTAGGTATGGAAGGTGGGGTTATAAAGGGTTAAATATAGTGGAATAAACGGGTGGACAAATGTGGGTGACGTGGAAAACCAGCGTGGCAAAAAATATATGAGTTGGCATAGGAAACTTGTTATCAGCCGGTAAAACACCATCAAAGTGATCCTGTTGCAACTAATGGAAATGTTTAGTACTCAAATTAATCGGTCACTTAAACAATGGTGACCTAATTCAACAAAAATAAAGTATAGTAACTTAAATCAAATTTTTGACAAACATTAGTAACATCTACAGGTATTAACCCTCACTGGAAAGCTGCTAAGAAAGTATTGCGATATCTACAAGGAACGAAGGAGTACAAATTAACTTACATCATATCCGACAATCTTGTAGTCATTGGATACTCAGATTCAGACTTTGCGAAATGCAAAGACTCTAGTAGGTCAACTTTGGGATATATTTTCATCCCACGTCAACTATGGGATATATTTTCATCCTGTCAGGTGGGCCTATTTCTTGGAAGAGTAAAAAACAAGTGCTAATGATGACCTCAACAATGATGGCCGAGTATGTTTCAGTTTATAATGTGACATGCCATGCAATGTTGTTGAGAAATTTGATCACTGGACTCAAAATTGTTAACTCCATCTCAAGGCCATTAAAGATTCACTGTGATAATAGCACAACCGTGAGCTTCTCGAACAATAATAGTTCAACTGGAGCTGGTTTATACCTCGATACAAAGTACTTATTCGTACGTGAAAGAGTGGAGGAACAACGTATATGTATCGAGCACATTAGAACTCATGAAATGCTTGCGGATCCACTAACTAAAGGTCTACCACTCAAAGTATTTCAAGGCCATGTTGCTAAAATGGGTTTTCGTCAAGACCTTACATAATATTGTAGTTAGTGCACTATTTCATGATTATGTTTAACTTCAAAACAAGCGCTTTAAGATAATATCCTTCACTATAATGCCAAGTCTGTCTATATTTACTTTCAACCTTGTACAGTTATGTTTCATTATAGACAAACTTATTTGTACCACATTACTCTTTTGTCATTTTGGCTTAATGAAATCATATATTTCAGATTAGTACCATTAGTATAATTGATGGGGGTCCCGTGTCAAACACGACACGTTAGGATGTATCTTTTTGCTTGGGTGTTATTATGGAATTATGGTAATTCCCGTTAACTTGTAATTGGCCAATATAATTTTTCAAGTTTATGTATATATGAATATAAATGGTCTTACGGCCAAGTGGGAGAAAGTTAGAATAAATCCCTTTAGATGTGGTCTTGACCATTTAGACCCTTAACTATGCCCTAATGACATTATGTACCCTAACTAACAATAATTGATAGTTATTTGATGGAAATAACCGTCATAATTCAGTACTCTCTCAATCCAAACACCAATTAACTTGAGAGAAATCCCTCAATCGGATTATTGACATCACTACCGGAATCTACTAACTCTAACGCTATGGCTTCATCATCTAATCATAATCCAATCATAATCCTCAGTCGGTTCTATTATCAAGTAAGTTTACTTTGATATTCTTGTTATGATATAATTACATGAGATTGATCATTTATATGTTTAATTAATTCAACATTTCATCTTTCTTGGACAACTAATACATATTAAACAACATCGAGCTTGGCTTAATTATAACGAGGTGGGCGACGGCCCACCGCAACAATTCATCACATTTTATTTTTTGTGTATTGTGAGCGAGTAGATATTTTTAGTAGGGTATTTTGTGGGACCCAATAACATGTTATTGGTGTGTTATGAAGGAGGGGTGTTTTAGTTATTGTGAGGGGATGATTTGGTGCTGATGTGGCATTCCAATAACGTGTTATCCATTAGCACGATACCTTGTGTTCTAATACCCCATTTAAAGTTGCCTAAATCTTTTGCATAATTTTTTAGCTATTTGTTTTATAGCTCATTATATTGTAATTATGGGTTCCAAGCTTAATATATAAGGCCAGTTGCAACATATATGACTTAAGATATGTTCAAAAAGCACAATGAAAATACACTTTGGCTTAAATACGAAATCATGAACACATATATTTTCAACAACTTTCTCCTACTAAACAATCCCCAATCCTAAACAATCTCCCCTTAGATCATGCAGAATGCTCAAACACACGATAGTGTATATTTTCAATAAGGCTCAGATTTGTAGATTCATAGAAGTACAATCCCGGCATCGCTGTTCTGTTTATGGAAAGTCCTCAATCATCCTTGATTCCTTGTATATTCCTCAAAGAAATATTGAAAAGCTGGTGCTGATGTGGTATCCCTCACTTTCAACTACAACTTTGACAAAAACTTTGAAACTAACAATGTTACTCAAACTGGAATGCAGTAACATATCTCTGAGGGTGAGCTTTTGGTATATTCGTAGATGACGAAGCTTCGCCATCCCCTTATCCCCTTCCATGAAATTTAGCAAAACGATTGATGATAAAGAACTTCTCTAAATGTTGACATTCCACTCTCAAATTCAAAATTGAAGCTCTCTTATCCAACCTGTGATAGAAAAATAACAAGAAACATCAGCTTACAAAACACTATACAATCGTGATATGACCATTTGAATAGCCGGGATACTTTGACAAAAACTTTGAAACTAACAATGTTACTCAAACTGGAATGCAGTAACATATCTCTGAGGGTGAGCTTTTGGTATATTCGTAGATGACGAAGCTTCGCCATCCCCTTATCCCCTTCCATGAAATTTAGCAAAACGATTGATGATAAAGAACTTCTCTAAATGTTGACATTCCACTCTCAAATTCAAAATTGAAGCTCTCTTATCCAACCTGTGATAGAAAAATAACAAGAAACATCAGCTTACAAAACACTATACAATCGTGATATGACCATTTGAATAGCCGGGATACTTATGAACCTAATCAAGCATTTAAAAACTACATGTTTTAATTATCACTAATCTTGTTATTCATTAGCCGTTGACGCATACTATTTCTTCAAAATAATACTGTAACAAACTTATGTCGAAATTCACCATAGAACAGGAAAATGAACACATATTAAAAGGGAATATAAGGACTGAATTGGTAGAACATTATATGGCCTCATTCCAAACAACGGTGATTGCTTTATATTTCATTCAAATTCAATGAGATACGATTGCAGGTAGTTAAATGTTAGGCACCCACTTGCAAACACTCGTTTTAAAATTTTACTTATGAAGTCAAATATATAGCTGTAACGGTAGAGGTTCTAACCTGAAGTAACAAATCTTACCTTCCAATAAATGATACTCTCACTGAAGCAACCCATTGCCCCTTATGCAACCAATTTTAGCGTAAGCGTTCAGAACCATGTTCGTACTTTATGTCACTGATCTTTTTCCTACTTCTATCAATCTCATTGATTCATGCTGCCTTTGCCATACATCCATAACTTATATGTAACTATTTTATCAGCTTTCTTAGACGATAATATGCGTCAAGTAAGAACCTTGGTTGCTTCTAACTGATGTCCTTCTACTTGCAGGAGTCTTACAAAACTTCCAATAGTTATAGCGTTCCTGCATAAACATAAAATATGATTAAATGTTAAAATGAACTGAGAAAATTGTGTCAATATTTTTTCCTAAGATTTTTTATGACATAAGTCTTGATTAATGGTTTTTATCTTTCTTAGAGTCACTTTTGGTATATATTTTGGAGGGTTTACCGTGAAATTAGTATTTTGCCGGGGGTTTTCAAAATGGGACAAAGTTCAACTGGAGCAATAGGCTTTTTCTCTTCCGGGTGGACAATGCTTAAGTGAGATTGACCAAGTTTCTTTACTTTGTTATTATAAAAGAGCAGAGGGCAAGTAAGGCGGTGACTAATATTCGAACAATTTATACATCTAAGTGTCAAGTTAAGCATGGTAGCTTTAGACACTAGAAGTTAGTAGATCAATGTAAGCAAAACCACGAAGAAACAGGAAATATTTGTGAAATGTTCATGTTAGTGTGGACTACTAAACAGGTTGCAGGCCAATGTCTAGTAACTGATCTATGCCGGAGTGATTGTACACAGCCCGAGCAACCTTATTAATTAAACACCGAACACTAAGAACCCTTAGTACATATCCTACTCAACGGATAAATAGGTAAACGCTATTAGAAGCTCTTTTTGCAGATCTTACGGATTCATTACATCTCTAGAGGTTGCAACATGGGCCAACTCGTTAATGTCATTTCTTCTTATTGACAATTCTTCGAAATTAACATTGGTAACATTAGAGTGTCTCACGTATAGTGGTTGTTTATACAATAGCTGCAAAAGTAAATACATTGTAGCTGAAAGTCAAAGATCAATTTACCTTCTTTGTGATCTTAGAGAAGAGCAAAATGGAGCTACTGATATCTTTTGTGACAGCAGGCCACCGTACAAGGGAGTTGATGACAAAAGGTAAAGTTGTTTTAGAAAGTTGCAGGACTGATGATCAACAGGCTGATATCATGACCAAAAATTTGCCGTTTGAAAAGCACGTGAACATTTGCACACAGTTGGGAGTCGTCAAGTTCGAATGTGTAAGTTTGTATGTAAGTTGGTGAGTAGAATGATGTGATAATGTTTATTCGATGATCCACAAATACAAGATACAGGAAATATATAATACCTATTACAATATAAGGTAAATTGCTAATCTCTAGCTAAGGACAACTAGACATGATAAGGATATAGTTAACACACACTTATCCTTTATCCTCTAAAGAACAACTAGCATTCTTATCTTCGAATTGTACAGCTAACAGAATGAAGGGAGAGTGTGATGACCATAAGTTCATTCGGCTTTAATGTTTTCCTTATAATGTGATTCTAGTAATCAGTGAGAGATACTCTCGTACGGTATGTTTGGATTTTTTTTTTTTTTTTTCATGTACCCAGCCTGCATATAATTGCTCCCTTTCTAACCAATTAAAATGAAGCGTCTGCCATCTTCGAGTTCTTATTATTAAGGACACGCTTATACAAGGGGGATGATATAAATTGCAAGATGAAATAAAACTGAAAGACCGTATTTTGTTTCATTGCCAGTAACCATAAGCGGGTGTTGCAATCTTTAATGGAGTCACATTCAGATCAAATATCATAAACTTAAGTTGGTGTATTTCTTGTGATGATTCATTGTTTATGTTTTGTCAAAGATCATTGGTATCTTTGCTGCAGTTGTAAACCTGGATTAGTTGTTAAGGTCATTTATTTGGCTTTGGTAATGTTCTTAACCTCATTTATTTGAGAGGCAAGGCTTTCCAACCAACATTTTGGATGTTTTGAAACTAGTAATCAGTATTTTTAATACCTCACTTGGTAAATGTTTGAAAAAGTAAGTGTGTGTCTGCAGAATCTCTAACTGCTATCCACAGTTAAAACAAATCCTTATCAAATACTTTAGGTGCTATGGGGTTTCTTGTTAAACCTGTTTAAAGCTAAAACGATCGTATTTCACTCCCAAAGCAATCACAAAACTATCACAACAGATCACAACATTGGTAGTTGTTATAAGCAATTGAAAACAGCAAACAGTTTCACATTCTAGTGTTCTGCATTTATCATAAAAACTACGTCTCATAACCAATTTACAAAGAACAAAAAGCCTCAATTAACCACATTCTAATAGGCAAATTGGCACAAATCAGTGTTTCTTGCTCTCGCTTTAACTGTGGAATCTAATCTAATCTTATTTTATATTCAACTCAAGGTATTAAAGGTAACATCTTTTAATGTTAAAAAACCTTGGCATTGCATAGAGCTAAACTATGCTAGCTTTAAGTGGAAAGAAAAGGTTGTATTCCTCACAGTAAATTTGGGAGGAAGTGAAAGCGAAAGCGCCTCAAGATATTTATTCATAACAAAACAACTCATTTTTGTCTGGCCCTCAAGACAAAACTATGCTACCTTTAAGTGGAAAGAAAAGGTTGTATTTCACTCGGACAATGATATAATCAAGTTTGTCTAGCCCTCAAGACTACTCAAATCTACCATATCCATAACAAAGGCCACAATTATGGGTGTGCTTGTTTAAGCTTGTAATTGAGATTATGAGCATATAATTTCGGCTTACATTTTAAAGATTATTTTTACCTTTATTAAAATAAGCTTATAAATCATAAAATATAGGCGTGAGGAAACATAAGCCAAAATCATATAAGATCAGTAGCCCGTATATAAGCTTAAACCGTTTCCAATAACTTCCTTCCCACCAACTCTAATATCATTCCTACATTTCAATAACATATACCTAAAAACAGATAGCAGCTCAACCAATCGACACACATTTCAATAACCTAATAACTAAATCATATCAAACTAGATAATTCTTATGATAACTAATAACTATAAACCATAAAAATAAGCTGATAAAAACTTTAGCAATGCTTCAGAACAAACCTAACATATAGTTGAAAATAAAAGCATAGCTTACACAGCAATATCTGAAAACCATTGCTCCTCTGAAATTTGTGCCCGATGAGAGTTTTTTGTTGCTCTTGAGGGAAATTGGTGTTCAAGACCCTCAGCAGTTCATTGCTGACTTTATGCATGCTGCCGTCAAGCTGGTGAAAACACGGTAAATAGTTGCTACTATTTTTTTTTGTGTTGTTTAGTTTATAAGCTTTTGTAAACTTACTTGTTATATTATCTGCTCATTTTTAGATGCTTAAACACCCTGTGTGCTTTTGATGGAAAGGAGGATACATTTTACCATAATGGCCCCCTCGATACCTATCTCGACTGTGTTAGGAAGCTCTTTGGGCATCGCAACCCCAACAACTACACCTTTGCCACAACTGCTGTCAACAGTAACATGTGTTGACAGCAGTTGTGGCAAAAATGTAGTTGTTGGGGTTGCGATGCCCAAAGAGCTAGCTTCCTAACACAGTCGAGATAGGTATCGAGAGGGCCATTATGGTAACATGCATCCTCCTTTCCATCAAAAGCACACAGGGTGTTTAAGCATCTAAAAATGAACAGATAATATAACAAGTTTACAAAAGCTTATAAACTAAAAAACACAAAAAAAAAATAGTAGCAACTATTTACCGTGTTTTCACCAGCTTGACGGCAGCATTCATAAAGTCAGCAATGAACTGCTGAGGGTCTTGAACACCAATTTCCCTCAAGAGCAACAAAAAACTCTCATCGGGCACAAATTTCAGAGGAGCAATGAACCCATTTTGAAAAGGGCCAGGCTGCAGTAAAAAAAGAAAGTAAAATTAGGACCATTTTGTAGTTGTACAAACCCAATAAAGACAATTACAGCTGAAACAACAAACATTCAACAAAAAACTGTCATTAAAAAAAATCCAATAACCAATGGTATCTAAAACAGACTTTCTACTTAATGGTACCAAAAAGCTAATAACATCATAATTCAAAGATAATAATAAGCAACAAAAAAATACAACAGATCAGATCTGAATGTCTAAGTATAAAACATAACACAAATTTCACATGTTTTTCCATCAACTCACTAATAAGCTAAAAATGTGATTATAGTGCAATAACAAACATTATAATAATTAATATATCCATTATCACAAAGCAGATAAAATCAAATACATAAAAGGAATAATGAAAAAAGATGTACCAGGGATTGACTTGTTGGTTAGCAGCCATAATCAAAACAAAATCCGTCACAAATTTTAGGGTAGGGGAAAAATAGGGTTTTGTTAAGCTTTATAATTGGGGAAAAACTGATGGGCCTGGGTTTATGGCCTTGGTTTCAAGCTGGGCTTGACAAAATGAATCTGTTTGTGAGACATTTTTTTGTGTAGGGGAGTTTATAGGTTGTTGCTTCAGTTAAAAAATGTTTCTAGATAAAACTCAATCGCGCCCAATTCAAATTGGATTCAACCGAGTCGAATAACCGAGATAGAAAACCAACAAATGAAATTAGCATAACAACAAATTGACTAAATAACTATATGATGTTGCAAACATAAATAAACATCAAATCAAGTATTATGAAGAAAAAAAATTATACAAACAAAGATAGAAAACCTTTTAAATGGCCTGGTGTCATATAACAACAAATTAACAAATCAGTGTGTGAATGATGTTTTCAAACAACCAATAAGATGGAGATGAAATAATTTTGATGAACATAATAAAAACACCAATATATAAAAAACCCTAGTATAATAAGTAAACACATAAAGATGATTCTGGATGATGTTATGAACGAAATTAATAACACCATATCAATAGATGTACCTTTAAGATGGTTCATGTGTTGCAAACCCCTCCACCACACCAAATCATGGTACATCATATATCATGTTGCGACCAATCATGGCACACTTATCTTTTCAAACCCTCAAATATTTATTTATTCCAGACCTAACAACAAAAGGGGCGCACACTTATCTTTTCTATTTATAAGGCCTAGAAAGAGGTGAGACAGGCCTAAAATATGTAAAATAATAAATCATGTCTAATATGATTAGGTGTACCTAATACTAACATTTACTTTCAACAGACCGAATCAACAAATCAAATCTCTTAAATCATAAAATAAAAAACAACCTAAATAATTAAGAAATTTGTGATGTTTGCAAACAAGAATAACACCAAATAAACAGATCAAATCTTATGAACACAAAAACATTTAGAGACATACAAAACCCTTATAAAAGATTCACAAATATAAGATGTTGAAAACAACCATAAAGATTCATATATGATGTTGAAAACAACCATAAGACAAAATAAACAGATCCAGCCACATAATATCTTATATAGAAAAACGCATAAACAATACCTCGATCTATCTTGTATGTGTTGCAAACCATCGATCCACAACACCAAGTCAACAAATCATTTGTACATCGTGTTGCACCCAGAGGGAACCCTAAACACATATACGAGAGATTCGAAACCCGAGGCAGTATTTAGGATTTCTTTTCTTTTCTATTTAAGGCTAGATGGCAAGGATTACACCCACTTCTCTTAATGTCGGTCTACTTTTTATTTAAATATATGTAATACTCCTATGAAGTGTGCAGTTGTATAACCATTTAATATTCCATCTGTTTTGTACATCACATTAGCTGTTCCTTACAAATATTTATTGGAGTACTATTAATTGCACTTACAAGTTTCTATACGTTTGACCGTACCAATAATGTGGTTTTTCTTTTTTCATTTTCTCTTCAAAAAGTACATTATACAAAGTAACAATGGCTAAGGCTATGTTTAGCGCGGAACTTTTTGAAGTTTTTTTGGACAATGAGCGGTGAAAATGAGCTTTTTTATTTTTTATCTTCATTTGGTAAGGGAGCAATGAGTTGTAGCAATTTTTTAGGAAAGCTTTTTTTCCAATGCTTCCTTTTGAAGCTGTGGATATTTACAAGAGCTGTGGATATTTATAGCTATGTTACCAAACGTTTTTATTTAAAAAACAGCTACTGATCACGGCTACTGCTCACAGCTACTGCTACTTTTATCAAACACAGCCTAAATCTACGTCTAAAGAAGGGGCCGGGGTATCTTATTAAGTTGTCGAAGATAAGTTAATTGTGATTTGTGAAGGGTAAAAGAAGACATAAAAACAAGAAAAAGAGTGCCCTTTTGTATATACGTTTTTTTCTAATAGCAATATAGCATGTCATATAACTTTATTTAACTTAATTCAAGACTTTTTGATAACTTGCGGAATTGCTAGTTTTATCAATGATCTAAGAATTTCGTTATATCGTATGTTTTACGCATTGTTTTATAAAAATTAGATACGACAAAGTCAAATTAGCCAATATTTGAAAAGATAGTATATAACAAAAATACTTATCTTTATATATCAACGAGATACATATTTTATGCAAGAGTTGTAATATAAAGTTATATAATAGGAAAGTTTAGCCAAAAAGCGAGACTCCTAACACGTTTTAACTTTTATTATTTACATGCTTGGCCTAAGATGGAGTTCAAATAAAACAGTGTGTTAGTTTTGAAATTATCAATGTTTTAAAATCCGGTTTTTTAATTGACCCTGTCGAGTCGTTGGTTCAACCAGTTCAACCGCCGGGTCGAACCGGTTCTATACATATGTATACTTTTCATAACATATTTGATAGTTATTTGTCCAATTTCGACCTTACATTTGATTAAATCGATAAAAATAAGATGACTATGTTGTATTTCAATAAGGTCTTTAATTTCCATATCGATAATACCAAAAAATGCACAAACAATCGATTTATAGTTCTAGTGTATAAGAGATTTATAGTTTTAATTTATTAAAATGAGACGACTTTATAATGTTTTTAGAATCTTATCGTTATTAATGAACTTTTTAAATCAAACAAATATGTTACCGACATTAGTTTATAACTATAATTTGTTGTTTCATCAAAACTTAACAACATCATTCCACCACTTTAACTTTTTAATTTAGCTATAAACTTTCCAAATCATATTATGTTTGTCCATACAAATATAGAACTTAACCTAACATAAATTTTGAGTTTAGCGAAAATGAAATGACAAAAGGGTTTTGTTTGTTTAGAGGAAAGAAAAGGTTTTATTGTTTAAAAAAAAGAAAAAAAAGGGACAAAAGTCATGACCTGATCGGGTTTATCAAACTGGGTCGACCCGGGTCAATGAAAAACTGCCGGTTCAATCTGGTTCTCAAATAAACAAAATCCGGTCACATCCGGACGGTTCTATCGTATGTTTTACGAGTAGTTTTAGAAGAATTATACATAACGAGGTCAACAATATTTGAAAAGATAGTATAGAACAAAAATAATTATCTTTAAATATCAACGGGATACATATTTTATACAAGAGTTGTAATATAAAGTTATATCGTACATGATTACTAAAATAAAGCATATCTGTGTAAAACAAAATAACTTTAATTATTTATTTTAACACTATGTAATTTTTTTTTCATTTATGTTCCTACACGTTCATACTTATATTATTATTAGTTTTATTGTACAATGAATTTCTTAAAGATAGCCGCCCCATCGGGGCGGGCTTTGGATCTTGTAAAGTTATATAATAAAAAATTTATTATTATTATTATTTTTTTTTCTTCTTAAAGCATGTTGTATGAAAACACTTTACCTTTTTGGCTTTTTTTATGGTCCAACTATAGCCTACTGATCAAGACGAATGACATGACTTAGAAATGGCAAAGAGTGCAATTGCACCGCATAGCTCTTATCTATTTCATTATTGATAGGGACCATACATTTTCTGGCTCAATACAAGTAGCCACTACAATTTTTTTGATACTTTGTATTATTTAAGGTTCTAAATATTATAGTGACAGTATATTAATTGTTGTTTGCATTTTACTTAAAAAATTATGTATATCACTTTCCTATCAATGTATTAGAAAGTCTAACACAAAAACAGTGTTTACCTCTTTGACTTTTTACGTTTTTTTTTTTTTTTTTTTTTTTTTTTTTTTTTTTTTAAAAACTAGAACATTTGTTGTTTTAGTTCATTTTCCTTTGCCTCACACCGAGCTCCAAAAATACGTCCTACCTCTTCCGTCTTTGTCGAAGAATAAGGTTGATTACCTGGAAATTGTTGAAAATCATCAACATTAAAAGGTTGAAACAAGAAAAAAGTTACGATTGGTTCGGAGGTAGTGATGATGAATCGTAGTACATTTGTTGTGAAGAAGAAGAATACTTTTTCGAATGCTACATAGTTTATTTTGTCATAATTGGATGTAAGGCTTACTATTATCATAAAAGTTAAATAAAAACTAAATTACCGAAGTCTGCTTTACCAAATCAAATAACCAAAATCAACGCTATTTTTTCACATTACAAAAATGGACATGGCGAGTGAATACATTTGCTATCCAATCTAGTTTGCTCGCCACATGTGTTT